>JALHAQ010000026.1:0-1200000 GCA_023838395.1 Holcopasites calliopsidis
CACGATGCTCCGAAAGGTCCTCCACGATGTCCCACGATGCTCCGAAAGGTCCTCCACGATGTCCCACGATGCTCCGAAAGGTCCTCCACGATGTCCCACGATGCTCCGAAAGGTCCTCCACGATGTCTCACGATGCCTCACGATGCCCCGAAAGGTCTTTCACGATGTCTCAAGTTGCCCCTACGAAGTCTTCCCGTAAAGTTGGTTTCCTCTCCGATATCCCACGTTATTGCAGCCTCTTCTAAATCCCACGAAGTCCTACGCCGTCAGCCTCTTCTCAGTCCCCCGCGATGTCCCATGCCGTCAGCCTCTTCTCAGTCCCTCGCGATGTCCCATGTCGTCAGCCTCTTCTGCAATTCACGAAATCCCAGGTTGATAGCATCTCCCGATTCCCAGTAAGTCCCACGTTGATAGTCTCCTCCGAAATCCCACGAAGTCCCACGTTGATAGCCTCCTCCGGAATCCCACGAAGTCCCACGTTGATAGCCTCCTCCGGAATCCCACGAAGTCCCACGTTGATAGCCTCCTCCGGAAACCCACGAAGTCCGACGTTTATAACCTCTCCGGAATCCCATGAAATTCCGCGTTGGTAGTAGTCTTTCCAGCATACCATAAAATGCTGCGATGTAAGGCCCCACTGTATGTTCCTTAACGCTCCACGTTAGTATATTCTTCTTTTATAACTCTTCGACACCTTCCAATTTTATGAAAGGCCGCGCAGTTAAATTGGTCCTCTCAGAACCCTACGAAATTCCGTACATTTATAGGTTCTTTGATATGTTTCGGTCTCTTGTAACGGTACATTTGTACGACTAATTATTAAGATGAGCTTTATAGTATATCAATGTTATATGCTTTCATTTACGTTATTCTTTAAGAATTCTTTTGAGAGACGTTAGTTGTAGCAAGCTGGACATACTTTCATATTTTCCTTGATGAACCTAAAATCCTGTTCGTTACAATCTTCCTCGAGGTCGGCAATACTTTCCAAACGTACTATAAATTATGCTTTTTTTCTAATAACGGACCCTCTTCGCTTTTTAATATTCCCACAAGTATTTTTCCGCCTTAACTTAATCTCATTTATGCACTTCTGACCACGTGAATAATTTTCGAATTTGGTATTCCCTTTTATAGAAAATAACTTCTTAAATGTGTCACTAATTGCATAACATATTTGATAAACATTTTGAATATGCACCTCTAAATCTGAAAAAGAAAGTAAATTTGTTACTTATAATGGTATAATTTATGACTCCAGGTGTATAAAAGGGACTATTATTCTTACTTTTTCAACCAAGAAGTGCTTTACCATATTCGTATCTGCGTTCGAAGTCTGCTGCTAATTAAAATTTTTGTCGACATACAACTGTTACTTTGCGACTACTAAAAGATGCAAAGGGGCTGGGTCAACTCCGAAATTATTTCTTCCCTCAAACTATAAAACTTCTCCCCTTCATCATGTGAAAAATCAACCAGAATACTGTCGCATAGTCCATTTCTTCTTAAGTATTCAAGAAATCGCAAACAGGACAGCGTACCAATTCATATCGCACAAGATGACTACGATACAGCGCTGATACCTTGCCTCGTATCTTCAAAAGTAGAAAGTTTTCTCCAGATCCATGAAGCATCCCCTTTCATTTTTTTTTTGCAAAATCGAAAAATGCGATCGCAGGTAGAATACTTCCAATGAAAGTTCGGCCAGTGGAAACAGAATACTAAATTCCCCTCTCGAATGATTCTTTACCAATACACAACTTTTCTTGATTAAATCGTTTTCTTGAAGTGGTGCTGTTATTCTCTTTCCCTTATTCAGACAACGAAATGTTCATTGGAACACAGCAAAGGCAATTGCTAGAGGAATAATCGCTTGATTCTTCCCAATTGTCATTTCTCCAGAATTTCTTATTGCGGATTACTGGGGGTATTACACTTTCTGTAACGTACCTAACTAGGCGCATCATTAGTAGACCCCCCCTTCCCCCTCCTACCAAGATCTAAATTTGGCTACTTTTCGTTAAATTGCAGAAGCAAATATCGTCCTACTATGTTCAAATAATTCGAAGTGATGGGCATTTAATACATACATGGATGTTCGGATGTACCTCAGAGCGCATACCTTTTTCCATAGAACAGTGGCTCAATGCGAAATTCGTATTTCGTTATTGCGATTTCTCTTCAACTTCCTGAAGCAAAACACACAACAAAGATCCGCTCGAAGATGCGCAAAAGAAATTAATAAAATTTAAATTTGATAACCCATGGTTTTGCACATATCGTACAGAGCCTAATACTACCATGCTTTTCACGTCTTCGGTGAGGTTTCTTATTTAAACAGCTCGAAAGGTACATCCATCTGCTAATCTCCGTTCTCTCCTCTCCTCCTCTGCGAAAAAGACATCGTTTGATACATACCCCCCCCCCCCCCCTCAAGCCCTACATATTGCAAACACTTCCTACATTTTTCTATGAATTACTACCAAGAGAACAGAATTATTGCAGATATAAACGATCACCTTACTAATCTGGAATAGATATCGTACAGAATGAATGAAGATACATGCGAATATGTTTTCCCCTTTGTTCCTCAGCAGTGATACGCTCGATCGTAGAACGAGTATCCTGGAGTTTCTTCCCTTGGCACAGCGGAATGAAGTGCAATCGTACATTGTGTGGAATATGTGTCGAGAAGAATATGGTTGGTGTTTGCTTTGGAATTGTTCGAATTGCAGCGTCAGTCTCGGTTACTAAATATGAAATACTCTGCGTCGTCCTCCGTCATCGAGAAATAGCATTCCAATATATTTTGTTCGTTGCGATGACCGGATGTCGCACAGCATCATCTCTGGAGCTTACAACACAAAATTGTATGTCCCCTCCCCCGTTTTCCCCACATTGATATGTAATGTGACATACGGATTTTCCATCGAAGTTGTTACCTTCCTTGTACGAAAAATATTTTCAACCTTGACTACGTGTATCTATCACATTCCAAATCGGAATTACCGTAATGTATGAACGATCAATATACCTTCGACCGCTGCTGATTAAACGCGTTCTTTCGTGACGCCTAGCTGAAACATAGTTACTGATCCCCCACCCTCTTCCCACGAGGGTTCCACGTTTGTAACATTCTAAGTAACATACCGTATACCTCTCGTAATACAAACGTGCCGTACATTCCAGGAACAAACGATCGCTTGCACTTGCTCAATTTGCACACAGTAGATATGATACAGTTGTGCACTATCGTAGAAAATAAGCATCACCTCAACAGAATGTTTCAATAACCTTTTGTAAATATAACCATGATATATCATACTTCAACGTGTAAAAAAAATTGGATTCTTTGACCAAACTCGTGGTTGCGTGGTTCGCTAAGTTATAACTGGTGATGCGTTTCCTTGGAATTGAAAAACATTGCGCAAGTTTTGTTTTGCAAAAAATGGTAAGAAATGTCGTCATATACTTAGAAATTAATTCCGTGAATATCTGCTCCCTTTCCTTGTATCGTTGCTTTCCTATCACCATTAAGAACTTTTCCTTCTATGTTTACCGCCAGCGATTCAACTTGGATTACTTCTGTCTGCAATTTCTCGCACCAATAGAACCTTTCTATATATCATTGTACATTCTGCTCGTCAGGAATCTATATGAATCTAAGAACACGTTTTGGAGGTTTCCCTCGAGAACCTAATAAATGATGGACCAGTATGTAATCTGTGGAAACAAGTGTCGAATAGCACATAACACCCAAAAATATATGCATATATGGTATTATCAGGCTCGCAAAAACAATTTCCTATTAAAAACTCAGCCTTTCGTGTAGATTCATGCCGATATACACGTATCAGTGGTGCTACTTGCAGTAACCCATATAGCTCCGGATCCTCTTGGATCATTAACTCCTCCATACCTCAGTCTCTTTTATCCTAATTCGAATAGGGGTAACTTATGTGGTCTGTGTCTGATCGACTCATCGTTTGAATGGTGCGCTATCAGTAAGTCAGACTAACCCAGGTTGTGCAACTCGCCAGAGTACATCGGAATAACCTTTCTGCTCCTGAGAAAACACATTTGCACAGGTAACAGGGAAAAAGGGATTAGAGCTCACCAAACAGGCCCTGCTTGAGTTTGCTGCAGATTGTCTCGGTAAGCCTACGTGTACCACGCGCCAGGCAATTTCGGGACTCGGTTGATGCTCGGATGGTTGAAAGACGGAAGCGAAAACGTGAGGTGTTCTATGTGCTAGTTGATCGTCGTGCGATTCGGCCACAGAACTTCGCGCTAATTTCTAGAAACAAATACTTTTGCCCCCTTTTTGTTCATCCCGTATCACGGATCTCTCACCACTCTCCTCATTTCATACACAGGCCAATTAACGTCACCGTTGACAACCAACAGCCCCTCGATACGTGTGTAGATCTCTTGGGTGCGATAGAATTTTGTTACGTGTACGCTGGACTGAAAAGGATTTTCAGCATTAATATATGGTGCATTTAAAGACAATAGAAATAATTGTTAAACTTCTTTTTTCCCAATATTTATTCTTTATCACTTCTTCCGCTGATGTTCCGCTATATCACAATATTTACAAAAAACTGTTAACATAAGCCATATATAACATCTAAGAATGAAATTCTTTGGTCACTTACAGATGGCGTTAGCGAATAACTGATGCTACTATAAAACCTACGAGCTAAACACGTTACATACAAAATATTCTTTGATACAAATATAATGTTCAACGAAATCTTCCGTATTTCTGAAAAATAAGAATATCGAATAAAACGCTCTTTAAACATATCTTACGAACTCGAGTTACAAAAAAAAAAATTGCAAAGAGAGAAATGCATTGGTTCCGATACAGTTTACAAACCAAACCAATGAATGGCGTAGAGACTAGAACACGGGATCCCCGATTCTGCGGTAAGCCCAGCATCGCTGCGAAACGGCAACTCCCTCCACGCGTCCCATTGCCATCTCAAACGGCGAGACTGCAAGTAAAAAATATCCAGATATACACCGTGGTAGTGATGCGACATCTAGGACCCGCAGTATCAACGCGATACTGCTTAGGATTTGAGATTCCGATGAAGTCGCTTCTAAAAATCAACGTTTCGCTGAAGAAACATTGCCTCCTTTCTTCTTAGCTGGATCCGCCGCGATTTCCTAGGTTTTTCAGGCCTGGTCGCACAAGCTCCGTGCATTTCTTCATCGTTGAAGTGGTATCTTGATCTCTCCCAGTTGAGACATGAAACTGTCCAAGCTACTCAGTTCAGGACATAGAGGGCCTTGCCATGGATCATTTTCTTGGTAAGTATTCTCCATTTCTTCGCCATTATAAAATTTACAGCTCGGGTACTCCATGTCCTTCAAGAATTGCCTCTTGAATTGCTGCCACTTTGAAATTCTGGACAATTGTTTGCTGCGTAATTCGTGCTCAGCTTTAAACAGAGCAAGCGTCAGCACTGCTTCGACACGTAAGTCACGCTTGCGATTACGTCGGCACAATAATTTTTTACAACGAACTCTGCTGATCCAATTTGCCAATTGTTCGGTATTACTTGGTTTATCGACGTCGATCTCTCGAGGTCTCGATGTAGCCACCATGATCTCTTCGTAATTCTTTATTACGAAGCTAAACGATGGGTCCCTCCTCCTAATGGTGTCGTGTAGATCCAAATTTTCACTTGACAAATAAGCTAGCGCGAGAGCACCAACTGATGCGGATCTTCAAGGTCTCTTACACAACTTTCTTAACTTTCCACCTAAGTATCGAGTAAGTAAGAGGTATAACCAACCTGTATCTGGCTCGTGGTTCTTGAACAATGGACGGAAAATCCCACGATTAGTACAAAGCTTCGAAATACCGAGCGAGATACAGCACTCCCCGCTTGACCACGACTCAGGAAATGCCGAGGTCGCGTTCCCCGCAGCCACTTTATATACCCCCAAGAGCTGCGTTATGTGGTATCCTTGCGCGCGATCGATAGAAAGTAGTTCCTCGAAAATCTTATATTTTCGTCATATTATTGAAATTAAAAGCGAAATGCTTTAGTGAAATTGATTCTAAAATACAGATATAATATTTGTACGTGATATTTTTCATTTATTCCGTAAAATACAGAAAAATTGCTCACCTTTAAAAAATAGCTCGTGGCGGATGAGGCGTTGCGCGTCCGTCTTTCCACCAATGGCGTGCCACTTTGTGCGACGTCATCACACTTCCGCTACGGGAAATTTCCAACGTTGCCAAATTTCTTGGCGTTACCTGATCGATATGTACTTATTGATATTTACGCCGTATTTTCTAGAATTCCTTATTTTTTTATGTTATATGGCAAAAATTCGAATGTCTCGTGAAACATTCAAAATAAATGTATCATTAGCACATCCAGGATTTCTGCACTCAGCATTAATTTTGTAATAACAACGAAAACGTTACTATTACGTTGCTATTCATACGTCGGGAAACGTTACTTCGAACTTCATTAAATTGTACATTAAAGTAATTTAGAAGATGACATTTCTAAAACAGTTCAATCGCAAACTAAAATAATGCGATTGCCAGCTGTTGACGTCCCAAAAATGTATTAAATTATAATAACTGTATAGTTATTCTATTTATTGAAAAGTATTTACCTCTTTCTAATAAAATAAATACGGAGTAAAAATAGTGTAATACAAATATAAATGTATGTTTTACATTTAATTGCAAATATTCGATTTCTTAAAAATTCCGAGCGTGGCAACGCTGGTAAAGGTAAGTGTTCTAAACGCATTGCCAGCAGATGTAAAAGGACGCTTTCCTTTTTGCGTTTTATCTTAAAGAGCATTTATTACATTTATGCTAAATTATAGACTGTCAAATGTTTTAAAGAACACAATATTATGATAATAAACTTGTTATTTTCTTGGAAATTATATAGTGGTCGATTTTATTTCGCAAGCACTTTATAGAAATACGTGATCTTCAATTTCTCATGATGCAATAACACGGCCAAATAATGACTAACGAATGACGCATAAAAGATACAGCTTGACCTCGTGTTTTATATTCTTGGGAAGGGTATTTTAAGTTACAGTAATGCGTATTATTGTAAGACTATTTTTACGTGACGTTAGTCAGGTTTTCAGGAGAAATTATACAGCTGTACTATTAAAAAAAGTACAGCATATTTGTAAGTCGGAAATTAGTCTTATCCTCTTAAATTAAAGTTTGTCAATATAAAGACAGAAAAAAAGGTTTTATTTTTCTTTTATGTTCCTTGCGATTCAATTTCAACCGAACAACGGTACACTTTGCCCGTTACGTAAATAAAGTTAAAAAAATACTGTCAACTTCCGATCTTAATGTATACGTTAAAATGTAAAAGGCTGAACAATAAATATGTATAAACGAAGTATGATATAGCACAAAAAAACCTGGTTGCAGTAAGATAGATTTAAAATAGATTAATTTATACATATTAAGGATGGAAAATCAATGGTAGGAATTTTAAAAGATCAACGAGTTATTATTTCACAATATACAGAATATATGTATATACACATTTATAATACATGTTTTTTTGTATGGCCATAGTTTCAGAGTTAAAATGTACTGCAATAAACTTGTACAAAAATAATCATATTGTAACTTCTTTGTTCGGAATTAGAGAGTGAATAAAAAGTATTTATTCATACATTTTATACAGAAATATTTACAAGCGTTTTTAAATTGATTGTTTAAGCAAACAAGCTTGTGGTGTATCTAAAAATGTTAAATTATATTATTAAATCAATCACCTACTTAATTTAAAGAAATATCTTCCCTAAAAAGCTTAGTGTTAAAGGGCATAGAATTCATTGTTCATAAATGAATCCACAGAATTTTTTATATCAAAATTTAATGCCCCCAGATATATGTAGTATAAGGATAATTTGAAAATCGTCCATTGCTTGGACATAGAAACTTTCCATCTCGCCCATGTGCTTGTACAAGATTTCAATCTTTCGTCATACACAGACTGTATGCAGCACTTGGACATTTCTATCATTCCTGACATTCTTGATTCTGTGTGAAGAGAATATTCGATACAACGAATAAGATCGTTCGTTTTAAGTATGAGCAACATCTGTCTATTAACTCTATCCAATACGTCGCTAATCTGTGGCAATAGGTTTGGAATTTCCCTCTGAAATTCCTTCTTTTCTTGCATATCGTATTTGGTTTTTTGAACGCCAGTCATAATTGTATTCCAAGAACGTCCCGAAACCATACAAGCCAGTAATCCATACAAATCACCGACACCTAAATTAGCGCAATGCGTTTGCATTGCTGCTTTATTGCCATCGAGAATCGCCAGCCAAAGTTTAGAATATTCCCAGCGAAATTCATCCGAAAGGTTTGCATACAATCCGTGATCTAGGAGTACGATTTCGGCTTCGTTATTCTTCTTTCTGACCAAAACATTACCAGGGTGTGGGTCAGAGTGTACGAAACCCACAATGAATATCATGTGGCTGTAAAGTCGACCAAGTTTACTGCTAACTTCGTACGGATTTAATTTGTTACTCTGCAGATATTCCAGGTCGTTAACTTGACCTCCTTCCACGAATTCCATTGTCAGAACCCGAGGCGATGAAATTTCCCAGTGTATCTTCGGTATTTTCAGCCAATGATAACGTGAAAATATACTTTGAACCTTTTCTGCATTCTTCCCCTCCTCTGTGAAATTCAGCTCTCGTGGAATATTCTTTTTAGTTTCGTCGACAAGCCAGTCAAATTTAAAATCAGGGAAAACTAATGATGTTAATTTAACCAAGGCCGACATAGTTTTTATGTCCACATAGGAGTTAGTCTTAACTGCTCGATGCTGGATTTTAACAGCAACAGTGTCACCGTTCTTCAACACAGCCTTATGAACTTGCGCTAAACTAGCGGTACCTAAAGGCTTCTGGTCAATGCTTTCAAATATTTCGTATGGATCCTTCTTAAAATCTTCTTTTATCACTGTAAGCACATCTTTAAAAGATGATTGCGGTGCTGAACTGTGCAATACTCGCATCGTATTCACATATTCAGGCGGCAATAAATAATCTAACGCTCCGATATGTTGACCTACTTTTATATAAACACCCTTGTTGGCGCAGCAAAGTTCCAGGAGTTTCTCTGCTCCATACTTATGTACTCTTGATTTCAAATGATGATACTCTTGCGTATTAGGGTCCAGATCCCTCCCATATAGTTCGTGTTTGTAATGTCTGCCGATTACGAAGACAGTAACTGCAGCACGTCCTAATCGTACGATACCTATCGATCCTAAGTCATATTCGTTCGCCCTTAACGATGCCAGTGTGCCCAACCCGATTATCCCGAGCGCAGTCCTTCTCAATAATTTTTTAGACACGAACATTATAAATTAAAAATCGAAGTAATAAAACTCGTCTGTAATTTTTCTATAGGATGAATCTGAAAGTAAATAAAAGTTGTTTGAAAATTTAATCTTAACATAATTTTTCTTTAAATATAACCTTTTGAATGTAAAATTACCTTGAACTATATAGTTGTAACACCTTTTTCCTTGATAATCTTTCCTTCGGACGTTAACAAAACCGAGGCGAAAAAATTATATAATGCATCTATACTTTCTAATTTGAAAATTGCTAAGAAATTTCGAAGATCATGTAATAACCTACACTATATACATATCGAAGATATACAATAATCTATTAAAAACTTGGGTTTGATAACATTTCAATTTTTTAATTTCTGTCTCAAGAATATCCGGTTAATTCTGTTCAATATTGTCGTTTTAATTATTCGCTTTCTCTGAAACAGTGACATAGTAATGTTTTCATTTATACTATTTTAACCTCTACTCACGTGGATTATATAGAAATCAATTTGTAGCATTCGATCACTGTTTCCATATTCACGTCTATCAATGATGCTCTGTTGAGATATTTCGATATAAGTCACGAATCGTAGCGCTTTTTAATTTTTGTTCTACTTTTTTAATTTTAACTTTATAAGCAATCATTTCGGAATACAAGGAATTGCGAACAAAATTTGTTCACGTGCCGATTGTTTATTTAAGGTCCAGAATATAAATATATAAATTTTTAAAATAACAACTACATTAAATAATGTTAGACTATTTAACAATTATTTATGTATCACAAACAATTACAATCGAGATGCTTGTTACAAAATCAGTAATAATACTATAATACAGAAATAAGTTATACAATATCTCAATTGTTTGGTATTATCGTCGATTCCTTATTTGACCAGATGCGTATTCCATAAAGGCCTTCTAAAATATACAATGCAACTTCGATTAATAATTAAAGCCCCAATACTATATTATTAAATATCATGTAACTACTTTTAATCGCAATATGCGTTACCTTGATCAGTGGTACAGCATTTGTCAATTGCAAGCCCAAACTTCTGGCTAGTACAATAGGTGCTGCTGTTCCTTTATACAGTCGATGTAGTGCATCGATGGCAAGCATTATCGGAAGATTGTATCTTTGCCTTAACGTTTCATATTTCCTTAAAAACATTATATCTCCTATGGGTGCCCCAGCTATAACAGCTTCAGCAAGAAGCTGTACTAATACTGTAACATCTCCGAAACCCAGATTTACACCTTGTCCAGCTAATGGGTGGACAGTGTGAGCTGCATCTCTGAAAAGTTATGCGGAAAATTTATCTTACACAGTCTATGATAGAAACAGTGTATCGGCAATGATTAAACAACGTTCTAAAAATATGTCTTGAAAATATACAATTCCCATTCTCTACTTGCCCTACTAAAACGGTCCCCGGTTGAACGTAAGATACAGAATGTCCGAACCGTAACGGGAAAGCTGCGCGTGATCCTTCTACGATAGCTGACACGGACGGTGGTAGCTGTTTCACTACGCCAGTTTGTAAAGATAAACCTTCGAGCAATTGCTGAAGGGCTCGTAAACCGCTTTCAACTATACCATCTTTGGGATGCACTTTCCACAGAGCACTATTTATACTGTCAACAAATTCTTCTTCCGAAGCTTTCAACAGTTTTTTCGCTTGGTCTGTTGGTAACGACCATACGAGGGAACTAAGGCAGTTTGTTAACTGTAATAACAAACGGTTTAGTATAATAAATTAATTCTAGTTCTAATCGGTTCGTGGCAATGAAAAATATTACCGGGAGTAATGCTATCGGTCCTGTTGGTAAAAACCTTTGCCATGCAACAATATTTTCTGAGGGCTGAAACAAGAATATATACAAAGTATATTTCATTGACAAGATAATTTTTGTGATGATTAATTTCTTACCTCGGATAATTTAAGGGTAGCAACTACACCCATTTGATTGTAATCCCACTTAACATACTGTGTACCCATTGTTTGCCGCACTAATGAATTTACACCATCTGCCCCAATCTGTAAGTAAAATGTACATTTTAGAGATACTGTTGTATATAAGTAAAATGTAGATCTGTGTAAGGCTCCAGCATGTTATATGGAGTAATTTAAGTGCTATGAAATAGGAAGGGGGAGAATTAAGAAAGGCTGCTTATATGTCTGGAAATAACTTCAGTTCTGTGCCACATCTCACTGGGAATGCTGAACACAGTTTTATCATTTTCACTCAATCTTGGAAAAAGATATTACTAATTGCACACGTATACAATTTTTTAAGTTTGTGATCATTTGTGACAATCACTTTTATCTCACATCTTCACACGTAAATTTACTAAGAGTTATGTGAAATAAAAGAGAATAGCTCTTAAACATGATTAAAAAATTCTGAAAATAGTATTGGGATTAGTTCAAGCATAATTTAATACACACTGCACATTATCTACATATTAACTAGGAAAATATTTCGAATGCAAAGTTTCGCAAAGTACGTGTAAATTTTACGTTGTTACACGATATGAACGAAGGGAAATATATAATCCAGAAGAAAAGATTTTGTAGGAAAGAAATTTCTTTTGTTGCATGGTTCTACCATGAAGTATTGAGAGCTAAATATACGCCAGTTCTGTTTTATAAACACTAAAGAATATGTGTGGGTTTGTTCCAAACGGTAAGTGAAATAGTTTTTATTCAGTGCTTAAAACTAAAGAAAATTATGTGCAATAGTGGCTAATAGAAGTACACATTTTCAAGAAGAGAGCTAGAAGTTACGACCATGTCGATAGTAAAGAAGAAACCACTTCTAAGTAGATTCCTGAGCGAACATACATCTCAAGAAGAATCAAATACGGAGAATATCATACAATCACCTTCCATTGTTATTAACGATACAGTAAGTACAGTGAAATAGTTTGGAATTTTATTTGCCGAGTGTCTGCGTTTTTAGGAAAGCTGTGAAGATATTTGGATGAACGATGTGGAGGAAAGCAGCATAAGTTCCGAGTATAGTTCTGAACCTGTTATATGTCATATAAAGGAAAGACCAGCGACAAATCAGCAACCATGGAATACAGAGGAAATTATATTAGCGCTATCTAATCTACCAGCAGGAAAGCATGCACTTTCCACAATTTCAATATTACACGAGGATTCTTTGCACAAAGCCTTAGATGAATATCTAAATACTGATTCCAGCAAAGTAGCAACGAATGCTCAGAACAATAGTGCACCTTCGTTTGCAAACGGGTAAATAAATTATTAATTATTTAAAAAATTATTTTATGCGTGATACCATTGCAATCTTACGTGAATTAGGTGCTTGCAAAATTCAACGTTAAATGCTGAAAATGAAGCAGCTAGAAATTCAAGTGCTCCACAACTGTTCCAAAGATGGCCAGATACTTGTCTGTTAGTTTCCTGTTATTTGGGGCAACTGGATGTGGTCAAAGCTTTATTAAACAGAAACGCAAAGGTTTCAGCACGTGATAGCGATGGAAGGTACGAATTGTAAAAACACCCAATCTCAAGATTAAACAGTTACATCGAATAATTTTATAGGACACCACTGCATTTAGCTGCCTGCACAGCATCAGTGAAAATTTTGGAAGAATTATTGAAGCATGGAGCAAACCCATGCGAGTGGGACTATAGTAAAAAATATACGCCTCTGCATTGTGCCGCGGCTACGGGAGATATCGCTTGTGTTAAATGTTTAATAAAATCACGAGCGGACGTGAATTCGGGAATATCTCAAAAGAGTCCGCTTTATTATGCAGTTTTAAGTAATGCAACGGATTGCGTCGAAGCCTTGTTACACGCCGGTGCATCTCCAAATAATCCGCAGGTACTTACTCGTACTCAACACCTAAGACAGAACTGATACTTAGATTGAATGATTGAACAGGTTTATACAGAAACACCCCTGCATGTCGCCGCCAGTTTAGGCTCTGCTGCATGCATGAAATTACTATTAAGTTATGGAGCAGATGTGAGAGTACAGTTTGGCCCTATGAGATCAACCCCGTTGCATCTAGCAGCTGAGGAGGGTAGCGCAGAATGCACCAAATTACTGTTAGATGCTGGTGCGACATGTGAGCCAAAAAATGCGCGAGGTCAAACGCCAGTGCACTTAGCAGTTTTGGCTCAATCAGTGGAAACTTTGGACATACTTATAAATACTGGGGCTAAAGTTGATGTTGAGGACAACGATGGACGTACTCCGCTTCACGCTGCGGTTGCAAAAGCCACAAGAGGAATTGAGCTTGTGAAGATTTTGATACAGGTACATCTATTGCTTAAAAGAATTGCAGCAAACATATCTACGAAGCCTGCTGCAATGGACCTTACGGTCAGAACTATATATTTTCCTTATTTCAATAGGCTGGTGCTTCAGTGAATAAAGCGGACAAATTTGGTTACACGCCTTTGCACATTGCGGCATTAAACGAAAGTTCATCGACGGTGATAATGTTACTGTCAAAAGGAGCAGATGTGACTGCTAGAACAAAGGGTGATATCTCTGCATTGAGCTTCATCGTACGTAGAACGCCGGATGTATTGCCGCGATTCGTTTCACGCCTGGACCAAGCGATTTCTTTACACGACCACGAATTGGGCGATGTTGATTGTGAAATAAGATTAGATTTTAGACCACTGGTATCCGGTGGTAGGGGAGAAACAGATTTAATGTTATGCCTGGTAGAAGTCGGACAGAGACATGTGCTGAAACATCCACTGTGCGAAAGTTTTCTTCACCTCAAATGGTTGAGAATTCGTAAATTTTTTCTAATGAGTCTAATATTTCATTCTATTTTCGTCGCATTTTTTACAGCGTACATCGCTGTTACCTATTTGAGTGATATCGAGAATATCGAGCAATTTAAAAATGTACTTTTTTGGATGGTACTAATGTTTACTGTGGTACTAGCCAGTAAAGAATGTTTTCAAATGGCTCATGGTATTTATTCGTACAGCAAAAGATGGGAAAATTGGCTGCAATGGAGCGTTGTATTAGTCTCGAGCATAATATTGATCACGCCAGTGCATAATTGGCAGCATCATGTAGCAGCCCTTGGCATTTTATTGATTTGGATAGAACTGATGATGGTGATCGGAAGATTTCCGATGTTTGGTCTTTACATACAAATGTTCACTCAAGTATCGATTAATTTCTTTAAATTCCTGTGCGCTTACATATGCCTTATAGTAGGTTTTTCCTTAGGTTTCAGTGTATTACACAAGAATTACGATTCATTCAACGATCCTCTAGTTGCTTTGTTAAAAACTATCGTAATGATGTCTGGAGAATTAGAATTCGAAGATATATTCTTCAGCTCGAAGGCACCGATTCTATATTCCGGGACTGCGCACTTAATGCTTCTAAGTTTCGTAATTTTAGTAACAGTCATTTTAGCAAATCTGATGATGGGCCTTGCCGTATCAGATATACAAGAGTTAAGGCGAAGCGCTGGATTGGACAGATTAGTACGTAGAGCTGAGTTAGTGGCGCACTTGGAAAACATGTTGTTCTCCAAACTTTTGGATCATGCACCCAACAAAATAATGAAGGCATGCAGACAAGGTGCACTGTTGCTGCACCCGCCTCACCACTGTGCAATTCATATTCGTCCCAACGATCCTCGTGAAAATCGTTTACCGGCAGATTTAATAAAAGCTGTGTACCGCTTGGTAATAGAGAAAAGAAATCGGAATACGAAATTAAAGGAAACATCAATACGCAACAAACATAATACGGAAGTAGGCAATTCAAGGATAAGTCGATTATACAGTACTGCCTCCAGTGACAATAATCAACAGCACTTAAATGACTTAGCAGCTGAACTGAAACGATGCTCCTACAGTATTGTCACACGATTGGACAATTTGACTAACAAAATTGAAAGTCTTGTCAGGGATTATAACAATTCATTGCAGTGAATAATATTAAATATATAAATATAATGTTACATTTCTGGTTCACTTACCAACAGTTTAGCTTTATACTTCGTTCCATCTTCCAATTGTACCTCTGCATATTCATCCCTTGTTTTAGGCAATTTTATGTTTTTCACTTTCGAGTTATAAACAACATTTACATTTTCCTTTTCCGACAACTGCTTACTCACTGCGTGTAATAATAAATCATTTTCCACTATGTAAGCGATTTCTTCAGTCAAGTAATCTTCGTTGAATACGATCATGGCATCGGAACATGCGTCCCATACCTACTAGAGATATCCTGTTTAGTTGCAATACATGTACCATTATTATAAAAGACTACAAATAATGCAAACTTATCGTTTGGCCGACTGATTACATGTTACCCTTTTAATACCTGCATCTTTCTTACTGCACAGTGACGAGTTGCTTCGATGTGTTGCCAAGCGCCTATGCTTGAAAGTAATGTTCGTGTCTGGTGATTTAAAGCAACTACACGATTGGAATATTGCTCTTTGGGTTCATAATTGAATTGTTTACCGCCTTCTAAGAGAAGGACTTTTTTAGATTCTAGTTTCCTATTGTTTGCTGTTCCAAAACATAAAACAGTATTAAATACATGCTTTATTTAAAGATTGATTGTATAAAAATAAACAATATAAACAGCGGGAGATGACTAACCTATTGCACACGCAAGTGTAGTTCCGACCATACCACCCCCGCTGATAATAATATCATAGTTCTGTGTACCAGTAAAACAATGTCTTGCATTACGTATTGACGCATCGGTAATAACATACTTGTATTTCGTCGCAACTGACGTTAAAATGTTACAGTGTGTCACCCCTTTTACGAAAGCCGCCATTATTATATTCTACTACATGTAGAAACTTCAATCTACTCATATAAAAAGAGGCTTCAGTTATGTATATATTTTATTATATTATGTATTTTAAAATAAGTATGACACGTATAGCGAAAATGTTAAGCTAGACATGCGTTTCATTAGATCGTGTGTAATAAGTAAAAATAGTTTATGGACTGAGCAAACTGGGCCCTTTACAATCATCAATAATCATTCATTCGATATTTATTTGAATTCCTTTTTCATTAAATTTTTAGTTTGTTAAAAAATATTATTTGCATCAAATATAATGACTCGTTTATTTGGGGACTATCGTTTGCATTAATATAAAATAGTTTATCTTCTAAGTCCCCCTATTTTATTTCAATTTATCGCAGAAAATACTTATTAATGCATCGCTTTGTTCACCATGGTGACGGATAGAACAAGGTTACATTGATCTCGTCAGTAGTTTTGTATAGTAACCAGTATTTTCTTAAAAATTCTCGTGAGATCTTAATAAATTCAAAGAAATGTATTATACAACAAAAATTAATTAACGATATATATGGAATTCAAAGTACTATATTCTATTTTTTACTCCATTCATAATTAATATATGATATTCAATTTACTCGCACAGTAAATTTTATTCAAAAAATTACTCGTAAGTACTATTTATCCCTTATTGTAAAAATGATATATAATAATTTAATTCTTACCTGCGAAGCGTTCAATAATTAGCTTAACAATTTGCAGTGTAAAATATATTGATGCGTCGTTGTTAAGTACCAAGTTAATGGCGCGGCATTTTAAAAGTGATTTAAATCGCGACAAGTTCAACAAGAATACTTTTATTTCAATAATCGAATAAAAGATTGAGGTCGAAAGATTAAAATAGCAATAAAGATGTACATATAAAATTATTGTGATAATAATTAAAAATTTTTTTGTAGCAACAGACAATGACAGAGCACAGAGGAACATCCTTTTACAATTCTTGCGTAAAAGTTCCGGTGCACCCTTGTAGTAGGCAGCCAACTCCTTCTTATGAACGTTTTGAATCTAAAAGCAATGGCACGGTTAATTCTTTCCACAACAAGCAAAAAATAAATTTTGCAAAAGACGAGGAATTTGTTAATGAGTCAGAAATACCAAATTCTAGAGAAATAGTGGACAGCTTTCTGCAATTTTTGGACAGTATACCAGACTATGACGAAATCCATCATTTGTCCAACGAGCAGTTTAAGCAACAAGTGGATTACTTAAGAAGAAGACAAAAGTCCTTACTGAAAAATTTGCAAGATTCACTAGCTGCCCACGACAATGTCTATGTATCCAAATTTTCAGTAGCTAGATGCAACGAAAAGTCAAAGAACAGAAGCGAGAGGGACAGCAATGAATTAACGCTAAATGGTAAAAAGTGTTACTTGGAAGATTCCAGAACTGAGAGTCCTGTAACATTTTCCTCCAGCAAAGACGATGGACTACCAATGGACAGAAATCTCCCAACAAATAGGTATATGTGATTAAAGTGGAAAATACAATAATTTATCTTATTTAATTAAAATAGAAACTTTTGTCTAATAGGAATTGCGATGCATTGAACAAATTGGATAGCGACAATGATGATATGGACAGTGATATAGACAGTATAGAGACAAGAAGTTTACCAGCTAGTATTGCAAAAGAATGGCAACCAACGGTACCCAAACCATTCAGTTTCACTCTGAGGTAATACGTTATACTTTCGATTATACTGAACTGGGCATGTTTAAGTTTTGTAACACATATTTTAGAGAACAAGCAGAAAAGTATATGACGCAAACTGAAACAGAGGAAGTAAGGCATAGAAATGTAGAAAAGAATAAAAGGAGTCCGTACAGGAAACGGCGAGTGAGACCGATCCCGCTCACGTCCAAAATGCCTCTTTATAACAAGTTACTGGCTGAAAAGGAAGAACGGTTTATTCGCATTTATATTCTTTCAAATGTTGTATTTAAGTTGTATTATATAGTTATCTTGATTATTCATCACTATAGGAGTCGTATGATCCGCGAAGAAAGTGCGTTGAATTTAATGTCCCAGGTGCGTCCTTTTAAACTCGAATGCGACCGCCGAGCTTGGCGATCGTTAGCAAGATCCAGCCCGGAAATTCGTAGCAAAAGCATTAACACCGGCACGACGTTTAAGGCTAAACCAGTACCGAAGAACCTTTTCAACACTGAAGTGTACGATCGCATGCTTGAAGACGAATATTACAGGTTTATACAACAACTGGCAACTTATTCTTCTTCAAGTATATAAGAAAATGTTGGACTCAAATATAATTTCCAGGCAATTGCAGAAAAGAGTTAGAGCCGCGCAATTAATGAAATCCTCCTCGTTGCCACCGTCAATGGCGCGTCGAGAACGCGTCAGGTCTACATGCACACGCTTACAAAATGCTACAGTTAAAAATTGTAACGAGGATACCGACTGCAAAGACGCTGTACGAGTATCAAGTAATACCTCGATCCCACTGGAAAGATGCAAATCTATGATGTCACTTTTATCGCTACGGGGAAACAATTTGGCAGCAATTTTAAGATGTCAGGTGTCCCGGTACTAGAGATTGCTGTACAATTTTGATAATTGTATATTTTATTAATTATTGTCTGATAAAACAGAGACCGACATTCTTGTATTTGTATTATAGCGAAAAATTGGAGCGCGAAATAAGGGAGAAAATGGAGGGGAAACGGCGTGAACAGGCTGCGAAAATTAGGGAATCTTTTATTAGACGTAATCCGGTGTGGCGTGCCTTGAGATCTGCAGCCAGGTACGATTTTTAATTTAAGACAAACCATTATATTTATTGTAAAAGTCAGTGACTGTTTCTCATATTTTAATAAGTGATTTTTATTTATCAGGTATGAACACAAAAGAGACCTTAGCATTCGATCTACGCTTCGTCGGAACGAAGCGCGTGAACAGGAAGAACGTCATCGATTACAAATGGAAATGATGCTGGATCGTGTGACTCAAATACCAACTCTTTTTGAGCGTCACTCTCAGGTGATTAAAAATATGATTGCTTCTTGTGAGGCTTTCAATAGGATGAATCAATGGTGAAAATATCCTTGTAGGATTATCAACTGTTGTCACAGGCACAACAGAAACCTAGTATCTCAAAACCATCACAGCCAAAGGAGAAGAAGGAGCTTAGACCACCGTCGAGTAGCATCGTTTCGTATATGGATTATGAAAACGTTCTTAGATCGGATTCTGGATCCTCCACTAGTTCTGTAAGTACCCTGTTATCTACGAGTCAGTCTGCAAAATCGTCGAACGTATCCGTATCGCAAATATCCGAGAAATTCATACCTAAAGCCCGTACCCCATTTTCGAAAAAGAAAGGAGATCGTGGACGATTGAAGGTCTCCATAAACGAGACCGCACAGCTCATCGAAAATCGAGACGAAGATAACAAATCTCGCTCGAATGAATCTTTAATCGCTGCAAGCGATAGTAACGAAAGTGCATCGCAAATCGATGAGCACGATGCAGAGAGGTAGTTCTGAAGTTAGTCGTTGATCGGTTTAATAACGAGAGATAGCAAAAATATATGCAATAAGACAATGATCGATGAGGGCCTTAAATTAGTCTTGCCACTGGGAACCTAAACTTTCGAACGTTACACTTTATTACAGATGTGTACTTAAATAGGAATCTGCGAAGCGTAAAAATATGTCGCGATTAACATATACAATCATGTATAATCATAGTAGAATATTTATAGCTACATAGACCATATAAATAAACAGCTTCGACATTAATAATGTCATTTTCAATTCGATACGTTTATCGCTTAAAAAGTCTATATCTTCTTACTTTTAGAAATGCAGCAGTAGCAAAAGAATGTTCAGTCCCATTTACATATGTAAATTAATTTATGCTCTAATAGTATTTAGGATCCAGTCCATATAATATACAATATTGGTATAAACTCCAGGCGCCCCTTCCGTGCCACAATTGTGCGGCCCAAAGCTGACAAGCCCGTATTGGATATATCTCAGATTATTGTTATACATTCCTGGAGCTTGAAGTGGTCCACCGCTGTCGCCCGAGCAGGAATCCATACCCTTTTTACCGCCCGCGCATATTTGCTTGTACCAAATTTGCGTCTTCCTTTTATACAATTCCGCGCATTCTTGGGTGCTCACTGGCAGCAACCGGACTTGTAGCAAATCAGGGCTGCGCGGTCCGACTTCCGTGGCACCCCAGCCAGTCACTGTCACCTATAGACTCAGACACGAATTAGATACGCTGACGATAATACGAGAAATACGATAAATACGCAAGACGAATGCACAGGAGGACAGGCATCTTTTTGACTACTTGGCCTTACTTTTCTTTGACTCAGGGTAGCGGCCGTGCCGATCGGCAGACAAATCGGCCGAACGCTTTGCGGCCGTAGATCCGCGTCCCCGTCCAATCGCAGCAAGGCAATGTCGTTGTGTAATTTCGTTCTCGAGTATTCAGGATGAGAGTGCGTACTCTCTATACCGAAATCCTGATACCTCTCAGCGCAAACAACTTCGAGACCGTCCGCCTCTTTGTCACAGTCTCGTTCCGTGTTCAAGTTGTGCTCTCCTATCCGCACTCCAATTAGCCTAAGTTCTAAAATATATCTATCGGTTTGAATGCTATTAATGAAAGTAGAATTTTATCGTGTACTTCATCGATTCGTACGAAATCCACCGGTGTCATGTTGTACGACTTACGACCCGGCAATGATGTAACGCAATGAGCGGCGGTGAGCACGTATCGTTTGCTGATCAGCGATCCTCCGCAACGATATTCCGGAGCTGGATTTCCGGTGTCGTAGAAAAGCAACGCCATCCACGGATAATCGAACACGCCGGTTTTGTTGCCACCGAAAATCTTTTGCTGCGTTATCGGACCGCATACGTCGTGATTCAACAGCGGTAAATTCGGATGATTAACGACGCTCGGAGGTTCGGGAGCTTCCGGCAATGGTTTCGGCGCTTCCGTTGAGGTCATAGGCGTTGCTGTATTCTAGGATTCGTTGTGAATTATCGTGTAACACTTCCGCTCGGTAAGTTTGTCTGATCGCGTCAGTCGTACGCAATTAATGCACGATTATACGGCATATGTTTACCTGCTGTTCGCAGCATACTTTGGGATTATTACCCTCGAATCCGCATTGTAAACTATTCAAATATTCAATCAATTCTCTGGATAATGGCCTTTGTTGTTTAAGAAGGTCTATTAGCGGCTGGCAGCTTCGGACATTGATGCATGTGCCGACTTTATTCTGTGGCGTGGTACATCTGTCCTCTGTAATAAGATCTTTCGTTCGGGTCGTAGAAAAATTTTGAGCAGTACCGAAAAAATGCATTCCGTGACAGAATTATATATTACGCTATTAGAATCATAAATAAAATTTACATGAAGAATTTCAATTGAATAAATCGGATAGAAATTTGTATTTCGCGAAGCGTGCAGTGCGTCCATGGAGTATCATCTTCGTTTTACAGTTGTCATGCATTTTTACTGTATTCGCAGTTAACTGTGTTGATCGTCAAATTGCACGATAACAATTAATGCTAAAAAAATTGTTGCCTTGCTAGTCGTTATTCATAATATCATACTCACGTGCTTTGGTCTCGCATAGAATCATAAGCCCAAACAAAAGTGCGTGACGGATCATGTCGATTTCAGAGGCACCAGCTTTTGTTCCTCTTTCTTTGAAGGCACGTGAGAATATATATTTTATCGTTAAAAATAGATTAAATTTATGAGGATCCTGTTGCTTCTTCTCACACAGAGCGAAAAACGACGGTACTCCGTGAAACTGGTAGCGTCCTTCTCGTGATTTTTCAAATCAACGGCAAAGCGGACAAACCCGTTTCGAAAACTGTTTACTACTTACTTTTGTGGAGAACAGCCTCGCGGCATAGTCTTCGCCGTACTAACTGCTGCCATCTGCTGTATTCGATGTGCTTCTCAGTCAGGAAAAAAGGTCAAAGAAGTGGTTACAACAAGGAAAATTCTTTCCGTTAAGGAGAACGCACTTCAACTTATTTTACTGAGCGCTCTTTTGTTTCTTGTTTTTAAGCTAACGCATACCAAATGTGCGCTACAATGGCTTATCTTTTAGCCAAAAAGAAGGAGCTCGAGTATCAGCAATTGATGTGAATTTCTTCCAGCGATGCATCTCCCTCGCTGACCTTCGCGGATTGCACCTGAAAGATTTTTACTTCCAGGAATGGGTCTCGTCATCCTGCCTTGGCTTATTAACGGCATATTAAAACGACTCAGGGATTCCCAATTCCAACATCGAGCGCTTCTTACATCGCGCAAAATGCAACGGTACTCATAGAAACCATTGGGGAACAATTCGGTGATGCTTAGCTTGTGAATGAAGGTTACTTTTTCTTATTCCTTCAGAGAAAATGGAGTAATGAGGACAGTGGGGCGGAGAATGCGTTCTGAATCGATAACCTTTGAAGCCGTTGAAAGAATGTTTATATTATGCTTATGTATATGCGCACCAGCGTCATTATTGCCGAGGGAAAACATTTTTTCTTACGCTATCAAGCTTGGCCTTGCAAATTCAGTATTATATGGAGATGGAGGAGATCTTAAGGACTCGTTGTTTCAAGAATCCAGGGTACAAATTTAATGACATGAGTGTAAACCCCGGGCCACCCAGGCATGCCGCAAAAAATTGTTCCAAAGGAGACGATACCAGCGACGATATATCTGCCGAATCCGTTGCGGTCCTTATTCACGGCCATCAGTGGTCCTCCAGAGTCACCTTTGCAAGAGTCTTTACCTTTTTGCCCTCCTCGGCACAAAGATGTCCATAATCGATCGTTATATCAACGTCTTTGTAAGATGCCCGGCATTGCGCTTTGTTGAACGGCGCCAACGAAACTTTCAGTTTTACGTTCGACGATGTTGCATTCTCCGTCATACCCCAACCAGCAGCTATTAATTTTTCGCCTAGAGTCAAGGTCGAAGGTAGGCAAATAGGCTTGATGTAATTAGTGAACGTGACATCGTAAGCCAGCCTTAAAAGAGCAATATCGTACATTCTATTGCTAAACGTTGGATTATACTTACGGTGGACAATCTTTTTTTCGATGTCCACCGATATCGGATTGTCCGCGCAGACTAGACTGTCCTCGACGTCCATGGTGCAGTCGGGATCTGTGGAAACGTCATGTTCGCCTAAACGAACTTTTTTCAGTGACGTACTACGCATTGAATTCAGAGAACCGA
Organism: Holcopasites calliopsidis; assembly: GCA_023838395.1. NCBI lineage: Eukaryota > Metazoa > Arthropoda > Insecta > Hymenoptera > Apidae > Holcopasites > Holcopasites calliopsidis. Next base: position 23,481 of record JALHAQ010000026.1, read on the forward strand.
TACAGTGGGCAGCGGTTAACACGTAACGGTGACTAATAAGAGCTCCACCACAGCTCAATTTTATACTGTTTCCTAAGAAATAGTATCATCTTGCTGACTACTTGGCTACTTTAATAATTAATCTGCGAGTTCTGAATACACATCTCGATGGTATTCTAAAAGCACCATCCACGGAAATTCGCCGGGTTCCGTGCGTTCTCCACCGACGATTCTCTCATCGAAGTCGTTACCGCAATCGTTGGGGAGCAAAGTGATGTGGGATAGATCGTACAGCAGATCTTCATCGGCGTTTCCTGTCCGGGTGGTAGTGGTATTAGCACTCGTTCGAGTCAAAGTTTTTACTCTTGAACTCCGCAAGGGGCAACAGACTCGAGGATCGTTACCAATCTCACCACACTGTGATTGTCTTAAAAAATCGACAGCGTCTGGTCGATGGGGTGCCGTTTGTGTAATAGCGAACAAGGGTGCACATTGTTTGATTCCTATGCATACACCGGACGCTCCGTCAGGCGTCGCGCAACCCGATTCTCCTTGACCTTCTATAAGGAGATGTTAATTTTAATATACATTGTATAATTAATTGCTGATATTGCACGTCTCGAAAGTTATCCTTGGGAATACAAATCTCTCAAAAACCAGTATCTTTACACATTTTATACGCTGGACTTATTTACATTATTACTGTATTGCAGCACCGGTTTTCCCCGTAGTGTCGTAATTCCACGATATCCAAGGAAACATCGATCAGCTACGCGGATCTATGGCCTCTAACAAACGTTACTTCCTAGTGATTTCTAGCGATTATTACATACCGGGAAACGTCAGTTTCGCAAGTTTTTAAATAACGCATTGGATGTAATTAATAATATCAACGAGATCGCCAATTTGAAAGAAAAAGAATGTTAGACAGCGTAGTTAATTTTACTTACGGGAAATTGCTACGTTGAGAATCACCGTATGCAACATACCAAAAATAAATGATCGAACCCCCTGCATGATGCTGTTTCTCGCAATAAGTAACGTTGCGCCTTAAGAAAAGCAAAGTATGAACGAAGGACACAAAAATGTTTCGTTGTGCTCAAGCTGTAAATACTGACTGATAATGCTAACGACAGAATTACCTGGCCAGATTCAACTCTTTCTCCCACTGGTCCTAAAAAGGAATTTAATACTTTTTGGTCTTCACGCTTTTCCGCATACCTACGTATCCCCGCTTCCAGCGCAATATCAAATAGTAAAAACAAATTACGGGGAAATTCACGTCTTCGGTCCATAATGTGTTAAACATTTGTATCAGTGATGTCTACGAGTCCGATACTGCACGCAACATTTTTTGCGACTGCGTGCAGTTATTCTGAGAAATTATAGGATTGGATGTGTTGTGTCGGATAGTAGCAAAAACCCATTTTACTCATAAATCTTGGACAGCTCCGGTTCCTGATAATAGGTACCCTCAATTACACGATCGAAACAGTTAAGCTTCTTTCCTTGACGGCTGGGAATGGTTTTGTCGAGATCATTTCCAATTGCGTAATGAATAATGCGGTTCGTCATAAGGCACATGTATTTAGGTCATCTTGAATACGAAGTGTACTTTATTCGTGAGGAAAATAGCGTTAGGATAATTTTTGTACAATAAAAATTGTGCATCGCATAACATTTTCCTTATTCTCGCGAAATCGATAACCTTTGAAAGCGATAACCTTCTGAAGTCGACACGATGAACTAATTTGTTAGTTGTATAGCTGCGTTCGCCAGGGAGAAAAAGTACTTTTCCCCATAGTTAAGTCACGCTTAATTATTGGTAATTCGAATAATAACCATATCGTAAGGAAATATTACAGATTACGGTGCATGGAAGTAGTTTTTAATCGACAACTTGTAAATCAAACGCGATATACATATGGAGAACGGAAGTTCGACCGAAGGTCTACGGCCTCATTTTGCTGAGTATCCAGGGTACAAAATCATGTACTCTGGTGTAAACGCCGGGGAAGCCTATCGTACCGCAAGGGGATGGCCCGAATGAAACGATACCCACAGCGGTCCATCTTCCGTTACCATCGCGTCCCCTGTCCACGTTCATTAGTGGTCCGCCGGAATCACCTCTGCACGAGTCCTTTCCCATTTGCCCACCGGCACAAATCTGTCCGTAACCAAGCGTTATACCCGCATTCCTGTAAACCGTCTGGCATTGGGCTTTGTCGGCCACGGGCAGGGCAACTTTTAACTTTATATCCGACGATGAACCGTTCTCCGTTCTTCCCCAGCCAGCGGCGAATAGTTTTTGCCCGAAAGTGGCAGTCGGTGGTAGGCAAATCGGTTTGATAAAACTGGTAAACTTGACGTCGCGGGACAACCGTAACAGGGCTATATCGTAGGTCTGGGACCTGTACGTTGGTGAGTATCTCTCATGAGCGATCTGCTCTTCAATCCCCACCGTGACGGGATCGTCCGCGCAGACTACACTCTCCTCGTCATCCTGAAGGCAATCAGGATGGGTGGCGGTGTTATATTCGCCCAAACGAACACTCTCCAGCCGCCACGATAGCGGCAAGTCCTTGCCCTTGATACAGTGAGCCGCCGTTAAAACGTAACGACGACTGATGAGCACTCCGCCGCAGGAAATTGATTTTCCGTTTGCTGTAAAAAAAAAAATGTTATGATGACTAATTAATTGACTCGCCTGTGAGCCATCGTCGTTGAATTTTCCTTGTAGATGCTTACGTTTCGCGTATTCCAACAACGCCATCCAAGGGAACTCGTCGAGTTCCGTGCGTTCTCCACCGACGATTCTTTGAGTTAGATCTTTGCCGCACTCGTTGGAGAGCAAAGGATTATTGGTCAGATCGTATCGTTGGGTCGATTCTTCGGTTTGCGGTCCTGGGCCTTCTCCATTAAATCCCTGATTCGGTCGTTGATCGGAACCAGGATAAGTTTGAGTGTCCCGTGGTGGGGTAGTGAAGGCTCCAGTTTCTGTTGAGCAACAGACCCGGGGATCACCCGTATTGTAACCGCACTGCGATTGCCTCAAAAAATCTACAGCCTCCGCTGGGAGAGGACGTTTTTGAAGAATAGCCAACAATAGTGGGCATTGACGAATTCCTATGCACTGACCGTTGAGACCATTAGGTGTCATGCAACTCGATGGCCCTTGATAATACTCTAAAAAGGAATGTGTAATTTTCGGTCAAGAACTAATCATTAAACAATTCCTCCGTCCTGACGGCTTTATATAGAATTTGAATTTCTCATGAAGCAACTGTTTTTTACACTTTCCATTCGTCGTACTCATTTTTACATTGATATAATGCTAATTTTGTTAAACAAAGGAACGAACAAGTGCGATACTTGCCGGTCGGCACATTGGAAGAATTTTTCGTTCGGCACTGTTAATTAAATAAACTTATCGAATTAGTGCAATGCCTCTACACTTAATAGAATTAACCATTCGTCTGCTATATGATCGATGACATTATTTGATAAATATGTTAGCAAGTGTTGTACTTACGTGCGGCTGCGAAACTAAAAATCGCTGTTAGCAAAACGCTTCGAATAAATGATATCACCATTTTGGAGATGCAGTATAAGACAAGAACTGATGCTTATTGCTTGGAGAAACGTAAAGCATGAGTTGTCACTGATGCTCTGTGCGAATTAATCCGACTTCGATCCGCGTCTGACGTTCTAAAGGATGTTACAGCCGCGGATCTGAGATCGGCGATACGCCGACTGTTCGTGATAGGAGTGACCGGACCCAAGGACGGCTGGTTTCCCCACTACTTGTAATTAGGCGAGAGAATAAACCAGTCGTGTTATTTTTCGCATTCGGAGGAAACGCTTTTGTCATTTTTTTCAGAGTAGCGTCTCTGTTTCTTAATACACCTTGCCCCATCCGCATTTTGTATGCTACCGGAAACATGCATATACAATGCACTTGATCAAGTTTGTATAGTGTTACGAAATTGCCGAATGTTCATGTTAACATTTGCAATTAAATAGATATTTTAAATAACTGTACTTTTAACTTACCCTTTTTGAAACGAACAATTTTATATCGAACAAAAGAGTATCGAGATCGATATTCTTTGGTTTCAGTTACACGTTAAATCTTTAGTTTCATATTAGCCGTAACACAATAGAAGAAAATATATGAAGCCATGAAAGGAAAAATTGAAAATGGCCGAGTATAACTTACCCGACATTATCGAGAAAAAAGTGTGTAAGAACGTGAATTATATCTGTGGCATCTATTTTCTACGCAAATATATTTCAAACTGCTTTTTCTCGCTGCATTTTTCAGCACACTACAACCAAGAAATGCAAATTTTACTACATTTGCTTGGGTTCTTTGGTACAAATGATACATACGCAAATCGAACACAGGTATAGCCAAAATGAACAATTATATTTTATTGGTTCAAAATACACGAAACATCTTTACAAGTGGTTGAAACAAATCAAGTACGAAGAATTGCTTGTAAATGAGTTCTGGAAATCATTCATTACATCGCTAGCTTTGTTCGTCGGTGGTATTAAACTTGCCAGTGAATTAGGTAGCTTGAAGATATTATAATGAATCGTAAAGTAGTTTACCAAAATATCAACATTATGTTAGATTCATTCATCTTTTATACTAACTACTCACTCGTACAATGTTCGATTTAAAATATATAAATTTATTCTATGTTCAATGTGAAATTATTAAGTAATAACTTCAACAAATACAGTAAGTTTTACACAGACATAATTTGAAATGTTTGCTGATAAACTAAAATACAAAATTCATTCTGTCTTGCTTTTTTCTTCATTTTCTATGGGACTTAAATTTTCACTGCTAGTTTCATCTTCAGAACTTGTCTTTGAAGACCCTTCTTCTGCCTTACTTTTATCATGAACCATCCCTCCAGTGTCATCACTGGAATGCCCACTGTCGTTCGATGCTGATTCCATATGCGTGATTACTTTATTACGTTTCTCTTCATCCTCATCGCTGGAATCTGAACTATCCAGCTCATCAGAATCGATGTCAAGGTCTAATATGGTTTTCTTTTTATTTGGCTTAAATTCATCATCCTGTTTTCTTTTAACTCCAGCAGTCACTGCTAATTTGAATCCTTCCTCAACTGCATCGCCAACTTTTTCCGTAAGAGTTGACCTCTCTTTTTCATAGTTTTGGTCTTTAAATTCATGTTTAGGTTCAGCGCAGAGTCTTTCTAATTTTTTCTTCTTGCGTTCTGCGGCCTCCTCCTTCCTTTTTTCTTGCTTTTCAATCCAAGCTTTCAAACGTTTTTCTTCGTTAATATCCCGAAGACGGCGACCACTTAAATCTCTGCAAGCTTCACGGTTCGTAGTTTTTTCGATCTGTGCACCGATCGCACGTAGCATCGAACCAAACCCGCCTTTTCCACCGAACAATCGTGGAACGATAGAAATGTAACCACTGCTACAAGTAACATTTTCATCCACGAGCTTTCCGTTATGTACAATGTAATAGTTTTCCTACAATAAATTTTATAGAACATTATTAAGATTATTCGTCAGTTGATTTGGGGTTAGACTGATTCTACTCACCTTCAAGCCTGGAACCTGATCATGGAGCTCAGAAATTTTGAGTGGAAAATCCGTGCTAACGATTTGTCTTACTCCCGATGCAGTACTTACTTGTACCCTCAACATTTTGAGTGTTATTTATTTCAAAATAACGGTTTGTCAAACGCTCATATGTCAAAAGCACTGAATGATAAGAAAGATGGCGTACGAGTTCTCGCTTAGCACAGCGGTATCTACGTAAAAGGGAGCGAAGCGGCACATCGATGTGCCGATGGATGGCAGCATTACACACTTTAAACAGTATTTCTATCAGAAGGATACTAACGGCGCATACGTGAATTATCATCAGCTATGCTGATGTACCATACATAACCTGTGAAAAATGATTTGTAGTTCTCAGATTGTTTGATAGCTGTCAACGTAAGATGCATTTTCAGAATAAAAACTAATTCTTGTATCAATCGCAACAATGGCTATTCCTCCTTCTTTTGGTCTTAGCGACATAGTTCATTTGAACGTTGGTGGAACAAGGTATAAAATCCTGTTTACATACATTTAATTAGGAAAACCGGAAAAAATTTCCTTTAATAACAGCTATATACTACTACACAGTCCAAAGAATATTGTTTATTATTTTCAACTAGCTGAAATGATCTTTTATTCAGATTTTCCACATCGAAGCAAACCCTTACTTGGGTCCCAGATTCATTTTTCACAGCTTTACTGAGCAATAGAATTGCCAGTCACAGAGATGAAATTGGTGCATTATTCATAGATCGAGATCCGAAATTGTTTTCTATTATATTGAATTATTTGCGAACAAAAGACATTGATTTAAAAAATGTAGATCTTCGCGTGCTGAGACATGAAGCTGAATATTATGGTATTACTCCTCTGGTTAAACGCTTAATGTTATGCGAAGATTTAACCCAATCTTCTTGCGGAGACGTATTGTTTTATGGTTATTTACCACCACCAAGTAAGATACATGCAATTATGTCTTATAGAAAGAAACGCGTGAAACAATATAATCATATTTTATGTACTTTAATTTTTAAGGTATACCATTGCAAGAACCTGCAACTGTTGCATCGAATGTAGGAGATGTTTCCGTTCATGGCAGAGCTGCTACTGCTACCACGGCCACCACAAATTCTAGAGCCGAAGTTCCATCTACCTCTCAAACTACAACTCCTGGAGCATCTGGTAGTCATAACAATAATGGTACTACAATAATTTGAATTATCAAATGCTTTGTGGAATGGTTCAAACTATTTAAAATATTTTTACTTTAGGGCAACAAAATCATAAGGGGGCACTTAGCACTCACATGAGAAATTCTTCACTGGATTACAGAATCCAACAAAAAGGCTTACCACATTCGCGTACGTCGTCTTTAGATTTAAGACATGTTAGAAATAATTCGGCGGACTTAAACAAATTGTATAAAAATGATATAAGTCTGGTATTTGGTCCCCAGCAAGGTAACTAAAAGTAAATACTTCTTTATTTCATCATTAACGAGAAAATTATTAACGGATCTTTCATGGCACGCAGTTTCATCATGGGTCGATCCCCTGAGAGTTCAAATCATAAAGGCACATCACAATTGGATCGTGATTGCTTATGCGCATTTTATAACGTGCTATCGACTTAAGGACTCGTCCGGTTGGCAGCATGCTTTTACTAGCCCACACATAGAATCAGTGATCGAAAGAGTGGCGATAACTTCAAAATTAAGTACCAGTGGAGATGTTAAGATGGTTGCCATTTCCTATGGAAATCAAGTCAGATTATGGAGTATTTCGGCGAATGGAATGAAAACTAATATCGGCACGTTCAACTTGAATGTCCGTGTTGAATACTTATTTTTTATTGGAAGCCAATTAGTCGCTCTATCTCCCACTGACAAAATTGGTGTTTGGCATGCTATGACTCATCATTGGCAAATACAGGATGTAGTACCTATCTTATCATTCGACACAGCTGGTTCGTTTCTGCTACTTGGATGCAATAATGGCTCCATTTATTATATCGGTAATACCAACTGAGATTCCTGTAGTATCTTAGCTTTTGTAATTGTAACTTCAATGGTATATCAATTTTCAGACATGGAAAAATTTCCTTTGAGGATGAAGGACAATGATTTACTTGTAACTGAACTGTATCGTGATCCAAATTACGATCCCATTACTGCCATATCTGTATACTTAACACCAAAAACATGTAAGTATTCGCGTTCATATTTATCATGTCGCGATAATTGGGTAAATAGTTAAATGTAAAAGCTCAAGGTAAATGATGAAAATAGTTTACGATTTATAACATTAAATATTATAGTATCTCTATTGCAGAAATATCTTTTCAAGTGATGCACAAATAACTGGACTAACGTTAATTGTTAAATCTGCTTATATTGAGGAATGTAATAACAAACGTCGCTTTCACGACAAACATCTCTTTTTTATATCTTTTTAATGATTTACATTCATAGACGATCATACGAACAGTAATCATAAATTTCGTTATACATTTGTTTTGTAAAATGCAGCACAGTGCTTTCTTTTGATAAACTGATACATCGATAAATATCACGTTTGCTCAAACACAAACATCTCGTATTACAAAGTCCAGTAGTGCCTTTGAAATATTAATGAGAGTTTATTATTACATTCTTTGCTTCATGATTTCGTACAACTGGATAAATAGCACAAGGCAAGTATGGGTCGATACGACAATGTTCTACAATATTTCCACATTCAAATCACTGTTCAGATGACATTTTTCTACATTTTATATTGCATTGAACATGACGCATCACATTCAATTCTAGTATCCATGCCCTTCCTCTCCAGGTATTGTATACCATTTTGCATCGAATCAGTGCACTACTCCATACTCATATGCAGCTTTTGACAGTACATTTCATTGACATCTATTCATACATATACATATTTATATGCAGCAAAGAAGAAGCTTTTATTTACATCACTTGAAACGAGAGTACGACTATACTAAAAACTAGTGCACATATACTTACACGTTGAAACACGTGCAATTAGAAGCCATGATTTTTATGTTTTGGATTGCACTACATGTACACAAACCCGTTACCTTTATGCATCCAGTTGTACCAATTATATCACTCTGTTTATTTTACTTTCTTCTTATTTTACTAATATATAAATTACGTGACGATTATTCAGTCGAATTGTAGCAACATATTCTGGGCCAATATCTGAGAGGGGAAGGGAGGAAAATAGACAACACGTACCCTGCTTGCATAGTCATTCTTCTTTTGTAGCATCTCTAAATGCACACGAAAATTGTTTTATTCAGTCTGGTCGGTTTCAATTTTGTATATGTACATTGTACATATTTTTTTATTCGTCACTTTCTCTAACATTTACATATACAATTCTATTAATATAGAAATAATACATTTTTGGGAAAGCCGAAACTCGTTCTGGACATGTTGCAGCATGTTGTGTGCGTGTGTGTATGCTAGCGTGCGTGTAAAAAATAAATATATCCATATTCTCTTGTATTGTTGTGACCGAGTACACGTACATGGAAGCATTTTCATTTACTACAATCCTCAACATACATATTGCCAGTATAATTCCATAGTATAATTCTATTTTTTTTATACAGCTCTCTGTGGTAATTGGATTGAAATTGCGTATGGCACAAAATCTGGCAGTGTAAGAGTAATAGTCCAACACCCTGAAACTGTAGGGCATGGTCCACAGTTATTCCAAACATTTAGAGTACATCAAAGTAGTGTAACGAAGGTATGTCTATACCTCATATTTATATCAATAGGAGATACTTTGTTATGCTGAATACGCGAGTAACGTAAGCGTACATGAAATTATATTCCAGGTCACGTTGTCAGAGAAATACCTAGTATCGGTTTGTTCTGAATACAATCATGTCAGAAGCTGGGCAGTAACGAGGTTTCGTGGAATGATATCTACTCAACCTGGATCAACGCCCGAAGCTAGTTTTAAGATTGTATCCTTAGAAGCAATCGAACCTTGCATCAGTTACAATGCTGGAAATGATTTTGGTATACGATAAATCAGAAATTATGCTTGACTGAAAAATGAACAAGGCTTAAACTTCTGTATATTGTAACGCAGGACCATTCGGAGAGCAAGACGATGAACAAGTATTTGTTCAAAAAGTTGTGCCTGAAACTGATCAACTGTTTGTACGCTTAGCGTCAAATGGAAAGAGGGTTTGTGTAATTAAATCGGTGGATGGCAGCATTATAAGCTCGTTTTATGTTCACGAATGCGAGGGATCTAGTCGTATGGGTTCAAGGCCCAGACGTTTTATTTTTACTGGACATTCTAACGGCACCATTCAAATGTGGGATCTTACAACAGCTTTAGAGCCATCTTTCTCTTCTACTCAAAGTAACTTACCTCTTTTTTTTCAAGTTAAGACAATGGGAGCAAACACTGTACCGAGCATTTTGATTGCAGACGTCTCAGGAGGACCTACGCCAGAAGAACTCTGGAAATTGTTAGATCAATGTGACTTAAGTAACAGCCATTCCTCGACACCCTGTATCAGTCCGTGTCCGTCGCTTTTTGCTTCTGGTCCTAGTATAAAGACAAGTAATGTTCTCTTTCTCAATCAGTCGCAAAATGCCGAACCAACGCCGGGACCTAGCCAATCGTGAAGGTAATAAAGGAAGTGCATTTAGGATTTATTTATTCAATTATTTATTTATTTATTACGATTCATTAGAAACATTCGCAATTATAGTTCCTAGTATAACAGTTTTGTTAATATTTATTATTTGCATAGTAACGTTCTGAAAAAAGCAGTCTTGTTTGTAAGTAATGCAGTATGAAAGTGACATGATAATCAATGTGTAACAGTACTTTTACAACTGTAACGATAAGATGACTATGAAAATGCGTGATAATTAGTCAAAGATGGTATTACTAAACTTTTATAGTTATGCACTTTTCCACATTGCTTAAAACTTTACATTCTATGTTGTTTTTAAGTACATGATGTACTATCGCACAAGGTGCGGTGTATGTCTTTAATTATTCTAAAGTAAAACGAGCTAAGTGATTTACATTTATATATTCTATATTACTATGTTACGAGAAGAATGAATTTATTCATGTTATAAATTCCGTTCTTCAGTATATTCAAAAAATATATATATATATCGAATTTCGTTGAATAAATTTACAATTTAACATAATATGTACACTTATACAAATATCTCGTTTAACAGGTCAAGCCTTTCTTTATTCAGAAAAAACTTGCTTTATCAACAACAAATTGCGATTAAAATTTGTGCATCAAATCAAATGCACATTATACGATGAATTCTAAAACAATCTTTTCACATGAAAGGGATTTATCCTAATGTATAAATTCGTACACACTCTCTTGAGTCTTTTGTTTGTTAAATATACCTATAAACATTTATGGCAAACATTTAATACTGTTATGACTGTTGCTTCTGTGATTTCAAGAAACGGAAAATCTATATTCCATTTTTTGTACATGTAACTAAAAAATAATTAAGCAAATTCCAAAATAAAATCTTTTGCACACGTGTGTCTTGCGTATGAGAAAATGAATAAAAATCATGTTTATGGAAATAATTCCTTTCATTCATGCAAAGTAACACACAATTTGCTGTAACAATGTCATATCTTTTACACTATACAATATTCCATCAACATTTTCATTTCAAAATCACTGTCTACATTTATATTGGCAATTATAATTACAACTATGTAAGTCGAATTAACTTTCGAGGCACTACGGTGATTTTACATTAATTGTATATTGCATGATTAGCCTTTCTATTGTAATTCGTTAGCAAAAACATTACTTTTTAGACACCATGATTAGAAAAATGTAATCATAGAAATCTCATGTTATGCAAATCTAGCTAGCTTCTAATTTGTAAAAGTACATACGCATTTTTCATAAAATTTTACCTATACGTATTATGCAATGCAGTCTCATGAATGTATGCAAGAGAGCTAATATTTTAAGTAACAAAAACTTCCTAAAAAGTATCATGCAATATAATTAGTTAAAATCATATCAGTTCAAAAGACTAGGTTTTCTTTACAAAAATTGTAGATAATATCAGTAATATTGTTAGAAGTAAATCACGCTCATATAAAGTCTTTGTGCCAGAACAAATTATTATGAAATAGCCTTGGATTCGTCATTGGCGTTAATAAGAAACACCACGCTACTAATCCGATCACAAATAACGAAAATAAACCAGCTCTTTTCAAAGGGTCCTTAACAGCTACAACTTCGGAAAGATCGGGACAACCCATGTGATTACAAAAAGAATGTGCAGTAAACGGGGCTGCTAAATGTCCTATGGAACAAAAAGGTTTACATTGAATTTCTAATTTTTTTAAACAAAAGAGGAGTGTAAAGAAACTATACTATACCCGTTTTAGCGAAGAGGAAAGCAGCGTATGCACCAAACAATGTTGTGAACGCGAATTGGAAACCTGAATGAAAAAATATAATCAGGCAACTGAATAATGAACCTATTTAACTCAAAGATGAAAGTGTTACTTACATGATATAAAGAGTGCATGTTTAAGATTCATGCCTGCTTTCACTCTGTCTACTACATGATGAAAGTGGGCAATCCCAAAAAACAAGGGGCATATGAATATGGCGGTAGTCGGTGTAAAGCATTGCAAAAGCAATGGTAACATACAAGCTCTAAACGCCCACTCTTCCGCTAATGGAGCAACTACTAAATTTCTCCACCATATTATTGTTCTTACGCTTCCAAGCCAATACATTGGTTCTAGAAAAGATGGTACAATTATACGACAATGTTTCACTTATATATAGCGAATAATAAATGAATTCTTATGTACGATCATTGTAAAGCACTAACCGGTATATAATCTCCAAAGTCCATTGAAACCTTGTACACATATCGGCCCTAGAAATAGTATCATTGTTAATAATAATGGTATCACAATGGCTTGAATCAAGCCAGGCCATCGTAGACCCAGTAACTCCCAAATTGTTGCCTAAAAGTTATAAATTAGTATATGGAATTCACTATATTATTTATTATATCATTTCATATAATTACCTTTTGGAATACTTTCTCGTTCATTCCAAAATACAGCAATGCCGGAGATATAAGGGACATAATAAAAACACTAAAAAACCGTTTTTTGATTACGGTTGGATGCTCCCTGCAACAGAAAATACAATTACTAATATTTTATTGTTTTTTTTCATTTCACGTTCTCAAGAAATAATAATTATTGGTAGAATCGGAGAGTAGATTTCAAAGAGCGCGCCAATTACGGAAGAAATTGATGGTAAAAGTTGTTCAATAGAGGCGCTGCATGTACATTCGATTCTTGTCCAGAAAAGCGACTGCGTGAATGAGACAATCAAAGAGTGGACATTCATGGTTCTCGTTCTCGGCCGACGTGAATACAGTTACACTTTGTTCGTGGTTCCTGTAGTTCACTGTTAAAGAACCGAGAGAGCATACACGACTGCACAAAATGGACATTTAAAAATTGACATTTATCGCTGCTAATCGGCGTATACGTACCTACTGTACGGAGAACTCCATACATAGAGGCTCGCGACGTACATCACTGAGAGAACGAAACATGATAGAACTGCGGATATGCAGGATAAATCGGCATTTCGGTCTGCGGTCTCCATAACTCCATACTGATGTTGGTTGCTTGTGTCGCGATCCATTGCAGAAGAGAGGATCGGTAAGGGGCAGAAGGCGAGAGAAGGATCGCATAGAAAGGAGGGAGCACAGCGAGGAAGGAGGGGGGAGAGCAGAAATTCATCCGATTGGCGGTCTGGCACCAGTCGGCAGTCCTACCGTCAATGAGAAGATGGCCGCTGGGCTCGGTGGAAGTGTCGCCATTGTTTAGTGTTTAGTTGTTTTACCGTTTCTCGCATAATTTTACGGGAAGCACGATAAAAATGCCAAGTGCGTCGTTCACATCGTCGCGCAATTACGTGCGACGATCCCGAAGAAAAGGTGCAAACAGGATTCCTCTGCCTTCAAGAACCACCTCGGGTAAGAGGCCTGCATCCGGAGCTCGGTTCACTGCTCACCTGTCTCGACTCTCTTCTTTGCCTTCACCTACTTCGATATTCCTGGGTTAATCGTCCTACCGATTTCACATGTTACTCATTCGCTAACATCCTCCTCACGAGTGTATTTTCATTTTTCAATCGGAAGTAGCGGGACAGCCCCGTTAAATCTACAGCCCACGTCCTCTCACACAATTTTCTCACACTCGGGATGGCCGAAAAACGCGTATCTGATGCTTCAGTGACGTTTACCGAAATCAACATACGCTCACCAATTTTGCCCCAGCCCCTTTTTTCAGAGCATCGATATCGATAACACACACTTCACGGTCGTCAATTTTTACTTTGGAATGTCGGCTCAAAGTCTATTCCTCACCCCACCCCCATTTTTTTTTATTGTAATTCCAATTTATTAGGCGTTCAGTTACACGAATTTTGCGACGCTCACTTACATGATTTCGAAAAATAATCTGCTCGCGATTTCAAGGCAAGAGGTCATGCCTTTCTCAATCTGATACTGAAATAGTAACAGATTTTATATTAAATTGGTATAATGCATCGCTCTGCCTAACCACTTTATGTGTCTTTATATTATATTCTATCGAAAATAATGATATATCTGTCCCTAAGTACAATAATTGCTTGTGCATATGTATCAAATACAAGAAATGAAATGTTTTGTACATTGGCATCTTAGCATCCCTTGGGAGTTTAAATTTTTATTACTTTTCTCAATCTCACAAATGTACTTTCATCTTTAAACAATAATTTGCACATTCATATTATTCTCTAATTACAATTACTAACTACAACTTTAATGTAAACATTAGAAATATTAAACTATAAATTTAGATGAACAATGGAGGCACGCAGATTTCATGCAAATGTTATAAAAAGAGTTATTATGTCTAATATCTCGGTCCTTCCTTTACTTTATATTACATTTATAAATTGTTGAGTATCGAGTTGAATGTTGAAATTATTTTATTCTCTAGCCGAGCCATGCGACCTGCCTTGTGCGGCATCGAACCAGATACCTCCTGGTGGTGGAGTTGGCGGTGTAGGAGGCGGAGGAGGAGTTGGAGGTGTGGGAGGCAGTGGTGGAAGAGGATCTTCGCCCAGCGTTTCTGGTGTAGCTGCGCCGTCGCCTTCCCCGTCGCATTCACATTCATCCCCCTACGATCTAAGACGTAAGAGTCCACCACATCCGGATCCTGCACCTGGTACAAGTTCAGCGCTACCTCCCTCAGGTGGCAGTAGTATAGGAGCCACTCTTGGTTCCTCCTCTCTGCCAGCAAGAAAACGACCCAGGCGAACATGTTCGTTATCTACAGATGGTATATTTGTTAATAACAATTGTTAATTGCAGGCGCTGTTTTAATAAAAGGTGCTCTAAAAAATGATTGCAACTGTTTTAGGTATAAACACTAACACAGCAGCACATTATCTCCAGTACGAATTACCGGATGAAGTACTGCTTACAATATTTAATTACCTAATGGAACAGGATCTATGCAGAGTTTCGCAGGTTTGCAAACGCTTTCAAACAATTGCAAATGACACTGAGCTTTGGAAGTCTCTGTACCAGCAAGTTTACGAATACGACTTGCCACTATTTAATCCTGCACCTTGTAAATTTGAATTCGTATCTCCGGACGAGTCAGAATATCCGAATCCATGGAAGGAAAGCTTTAGGCAGTTGTACAGAGGAGTACACGTTAGGCCAGGATTCCAGGATCTGAAATTCAAAGGCCGAAATTTGCCATACTTTAATACAGTTCAGGCAGCGTTAGATTACGTAGATGAATATAGAAGCAATAGCGGTTCCTCGTCGAATAATAGCACAACAAATGGTCAAGGAAATTGTTGTGGGAACAATTCTCAAACAGCGGAAGAAGCTCCGCAACATTTAGTTTTCTTACATGCTGGTATATACAGAGGCGAATTCCTTGTAATTGACAGCGACGTTGCATTGATCGGAGCAGCACCCGGAAACGTCGCGGAATCTGTTATATTGGAACGAGAAAGTGAATCTACAGTTATGTTTGTAGAAGGAGCGAAACGAGCTTACGCCGGCCATCTCACGTTAAAGTTTACCCCGGACGTTACTAGTACAGTACCACATCATAAACATTACTGTTTAGAAGTTGGCGAAAACTGCAGCCCCACGGTCGACCATTGCATTATTAGGAGTTCAAGTGTTGGTAAGTAACTTCGTTTACGATGTCAAATAGTAAAACATTGTTATAATTATCCTTACCAAATATTTATACCGGTGCTTGAATTTTTCAGTCGGAGCAGCTGTTTGCGTATCGGGCGTAGGAGCGAATCCTGTTGTAAAGAATTGTGACATATCGGATTGCGAGAACGTTGGACTTTATGTTACGGACTATGCCCAAGGAACGTACGAAGATAACGAAATCTCTAGAAACGCATTAGCTGGAATTTGGGTGAAGAATTACGCGAATCCAATTATGCGAAGGAACCATATTCATCATGGAAGGGACGTTGGAATCTTCACGTTTGATAATGGCCTCGGCTATTTCGAAGCTAATGATATTCACAATAATCGAATAGCGGGTTTCGAAGTAAAAGCTGGTGCCAATCCAACTGTTGTACATTGCGAAATACACCATGGCCAAACCGGTGGGATTTATGTCCACGAGAATGGTTTAGGGCAATTTATTGACAACAAAATTCACTCGAACAATTTTGCCGGTGTATGGATTACCTCCAATTCGAACCCGACGATTCGTAGAAACGAAATATATAATGGTCACCAGGGAGGAGTATATATATTTGGAGAAGGTAGAGGCTTGATCGAACACAATAACATTTACGGCAACGCTTTGGCTGGCATACAGATCAGAACGAACTCGGATCCTATAGTTAGACATAACAAAATACATCATGGTCAACATGGTGGTATATACGTGCACGAAAAAGGACAAGGCTTGATCGAGGAGAACGAAGTATATGCCAATACCTTAGCAGGTGTTTGGATAACGACTGGGTCGACGCCGGTATTAAGAAGAAATCGTATTCACAGTGGAAAGCAAGTTGGAGTTTATTTTTATGATAATGGACATGGAAAACTAGAAGATAATGATATTTTTAATCATTTGTATTCAGGAGTACAAATAAGGTAAGATATTTCTCAAGAAATAATGTATTAATACTGCACCGCTGCATTAACGACAATTCACAATTTTAGGACTGGAAGCAATCCAGTGATACGCGGGAATAAGATATGGGGTGGACAAAACGGTGGCGTTCTTGTGTATAATAGCGGGTTAGGTTTACTCGAACAAAATGAAATTTTTGATAACGCAATGGCAGGAGTTTGGATTAAAACGGATAGCAATCCTACGTTGAAGAGAAATAAAATATTCGATGGCCGAGATGGAGGAATTTGTATATTTAATGGTGGAAAAGGTAAATACTCGGGTCACTTTTAATTTTAATAACCCCTAACGCGAATAATAAATTCCCACTTCTTTTTTATTATATCAGGTGTCCTCGAAGAAAACGATATATTTCGTAACGCTCAAGCAGGAGTGCTTATTTCTACACAATCGCATCCTGTTTTGAGGAGAAACCGAATTTTTGATGGACTAGCAGCTGGGGTAGAAATCACGAACAATGCGACGGCTACGTTGGAATTCAATCAAATTTTCAATAATAGATTCGGCGGTCTATGCTTAGCGAGCGGTGTACAACCGACGACTAGAGGTCGGTATCTTTTCATTTAAATTCGAACAAGCGATATATACAATATACACACATACATTTAAGGAAAAGCAATAACAATTTTTTGTTTTGTTTTACAGGTAACAAGATATTTAATAATCAAGATGCAGTTGAAAAAGCAGTTGGAAACGGCCAGTGTTTGTACAAAATTTCGTCGTATACCTCATTCCCAATGCACGATTTCTATCGCTGCCAGACATGCAATACGACAGACCGTAATGCAATATGCGTGAACTGCATAAAAACCTGTCACGCTGGGCACGATGTGGAGTTCATCAGACACGATCGGTAAACATTACCTATGATCTCGATCGACATATTTTCTTCGCTGAAAAGAAATAGATAATATTGTATACACTCTCTAATACTATAAAATAATTGCGTGCGATACATTCACAATTGATATATATTTTCAGATTCTTCTGTGACTGTGGTGCTGGAACATTGAGTAATCAGTGTCAACTTCAGGGCGAACCTACGCAAGACACAGACACGTTGTACGATAGTGCAGCACCCATGGAGTCGCATACCCTGATGGTCAACTAGGAACTAACGTAAACTAAATAAAACAATCAAACGACTCTGAATCTGTAAGTCCAACATATTGCAAACAAGGAGTAATTTTGTTGCAGAGTTCTTTATTATAACATTTGTTCCTCTGTGTCCCTCGTTGTGATTGTTATTTTATAAAGCCATTGTTATCGTTAACATATTGCAATCAGTCGTCATTGTCTTTACTAGCGTCGTATTATCATTTTCATCGTCGACGTGTTTCTTGAAATTATCACAACCAGTTTCATCCGTTTGTAAGATTATGCTCGTGAATTTGTTGAGGGCAATACGTCGGACTATGTCACCCCCATCAATGTCATCCTCATCATTATTACCATCGAAAGGTAGCATATTTTTAAGCAGAAAAAGAAGAAGAAGGAAAGAAAGAAAATTGGTATTCCGCCGGGTAGTATGATGTCGGGAATCGACACACAGGATTCCAGATTTATCCAATGTAACGCAAGCCTTGTCGGGAAAGAAAGAGAATTATTAGAGAACAGTTTTCCTTTCTTCCTCCGGTTTTCCCCCCGTAAGGTCAAGATTCTATGCCCCGCGGTTATATAATAAAGAACTCCGCAACGAAAGTGGAAAACGTTGATGAGCAAGAACAAGTGACAATGGGTTTCTAATGTAAGCGAATCTACTCATTAGATAACGTTAAATTTATTTAAACGTGTAATAATAGCAAGGTACTACGGTTGATGCTTAAACAGCCGAACATCATGCAACACACGTTTCACGTGACTATTCTCGTTAAGTTTCGTTAATTCTTAACTTCGTATATAAAATAAAAAAGTGCAGTGAATCTGTGTAAAAGGATGAAAATTAACAAAAAAACGTGTGTATACGCTGATACTAAAAGGACACGTGATGATCGTGACATTTAAAAAAGAAACTTTTTAAGCAATGAAGGAATTCGTGCAATGCGACGGCATTGATAAGAACAGTTCTCTAAGCCTACGATAAAACACAGTGTCGCGGATGTAAATTGTGTATAATCGTATCCTTAACGAGCGCGAAAGGACGGTAACTTTTAATGAATGATTACTCGTTATTCAACAGAAGCACATCGATACCAGCATAGAAACTGTGAAAGGGCGTTACCGAAACTTCCATTCACATCCGACGAAACTTAGCACGTCAGTGTATTAAGGCAGAAGCAACATAAAGAAGTGTATATTGTGCGTTCATATTAATGGAATTATAGGTAGTCAAGCCAGTTTAAATCGAGGCAGACGTTGAAGAAATAATTAGGAAGAAAACCATGGTAATAAATGCACAGAACAAATGCGAACTTGAATAAAATGTAAAATATGTGGTACAAATTGCGAATGATGAAAATCGAATACGAGCGAAACGAAGATCCACGATGACATACTGAAACGGATGTCTAAAAAATGTGATATGTAAAATTCACAACTGGAATAATCAAAACGGAGCAGTAACATCTGTACAATTATAGGAATGACAAAAAAAAATAGTTTTTTTTTCAATGTATGTGTACCTCGTAATACACGTATACAATTCTTCGATTCTACTGTCTGTAATTGTGAATAGCGATGGCCCTAAGTTGCTCGATGGGGAAAGTGCATAATAATCCAAGGTAAAATGTTTAATGTTAAAAAGGAATTAACGTAATGTACGTTGGTGTATACCAGTGAGAAAGAAGGACAAGCAAAAGTTTACAAAGAAATGTAACAAGACGATATACTGTCCGAGAAGCAGTTTAAAAACAACAAAAAGAATTAAGTAATCTCGATTTTTTTAATTAATCCCGATTTTTTTAATATTACGTTAGCGATAAAGTGTAATCATATTATTGTAATTGTATTTCAAGGGCGGCCGGCCCTTGTACGAGAAATGAAGAAATGCGCCTATTAGCGGTAATTTTAGACGCAGCCCCATTCATTTATGCGAATGATCAACATAAAATAAGTAGACGAAATACCGAAATCGTAATGGTAAAATTTTATTCACGCGACAAAGTTTTACGAGTTTGTCGTGTTCGTTATTGTATGTAATATTTTTGTACATCACTTGGTAGAAGTGGGTAATGGTACATGAGAATTGCCTTTGAACATACCGACCTAAGGTCTGTAGTATTATACACCGCAGTGTCATATTATACATATGTAGTATAACTATATATAATGTTAAATACATTATATGCACTGAAAATATAAGAATGTACGTCGAAGGCATTTTTCATATGTGCACATTGGAACGCAAACTTTTTACCGTTTCTTTTTTTCGAGTAACATACTTTATACTCTGTTGTTTTGTTTGAAGACACCCGTTCCTGGAGACAAACTTGTGTAATTAAATCTGAAACTTGGAATAGAGAGACTACAGAAAAAGAAGGGAGTAGAGGCAAAGGAATCTTGAAATGCTATTCAATGGAAGCTGAAACTTTCTTCCGCGCTCTCTACGTTGTAATTACCAAAATTTAGTTGTGGATCGTTTTTTTTTTTATACTGCCCCGAGTATTATTTACGAAATGTTAAATATGTGTTTTTATATATACACGAAAAATTAAATTAAAAGAGGAGGACCCGCAATCTTTTTCTGTACCCCTTTTTTTTAACGCGGACTCTGGACGAGTATTATCATTGCTCGATTATTAGAGAGCGGGACAAGCGTTTTTCTGTGATTTTTCTAATCCCCCCACAGTTGCAAGGAATGTTGAGTTATAATATTCGCGTCGTGAACATTGTTTTGCGCAGCAGCCGTTGAATGCTTGTCGAACGTATCGCGAATGCTTTTACGTTACACTTGCGGAACTATACTTCTGTGGCCTCCGCTCCGACTAATAAAAATTTAACAGTTACGTCCCGAGTTACACGAGATTATCCAGTTAAAAGGGAAAAAAGGATAGTAACGAACGGACGTTACACAATGTCGTTGCACAAGAATAAAATTTGCAAAGGAAAAAATAGCCGCAGGATGGTTCACTGCAAGGCTGCAGCACGATTCAAATGTTTCTTCTGTTTCTCGTTGTTGGATGTATTTTAGAGCGTAAGATTTGAGGTCAGCAATAGAAATCTCTGTTATGTTTGAATTCATTGCATCCTCGTGATAACGGCAAACGAACGTCATAGGTATTTAAAGGAACAAAAAGAAAGAGTTTCATTTCCAAGGCAAACGTATTTCGATGTCTGAGAAAATCAATGAAACTTGATTTTAAAAAAGGAAGAAGAGTAACGTTGATCGTGTATGCGTATACACGTTTGACAAAGCATTTACAATGTAAAAAAAAGTCGGTCCGCAATACTCTTCTTATGAATTCCTCTTTATAAGGAAAGGGAGGAATCTCCTTTAACAAAATAATATAGAAATCAATGCATAGTGCAGGATGAATACGATATTTTCCTTTATTTAAGTACGCTACGATTTGTATTATTTTTTTTTCTCTTCGAGTTTCGTTTCGTTCGTTCATCATTGTATGTACATTGTCCGATATATTCGTCTGTCGAAGTATTGTGAGTGTAAAGTGTTTCTTTCTTTCCTTGTTAAATCGTACGTTGGTTGCATTTTATTTATCGGATCTCCTTTTTCCTCCTCTTTCTTTTATTACTCTTTTTCTGTTCTTTATTCCCTGTGTCGCAACATGTTTGTATCTCTTCCCATCGTCTCATTCCATGTGTACTGTCCACCATCCAACGTTCTACGCCGATCTTTCGAATAGCAAAAAGAAACTTGCCATTAATTACGTTAGTTGCCATAGTTCTCTCGGTTTCGTTTTTGCGGTAGTTGGAAGCTATAGAGATATAAAGATATAAATAACGAAACGGTGAAAAAACAGAAGAGGGACAGAAATAAGTAAAAGAGAATTGGAGAAAGAAACGAGAACCCGCAAAAACTAATACCACCATAAATTCTGTAAATATTAATTTGCCCATTATATAATAATTATATATAAATATAAATGAATATATATATATATATTTACATATATATATAACACACTGATTACACTATTATAAGAACAAAAATATATTATTACCAATTGTAACTTTTATTTTTTTTTTTCGTATCCTTATTATCATTGGCGCCGTTGATTTTTGTTAACTCTTCTACTTTGTTACAATCGCTGCTGCATAGTAATCATACAGAATCGTCGTGTCACGGCCGATTAAACTTTTTGTGGACTCAACGAAATTCTTTAAAGAAAAATGCAAATTGCAAAGTAGCTTGCAGTTTACTTCTCTACAACTTTCATTCAATAAATCAAAGAATCGAACAACAACTGGATCACAACGATCGCAACTATTACTTTTATACGTTAACTTTCCCACGAAAGTTTTTATTTTGCGAGAAATGCATTGTAACGTAAAATTATACGGCGAACATAAGTTATTCAAACGCCCTGTACTCTGATACGTACAATTTCGTCCCAGAACAGGAGGAAGGAGAAGGAAGTTGCTAATCTGTATATTATTCGTGCCCGACGAAAGGTATTCGATGCATGACGACGGTATGCTTGTTCTCGAATGAAAACGTACGATTAAGACTATAATAAACTAGTATTGTAAGTACGTAAACGATAGAAACGGACAATTTTGCGAAACTGAACGAGCCAAACTTTTTTCAAAATAGTTCCCTCTGTTATGTAATACAACGGACATTTACAATTTACAGATGCCATGGCCTTAAAGAAAAGTACACCTAAAAGCCCTTATAGTATACATATAGCGGTATCTAACAGATATGCTAGCGAATATTACATGTATCAGAAACGGTATATCGACAGAACGTTGATGGGGTGAAATTTTCATGTAGCTCAAAATATCGTTCAAGGAATTTCAGTGAAACACGCGGTTCCATTAACAGATTGCGTATCGTTCATTGCATTAAGCTTCCATCGGATTCAATGTGTCTCTTCTAATTTTAGTTCTCCGCGTCATTGCTATCGATCACGCTGCTCCATGGAAACATTATAATTAGCTGTAGAGAAACATAAATGACGAGTATATTTTTTAAATCTGATCTCTGCAAAGAGCGAAAGATTGCCACGGGTACATTGCAACTGATGGAGGATTAAGAAACGGCAGACAGGAGCGTTTACTTTACGATTTCGTGGTTGACACGCATAAGCGCAGCCTTACATTGTATTTTCATACAGTAAAACAGGACATACGTGCAAAATGGTAATCGATAAGCTGATCGGTTTTTGTATTCTCGGGTCTACTTGTCATCGAACGGCCGTGCATTCGTCGCTTATTCGATGCAGCAAGCGTTCAGTGCTTCCGAACCGAGCGAACCGTACATATATTCCTTGATTCGATGATCGCGTTCACTCTTTACCGATATGACAGCAACTGTTATCACAATGGTGTTTTACGCGCGAGCATCTCGCGACTCGAGCGATTCGCATTAAATGAAAGAAATGAGCCGAGGCGACGTTGAGAAGAGTGAAAGAAACGGATCAAGGAATAGAAGGCTACGTGCGAATAAGATATTGCTAATTATGGGGAGAGAAAAGAGACGATGTTGTAAAAGTGAAGAAGAGAACATCTATTTTTCACGAAATGTCGATCGTGAAATTGTACAATAAGTTCAATTGTATATACACCGTGCGTATACTTAAGTGCATATAATATCGTTCAAAGGAAACAGTTAATAATAATAATAATAATAATAATAGCAACAACAATAATGATATATAGGCCATAAGGCAAGAAATTTTACTCCTCGAAAAATACTTTTCTAAGTAGGAGTGCGAGCGAAGAAGGGAGGCAAAGCTAGCGAGCGTTTAAACGATTCGTTGTTTCTGAACTATACATAATGTAAGCTCGTTTTTCACGCTTAAAACGTTATATGTATAAGAAAAGATCGTAATGACACCAGCATAAACGAACATTCGATGAGACTTTTTTGTATGAGCAAATGAAGTAATTTTTTTCACGTGACTCACATTACTAGGTGTAAGATGATAAATGGGTGGTCGCAATACACGCAATGATCGAACGAGATACAGAAAGGTATCAAGGGAGGAGAATAAAAAGTACGATGCATGCGTATTGTAAAAATAATCAGACACGCGTGTATCTGTCCCGTTCATTTTTCGTATAACACAATGAACGGAAAGAACCGGTGCTAAATAATCTATTTGTTCATTCACGGTGCACACGCGGGGTTGCGAAAGATCGTAAGCAAAACACGTCTGCAGAGGAATTGAGAAACTCGGATTTTGTTCCCAGCGCACGGAAAGGGAATCGTTAAAATACGATTTAACGCGGAGGGGAAAATGCTGGAAAACATGGCCTATACATGTGACGAGGAAACGTTTTGCAGGCGAAACTCGTTGAGCTTTACAATGTGCGTTTAACGTAAATTTAGCGATCGAAAAAGCGACTGGACGGCCCGGATTCTAAAATCGGGAAAAGAGGAAGACGGAACGCGCACGACCGTTTTCTTTTTCAAATATAAATTCGCACCTGCACTCCAATTTCTCTGCGTTTTATAATGTTCGCGCAGCAGCGACAACTGTATTATTCAAGTGTATAATAGTCCTTAGCTCTGTAAGGCGGTATAAAAATTATAAATCAATTATAACTGATTCAATCGACGTTCTATCCGAGGGGATGCAGTCAAGCTTATTTTTACGCGCGTCAGAAACACCGGACGATCTTTAATCCTATTAAACCCTTGGAGTCATCCTCGAAAGGAAAGTCGTATAATAACATTTCGGATCTTTTTTTTTTCTACACTGTTGTTTATATTGCAATGAATTTTCCATGGTTCAGCTAAAAATAAGGAATGATTTAAGGAATTCAAGTAACGTAAGAAGTAAAACACCAAAACAAGAAGGAAAGACAAGCTTCCTCGAGGATTTGCAAGGTCTGTCGAGCAGTGTCCGACTAAATCGGTATAATTCTACTTGCTCCTAAGCGCACCGCGCCGCATCGCAGGAAGCGCAAAAGTAAATTGACTGTGTCACCTTGCACACGCCTGTATCATAACGAAACGCACGAATTACCATGTGTCATATAAATAAATATATATATAATAATAACTAAACAATAACGATAAAAATTAAGTACCTTACACGTGTAAGCAGTATTCAAGAAATCCGAACTAGTTGCACCAAGTGCCATAGTCCATAGCTCGCAACGCGTTTATCATAGCGGGGGAGAGAGACTACTTGTGTAGTCGTTGCTAGGGGCGAAAGGAATGAACAAAAAGCTTAATAAAAAAAAAAAGACGACACAGAGTGGAAAAAAAACGTGAAAGGGTAAAGCAGATCGAACACGTGACGTTCGATGACTGGCTAAGTCGCGTTCTTATTGCTTGTTGTTGAGGCAAATGAGCGCGAAATTGCGGGCGGTAATTAAAACTAAAAATACCAGAACGAGAGGGACAGAGAGGAAGGAGAAGAAAAGTTAGTCCGCGTGACCCGAGATTTACGATGGGTCGGTTTCGCCCATTTTCGAAGAACGTTTTAGAACTTAAAACAGACGCCAATATGACAATATATTGATGAAATTAATTTCCGATCCTATCGCTCGGTTACTATTACCCATTGCCTCTCCCGGCTCTTCCTTAAAGGGAACTCAAAGGAGAAACAAATGCACCGAACATCCAGTTACTGTGTACAATTTCGCCGTTTATTTTTCGACACGTTAGTACATACGATTAGATGTGGATCCCGGCTCGCAAAAATCTATGCGTTCCGACGAGAGAGGAGAGAATGAGAGGGAGAGAGAGATATAAATCGAACGAGCATGAGTGAGGGTGAGAAAGGGGTTAAAGAGACACAACTGTAAAACACATGGCCGTGAATGAACCGGGGCGAGATGCGTGTGACCTTTTTCTTTCCTTTGCGAGAACAATTATCGATTATCTTAAGTGAAGAAACAGAAAATGGTAAAAAAAATTGTAGTGACGTCGCAATTGTATGTTGTAAACATTAATATTTCAAATATAATGTCATTATTAACAGGATAGAGTTTCTCACTTCCGGCCTATCGCGAGCAATCTCAAACTAAACGAGGTCTCCCCTTGCTTTCAATGTTCCAGACGACAAATTGACTTTCAGATGTATGCAATAAAAATGCATCCTGTGCCATTGACAGAGGTAAAGTAGCTCTATTCTTAGAATGCGCTGACTCGATGACAAATTTGATCTTGATCTCCAAGTCTGACCAATATCATACCAGAACTACTCAGAACGAGCGTTCGAAAGGGGTTGAAGTAGAAGCGCTCAATATGATCTCCGACAACTTATTTCCCGTTCATCCCGCATAGAAGAAAATCTATTTCACCGTTTAGACGGCGCCGTGTGTTCTCGCTCGCATGAGCGTCGAACAACGTTCTTCCAGCACGATGGGAATAGACGGAAAAAGCTCGTGGGGATTCTATGGGAAGTAGGCGCCGCGACGCATCGCGTCGTGAACGTTCGTCGGTATTCGCAGGGCCGTCTCGCGTGTGCGTTGCGCGGAGCACGCTACACACGGGCTATACGTCGCAGAGAAATCGAGAGCGTCGAAACACGAAGCGAGATCAGACTGACTTTACGGAAAATCGATCGGCGCTCATCGTCGTCGGGTTAGCGACGCCTGCAAAGCGTGTGTCCATTACAACGACGCGGTTACGGCCGAGCACCGCTGCCCGCCACCCTTGTTCGCCTCCCTTTCCCTAGCGGAGGACAACCCTCCGAATGTCGAGAAAGCTTTCGCGTTTCCCGAAACAGGCGGGCGTCTCTCCCAGCCTGACCGTGAGGAAGTGCGGGAGAACGGTGCTCGCGTGAACGAGGGGTGGTCGTGTGAAAATTTCTCTATTCGTTCCTCGCTAGCTGAGGGATCCAGAAACGGATGCTGCCGAAAATCTGGGCTGTTACGCGAACAGAAAGCAACGACGTACAAGTGTTTCTGCGACACTGTGAAAGCCTTCTTACGTCTCGGAAGTTCCAGGAAACGGGATAGCTCCCCTAAACGTGGCGATTCCTTTCGACAGAGTATGAAAATGGTGTGAAAGTCTCCTCGTCCTCGTTATCGCCATTGCTGCAGCGTATCAGCGGGGCGTAATAAAGTGCCGGGTGATTCTCTGCTCGTGAAACGACAATAATTTTCAACACATTTCTACACGACCTACTAACTGCAAACGAGAGCCGCCGAGGCTGCTCGTAGCCGAGCATTCCACCCTCCTGAATCGATGCTGGCCAATGAATCGAGCACGAGGGACGCATTGTATTCCGCTAGATTCAACGTTGGGGATAACTAGATTCGGCTGAAGATACGTGAATGTGCTCGTGAAGTCGGTGGATGTTCAGGATCGCGGACGATCCGTTCTCGATGCACGCTTTAAGAGGAGAAGAGTCGGTTGAAATTTCGCCGAAAGTTTGCCACGGCAGTAGAATTAATCGGTGAGCGTGTCGTTGCACCCCATCCCTCTGTCTACCTCGAGAGCCGAGGCATTCCGCTTCGTTCGTCGAGGGCATCGCACGAAAGGAAGGATACAAGTGGGAGGAGGCCGTCCACCTCTCGACGTGGGATGATAATAAAGGAAAGCTACAGGACAGGCCGGCTCCGGGTGACATTATGCAAAGATTGGATCTGAATGTACCGAACTCGCCCCTCAGAACGTTCCCCCTTGGGATGGCGATAGGAGCACTCGCCGAGATCGCGATCAAGCTCATCATCAGCGGCTACATACTCGCCGTGGTCGTCTACGTGAACGCCACAGGGAACTGGGATAAGGACGATGACTTGGGTACGTTAGCTCGACGTGGAGATAGTACAGGGACATAAATCGGAAAAGCCGTTCTCGGAAAAGAAAGGCGTTTTATGCGATTTATTGGTAGTCGAGTATGTCTGTTCAAGCGCGCACTGTATCTACTTGAAGCAGCTGTTGGAACGCGAGGCTCTGGTATTCGTTGCGAATACTTGAGATTGCGGTACCCTTAGCAGCTTGCTCGTACAGTGATCGGCCGCATTTCTGCTCAAGCGTTTGGCATATTTAATTGAGAGTATCAGTGTACTCATTCTCGGCAGTACATTGGACAGCTTTGAAGGGCGCATTCACATTTTTTCTTAATTGTAATTCGGCATTCTTCCCTTCTTTTCCTTTTTTTTAGTCGCAACCTTCGAAGTCAGCGCCGTGCTTGGACGCACAGCCAGATTGCCTTGTGACATCGAACCGTCCACCCGAGAGGACCGCGTATACATGGTGCTTTGGTTTCGCGACGACGCCGTGAAACCGATCTACAGGTACGATCAGTTTCGTAGAGCGTGGAAAGTAGTTTAATGCAGCCCAAAAGAATAACGTTCGTGCCACGGTTTGTTACAGCTTCGATGTACGCGGACGAGCATTCAGTAAAGCTCTAAACTGGTCGGACAGTACCGTGGTAGGACCCAGAGCTTATTTCGTCACCGTGACGAAACCGGCCGCTCTTTCTCTGGAGGCGGTTCAATTGGACGACGAAGGGATCTATCGGTGTAGAGTAGACTTCAAAAACTCGCCCACGAAGAACTTCCAAGTGAACCTCACTGTGATCGGTGAGAATTTCTGCTCCCGCGATTTCGTTGCTGTACAAAGATTTTAGGAAATTGAATTGCTAATCGTTCACCGACTGTTTCCAGTTCCACCCCATCAGCTTTTAATATACGACAGCTCCGGGGTAGAAATCGAGAATACCGCAGGACCATTTAAAGTAGGCGTTGAGTTTGGTTTGTCCTGCGAAGTAAGAGGAGGTAGTAATTGTGATTCTTAGGGGACACCGTAATTGTGCTCACTTGTTCAGGATGATTTTTAAACGTTTTTCGATGCAGGAAAACCGACGCCTTTGGTCAATTGGCTGGTGAACGAAAAGGAAGTGGACAGTAGATTGGAAGAAACTGGACGGAATATTGTTGTCAGTAAATTAACGATACCACAATTGAGAAGGGAACACCGGAACACCACTTACAAGTGTCGAGCCTCGAACACGAATCTTATACCGCCGTTAGAAAAGACCATTCTCCTCGATGTTCATCGTACGCGCTAAAAAAAATATATATATACCATTTAATATTCGCCGACAGCTTTACTGTATGAATCTTCTCTCGTTTCAGTGAAGCCATTATCGGTGAAAATTTTGTCGAAACCGTCGATTCTGGAGACAGAAAAGGACTACTCCATTACATGCGAGACGGCAGGCTCGCATCCCCGAGCAAGAATCTCTTGGATGAAGGGAAACGTTGTTTACCACAGTGGCAAAGTAAATAGCTTCCTTCGAACGTAGAAAATATATAATATTATCTTTGATGGGAGCTTCGTTTGCCCAGGTCCTCGATGGTGGTAACGCCTCTGTCGTTTTAAGTACGCTGATATTTTCGCCGATTCCCGATGACCACGGGAAGATGCTGAAGTGTCGAGGGGAGAATCCGGCACTGTCGGACGCGTATTTAGAAGATTTCTTTCAATTAAACGTAGTTTGTGAGTAGCGTCGTACTTCCGATGACGATAGCCGAATAATAATAGTGCAATACCTCCACAGTTCCACCTAAAGTACAATTGCACCTGGGCAGTACTCTGAACGCAGAGAAGATTAAGGAAGGTGACGACGTTTATTTCGAGTGCAAGGTGCGGGCCAACCCGGAGCACCATAAAATCACATGGAGACACAATGTGAATATCTCTTCGTAATTTGATTTCTATCATAGCGATTCGTAAATAATTAGTGTTAACCGATTGACGATCGTAGGACGCGCTGTTGACTCAAAACTATTCCGCTGGAATAATCATGAGTACCCAGAGCCTCGTTCTGCAAAAGATAGGCCGCGACAACGCAGGAAACTACACGTGTCTCGCCAGTAACGATCGCGGTGAGACCACGAGTCCGGTGGTGACGTTACGAGTCCAATGTGAGTTTTGAACCGCACGAAAAATTAAAAAAAGAAGAAGGAGCTGGTCTTGTACAAATTGATTTAATTGTGACATTCAGTTGCACCGGTATGCAAAAGGAAGGAGGTGTCCATCATCGGTGCATCGTTGGAAGAATCGGTGAAGGTGCGCTGCGAAGTGGACGCCGACCCGAACGAAGTAGAATTCGTCTGGGAATTCAATAACAGCGGCGAGAACTTCGAGGTTGCACCAGCGAAATTTGACGGTAATAATGGGACGATGAGCGAGCTAGTTTACACGCCAGTCTCCGAAAGAGACTACGGAGCTCTAACGTGTTGGGGTAGAAACGCGATAGGCAAGCAGGAAGCGCCCTGCATCTATCAGATAATTCCAGCAGGTAATTCCCGTATTCGAATGATTCGTCCAAAATGTTTGCAGTATGCGACAAAGAAATCGACTTGCCTCATACGTTTGCAGTGAAACCAAATCCTTTGAACAACTGCACGATAAAGGCGTCTTTGAATCAAAGTTCCGAAATACTGGAAGTGGAATGCATACCGGGCTACGACGGTGGTCTGAAGCAAGAGTTTCGTTTGGAAGCGTACGAAGTTCTTACTGGCAACTTAAGGGTGAACGCATCCAGCGTGTCCGCGGATGTGCCAATATTTCGGCTAGCCGTGGCGGATCTACTTCCGGCCACGCACTTTTACCTCGTTACTTACGCTGTAAACGCGAAAGGAAGGAGCGAAGTAAGCCTCTTGGAAGACATAATGCTAAGGGACTCGGAGAAGCATACAGGTAATAACTGTGGTATCGCGAACGGACCATGAGCGTTCGATGTATTATCTTTTATTTATTTGCGCTTACTTTAGACAGCGGAATAAGCATGGTACCACTTATACTACTTCTCATTGGCTGCTTAATGGCATTCGGCGTCACTGTGCTTTCGGTAATGCTGATGATGTATCGTCGCAGAGGTACAACTTCCCCCGTTCATATAGAGCCTTATATGAAGCAACCAATAATTACCCCTCCGGATTCGAGGAACAATTCGATGCTCGACGTTACACATGGTGATCACACTTACTTCGTCGAGTACACGTTGAAACAAGTTACCGATTATGCGCTCAACAATCAACCAGATATCATACAGTCGCCACAAGGTAACCATTGTTTCCTAGTTGCTTACAAATACGGTTACAACGTCTATATCCAATAATACGGGACGTTCGATTTTAGACCAGGAAAAAATAAAACGAGAACCACAATTATTTTTACCTGTTCGACCAGATACGCTATTCGCACCATACGACATTCATAGGCAAGGGCTTCAGAGTAACAGATGCAGCGTAAGCAATGCTTCCTAACAATATTAGAATCGTTAAGACTTCTACAAATTCCCAGTTGTCAGTATTCATCAATTTTTCTTACAGCTAAATCCATTTTCCGCCAAGTCTTGGGAACCTATTAGTTTTAAAGCTGATCGTAATTTAATGAAGGAGATCATCATCGCCAATTCCATACCCGGTCCAGAAAGTTGTGTGTAAAGACACACGAAAACACGAACAAGCGAAACATATCAAGAGGGCCGGTTTCGAAACCCAAAAGAAAAACAATCGTACGGTTGATTATCATATTGGCACCGAGGATAAATACCAAACGAACTGCAACTGGTCCACTGTCATTTTGGTGTCCATCGCGCAAAGGAATGGCATATTACGAACATTACGGTATATTACACCGCTTACAGGTCAAATATCTCGTCATTGGAAAAACTATGCAAGTGAAAACAATCTAGAAGTCGTCAAGGCTAGTTGCATACTAACTAAACGCTACACGTGGTGTATTATTCCAAGTTTAATATATTTTGTGTCAAGTCTTAAATGCTCCCTTATTTAGACGAAAATTGTACCCATTACCACCAAGGTCTTCATTACCCTATCTAATGATTTATTTTAATCCATTCAAAATAAGGTATGTTTGGCATGAGCGTACCGAAGAGTTGTAACACATGATTTTCCGTTGTTACAAAGGTACCCGTGGAAATAAATGTTATAAGCCGATGCTATCAACGCGATGATTCCAACGATAAGCACTATCATGCAAATTCTTTGCCGAAGTTTTCTTAAAGCATTCAGGCACCATGCTTGACCCGTTGGGGGTGCACTCCTCGGAAGCCAAGTACTAGACGCGATGTTTCTTCCTTTATTTCTATACTCCGAATTCCTACCTTCGTACATGCTGGACATTCCTCCTGTCAGCCCTCCATTTGACATTAAGGATGACTTATACCAAAAACAAGGAACTCACAATAATTGAGTTAAACCTTAAATTCTAAACTTGCGATTCTAATTTAATTTGTAATTACTTGACAGTCTTGAAATTCACAAATTTGTCGACGAACCAACTTAATTACTTTACATTTCTCGTGCCTCAAACTCCTTATGAACTCATCTTCGTCAGTATCGTAGAAACTCTGCTCGAAAACCTCTTCACCCTCGCACTTCGTTGGGCATATGCTTCCATCGCATATCATTCCTTCACCTCACATGCCTTTCTTCTGCGGGATGAAAACTTACAAATGAAACTCTAAAAAGAAAAAAAGTTGAAGAGCTCTGATGTTTTATTCGTCATAGTTTGACGCGTCGAAATTATCTTCGTAACCGTTCCACTTTTCTCATCTTTTCCAATAAAAATTTCACACGATGCATCGTATTCAATCTGCTGCACGAACCAGTATGAAAGTTTGTAACAAAAATACTTTCAAATTTCATTTGATAGTGATAAGAACACGCTTTAATTGTAGATCAGTTCAGGTGCCGTCCCAAGACACTTTCGTTTGACCCAAGCAAGACAACATAATAAAAACCCTCCCTGTTGTCCTCCACCCGAAAAAGAGCTAATAAAATGTCCCGATTCTCGTCTCTGTGGTAAACACTTGAAGAAAAAGAATTTTGTAAAAGCACCACCGCGCGAAACAGATGCGAAGGAGGAGCTAGATGATCCTGATTGTCCCTGGTGCAGAAAAAAATAAGAAAGGGGCAAGATACAAAATATTTGAATTGTTTCTTATGTATATTTCTGTACAAATTCAGCAGATCACTCAATCCATTCATTCTCACGACAGTGCATCGCGATTTTAACTTAACGCAATGAATAAAGACACTAAATGCCCGTTTCATTATGTAAAAGTGTCAGAAAAATATGTACATAATTAAATCTTAAAATAATATCAATCTTACATCACGATTATTAGATTGGAACACCACCTTAATTAACCTTTGGCTTCTTCTCTGGTGGTGGCTTCATATCTTTCTTTTCAGTCTTTACTTCCTGTTTGATCTCCATTGCTAAAACGTTATAAGAGACTTTAATTTTTATCTTTAAGATGTATCCTGGAAGACTATGAAATAAAGCACTTACAAGGTTCTATTGCCTGATGCACTGGTTTTGGGACAGGTAGTGGGAACTTTCTTGTAAGTTCTCCAAGCAACATGTCCACCCTTTGACGTTGGAACAAAGAACTAGGTTCTTCGCGAACAGGCGTTTCTTTCTTTGCAGCCAAAGCTTTGCCATTCTTAAAGTCCCAGTAATAGCCTTTGCTGGGATGATATCTCGAACATGAACTAGCTTCCTCAAAGGCGGATTGTAAATGATGTACCGTAGACAA
This sequence comes from Holcopasites calliopsidis, assembly GCA_023838395.1. NCBI lineage: Eukaryota > Metazoa > Arthropoda > Insecta > Hymenoptera > Apidae > Holcopasites > Holcopasites calliopsidis. Next base: position 56,938 of record JALHAQ010000026.1, read on the forward strand.
CTGCCAACATAGTTTCTTAAATTATTGTACGTATATGTATGATACGAGTACAATTTTCTATAAACCATAATTACCAATCTGGAGCTCACGACTGATGCCAAATCGGGTGCTTGATATACAACACCGGCGATAATATAATAATCGGCTAGAGGTGCCGCCAATGTAGAAGAATGACGATGTTGCTTTCTGATCACATACAAAATAGGTGCTTGAACATGTAAAAGAATATATTCGAGGCCAGTCATATTTCTGAAATCGAGTAATCAAACGTTAACATTATGATTCTTAGACTGTTAAACGATACCTCTATTTGTGTAACTTACTGTAATTGATCAGGACTTAAGCGTTGCATTTTAACAATTTCATTGTTACATGTCCTATCATAAAAGGGATTACTCTTCTCTGAGAAGTAATCCATTATATTGTTGGGATTTAGCACTGGAATCCAAGTGCTGTCGTGCCAAGAGAGTCCCAAGGGATTCTCTATTAATTTCATGCAACAAAACGCAGGAGGTTAGAGGCAACATAAACAAGTTTATTGTGATACCGGTATTGCTTGTTCGTTAATTTATTTTCTATTTTATGTGCGATTACCTGTTATAGGTGCCCTTCCAGATAGCATCTTTATTTTTCCAAATATACAATTATAAAATATTTCAAACGTTCACTTTGTCAACGCAAAATTTGTTATTCTTATGATACCTTTTACAAAGCCCATGTACAACATTAATTACAATGAACGCACGAACTTACAAATAACATTATTCGATTATACTATTTGAGTACTATCTCAATACAAGACTAAAAACGTGAGAGTATCGCAAATAGACCAAACACCCGTCCGCAACACTCTACAATCATCAGTGGCGCTCAAATACCTCGAATGCAGGATTTATAAGGCGAAGGAGTAATCAGTAAAAATATATGACGGAACACAATTTGTACGAATATTTGTATAAGTTTATTATTTGGCGGCAAAAATAAATGCCCTCTCCACATTTCTTTTTAGTCCTGAAAAATTGTCACGCGAGTTGGAGATATCGTTGACAATCACTGTTGAAATAGAGAATGCAAGTGCAAGACATTGTTCGCATTTAGAACGGTGGCTATTAAAAAAATGGGTCAAATGCAAAAAAAGATACTCGCACTCAAAGGAGAATGGGTCACGGGCGTGTGCCAGTGAAACGTTTACGTGTAAAAAGGGACTCGTATTAAATCAAAGGCCCAAGACGTAATGCCGAAAAATGAGTGAAGCAGGCAAAGAAATGGAATTAATAAACATATAAAACAAATATTATACGAGAATACAATATATGCATTAGTTATAAAAAAACTGGTAGTATAGAAATTATTACAAATTGTGAGCAAGGAAAGCACCCTTTATTATAATTAATAATATTACATGAAATTCTCGATCGTAAAATTCGAGGAAAGTAGCAGAACAAGAATACGCATTTGCGTCCAACGATGTGTTCTATAATATCGCTGGGTGCGACCAAAATTTCACATAATAGTGGGGATATGCCGAGCAGAAGTATCATTCTTAGCTCAAGATGATACTAATCCCAAAGCTATTTCCACACGAGATATATACAGGTGAAGCGCAGTGACCTTTAAACTTGCATGTCAAATTCCGATCGTCCATTTAGAACAATAAGGTAAGGTCATCTACAGCAAGCTACTTCTTTTGCACTTGCTGATACACGTTACATTCTATTTTTCGATGCCTGTCAATCACAGGTAGTTGCACGCTTCTCCAATTAAGGATACAAGTCAAATTATATTTATAGTTTCGAAGAACGTTCTCGCTATTGAAACATATAGACCCTGTCATTTATTTTCTATGAAATGTATATCATTTAACCTTTCATCGTGCAATAGACTTTTTCTCGTTATGTTCATGCTATAAACAATAAAAGGATAACGATGATTCTCATCGACTCGTATTTTACTTGATTAGAAAAGATTTGTTTTCAATATTTGTTCGATGATATCAGATTATTTTTAGATTCTTTCTAGAAGAAAAACAAAAATTTGTTTCTTCTGACTACGGCTGTAAAAATAGCTATATTACGTGATGTTTCCAAGAGATTCGCACTCATACGTTTTATTATCCACATTTTAAATTGAATCATAATATTTACCATTAACTGTATTATCATTTTAATTTAGACTTGCAGAAGAATCATGGCTTTCATTGATATGGAATACAGAATAGTGCCCCTTCATAAACGACCAGAGTTGATTCCAGACTGTTGTTCATTACTTAATTCTGAATGGCCAAGAAGCGATACTGCACGGTATAATAAGATAATTAAAATTAAAAGAACGAAAGAATATCATTTGACATATTAATAATTGAGTTGTTGTCTGAAACAGGTTGAGATTCTTAAATGTGTCGTGCGACGAGTTTCCCACATGTCTTATACTTATTGATAAAGAAAACAAGGTCCTTGGCCATTGCAAAATATCTTTGATACCTAGATTACATCACAGTTGCTTCATGCAGTCAGGTGAGAATAATAATCTTATGGGACTTTCTTTATAGAGAAGCGTTGATATAAGTGCACCGATCAAATGGAATTTTGTTTTCATTTCAGTAATAATTGATTACCAATGTAGATCTCAGGGACTCGGATCTAAACTATTGCACGGAGCTGAAGAATATGTGAAGAAAAAGGGAATTAAGAATGTATATTTAATAACCAAAGGACAAGAAGTTTTTTACCTGAAAAATGGATACAAGACTTGCGACCCGTTTAAAGCATCTGGAATTAATGATGTTGTATACTCTACTGCAGCATTTACTAAAGCAAAACTTAAGGAGAAAAGTACAAAATCTTGTGGTCCACCACCACCACCAATGCCAAACCTTCAAATGCCAAAGTTTTATGATTTAGGTGTTATAACTCACAGAACACATATGGTAAAGAGGTTGTCATCATAGTAGCAAATGCCAAACAATTAATGCTTCCACATGACTTTTTCATATTCCATGTGCGTGCTATTTATTTATTTATTTACCTAGAAAATTATTTTTTAATTCGTAAATACAAATATACATTTCATGCAGACAGCTTCATTAAATCTCAGAAAACATAAATTACATATCCATTCCATGTAACACCCAAAACACGTACAGTTTCTCTTTCATGTTTTATGTTAAATCATACAACATTAGCAATACCACAAACTTTTTGATAATGTTCCGATTGTTGAAGACTTTCGACAAGAAAAGCCCCTAAGTCGTGTTTAGAAATAGCTCGACCAGGAGACTCATCGTATTTTACTATGTACTTTGAACTCGGCACATCTACAAACAATCCGTATATGCGTTGATAATTGTTTATAATTATAATATATTAATTCCAAATTTGTTTAGAGTATTATAAGCAATAACAAAATTTAATATGTACCTGCAATATGAGGGGGTAATACAGCAATCCATTTCAATTGACATTCTTTGAGAAGATCAAGCATACGCTGATGATCAGCATTCAAGTCCTTAAAGATGCCAGGCACTGCTTCAGGTTTATAAAACAAAAATGCTGAAAAGAATAAAATGTTACCAAATGTATGAAAACTATCAATATATACTTTCACACAAAAGTTAATACTTTACCAGATAAACAAACAGATACCACTTCAACGTTGTGCGCTTTCATAGCATTAATTATATTTTTTATACCTTGAGATAACACTGTAGTTGGACCTAAATAAAAATTTTTAATTAATATCAAGCTTGCACTGAACAATAAGATCAATATTTTATATACAAGAGATATTTACTCAAGTCGTTACGTGTACCAAGTACAACAGCTACTGCATCTCTGTTGGCCACTGCATCCAAAACTTGTTCCGCATTAGTAACATCTCCGACAACTATTTCTATTTTGTCTTTGACATTAGCTGGTATCTTCGTTTCATCTCTCACAAATACTCTTACATTTAGTCCTAAATTGAACGTTTATATCATCGTTAAAGGGGACTTCTCATGCTGCTTAAATACTTTAAAATTTTCTGAGATAGAACTAGATGTTTGTTGGGATAAAGTGGATAAAAAGAATTGGTATCAATCTTCAACGTGTTTATAAGTAAGATAAAGAGTGAAAGGCATTTTACCCTTGTTTATAGCGCAATTTAGAGCACATAAACCGGTGTTTCCTGTTCCTCCAAATATAACTATTCGATTCATGGTGACACGACTGTTATCAGACAGATACTGCAAATTCGCTATCTATCACGAGTACTTTGCAGTACTCCAAAGTGCCATGTCATGTTCGTGTGGAACATAACATTATAATTGGAGTACTTCCTGATGTTCGCAAGACAACAAATGTTTATTTATCGTGGTTCTCTATTTGCTGGTTCCCTACTACTTTTTATTGTGCTCAAATAAGCATGTGTATGTAAACGATAAGTTTTACAGTTTGTCAGCCTGATTGGCGCTTCGATACTATCGATATTAGTGGTAGATAAGTATCGAGAGTGGGCCCTATCGATATTAGTGGTGGGGAAGTATCGAGAGTGGGTACTATAGATACTTTTCTCTAATCGGAGCATCGGCCGTCGACAGGTATCGATAGTGATGGAAGTATATTTATGCAAGTATTTATTATTTATTGCACACTAATAACTTACAGCTTTCAATACCTATAACTATCGATAGTGTAAATAAAGTGTCGATAATTATCGATTGTACCATCATTAGTGCTCCAGCACTATTCAAGATGGCGCCGATCATGTAATGCAGTAATTTTGCAACGGTAGCAATTAAAATGTTTTTATAATAACTTAGTGCTTCTTCTTTAAAAATATCTAGAAGAGCTTGTTCTTTGTGAATTCCCAGACGTATGTAGTGATCTAATATTAAAGAAGAGGAACAATATATTTAGAAAACCTTCTGTGACATAACATAACCACAATTATTACCTCGGTCAGTGTTGATGTTTTCTGTTCTGTAATTTAAACTATTCTCGAGATCATAACAAATTACAAGAACTGTAGAAATTCTGCTTTTACTTGCAACAGTTCTATTGTTATTAATTGTAAATTTTGTTTGAGTTTAAACTATGAAATGTATTGCAGATCAATTTATTACAAAAGTAGCTTTCACATATTAACCCTTGCCCAGTGGATACCGTGTTTATTCACATCCAGTTGTCGGCTATTTCGTTAAGGTTTCATTCGTTCACTCAAAAGTGTATATTTGTGAATTACAAATCAATAATTGTTTATTGTAGGCCCGCACAGCGAGTTGCTCCTTTAAGCAGCGTTTTTGGCTCCCACGTGCAGGGTTTTCAACAACTCCCAGCAGCATTTCTCCGTCCTTCCTAGTTCCTTGGAGCGGCAGTTCTGACTTCGCAAAGCAAAAGCGGAGCTGCGAGCTCTAAGCTGTGCCCCTCCCCTGAACAGTGGTAACTGTGCGTGTGATGTATCGATAATATATCAGTATTGTAATGTAACAGCAGCGTAACTCCATCGTATTAAATTATACTTATATTAGTTATATTAATTATATTTATATTCGTGTTAAACATTTATAAAAATAGCTTTCAAATATTATCCGTTGCTCAGCTGATACCGTGTTTATTCACACCCAGTTATTGGCTGTTTGGTTAAGGTTTTGTTCGTTCATTTAAAATTGTATGTTAGAATAATAAACTAATAATTATTTATTGTAGGTCCGCATAGTGAACTGCTCCTTTAAGCAACGTCTCTGGTTCCTCGAGCAGCATTTCTGGCTCATCACCCAGCAGCGTTTCTAGCACTTCTCCCAGTAGCTTTTCTGGTTCCATCAACAGATCTGGGTCCCCCAAGCACAAGCGGAGCTGCAAGCTTTAAGCTATGCCTTCTCAAGTAGCAGTAACTGTGTGTGCGATGTATCGATAATTTATCAGTCTGGTAGAGTAACACCAGTATAGCGCCGTCATATTAAATTATGCTTATATTACTTATATTAGTTATATTTGCATTCGTATTAAAGACTTATATTAGATTTAGATTTATATATATGTTAACTTTAAGATGTATTATAAATGAGAATTTACAAAATTAATCTATAAGTAATAGCCTTTAAGTTTAAATATTATAATTTTTATAATTTGTACGTTATTGCAATTTTACAATAAATTTTCACAAAGGGAATGCAACTGATTTCATTTTTTTAACACCTGCCCATTCCTAATAATTTAAGTTAGAGATAAATGCTGAAAAATGATGTCAAACTCTAGGAATTCCCGATAGTGTTAAGTTCTCCAAATTTCCTGGAAAATGACGTCAAATTCCAAGAATTAGTGAAATAGAATATTTGACGATTTCGAGCAAGAAGAATTCTGTAAAATTATGTTTCGAGGAATACCTTTTGTCGATTTCGAGCACGAGAGATTTTGTAAAAGCAGCTTCTGGAAATGTTTTGGTTATGACGTCATCAATCTGAACTCCGGATACCTCCTCGCATATCATGTTCTCCTGATACAAATTGGCGATTTCGAGCACTTCGGATTCCGTAAAATCATGTTCTGGGAAATTCTTGGAAATGACGTCACATTCCAGGAATCGGTGAAATGAACGACCTCCTTGCACATCATGTTCTCCTGATACATTTTGCCCAATTCGAGCAAGAGGTATCTCGCGAAGTTCGGGCAAGAATAAAATGACGAGACGTTAATTCAGACTCCAAACGAGAGATGGCGCCACTCGCATATTCTTGCCCGAACTTTGCGAGATTCCTCTTGCTCGAAATCGCCAATTTGTATCAGGAGAACATGATGTGCGAGGAGGTATCCGGAGTTCAGATTGATGACGTCATAACCAAAACATTTCCAGAAGCTGCTTTTACAAAATCTCTCGTGCTCGAAATCGACAAAATGTATCAGGAGAACATAATATGCGAGGAGGTATTTCTCGAAACCTAATTTTACAGAATCCCTCTTGCTTGAAATCGCTTAAATATTCTATTTCACTAGTTCTTGGAATTTAATGTCATTTTCCAGGAAATTCCGGGAACTCCAATACTATCGCGGATTCCAGAAACTTGACGTTATTTTCCAGCACTTATCTCTAATTTATATTGTTTGTAAGCAGTAAGGAAGTGGAGTAAGCTTTCAAGAAAGAGAACTTCTACACTATCGGGAACTTCTGAATTTGACGTCATTTTCTAGCACTTATGTTTAACTTAAATTATTAGGAGTGGACAAGTGTTAAAAAAATGAAACCAGTTGTATTCCCTTTATGAAGATTTATTGCAAAATTGCAATAATGTACAAATTACAAAAATGATAATATTTAAACTTAAAAACTGTTACAGATTAGTCTTATAAATTCATTTATAATACATCTTAAAATTAACACTTACATAAATGTTTAACACGAATATAAATATAATTAATATAAGTATAATTTAATATGATGGAGCTACGCTGCTGTTACACTACAATACTGATATATTATCGATACATCACATACATGGTTACCACTGTTCGGGGGAGGGGCACAGCTTAGAGCTCGCACCTCTGCTTTTGCTTTGGGAAGTCAGAACCGCCGCTCCAAGGAACTAAGAAGGACGGAGAAATGCTTCTGGAGGTTGTTGGAAACCCTGCACGTGGGAGCCAGAAACGCTGCTTAAAGGAGCAACTTGCTGTGCAGACCTGCAATAAACAATTATTGATTTGTAATTCACAAGTATACAATTTTGAGTGAATGAATGAAACCTTTATGAATTAGCCGACAACTGGATGCGAATAAACACGATATCCACTGGGCAAGGGTTAATATAGTAAAAGCAAAATTTCTACAGTTCTTGTAATTTGTTATGATCTCGAGAATAATTTAAATTACAGAACAGAAAACATCAGCACTGGCTGAGGCAATAATTGGGGTTATGAATATATCACAGAAGGTTTTCTAAATGTATTGTTCCCCTCCTTTAATATTAAATCACTTTTCACGTCTGTAAATTCACAAAGAACAAGCTCTTGTAGATATTTTTAAAGAACAAGCACTAAATCATTATTAAAATACTTTAATTTTTACCGATACAAAATACTTACATTAAATGATCGGCGCCATCTTGAATCACGGTCACCCATGCTTGAATAATACTAGGGACTATCGATAGTGCCAACTATCGGTATTTCTCCACCATTACAATCGATAGTATCGAACCGTCAATCTGGCTGACAAATTGTAAAACATACCATATACAATAATTGACAATAAATAATAAATTATAAATGCTTGAATGAAAATATATTTTCATCACTATCGATAACTATCCATGGTCGATGATCCAACTATCGGAAACATTCGATAGTGCTGACTATCGATATTTTTCAACGTTCGACCGCGAGGTTGTTATAGCGTCGCGTTGCACGAAACGAAAGGGCGTCTAATTTAACCAGTTCGTCAATTCTCCAAACGTTTACATAAATGTAACAGAGAATCGTTTGAAACATGCGCTACTTACACGATATTGTAACAAGGCACATAGGCTAGATTTGGACCTAGCTGCTTCAAATAAATAAAAAAAAACGAAAGGGCCGTATTAAAAGGGGGCTGATAGAGCGTAGGGCAGCAGTTAAACTTTAATTTTTTCAAATGAAAGCTAGATATGCAAAACAGCTTTTTTTAAAAGGTTCATTCATCTTAAATTTTTCACTTCTTCTAATCAGCTAACCCAATATTAATTTAGTAGAAGTGGTACATGTGACTTTGCACTCCGGCCACAAGAGAGCTATAATTTATGTAACTACTTGACATAAAGCTTTTAAACTTAACACGATCAACAATAAATATATGTATAAGTATATTATATATTGTGCTGCTTCCATTTGAAAGGCTCTATTATCCGCGGAAGGTATATAGTTAATTATAAATTGAAACATAAACTTACAATTATGGCATGAGGATGAATATGCCGGAAACCTCGTCTGTAGTACGGCTTCATTTTGTAATAAAAATGTACGAAGCCTCTTTGATCTCACGAAAGGTTTTTTCAACAATGATTTTCTGTTTCTCATAGATCGTTCGACAATATATAGAATCGAATTCTGTATACGAAGCTTATTGCGAAACACGTAATATCTTATCGATCATAATTTTTTTCCTTATCGTGCTTGCAGTGGGTGTTTAAAAAATCAAAATCAAACAGATCATGGCTGATCCGACGATACAAACGTTCTGCTGTCACCATTCCAATAGAACGGACATGGCGATCATAATAATGCAAGAGTTTAACACGGACGTTTACAATACTGTTTGCATGCTCTCTTCCACCATAGGTATCCTAGGTGCAGTATATCAGGTAAGCAAAATATTGACATAACATGATGGTGTACTGAGTATAATTGTTTTCTAGATACTTCCAAGGGAAGCGTCCACTCTTTCTCACAGGTGGCAAAGTTTCTCTGCGTCTAGGGGAAGGGAAATTATTATATGGCTTGCGATCGCAGATCTCTTGGCATCATTAGGTAATTTCTTTTTATTTTTCCTTTTATGACAAGTTGTACACAAAAGCAGGAGAGAGTATAGCTCTTCTTTCCATCCTATTTGAATCTGTTTAGGTGTATTTATTAGATCAGCATTATGGGTGAATTATAAATCTATAATGCCCATGGAGGATGATACTTCAAGCGTTGTTTTTTGCGCGCTTTCATCGGTAAAGTAATTGTTCCAACAGGAAGTTCATGATACTACTGGATTAAATGAGCTTTATTCTTCTATTTGTTAATACTAAAAATTTGTACAATGAACAGGCCTGGACTCAGTATTTTTACATGGCGACTTGGATTTGGACTCTCTGTTACGCCATTGACATGAAGCTACTGTTAGGAGATCGACCTGGACATCCTGCCTGTTACCATGCTTTTGCATGGATATGTCCAGCAATTTTGACCACTTTTGGTTTAACAATTCTATATGTACCGGATGCAAAGTTAGTGCCTTCGACTCTACACCTTTTACATTTATTCTTTACTTCTTTTAAACGTCAGACAATTTATATCTTTCCAGCTGTCACAATTTAACATCATTGTCCACTGCCATATTACGTATTCTGCCAAACTATTGTGCCACTTACGTACTACTGGCGTTAGTTATGATTGCAAATCCCGTCCTTTATTTCGCATCGACGCAAGATCTGGAAAACGCAGTCAGCTGCAGTTTGGCGCAAATAACAGGAAGAGAGAGAAGATTGGTGCAAGGAATAAAGCTGAAATTCGCATTGACGAATTTCGTGTATTACATGTGCTGGCTGCCAAATTTAATTAATGGTATTTTATTGTGGACTTTATGGTTCCAATTGCCAATTAAGGCTATCATTACCCTTTGGTACATAATGGTACGTATACGTATGTATATTTATTTTATAACAAAGGTGCAACAATTTTAACTGGGCGTTTTTCTTTCATTGCCAGGCTGTTACAAATCCCCTTCAAGCATTCTTCAATGCTTTAGTTTACAAAAGGTGGGGTAAAAGGGAGAAATTTCGGCTGGAATGTTGTCAGAAATTGGGCAACTTCAGTTTCAGTCAAATTACGAAAGGTGATTCAAGAATGCGATTAACAGAATCGTCGCCTTTATTAGATCCGAAATATGGATGTCCGTCGGTTACGAGTATTAATGGATCATCGTCGTTCTAAGAACACTGTGATACGAGAGACTGTCTTTTAAGTTATAGCTATAAAAATGTTACGATTAATGTATAAAGCGTTCTACTGCCTTACGCTATTTCTGAAGAGAATTATTTTTTAACGTCTGTGAGCTTTTTAAGCTGTCAAGAAATAACGTGCTCAATCGTTCATTTTATTATGAACACGTGCAATGGGAACAATATAAGAGAAAGTAATATTTATATATAGCTATTGTATATATAAAATGTAATTTAACTTCTTTTCTTTACGAACATTCAGAATACGAGGATTTTCAAGAGATTATCGTAGTCACAAACGAGCTTTACGGAAAATTAATTATTCGTACTAACTTGCGATATCTTTCATCGTTAAGCACATTTGTTAATTGTTATAAATATGGAGATTTTATTTTCTATTTATATTTTTAAAAAAGCATATGGAGTAGTATCGCTTAATCGATACAACTTTGTCGTACATCTAATATTTCTAATGTTAGTATTACTATATGAATAAATTATAAAGCATTGAACGTAGCTCAATTTAAAGTAAATGCAAGACATATAATCGACGCATTGAGTAAAAATTAGACGTCCTTTCAATTGACTTTTTTTTTTATTACAATTAAAAGGTAGCACTCCTAGAAAATGTGTGGAAAATTTGTAACAGGTATATCATTTCTTTATATTAACGGATTTTATTCGTACAGCATCCTTCTACCTTTTAATAAAAAGAAAATTTTTATATACATCACTACTTTGACAAACAAGTAAACGTTTACTTTTCTAGAATCTTACATATATGTATTGTATAACATTCCTGAAGAATTTCCAAGACTATATCTGTTCGAGCATTAAATTATTTTCACGTTTAGCACCAACAGTTTTATGTAATATAATTACAAAGAGCATCGCGATTAATCTATAATTTGTTTATTTGTGTTATGCGTTGAAACTCGAGTACATAATTAACGCAATATTTTTATACGTCTTATAAATATAAATAGCCAAAATACTGTAAAATTTGTACACACAGAGAAACACTAACTACTGCAATTTGTTCACGTTTAGTTGAAAAGGAATGAGCGTGCACCATTAAACTTAATTGACTAATACCTTAAATAATGTTAGGGTCGAACTGTTCACATTTTCTACAGTATCTAAATCTTTTTTTAACGCTTTATGTATCGTTTGCTCACCCTTTTATACAATACTTTTTAAAAAATAGACTTTTAATAAAATAACTTTATGTAATATTACGTGTTGTCTATTAATCCAAGTTACAATACAAGATCGATCGTATTCAATGGATCCTCAACTACACGATAACAGACCGAATGTTGTTTATACATTACTTACATATTCTACAATTCAATACTGCCAAGTGGACGCTTGTAATAGAAGAATATTTCCAGAAATCTATATATCTTACGAGTTACATAGAGTTCGTGCAAAATCAATAAACTTGAAAAGAGAAATTTTTAATTTAGGAATTCTACAATTTCATCAGAAGCTCGTACGTTTCGCATATATCTAAAGTGCACTTTGTTCGTTTCATTTTTAGAATACACAAATTGTATCCTAAAATTTTCTCGTCCCCTCTGATATGTCGTAAACTGTTCACTTTATCATTTGCAAAAGTCGCTTTTCATATTAATAAATAAAAAAAGATTAATCTCATTAAAAAAGCATTAAAAGGCGAAATGGAGAACTTATGCAACTACAAAAGTGCTTGGCAGTTGAGTAAATTGAAAAACGTAATACGCTATATCGAACGCAAAGCTACGGTGCTCTGTATGCGTTCCAATATAGTCTTAAATGAACACGCTTATCCTACGATAGAAACAAATACTTTCGCAATCTCAAAAGTGTTAAAAAATGTATCAAGTTAAAGCACTTGAAAATTATTGTTTTCCTTGATACTGCTGGCGATTATGCTTCAAATAAACGAGGAGGCTTTGTATTTACATGATACCGTTTAATACCTATCTGCTTTTTATGCTCTTCGTGAAGTTATTAAATTTGCCTGTAATTGCAGAACTGAGTAGCACAATATCGTAATTAATAGTTATCGTTAAAGAGCATTTCTTGTAAATATAGAAAATATACACATTTTTACTTATTACAACAGTAACGTTGATCACAATCTTCGAAAGAGAAAAGTACAGTAATTATGATTACCATTTACCAATACGAATCGCGTTCGTTTCAATGATTAATTATTAAATTTACTAAAATAATTGAATTTATCTTTATTCAATTTGGCACTTTAGTGAAGTACGCGGATATCGATCTATGAAAAATTAAAAAAGCAAATTTTGTCGGATTGGACAGAATATTTACCTACAAGCATTTAACGTGCTATGTATCATATATAAAAGGAAAAGTATAAATTGCTGTCAACATACGTAGTGTCTGCCATCACGATGAAAAATTGGAAGCTCTTAGAGTCAAAGAGGTGATCTCACGAACGATCATCTCAGCAATCTTCCATGCTAATTCCTCTTTGGCCTAACGATATCGAATTAATCTAATTTAAGTCCAGTGGAAAACATTGGAAATTGTACGTCAGATATCATTGATAAAGACGAAACATACCTTATCTTGTTCCATATTTACAAGCCGTCTCATAGCACGTGTTAATCGAGATTCTAAAATTATTTATAGTGGATTATTTCGATTTTGTTCGCGTCATAATTATTCTGAATAACTTACCGTATTTTCTTTGTGGGTCAGGCTCTATTTCGGTAATGAATCTACCTAAATCATCGACGTAACCGACGCTCAGACTGGAAAAGAAATACGGTATCATTGAAATGCCTATTGCACAACATTTGTCATTTCGTAATTACCTATACTTATTACGTTTCCACAAAGAATCTGGATCGTAAAGTTGCCTGGTATCTATATTCATACCACTGGTAATGTTTGTTTTGTTATTCAATCTATTCCCTTCATTCCCTGCCTGCAGGATACTCTGCATACTAACACTAACAGAACTGACTTCACTACTACAATCAGAACCTGCAAGTTTTTTTCTAGAGTATTGTAAAGTAATTATTATTATTATGATTAATGAATAACTAAATAATACTAACCCGCTCTCTTTAGCTTAGGATGTATATTTGTACACGGACTGCTTTGAATGGTACTGATCAGTTCTGATAAGTATTTGTAATATAGCTGGGACGATAAGAAGGTAGGTAGATAATGCTGAAAAAAATGTACAAATATCTAAAGTTAAATACACTAAATCTTATCTCATTGATTCGATCACGGCGATTGTTTAAGGAAACAGATCGATGTTTTACCTTATTCAAGAAATTATATACAATTTTACAGGGCTTATCGAAACAATCAGGGTGTGGTCCCTCTCCATCCTCGCGACAAATGTTCTGCTCCACTTGGAAGCGAATTCTATCGCTAAAACCAAGGGGCATCGTTGCTTGTAAACTAAAATACCTGTAAAGGTATAGAATAATACTGTGAATAACTTTCTTATTTAGAACTGTATACAAGGAAATAATTGCCAGAGAAAAAATTACTTGTCATAAATAATTAGAGCATCGGTTTGTGCTTCCTCAGGATTTGCAGCGTTTTTCTTCTCCAGCAAGTTCTGTTTGTAACTCATTGCAGACATCCAAAAGTCTAATAATTCTCGTTTATTCTCGAGTTCCATAAACTATAAAATTATAAGCGTGTCATTAAAATGTAAATTTAAAGTATTCTAAATGTACAAATAATATCTTTACCTCCATAAAATAGAAGAATGCAGTTTCGTTGTACAATATATCTGCCAGTTGCACATTGCCGCTCGTAAGAACATCAATCTGATGTTTACAGTGAAACTCGCTTCTTAAAAAGTCATTAATGTGTCTAAAAAAAGGATTACAAATCAATATCTGAGAAGGTTATTTCATATAATTTGGGATTGTTATACTCACTCGTTCTCCAATATCTGGTACACAATTTTTTGAACGGCTGATAGGCACTGCAACATAGGCTCAATGTTATCACTCGTAAGAACATTCTCCATTTTTTCCTTCAGATCTACCGGAATTTGATTTATACCCAAAGCGTCCTTAGCAATATATCTTTTATAAATTTTCAGCACGTCCTGCGTAATGGTAGTCATATCTTTTGTCTTGCAATTGTGATTCGATTGTCGTACTCTGCTTATCGTCTGACTAGTCTTTGGAATATCGATGCAATTTGATTCTGTATCTTTACTATTTACATATCTTTCGTGTGATGTTTTCTTACATTCGCGTTCATTAACATTATTTTGCGTTACGTCACAATGAAAGTTTTTGTTGTTATCTATCGAATGGGACAGTTTACTTGCATTCTCTGTACAATTTACACATCCAACGTTGTTCGTCCTCAACACATTGAAAGAACTGCACAGACATTCGACTTCGAGCCAAAATTTTATAAGTGCTATAGAGTTTCGGGTCTCCATAAATTGAATGAAGTAGCCTAGAGCACCTTTGTCCGCAAGTATCTGTGGGAGAGTCTTGGACAGTCGAGAGTTGAAGGAACACATTTCTTTCGTTTCGCCATTGACGATCATGTCTTCCTCCTCCTCCTCAAGGCTGCACAATGCACTTGTCGGTGTCTTGACCGAAGGACCGTTATTGTATACATCTCCGAACGATCTCCCGGAGCTTGTCGATTTTGCAGGTGAAGTTTGCAAAGACCTGGGCCCGTCCCTTTGTCCTGAAATTATTAACAATTATTAAAGAATTTAAATTACAATTTCATTCATCAGCTTATCGTGAAGTATTCTATTTTTTTGTTTGTTTTAATTAAACCTTCAGTGATCACAAGGATCACATCAAACACGGAGATCGGAATGACGGATATAAATATTTTGCGCTTAGGTTAGATACGTATCAACAATAACATCCCTTTCCTAAGCGAAAATGTCACGGAACCATTTTAAACAAATGCAGGAATATTTACCAGGCTTTTTAAAAAATTGGAACATCGTTTACGTCAGAACGAAACATGATAATCGATGCGATAGAATGTGTAAGGGCGTAAAAAATAATACTTTAAAGCCCAACGCAAGTCCCTTGACCGCGGCGGGCGAAATTTATGCGTGGGTTCCTATCGGACGCAACCGCGTACACTGAATTAGGAATACGAACTCGGCGAATTTCTCGATCGTGCATAGAAAATGCCACATGACATTTCAACGGGCCTTCATTAATGTCATCCCCGTTCTGTTTGGGATCCCAGCACCGATACTCTGCCAGGCAGATCAGCCGCGGCATTTGTCGAATCCCGATGCGCACGTTAAAAAACAGCGGTCAATCAAAACATCAAAGACGCATCGATGACACCCAGGCTTGCCTAATCGATCGTTTTTATTTCTGATATCGGTCTAACGCGTTTAATGCAGCGATGATGATTCTTAGAAGCTATACTGTATTCATCGGTCACAATTATTGTGTAGAGAGTGTCGCAATAACGAGTTGAGCCAGCCAGAGATGCTAACGCGGCGCATCCCGTTTTACTTTCTATCGAAAGCCACTTAGTGTCAAATCTATTAATGTTACATTCACCTTCGTTCATTATACATTTAAATTAGGATATTTTAGGGTATCATAGATTCTTCGTGATGAAATACGATTTGTAGGGCCAATGTTATACGACCGATACGAAAAGGGAGTCTCATCATCCGTTACTAAAGCAGCCTTTACCTCCTTATCATTCCCGACCCGTCTGAATCGTACGCGCGATGTCAATCCATGGGACGCTTCGGACGTTTCAAAATTTCAATCCGAATAGCTTGGCATCGGATCGCGTGCACACGCGCTCCTTCTACATCGGTACGAAGATGGGGCCAATGTCCGGCCACTGTGCTCGAGGCCCTGATGACCGTTCGGCGACGAAGAATACCGGTTTCTCGGTGTACTGACCACTATATCAAGGAAGAGCATCGGTGTGACGCCGTCTTTTAATCGGACCCCGGTCAGTCTCGGTCTCGTCGACGATCCTCGTGCATTTTTCCAATATCGGACGTCGGAGCAGATCGAGCCGCTTCATCATGCACCCGATTTACGTCCTCCCCTTTGTGCTGGCTTATCACGTTGCACCGGGCCTATCCTTGCCGGCTACGACATACGATCAACGACAGACCGGCGATCTGAACGTTCAGGTCCACGTGAAGGATGTGCAAGTGCTGGCGTTACTGGACTCGGAGTTGCTCGACGATTACACGGTAAAACGGCTACTGCCGCTCGCGAAGCCGGTGCTGGGGATGTAACGTTGATACAGGGAGATAACGCGATAACGAGAATTATTATTGGCGTTGACTTTTATCTTTACCGAAAGTACGATAGAGATGTTCTCTTGAATACCTTCAGAGATATATGTTTGCTCAGAATTGGGTGCAAAGTGTTTTGTAATACACTTTAACTTTAGAGCGAAGAGCAAAGGTGCAAGAGATTACTATGGAAATAGGAGGATGTTGGAATGTAAAACTCAAACAGATTAACGCGCTCCTGTGTTGCAGGAGTACGATTATTTCTACGACTACGCCGATTTCACGCTGAAACCGACCGACAAGCCCAGCACCAGCAGTACAACAACCACCAAAGCAACTCCACCAGATTCATCAACGACAGATGAGGCTGTAATTTCCGAGGCATCCGATTCTTCGTCACAGAATTCAACAGCTTCCTCGATCGAGAATTCTACCATCGAGGCCGCGAACGCTTTTGCGCCAGTAGATTCTGAGAAAATAAACGAAACCTTAACTATTTCATCAACAGAAGCTGCGGAAAATGTAATTAGTGATTCAAGGATGATAACGAAGTTGAAAACAGGTATAGATAATAAAAATGGGAACCTGTTCGAAGACGGTGGAAAGGATACGGCGGGAGAACTTGACGGAAAATCGACAACGGAGAATCCTTCCAATGGACTGTCCAGGAAACGTTGTAGATCAGGATACTCGGCGAACGGCAAGGGTCGTTGTCGTCGCCTAAGTCAGCGAAGATTATCGTTAATC
Organism: Holcopasites calliopsidis; assembly: GCA_023838395.1. Taxonomy (NCBI): domain Eukaryota; kingdom Metazoa; phylum Arthropoda; class Insecta; order Hymenoptera; family Apidae; genus Holcopasites; species Holcopasites calliopsidis. Next base: position 74,586 of record JALHAQ010000026.1, read on the forward strand.
CCGTAAGTGTTAATGCTTAGAGGAAATATTATAATAATATAAAATAAATCTTCCCTTATTTTCCTTTGCAGGCTTGCAATAAAATTGGCTCCAAAACTGTTCGACGACTCGTTGCGAAGTACGAAGAATTTGGCGAAAGGAATGGACGATTGGATGCACTCGTACTGAGACGTGCCATGAATATTCCGTAGCGTGCAGAATCGCGTACGCCTGTGCAGGCTGTGTGATGTTCCTCATCGACTTACATTAAGTTACGCATATTCTCGAATCGCTCACGTCGCCTCATTTTGCACTTTTATTCGATTGTAAATCACCAAGTCGTTGTAACGCAGCAAATTTGCTCATTCATGTGTATGTTAAGAATTTCAAATAAACCCAGTCTTAGATTAAGCGAGGTAAAATTGTAATCTTTTTATAAATGATCCGATTAAAAAAAAAACAACAGAGGAGTTTCTATTGCGTGAATCTTCGGTAATGAACAAACAACGTGCAATGATTCCACATACCGAGATAAGTATATAAAAAGGAGCAAAACGCGATCCTTGGAAGCATTATTTTAACAGATTATCTCTCTAGAAAAAAAAGAAGAGTATTTCGCAGTTGCATAACGCAGCGTTATTTTTAAATATTTTTCCGCGTACTATTATTAGCACCGCACCATGGTTTCAGCGCAGAAGTTACCATGCTCTTCTCTAAAAAATTAAAAACGTAATACTGCTGACATATAAATCAATTGGAATTATTATCTGCATAAAATGCCCCTGTGGATGGCAACCGGTTGTTAATCATCTAATTGCAAGCCGATTGCTAGGCACGCCAGGCGTTTCTTACCCTCTCCAGCAGTGAGTATTCCCTCGATCTATATACGAGTAGCTACGATCCAAAGCTGCCAAGGAAGCGGACGGATCTTTCGCACAGTCAAGAATCGGACTTCGCGCAGCTCGGCCGATTCGCGCGGTCGCATCCACAGGGATTCACCAAGATGTCAGTTTTCATCGCGTCCTTGTTTCTGCTACCAGGTATCATCAATACAATCGTAGTATCAGATCAAAATTATTTTCAGTGTTAAATTGCAACATTACCTTCTTTCAAGGGCTACCTTAAAATGAAGTCTTTTTCCAATGGCTGTGTTTACTTACAAAGATCATATTTATTACTTTTCATAGGCATCTTGTCTGGACCATTTATTCCGCGAGTCAATGCGGCGCCAGCGACCTACGACAAGAGCCAGACAGGCGAGTTCAACTTAGACGCAAAGTTGGAGAACTTCGTGATACTCGTCGCCACTTCCGGTAGCAGCGGGCTGTTCAGTAACTTCGCGACGCAGGCACTGGAATTGAACGAGTTAATTAAGGAACGCAACAAGACTCCGGTGAAAACGTCCGAGGCGACGGTGTACGAGACGGACAATGCAAATGATGGCAGAGAGCCTTACCACGTCGAAATCGTTCACATAGAGAAGGAAGGGGACAGTAAAAATCTTGATAAATCGCTTGATCCTAAAAGCGGGGAGAAAATTGAATTAGGATCAGCCTCAAAGACTTCTGAGATTTCAGAGTCCTTTGTGCAGGCTATCGATTCAGAGGCGTCTGACGATGCTAAGAGAGTAGAGAAAAAGGCTAGAAGTATTTGGAAGAACGAAAGGGGACGTGGATTCGGCGACGATTCGATAGAAGAATCCAAAATACCTGTCGAGATGAAAAATTTGCAAATGGAGAACCTGGACCATCCTGACGTCCTGCCGGTTAAAGAAGCATCGAAAGAAGCGAGGCCAGGAATATCCTTGAAAAAACAATTGTCCAGAGACGAGGAGGAAGATGTTTCTTCGTTGTCCCAAGAGAGAAACGAATTGGGCAACAGGCGCCAGGAATTGGTACTGATTGGAGGTGGCATCGAGAACTGCGGACCTGGAAGATACAGGGACAAATTAGGTGTTTGCCAGCAAGACAAAGATTTTAATGAAAATTCATCCTATTAATTGAGAGTACTTAAATATCGTTGAAGGGTATATATCAATATGACAATTGTGATATCTAAACTGAATGGTGCTGTTAGATGTACGAAGGATTAGCGTTTTAATTTTAATTTCCGCCGCGCGTGGAAGGCAGCTATGAATGAATCGTATTTCAAATTCCCACGAGAATATTGACCTAAGTATACAAAATCATGCTCTTTTTTAAGTTTTGTATTATTTATACTATGTATTACATATGGGTATCGATATCAAATAAAATAGACGGACAAGCGACTAAATATCCTTTTCAATACCAATACCAAAATCCCTTCCATAATAAATATTTTATAAAGCTTCAACCTTGCGCAATTAAACATTTCTTTAAAGCTACTTCGTTGCAAAGTATACTCGAGTGACGAGTTTATCTTAGTGTATCCAGGCTAGTAGAATGATTAATTCTTATCTGTTTACCGAGCCTGCTCGCATTTGAATTGGTTTCGCCCTCGGACGATTCCGATTCCCGGCAAGTCCCGGTCAGAAGGCGCCATTCAAGGCGAACCAGGAAGACGATCGCCGGGTGAAGTCCGAGCCTTGCGGAAATGTAAGAGCAAGGGCAAGGTTACGGTAATAGGAGGCGGTTGTGAGACAGAGGAACGGGGAAATGAACTCGGTGGGGCCACAAGAGGCCATTGCCCTTTACAAATCGGTCCCGTGTGTGTACACGAGTGCTGCTGGTGAGCCGATACTTGCGTACACACCGCTAGACACGCACGTTCAATATTTTCCACGCAACAGCGTGTACAAGTTCGGGACCAAACCGGCTACTGAACTCTTTCTTTTCTTTCCGCCAAACGAACTTCATCTTGAATAGAATTATGTAATTAGATTTAGTGGGACCTAAAAAAGAAGTGCAGAGATGGAAGATGGTTCAGGGCAAACTAAAAAGATGTTTTCCAGTACGAAGACGAGCTATTATAATTACTCTCTGTATTCGTAGAATTCATAATGTTTCATCTTGTACTCGGATTACCTTACTTTGCGCACCGTCGCTTCTTTATCGATCGATGTTTTGAAATCATAAACATGGCCGCATATTGCGTAACGAGGATGCACTATTTTTGCAAGCTTTTGGCGCCAATGTTCGATATCTAAATAACATCGAGATACATGAGTTAGATGTAATACATATTCCACCCAAGATTACATTCTACCTGGCTGTGTATGGAACAGAACGTGCACAGTGGCCCGCAGGTTCTTGAACTTGCCTGACGATCTGTTTCCATGCCAGGTGGGGACCGGGATCGCCGGTCGGCAGGAGACGTCGTCACACCTTGCTCATCCTCCGCGTCGTCAAGACGTTCATTGCTCACGCTATCACGCAACAGGCATCGTTTTCTCTCATCAAAAGGCAAGCGCAAGAGTCCTTTTTGTATCCCCGATTGATCGTTCTCTGCGTATCTAAATCGTTCCCGACGAATCGAGAGAATTGATCAAGGAAATCTCGAAGATCGTTTGAGACATATACGTCCTTATCGTCGATATCGGTTCCAATTATCGAAACGAACATCGATGCTATCGATCAACATGCGAATCTTCAAAACGGTGCTGTTACTCGTCGCGCTTTGTTTCAACGGAATCGGCCAGTGCTCACCGGTTGCGAACGAGGCGTCGATCGTGGAGTCATCGAGCTCGACAACAGCTTCCTACGGTTCTGTGGACGATCATTATGATCAACGACAGAACGGCAGCGAAAATTACCGTGTCCATCTAGACGGTGTGGTATTCGTCGTTGCACCCGCCGAAACTCTTCTGCTAGCTGGTGTTGCCAGCGACAATAAACCTAACTTACCGATACTTGATTCGCTGAAGCCGCCATCGAGCAAACCGGAAGTCGATCCTAAACCGTCGCCGGTGCCCAAATCAGCAGACAGGTATTTTTAAGTTTCCGTTGCAACGCGGTGGAATTCATATCATCCCTCAAGAATTAATATGCTTCCTTCGTTTTCTTTTTTATTTTAATTGTTAATCTATGCATCAGATAAATTTTGTTTAATAATATTTTTCGTAATAATATAATATAGGCGATAACACTATTTCATCAAAGAAATTTGCTGTTATTAACAAATATAGTTATTATTTAAATTATAATTAGAAATTAATGAAGTAAATTAATTAATTCTCAGGCTAATGTGGTACACTTGTTTCAGGGGTGGCTTACGCTTGGCGAACTTACTGATTCCACTACTACGTCGCCTTCACCAAGCATAAATGAAGAAGCATAATTTTTACAAGGAACGTTGACAGACACATGAATTTTACTTCTTGCATTATTATTTTTAATAATCGTATAATGCCTTCCCTGCACCCTTGCCATAATCATTCTTTTAAATTATCGTTATCATTAAAATGGACTGGTTGGATTTAGGTAGAGTTTATTCTTGATCATGAGATTCTGGGCGGACATTTACGGACACAAGTTTCGTAACGAAAAATTGCATACTTAAGTAAACCCATAATACACGACGTATTCTTATCGAAACAAAATTTATTTGATTAAAAATCAAAATACATTATTCATGAGTTCCTTCTTTTTGGTATATCATCACAATACTTTGTATAAAAAATGCTTAGGACTATGATCCTCAGAATATATAATCATCTGGGTGGAATCATTTATTTCATTCAAAAGAAGAGATAAAGAGAGGAAAATCTGATCACTTTCACACGATTTTTACAAATTACTGTGTACAATAAGTAAGAATTATACTGTTAAACAAGAAGACGGAGGAGAAAGATCTATATAAAAAGGATGATCGTTTTAAACGCAATTAGAATAAAAACGTAAGGTTCACGACGTCCACTTACATTTATAATATATACAACGGCTTCGAAAACTTACATGATGAATAATTGTGAATCATGGAAGCGTGTACAAGAATATGTTTTTCAAATATATCTCACCATTAAAATAGAAAGCAGCTCTATGCGTAACGTGTGTGTGTATATATTTTCTTTCTTTTCCTCACTTCGTGGGAATAATTTCTGACAATAGTCAATACCGTCCGATTCTATCTTTATTTTGTCTTTTTGGGTAAAAGCATTTCAACGAAGGATATCCTCGAATACGTCCGTGATTATAATTAAACTGCAAGGACATTCACGTATCGATCAATGATGGATCAACTATTGAAGAATTCTTGTCGACTCATTCGAATGATTTATAATTCGTCAATGTAATTAATACGCCAATTTTCACGATGCAGTGAATCGTAAAACTAATGTACCCTGTTGATATCTCACATGCGAAGATTAAGGTACATTAAAACCTATTTGCTCTCTTCTCCCTAAGTAATTATATATATATATATTTAGGAATTAATACTCTCGAGAAAATTCGGTGGGCACAAGAAGAATTATCCGTAGCTGAATCTTGTATTATTATTTCCTGCTTAAGCGATCAATTGCAATTAATACTAACGCGGGATAATTAACTATCGATTAAAAATGACGCTATAATAAATGAAACAATAATGATTAAAAGAGAATGCATTTAAGTTACGATCGAATGAAAGCCCGAACTTTTTCGCGTTTTTTCAAATAATTATATGGGAGGATTTACTGTCATTATATATACAAATTACACGTTCCTCGGCGAGAAAATAGACTAAAGCAATGCGCACGAATATCTCCCATACGAAGAAATGGAGAAAGCTCTGTACACATGACTTTGAAACACTCAAAATGCCTAGAATTTATGGTCTATGATATTACTTAATCACCATGGCGTGATAAGCCTAAAAAGAGAAGTTTGCATGTGCACATCGTCGAGCGTCATTTTGGTTCATCGAACCCGAAGGAGTTGGGGCGAGTTTTAACTCGGCAATCGATACCGATGTCCAATAACGAATGAAAACAATAGAAACTGGACAATGTTTTGCATCGTTAAAAACTAACAATCTACGAAAGTAAAAGAAAAAGAGAAAAATAGGAAATATGTTTTTAGGAAGAAGGTTGGGCCGCTGCGTTTGCGTTGAGATCCTCGCAATTCGTAACTCTTCCAGGGCCACTATTATTAGCAACAGCGGGCTCGTCAGACTTTAATTCCTCCTTACCCGCCTACAGAGGAATCATGCCATTTGACATCTTTTTTAAAAAGTCAATCGCTGATTAAAAAAATTCTTTAGAACGGCACCAGATGCATTTCATAGATATGTGTCGGTAACGTCACCGGCTATTACCTCTTTGATCAGTAGACGACAATTCTCCATCACGCTACGTCTTCTGTCCGTCGAATTGTTTAAAATCTCCTCCGACTGGTGCAAATTGTCCACGATCTTACGCAGCTCGTCCAATTCCGTTCCCGTTACCTCTAATTTTGCCTCCAATTCGGACCTGCAAAACACTATGCATTTATGCAGTGTTCCTTGTTATTACTTGCATATATTTCGAAATATATTAAAGATAATTGAAATTACTTCTCCTCTTTTAGCTCCTGTATACACGTGTCGTTATCGAGCTGTATTATTCGCAATACTTTCAACAGTTTGGTAACAAGATTGTCTACGTCGATGACTTGATCAACAAGACCGACAGCGGGACAGTAATCCGAAGCCAGCGGACCATCGTTGGTACCGGTATCGGATTCGCTGATAGAATCGCAATCGTCATCCTCCTCGTTTTCCACCTATGAAAATTATATAAACATTATTATTAGCAATTTTATTTTAAAAAACTTATTACCCGTTGATTTTGTTTACTGCATTTGAATACCTTGCGGCGATGCAATATGGCTTGAGTGAGATTCGTAAGGCTCGAACATTCTTCGTTGGTACGCGTTTTCTTGAGATTACTCTCTTCTACGGTTTCTGGGAAACTCAAAGCTCTTCGGAGCGAGTCGCTACTCGACACCATGTTGTGCGAGTACGTATCGGGCAAGGGAACATCCTCCAGCACGCTCTCCATCATCAGGCATGGCTCGGTTTCGAAATCGAGCAAGTCAGACGATGAATCCATGCTTAATTCTGAAGAAGTAATATTTGTTCAGAACCGTGATTAAAAAATTGTTTAAATAAATTTCAATGAGGAAAAATTACTTTCTCATCGTACCTTTATATATTTGCTTGGCAGACTCTATGGTAGATTTCTTATCTACATTTTTCGTTGCAAAAGGATGCGTCGCCGCGTTCCGGATAGCCCCGATCACCGCGGAAACGAAGGAACCACTCTTTGGACTAGGAGTACACTCTTTCAGACTATGCTTAGAGCTAACTGGACTCGACTCGATGCTACTGTTGCTTCTACTGTACGCTTCATTGTGATATATCACATCCTACAAAGAAAATAATTATTAATAATTAAATGGTGGTCTACAAAAATTCTGGCGATAAAATATGGGGGAAAATTACTTCAAGGTCCTTCACTGAAATATTGTAGGAAGTTATCAGCTGGTCGACCAGCCCTTCTAATCTGGTACCAAGACCAGATAGAGCAACCGCAGCACCGGAAACAGCGGCTCCTTGGGTGAGTAAGAGTTCCCTGCTTCGTCGTTCGACTGTATTCAATTTCATTGTCATCGATAAATTTTCTTGTCTAAAGAAATTTAAAAGGATGATGGTTAGTTCTAGATTAACATTTTCAGGCCCGTCTGTGTCATAGAAACCGTTACCTTCGTTGTTCGCTGATTCGGACTAAATGCTTGCATTCCTCAGTCTGCCTTTCCAATTCAACCTCCCGTTTAGCCAGCAATTCATCCTTCTTTGAAAGCTATTCGAATCGGAAAGAACAATGACGGTGCAACGCTTTTCACTCTTTATCGTATTTTTATTTATCGTTTTAAAATAAATTACCTCCGCCTCGGCCTCTTTTAGAGCATCTGCCAGAGTAGCTTTCTCTTCTTGAAGGAAGTCTTGCATCTCGGCTGACTCTGCCTCTAGTTCCTGTTGTTGTTGAAGCAACGCTTTCTGGGCGGCCAGGCTTTTCTCTAAATCCTTCATGGATAAATAAAATGTTAAGAATAGAAGACAGCTTACTCACAGTATAAATTATTAATTGATTAATTTATCTTACCCTGCTCAACATACGGCACAGCGATTGCAAATCAGCTATTTCTACTTGCTGACTAGCGACAACCTGTCCGGACGATTGCAAATGGCATTCCAGTTCCAGGAAGCTATCACTACCTTCTAAAATTCATTCACAATTATTTGTTAAACGAAAAGAATTATATTCCGGGAGCTTTCAGGCATCCTCCATTTATTATAAATCATCTCCAACAACATTGACAATAAATATCGAACGCCTTAAGCTTGCGTTCCATCTCAATAATCACCTGCGTGCTCTGATTGCGGCGTGCCTAGCATGGCCAGTACCCTTTGTGCGTTTCTATCCAATTCCTGACGCGCGAACGCATGGTCAGCCTGCTCCTCCTGGAGCAACCGTTTCACCTCGACGATTTCCGCCTTCAACTTTTCATTCTCCTCCTTCTGACTCGTGGTTTCCCCATTCAACCGCTTCAGATCGTTCTGCATCGTCTGCATGTCCTCCCACGTGCCCTCCGTTTGACAGCCCTCGTGCAGCCTTTCGACCACTTCCGGTCCCGCTACAGCACTTGGAACCCCGGACAAAGCGTTCTCGATGTCCAGACCGGTCAGACCAGTTTGTACGCTGATCTCGTGATAAATGCGCGTCCTCTCTGCAGTCTTGTGTCTAGGATACGGCGGCAGACTTTTGTGTCCGCCTGACTCCTTGCTGCCAGTCATCTTCTTGTCCGTTTGTCTACTCAAACTCGTGTCCCTGCTACCGGATCTACTTCTAGTTACTTTGTCCACCTTTTCGATGGCCTTGGCAATACTGATCTTGTTCCTGTTTCTTCTGGGCAACGTGGCATAGGTGTCCAGAGCCTTGTTATCCGCGCTCATAGTCATTTTATCCAGTCTAGGTGTTTTCGAAGCCTCCAAGCGACCAGTGTAAGGTATTCTAGGGGTGGACAGGGGTTTTCGTACCTCTTCGGACGGCGTCGAGCTCGGCGTCCGTGCGCCACGGGTACTCGAACCGCCTCTGGATCTGCAGCTACCACTCTGCCCTCGACCACGCTGCGCCAGGTCTTTGTTAATTTCCGTAGTGAGCACGGACGGCAGTGAATCGGGTATAGGTCTCGTCCTGGTCCTCGGCGGCATCGGAGTCGATCCCGGCCGGAACATCGTCGACACTCGACTGTTGGTTGACGTACTGTCATTGCTACCTTCCCTAACAGCTGATTTCTCTCTGGACCTTGCTCTGTCCCGTGTAGCTGGTTGCGTTTTGCTTAGGATGCTTCTCGGAGCTGTGGTTCGAGGCTTGATACGTGGAGTGCCTGCCGCGTACGAGGTGTTTACCGGCGTTGGCTTTGCCCTGGCAGTTTTCTGAACTTCAGTGGCGGTTGTCTTCTTTTTACCGGCACTGGACGCTGTTACTGTTCGCTTTACGTTCGTTCTATTGGCGCGGGCGGAAATGCTGCCTGCAATTGAGGAACTTTCGCTACCACCCTCGCTGGTACCCTCTCCGCCGGTGGTCAATCGAACGTCGTCTGGGAGAGTCGCACAAGGGTCCTCGTACACGGAACAGCAGCTCACAAGGCTGGAGTCGCAAGACGCTTCGTCGAGGCCGCCGCAACTGCTCGCGTAATCTATGCTGTTTCGACTGCGTACCTGAAAGTATTCATTTAATTAAAATAATTGAAGAAGGCAGCAACGGTCACGGGCAACATTTTTCGCACGAACAACTACGATCGATTCTCACCCTCGGAACCTCTGTGGCGCAACCCTCCACACCGCTGTCGCTCCCGTCCTTGCTGTCCTTTCCCTCGCCAACGTAATCCTTCCTGTCGCTGTTCATAGTTGGATCCGGCTTAGGAATCTCAGAGGACGGCGTCACGTGGATCACGGTGATGTTGCATTCACTGTTCATCGTCCCATCCAAATCGTCCTCGTTCAGAAATTTACTGGTGTCGACCAACGGCGATGCTAAGTCCTCCGGGACACCGGAGTCCTGCCTCGCCACATTTTGCGCCGGAGATACCTTTAGATTGTTGTCCTCGAGAGGAGCCGTCTTCTCCGTCTCGAGGCACGGTTGTTCGTTGCTCGGCGAGACGCTCATTTCGCCGTTGTCATTCTGCAATTATAGAAAGATTAAAAAGTCAATTTTTGTAGACCAATTAAACGTTTCGATGGAAATACTCTTAAATGGATACGAGTAGTTGTGGACGGTAAAGGGACGGTTCATGGTTGAAGGAACAAAACGACGTCCGCATTATAACTGGACGAAATTGAATGGACGAAGCAATTAAATTCCGGATCTTGACCATGCCGAGGCAATCGGCGTGATATTCGATTAACGGAGATAATATCCGCTTTCATAGGGGTTCCTTCCAGAATTCGCGAAAATGAAGCGCACATGGGGGAAGGGTTTCAGCAATTTTCAGGATCGTGATGGAAGTTTAATTTCGTGGCTCATTGCTCGTGGAAGTCCCTGTTTTAACCACATTTCAGAGGGATAACTGAATTTCGGGAATATATGCTATTCTCGAATTTTAGGTTTATTTCCGCTAAACCTTTAAGTACCCCCCTTTTTTTATTTTCTGCAAACGAAGGATAACACAGCAATTTAGGCAATTATGCAATCGTGCGGATACTTTTTCGTGCATTACCGGCCAGGAGAATCTATGACGCGATCGCTATTGTGTTCAGTCCTTACGTAAAGTGCTATAGAAAAGCCAACAAAAGAAACTTTGAAATTACAAACGGCGTATTCTAAACAGCTATTAGATCCCCAATTTTGATTACAATAAAAAAAAAAGATAAATGAACGGAGGTAGACATGAAAAAATGTTTTTATAAAAGTCTGAGGACGTGGTCAGATTTTTCAAGTTCTTAAAAGCTACTTCGACTGCAGCTTGTTACGAAAAAATGCAGAAATCGCTATTCACCGTGATCGTTTGAGAGCTGCGAAACAATAGCTGCTCGCCCACGCTTCCGCCTTTAATCTCGCTCGATACTTCCTTCTCTTTTCGACTGTTATCAACGCGGTACTGCTTCTCTCTGTTTTCCGCGCTGTTACGTATTTAAACCGTAATTGACGAGGAAGATCGCGTCACCGCGCGGTGTTCCCCCTTTTCTAACGCGGGTCTGTCGTGTAAAATGCGTTTAAAGCGTCGTTGCTGTTGTCATTGAATAATTCCCCCCTCCATGCGTATTATCAATCAACTCCTATCTCTCACGCGATTCGAGTGTGGTAAATCGAAAGAAAGCGTAGTGACCAGGGACGTGAGTACACTGATAATTTGAAGCCCTCCCATTATTCATTACAACATGTCCGCTTTCCACCACTTTCCAGATTTATTCCGATATCAAATCTATCTCGCCACACATTCAGTGACATTGAAAGTAGCAGCTGTTGTTTGGTTTCAATTAGCAATTGTAATTTTTATCCTCAAAAAAATTTCCACCACCAAAGTCTCAACATCATTTCTATACATTTTTCTTAACTTTTCATATAGTACTGTATCATTGAATTATTTGCTTTTTCTTTATGCTTTCAAAGAATCCAGCATACAAAGGAATAATTATTTGTCTTCAATGCTAAAAAGAACCTTTTGAACTTAGAAACATTTAAATTTCGAGTCAAGTGAGTCAACCCTGCAAAGTTTCCTGCAATTGCCAGAACTACTAGAGCCAGACGTCTTAACAACATGCGCCCGAACTGTTCAAAAATATGAAGTCCTTTTTAAATAATTCACTGACCAAACAAGTACCTGCTCTTTACTCATCTTATTAAACAGCTATCCGAATTTCAACATCTGATCAAGGCTTTATCCGAGAAAGGGGACTCCCTGAGATGCTTCTCTGAGAAATTCAGCGAGTGCCTTGAAAGCATCGAGCGAGCAACGTCAATGTCACTCGCGATAGAAAGCCGCTCCTGACCGTGATTATCTACAAGTGCTCGAGAACTCTAAAACCCGTTTCAGACGAGAAATATTTTGCCGTTTTACAGCTGACACACGATGATAAATAACTTTGTTTTTCCAGTATTTTTTACAGAAATGAAACGGTTCTGATCGAAACATTTGTCTCTTATTCGACGAGGCGCTCCCGGGATTGGAGCGAAGATTTGAAATACAGAAGTACATGCGCGACAATTTCACACAGATTGAGATACTTCGTCCACTCATTGTTCATTTTATGTTAGATTGTATTTTTAATAATAAAGTTTGTCTTGTATAAAATATGACGAAATATGTGACGTGGCCGAAAATTCTATGATTGACCCTGTGACCTATCAGAAAACACGGTGATCCCGCTTCTCTTCGTGACAGGGACAACTTTGAAAGAATCCAGTGAATCGAGGGAAAACGTTAATCTACCTCGGTCGAATAAATAATGTTAACGCAAAGCGTTTCGGCTGAAGCCGGGCTGAAGGCGGCACGTGGCTCAGCGACTAGGAAGGTCCCGGGAAGTCCCGAAAGCATCGAGGCCGTGCGGGCTGACAAGCAAGACTGTGTGCTGCGCTAGCCATTATTACGACGTCGCGACGCTCCTCGTACTGCTGTATCGTTCGATCGCTCGACGAAGGAGCAACCAGTGGACTTGGGTCAAAGACAAAGTTCTCCAAGCTGTGATATTTTCTTAAACTGGACAATCTCTTAAGTAAGGCTTGTGGAAATCGATCGGAACGCGCCTCGTTTCGGAAAACCGCAGTGAAAGTTGGGATAGAAGTGCTGGAGGATTGGATTATTGGACCAATAAAAGAAGAATACTTTGTTGCAATTATTTGCCGAAGAGGAAACTGAAGTATTAGAACGATAATAGATTGTTATGGTAATCCAAGACGCGCGGTTTGGATTGCACTGAAATATAAGTTTTAACTAATGAAGAGTAATATGTAATGCGGCGAGTTGAAATGTGTGATATTTGACGGGGAAAAAACGCTCGCTCTTGCAAGTATTGTTAATACACGGCATTTCTATACATATTCCTAAATGTTGCGAGCACGAAAGCAGTAGAAGATAAAAGATATCTGAGCACAAGAAGAAAGCGAGCATCCCCGATAAAAATCGAGGTGAGTCCCCGTATCAGTAGTTTAACAGTCGAAAGTTATCGAGCTTTCCTCCTTTAATTGCAACGGAGAAATTTATCTGTCGCGTGTCTGATTAATGAACATTCTACACAATCGTTTACCATTTTAAAGAAACACGTAATCTCTGCATCTTACGATCGGCATAGAGCTAAATATTATCCCTAATCCAAATATTCTTTTCATTTTTTAGAATTTTTAAGAGGGGAATCTTCCTGCCAAATGAAGAGATCCGCGATTTACCAGCTGTAGGTGATTTGATTCAAGTAGAACTGCACTCACCCCATCGAACCGCAGGAGCAAACTATTAAATCCGCTGATCGTCCTCGCGAACCCCGAGAAGAACAGCGAAGCCAGATTCATTCAGGAAACAATTAATCCTTCGGATTGATTCCACCAAGAAAGAAGAAGCCGGTTGCAATCGGCCAAACCACTCGCGATTATCGGTTCTACTCGACAAAATAGCATCAACTGCCGCAAACTGATCTCTCGAATCGTTGCATAAGACGTGCTCCTTGCAGTTTCGATTTACAACGGCAGCTCTACGATTAAGCACGTACATCGAGTAAAAAAAATACAGAAGCATCAACATCGAAACGCAATGGGTGTGCAAGGAAAATCTGCGACCAAAAAGATTATAGGGGACGGTTTGTCTTTGAAGCTTCAATCGAACGAGCAGAGCCTGGAGGTAACCGGCGACGGATGCGTCGTCACGATGGTAATTAATAACGGAAGCGTGAGAATTATTGGCGACGGCTGTCGATTGAGGATCGATCAGAACATGGGGGACGTGGAATACACCGGGGACGGTGGACAGGTCCTGTTGGGTCCGAAATCAATTAGGGATAAAGTGAAGTATATTGGCGATGGTGGTAGAATCAGTTTCGATTGGGAGCGGAGGGCGAAGAACCGGAAGTCGAAGGATGATTCGAAGCAGGTGAATTTCGAGGAGCTGAGCGAAGATGGGAGGAATTCTGGAAAGAGTAAGGATGGCTTAAAAAGAGAGGAGGCGGAGAATGTGTTGAATGGAAGAAGAGAAGCGAAGCGAAATGAGTCGAATCGTAAAGAGGAGAAGAAGGAAAAATTGACGAGGACTAGGATTGTAACCACTTTCGAGTGCGACCAGAATATCGTGAAGAAATTCGTTGTGAATCCTGAGGCTGTGGTTAGGACTATGCATGGAGCTTCCTTTGTGAAAATCGCGCCCAAGCAGGTGAAGACGAAGACTGTGGCGAAGTAGAAAAAGAAAATACTAGGTGTATAGCGAAATTGAAAACGAAGAAACAATATTATTGTTGGTATTACTTGAAGTCTGAATGGTGAAATATAAGAAATGTGCGGGATAAGTAATGGAAACTTAGTAAATGGAGGAAGTACAGTGTAAGATCTTAAAGAGTAAATCAACATTTCGATTTAAGTATGACGCAAAGTTCCTACAATCGAAGCATAACGAATTACGACATTGTCTTTCTGAGGATAATGACTCGATTATGAATCGTATGTCCGTTTGCAATCTAGACTTTAGATATAAATTAGTTAGTATACTGGGAAAGCTTTTTTACGGAAATGTATCTTAGAATATTTTTGCAAGAAGTCGGGGATGTCTGGAGTGTTGAATAATCAGGGAAAAATGCAATTTACGCGATGCAACAAATGCGATCGAGAAATTACAACAGAAATTCTTCCTAATGCATCTTACGATTCTGAAAACTAGTCCGTCGGAAAAACAGGGAAGGAATATTTTTCAATTAGTGCATTTAATTACTGTCCTTTCGAATACGACTGTGAGAGCTTAGAAGACCATTATTATTTATTTATTTATTAGGGAAATGTATGCACTTGGGTAGACAATGAGTCCCCACGTGCAAAAACTTACATATTCAACAGTTTATCAATATTTATACGTAATTAGCGATCGTAAAAATGTAACTAATCGTCAGTATTTTCTCCGTTCCTTATGTACTTATTGTTATCGTTGCCGTTTAACTGGCAGGATAAGGAGGTATAAGTACGTTCCTCGTGCACAAAAGTGCATGTTACGAAATCCTCAAGTATTTGCCAAAACAGAAGTTCGTATGCAAATACATTGTACTATCTGCCGTCACGTGACACGTTTTGTGCTTTCGGCTTTTTTATCTAATTTATTTATTTGGGACTCTTTTTGAAGATAAAACAGTATTTCATTGAAGATAGGAATTCGTACGTTCATCGACTTTTCCCCTTCCTACGATTTGCCAAGATAAGTTAATCTATGTGAGCTGTAATTAAGCATGAGATACAATGAGTAATCAAAATGACGAATGTATGAAAATTTAAATAAACCACCTTTCAAAAGAGCGCCTTATTTTCTTTAGATTAAGCAGTATACTTAGCTGTAACCTGCCTTCAAATACGAATTTTTAAAGTACATACTTTACTTTCTGCAAAATGCAAATACTGTTACTCACGTTTTGCAAAAGATACAATCGGCATAAGAATAATGTTCCCTAATTTTTGCTAATGGAAAAGCAAAACAATTTCAGCAGGAAGAATAGTAATGCACACCGAGCACGGCATATTGATCGATACTTTAATTGGAAGACACTAGTCAATTTCCCACGTGTATCGCTGGTAAAAATAGAAGAGAAAAATTATGTTTGCATTTCAGCGGGTAGCGTGAGAATTCCGTGGCTTTCGGTGGCTGATACGAAAATAAAATTCGCGTAGGTCGTCGCAAGAATCGTAGGAACGGTGTATGATCGATACAAGCCGCGATTCCGTGGTAAATCATTGTCAAACATTCGATATCCCGTATCTTGCCGAATGGTACGGCTCATTCCGGGCATGCAATAACCGTTGAAACATCTGCTGAAGGTTTCCCAAGCCGAAACGGTTCGAGACACGTACAGCGAAATTACAAACTGCATGCCAATGTTCTTCGATCAATATTACGGTACCTTTATTGGAATCCGTCGATTTATTTTCCAATCTGTGGTACTGATATTTAATTCTTCGAACAGTATTGCTACACTGATTGGAATCCCTATATTTTTCGGGCTTCACGTGTTATTTATTCATGCTGGTTGCATAGTATTCTGGGTCAAAAGTGTTCCGATATGTCCAGTTTTACAAATCCATTCTCTTATCAAAGATTAAAATATCGATTGCCATTACCCTGGCCACTAACCCATCAATAATACCAATAACAACCATGAAAAAAAACAGCGTCCATAGCAAACCAAACTAAATAAGCAAACATAGATAAACTAATGCACAGTCCGTTTAGTTGACAAAAAAATTAAGAGCCTATCTGATCAAATGAATTATCAATATTCGATACAATATCAGCAATCTATCACTTCATCGTTCAAATCTTATCAACCGTCAAAAGGAGAAAAGAGTGGCTACTTAAAAAAGGATAATACTTGCAAGAATGAATTTTGATAGTAAAGATATGGGGGACTTCCACGACGTCTGCGTTTCCGCTCAGAAGGCGACGAGGACGCTTTATATGGTGTATCGTACACGGAAACGGATACGTTCGTTCCTTCATTAATTCAAGAGGCCCGTGTTGAATCAAGGGCCGAGCAATTCAGCATTTTCATCCGCCTCTCTGACCCAGCTTTTCACTGGTGCAAAGGTCGCCAGTCGGGATGGAGGTCGACCGTGGATCATTAGCCGAGTTTCTTGCTTGAAAAAACTCGCTTTACTTTATTAAGATCATTAGGAGATGGCTGGAAAAAGGAGAAAACAAGAATTCTCGTCTATTGCTGCACACTGTTCTATTGCCAGCAATCTTGTTCTTGGAGCACCAAGTTGGATGGGCAATAACGAGGTCTCAATTACCGTGATATACTTATCCGAAATATTTGCATAATCAAAGGAATTGTTTAACATAAACATTCGGATGTGAATTTTTAAATGCAGCCTGACTTTTAGATTTTAAATGCTTGAAATGAAATTTTTGAATTTTGTAATACTTATATTTAAATTTATGTTGCAATTTCTGAATATTTCAACGCAAATTTAAATTGGAATCGGTCGGTCGGGATGCAATTAACAAAATACAGCGGGAGGAATAGGGAAGAGCTGAAACCTCGCTAAAGTTGCACCCTGACTTAACGAAACGTGCATGGGTTAATGAGGCCACGTGCACCTTTTTACCCGGACAATAAGTGTCGGCTTGTTTAACGGTAGGTCTCCGCGTTTGCAAGAGTATCGCAGTTCTGCGCTTCGTATTTAGATCCACGTTTAACCCAGAAGCGAACACGAGTCGGTGCACGATTAAAGAGAAAAAAAATAGTGTTCAACTTGCAAGCTGAGTTCGGATCATCCGACTGGAATGGCGCGTTTTCTACGGGCTTTTGCACCATCTCGCTAGCGTTCTCATCCATCATCTGCGTAAATTCTCAAAGAGTCTTTTTTCCACTGCTTGTACCGTCAATTTAATTTCGAGCAATTTTTTATCCCATTCTTTATCGAAATGTTGATCTCCACTTGATTGGAAAAACATGCAGCACCGAAACAGGGATAATATTTCAGTCATTCTAGAATCCAGAATTTTATTGAAAAAAATATTTTGGTCTTTGGTTTTGATAACGCACTGACTACTAAAAGGGTGTAATATAACGAAAGTGTTGACGGCGAAACGCGTTAAACGGATTGCATTATGTAGACGGTGCATAAGAATGGCGACGGAGAAAATCGTGCGGGAAGCCTTTTATGCAATTTCGTGCTGCATGAAGACGAAACCAAATAAGGTACCACTGCGTGTAACGCGAAAGCTACTAACCCCTGTTGCGTGATGTTCTTTCTCAAGCTCTCTGATCACTAATTACCAATTATTATAACTTGGCTTAATGACCATTCACTCGTTTCGTATCTTGTTCTATCAGGAAAAAATTGCGTCCATGATTGCGTTCGATTTTAATTATAATTTCTCCAATTCTCCAGAAACTTATAATACAGAGCGTTTGCCAATTTGGTTTCTAATAACTAGTGTTACGTAAAATTGGTCCAGCTTCACGTGAAAGTGATTACGAAAATAATATGGATTGGAATATTGATTTTATAAATTATATAAAAAATTGTTGAACAGCGAGAGTGGTTCAAAGAAATATTATATTTGAATTCTTTAAATTACACAATTAGCGGAATATATTAAATTTGATTGAGGACCGTGGTGCAATTATACTGTTCTCTTCTGTGATTACGCGCTTCACGGTATTGTATAATGAAAAGAAGTCGGATAACCGAGCCCTTGACAACGAGACTGCTTTGGTTCTCCATTGAGAGCATTTATTAACATAACGATATTTAATGAAAAGAATAATACAGAGATACACCGGGTTATGCAACGATATTAACTGAGAACATATTCGTTCCCAGAAGGTCGATCACTGTAATTCATTTGTTGCTCCAGGTTTTAATATACGCGGTTAATTGCTTTTACTTAAATTGAAAACTGTAATAATTACCTCGCGCTGCTCGAATTAGATTTAACCAGAATGAAAAATAATTCACGAATAATTCATAATTCAACAATGAATCATCGTGTATATTAACATTTAATATGCAACGTATTTATAAATAAACCCCGTGCACTGTTACGAATATCTGCCATCTTTTTCTCACACGAATTTTGATCCAGGCTCGACCTGCCATTTGGACACGGTCCAACTTGCAACTGTCTCGAATTCTACTCCAAAATATTCCTCGACTTTTCATTAATTTCCAGCCGCTTTACTGCTGTTTGCTACAAAGTTAGACTGGTACAATTTTACATCTTACAGAGCTCCAAAACATTCCCGGAAACGTCTCGCAAGAAATTATCATTCCCGAACAACTGCTTTGCAAAAATCTTTGATTTTCTACATTCCAACGCGTAATACCTAAAATAATTGCTCTGCTACAGAGGGCAATTATTTATTACCACCTTATTACACGTTTCATTGACATTCACTGCCCATTCGCGGTGACAGTAATGTCCATGCTAATTTTAGAACTGCAATATTCTAATCACAGAGGCGATCGTCGTTAAGAAAGGCCGCCAGGCTTTGAGTAAAGTCAAATTTTGCTAGTGATTCATATCGCACCTATTTATACCAGGTTCAATACACCGGCCACAAGGGTATAATATTCTTTGGGATGCTTATGACAGTCTGTGGACCGTAAAATAAAGGGGTGCAGCGCATTCAAAAGTACTGTACTGATTTTTTAATTGTGAAAAATATTTAATAAGATTCATAAACATTGCTACTCCGATTTCGCCCTTCTAAGGAGTATTTAAAAATCTTCATTCCCTACTAAATACCTTCCGCATTTTTATTATCCTAGCTTTTATTTGACCATTGCATTATGCAATTTGAATTTGCAAGGGTTACAAATATAACAATCGAATTTTATTAATCATTAATTTCTCTGTCAAAAGAATTACCAAAATGGAAGTGGAGTTTATTAACAAATTAATTTCTATCCTATTCTTGCCACTGGAGTAATATCAATTCATCACCCCCGGCCCCCAACAATCCTAATTTCACCCCCACAGAATTTGAAGCCCAGGCTCGATTCCAATTCCCAGATGGATAATCAAAGTAACCAGAAGCATTGGTCCACGGTGGTGCTATCATTACGTTGGCCGCACTTTCTCGCGTCCGGCGTGCAAAAGCTACACCCGATTCTCCGTCGAGACGAAGAGGAGCAAAACGACCGGTGAGTCAACGATCCTCGCGATGATGCGAGTCGTTACATCATCCGGCGACGAAAGCTCGAAACCACGCCGAAGACGTGACCAAAAAAGGCAGCCACGCGAGTAATCAAGCGTGCAACGATTGCACTTTCGAACCCCCGGAAGAAGCATTCAATGAATTCCACCATTGCAAACGTCTAGACGAGAATGCAGTTAATTAAAAAGGGGCTATCGTCTGGCGATGAGATCGGCGACCTTCGGTAGACGATTCGCTGAGAAATTAAGCTACCATCTGGCACGGTGGCTTTTAGTGAATTTACATTTCGAAAGCTCGAGATAGCCTCGAGTAGCTTTTAAAAGTTCCACCACCGTTGGAACATATGGCGAAGTTTTCGCATCGCGACCAAACCACTTTTGTTCTCCGTTTCTTTTTTTTTTTTTTACCTAATAAAATTCCTCTTTTATGTGCACGTGTAGACTTGAGTAACTGATAAGAAATACATACAGTGAACGATAAGGATAATGGATTGTAGAATTGAGTACCTGATGGGTAAGTGAAATTCTTTTTATCAGTTATCAGTTAAAAGTAACCACTTGGTACGCTTGGTGGAATTATAAGATAAAATCAGAGGCTTCTTTAAAAAAAAAGGAATCTTGGGAATAATGAGAATAATGGATGTAATGAAGTCCTTTTTTAATAGTTTCAAATAACCACCATGGAAATTTCGAAGCGGATTGAAATGCTTACTTGGAACTGCGTTTTCATTATTAACGCTGCGAGGGCTCTGCAAAGCTACATACGTTCTTTGCATGCCGTTTGGAGCGTGCATCGGAGTGCAAATATTATGGCGAGGTCGCAGATGGCCCACAGAGCAGAAAAGGAGCAAAATTCCAGGCTGAGCCTCGGCGTCAAAGGTGAACGCTTTGATGCCAGGAATATAACCAGTCAACAGCTTCTTTTTACAATCATTCCGTCGGGTGTCAACGCGGTGCATTAAACCAGAACTCGCATATACAGGGTCTCTGCGAGCCCTCGGCCATAAGCACACGAATTAAGTCTGCTCAAGCGAAACGTTTCCCAAATCGATATTTTATCACTTATCCCAGAAGCTCTGTCATACATACGTAAACAGTAATCCGTGGTAATTATCCAACAATCACTGAGACAACCCCTTCGCGTCTCAGACAAGCGGTATCTTAAACGTAGTTTGTCATCGGGACTTCCACGTTGAACGGATTTACTTCTAGCTCCCTGACCTACGACACTGAACGACTATTCTTGGCAGTGTCGCAGGAATTTCCTTTCGTCTTATTCTGCAAGAGTCGAAATGAACGTTTGCAAATTTTGTGCTCTGTTACGATTAATTACGTGTGCTTTAATTACAGTGGTGCGGTGGTTTAATTGATATCGGAATTATTAATGTACGAAGTAGTAAAGTATTGCAAGGAAAGATGTTTGTTAATGTTCGAAAAATTTGTCGCATTCTATCGCTTTCTCGAACCATATTTCTTTATATGTATGCACTATCGTGCTTCGTACAGCAACTGCATTCTTCTTGCACGTTCTTTTTTTCGATTACTCACACCGCACAGTGCATTATGCGGACGTTGTAGACTGCCTGTTAAAACCGATCGAACATATGAATCGGGAGGGCAGCCGGTCGAGTAAAATATTTCTGTTCCACAGATTCGATGACTCAATGACTACCGCATGGGGTAAAAGGGCACCCCATGGAGGAACGATCTTTGTGGGGTTCGTCGAGGGAGAACGTATGGACGGCCACGTGTGCATTACGTGCCAGATAAATCTACACGAGTTAATCCTGCTCGTATTTACACCATAAGTACACCATGGGTCTGTGCAAACCGCCTCTACTGTATAATACCGTACAGCAGATAGAAACAATAAATCTCCATGCGTGTACGATTTATTGAACGTGCTAAATTTATTAAATCACCCTTCCTGTTGCGACTTCTCCGAGTAAAATTGAATAATGAATTAAACATCGAGTTTCAAACGTGGGAATCTCGTAGTAATAGATTTATATTGTAGACTATACATCTTAGAAAGTTCTTAATCTTGTTAAATTTGGCGCAGCCCACTTTCGTCTTTGTTGTTTAGATTTTACGCAAAGTTTTGATTAATGAGGCAGCGGTGGAATTGAAAATGGTGAAATCGAGAGGAAAGAAGCATTGGCTGGCTTCAACGTTACACACGCGAGGAATTCGCTCCAGACTGATTTACACACTGGCAGAGGCGTAAATCTGGAAGCGTTAAAAGCAGAGACGGACCGTGGCAGTCGGTCGGCGCAGGATAGGAAAATATTCGATTAACTGGACTAGGATTTCAGAATCTTTTCATTTCGATATTAAAAATGAAACCTGGAATATTATTTCTGAAATATACAAGGAAATGGAAATTATAATCTGAATTTATATAAACGATTCTCTGTTGATTCTTTGAGGAAACGAAATATTTTTTAATGGAGGAGTACATTCTCGAATCTGGAAGAAAATGTGACACTCTAATTGGAGCGCACGAGTACGCTTTCTGTACCCAAAGGGTGAAAGAATATTAATAGCTAATTGCAAAAAAAAGGATAAAACGATAAGCACCAGTTACTGGAGTATCTATATTAATAAAATTGCTGTCCTTGTATAAAAAGCTCTATAACGAATTTTTTTTCAATAACGTCAATCTTCATTCACCATAAATTTTAAACACCTTATGTGATTACAAAAATATTATTAGGGAAAGTGTGTTGATCGCCCCATGATAAAAGTGTCGAATCTCCACGTGTTCCAAGCGAAAGAAAGCAAACCTTTGGCACAGTCTCCGAAACTCGGACCTCCCTTGAGTTATTTGCGGACCGACTTTAAAACGTCGCGACGTCAAGAAACCCAGTGTCTGATCGTGACACAAACATAATGACACGCGTGACCGGCTTTCCCAGTTTCGATGGAAAGAACAGCAGAAGCTTCAAGTGAACGAAATTTAAAAACGAATTGTCTACTAATTTGTGCCCCAATTTAATTAATTCCAATTTCCCACCGACAGCGAGGGGATTTCCTTTTCGTTTTGTCATCCTTCGGATGTCCACTGTCAGGTCAGGCCGTGTAGAATGATTTGAACGGAGTGATAAATATATCCGCGTGCCGGACGAACGGATGCCTAATCCGAGTCGTGGCTCTCGGAAGGGAGTCTACCCGCCTCGACAAACGGAGAAACGCGACTCTGCATTCTGCAGAGGCCGTTTACCGGGAGTTTTCGGCCTCGAGCTTGCTTAGACGAGCTGCGAACTAGCCGCTCTTAGCCCCGTTTCGGTCGAAACTCTTTCTGCCCTCAGTTTTTGCGGCTCTACAGAGAAACACGGGCCTCTTACGCTGCTTTCACGCGAGACACTTTGTGTCGCCGCAGAGCGTTTTGCACGAAATTGCTGAGTGTCTCTACTCTTCGGCGATAGCACTTAATGTGAAAGCAAAATTACGAACAGGCGATGCACACACAATTTACAAATATATTTGAACACATCATAAGAAGTTTCCAAACGTTTGGAATCTGTAATCAGTTTTGCGATCGCTTTTAAAATATTTTCAGCTACTAGGCTGCACTCTCAAAGACCTTAATCCTCGAGGACTCGACCATTCTCTATGAAAGAGAGCCCGATGGAAACGAAAAACCGAGGGAAGCTGCGTAACCGAAGAGACGCGACAAAAAAAGCGACGAAAAGATTCATGGTACGGAACAATGGTGGTGAAAAGCGGCTGGTTTTCAGCTTGCACCGTGGACACAATGGGATTGTACCTCTGCGCGATGGAAATAATTATTGGACGAGGGCCTGCAAGTGATCTTGATTGTTAGATACCTACATCTTCCTTCCTCCTCCTCGCTATCCATGCATTATGCAAAGTACTTTCCGCTTGTATCATTATCCACGGCTTGTTCGCAGCGTCGTTGGTCGCTGGAGAAAGCGTACGAAATTATTCTTTAGGTACATTCTGCGCAATTCAAGCACGTAACTCGATTTTTCCTTTTAAGAGACGTTGTGATAATGCAGACAAGAGTCTTATGCAAGTAAGTTTACAGTTAAACGAGATGCATTAAATATGCCTCGTTAATTTCGACGGCATCCTACGGTTCTTCTGCGTACAGAGCATTGTTGACCTTAGATTATGGGTTGGAATACCTGCTGATCAAGTGGAGGAACGTTCTTTTGGTATTTGTCATGGTTGAAATGCGAGAGCTTGTACAGAGAACAAATATTAGGCTTCTGAAAAATTCTGAAGCCCGAAGAATTATTTAAACTACAAAATAGTAAACATCAAAGCACGTAAAACGAAGGAAATTGAAAAAGGACACCTAAATTCAATATTCCAACATTCTAACAAACCTATTCTACCAACCATTCATTTTTCTCAGAACGTTTCCCAAGAACCTTGAAACCTTGAAATTTGTCTTGAAAGAATTCCTTCCTAATCAACGTTTTCACGTTCCTACCGGAACACCAATAAAAACGTTCACCACTCGCATAGGATTCCACAATTAGTCGCGGTTGTCGCTCAACGGCAATCTACCAATTTCAGTGAAGATAATTAGAGAAGTCCGTTCGTTTCACGGCCGTGCAACGTGACTGTGTCTTTCTACGGGACAATCGAAGGAAACTATGCATTGTAGTAGTAGGTACACTTCATGATTACTCTCACGAATATGTACCTCAATCTTTTCTGTCCACGCATAATCGCAGAAAGTACGGAATGCCTTGTATTCGTCGTTCAATAGAACGTGCCTACACGTATGCTTTTCTTTGTTCGCCTTTAGTCGACAGTGGATACTGTAATTGCACATTGTTAGCGGATTTCAAACGATGCTTCCTCTCGCGTATAATCACATCGTAAAGATGAGATCCGCAGAACTGTGAGTGATATTGGAATATAGCACTTTCATTTGGAACAATAATAATCTTCTCGTTTCAATCAGAGGCTAGTGAAGAATGTTTCGAATTTACTCTAATTTTTAATTACTTATATGTTTGTGTTTGATCTGGCAATAATCGAATTTTCAACCAATAAAATTGAGTGCCGAGTTCCTAATTCTGAGGAAGTGTGATATATGTATGCAGTGTCCATAACGAAAGGGTTAAAGACTTCGTAACAGGTTCTTATCTCCCGGCGTTTCTACAGCCTCTTCATCAATTCTCCCTATACATCCGTAATGAGATGCACTTAGATAATTAGATCGAGAGTTACGGTGTCATCGAGGTTTTCGACGCGTGCACACACTCGAGACCCACGCACGTTTCATCCCACGTTTTCTCTCTCCCAATGTCCGCACTTTCCATACATTAATTACTTTAACAGACGATTCAAGAACTTACATACGTATCCGTTGCAATTTGTGCAATTTACGTCTGCAGTGGAGAAACGTCGCTTGGATTAACCATGAGTATACCTTTTGTTATCGTTACCATAAATGTCCTCAGCGATGGATGTATGCAAATGTTGCCTTTCAAGTAAATTGAACACAGTATGCCGATGCATGCACATTTCGGTTGTTTCCTAGCGATGTGTGACGTATGTGGATACTATCTTTTTCGTTGTGCTGCACCGTGTGGAATGATTTAGTATGGTGAAATTGGCAACAGGCTTCCTGAGATGATTGAGTTTCATCGTGCATGGTATACATTATGGTTCTTTATACTCTGCGCTGTTTGCCGAGCTCGGTAATCGTGATTCATTCTGGCCGTTGGAATTGAAACTTCACGTCCCCCTTGATATATGTATGGGGTAGAGGGAGGTTCGATATGGAAGTCATTGGAGCTTTCGAATTTAAACAATTCTGGACGTATTTCTTATAATTTTAAATACAATAAAAATGTTTAGTATCTTGTATATTAAATAGTAACAAAAATCTGCAAATACTGAAAATTCCTCTCAATTCAAGAACGAATGATTAAATTAAAATTAATGGAATAAAGAAATCAATCGTATACCATTTTAGCTAGAATTTACTTTCGACTAGAATAGTCTTCGATCAAAAAATAATGAATTTACCATAATTTTCTAATAAAAAGAAGAAAACAATTGGACATACTAATCAGTAGTAGCGTCAGCACGTGCACACGAAGATTTACGGTGCATTTATCTGTTCGTGGGAAGAACGATCGCGAGTCTGATGGAGGCTAAAAGCATGGAGGCTGGTTTCCTCGCCAAGCGTGCACTGGCTGCCCGTAAATTATTCCCGTCCGGCATAAACATTAAACAAGTATCGTTCATACACGCCACGGTTGTACGACGCAAAGAAAGAACGAAAGTTTCACTTATACAGTGGTATACAGGGTGTTCGGCTACGTGTGGGCAGAAATGAAAGGGGTGATTCTGTGGGCTAAAATAAGTACCAGGCTATAGGTTCTTTAGTACACTGCTACAAGCTCAATTTTCTCGAAAACGAAACTTCAACGAACAAAATTTATTCTACTTGTTCGTTTTATTTTAGCCCATAGAAACGCCCCTTTTATTGTTGCCCACATGGAATCGAACACCCTGTATGCGAACTCTTCTCAATTTGGCTTCTCGAGACCGATTACTGTTGCATCGATTCTTCGCAGCTCGATTTCACAATTTTTACAACACGATCGAGAACGATGGAAAAGATAAGAGTGTACATAGAAGTATGCACGCGTGTAATTGCAGGACGTTTTAATTGATTTACGTAATACGAAAGGTTCACCGCGAAGAGAAATGCAGCGACGTTGAGAGTGGAAAGCAATTTCGGCGTCCGCCTTATGTACTTTTTACTATTTCGTCTTATTTCTGCCCCACTTACCCAGCAGTGTGAATGATTTACGCTCTCGAAATAGATTATCATGAAAGTCATTCTTTCGCACATACCTGCAGCGTGGGTTTTTCAAGAAAAATAATTTCGTATCGTTAATATAATTATTACGACACCACATCCCGTATGGAGAAAAAATCAAATGGGATCTTCTACGTAATATTATACACTCCAATATTGTTCTGCATTTTTTAAATCAAAGATAAATGCATAAATAAATAATGTTTTTATTACGATTAATAAGGCTGCACTGATAACTTTTTGAATATCTTCTATATCTACTGTATGATACTCTCCGTTCGGATAGACTCCAGTAAAAAGTGGAATGATTAGGCATTTTAAATGGTCGACTGAAATCGGGGTATGTCTCGTTACATTCGACAACCTCGAATCGGCATAGAAACAAATGATATAATCCGCAAGTAACTTTACTTTTCTGACGATTACATAACATTCATCCTTTTGCCCTACTTGCCGTGCACTGTGAAATACCTGGGGTTTATGTAATAAATAGCCCAAAAAACATTACGCATTAAATGTATTAAACGACCTACAATTGTAAATATTTTTTCATTTAGAATTTTATTTAAAGAAAGGTGATAATTTTGATAGTTAATTTTTTGAGCTGGTTCCATATCTCGTGTATGATATAATATTTTCTACATTAAATTAACAGAAATGTTACGTTCGATTCTAATGCCCCGACACTTGTTCCGATTCCGACAAAAGGCAGCAGCTGTAAGAAGCTGTTTCAAGGGACACTATCGCTGATGATTACACGAGCTTATCTACCCTTTTCGTAGTCTAGCACGTCCTACTGTGTAAACTGAGCCCAATGAATAGCATCCACGAAGGTCGTAGAATTATTTGAGCGCTGGAAGCTATGTATTCTAATCTTACATGAACTAGACCTTTCTAGCGACAATTTAAATATTCCTATCTGTCTCTATATCTGTATCGCAGACGTCCTCTCAGCGCTGAACAAGTGCACAAGGGGAGAAAAGGGGGTGAGTTCGTGAAGAATTGCACCGAATGGTCAAACGTAGGCGTAGACACCAGTTAATTGACAAATCGATAGTTCTGAGAACATCGGGAGAGCTAACGTCGGGTGAAGGACCCCTCTGCACCAGGCATTAAGCGAAACACAAAGCTGATCCCGCCGTTACACGCAGATTACACTCGGTTATTACACACGTCTCCGATAAGAACAATACGCCTCCCGGCCGGCAGCGTGACCGCGATATTATTTCTGACGGAGCGTATTGTATTCCGGGAGCGTGCACGGGATGAACGAAAAAATTTTCGGTCCCCGCCGACCGTGCTTGAGAGCGGGAATGACATCTGCTCGCACAGCTTCCGAGAGGCCTGCGCGGACTCGCAAACGATTTCTCAAATAAAATGCTCCGGGGAATCAAGCTACAACATGTTCGCTATATCTGTGTCGCGGGGCTCCGTTTCGAATTTCTGCCTCCATGTAATATTGCTACCATTCGGCAAAGTCGTGTAATAATTTAAAATCGGATAGAAGTTAACAACAAGAAAATAAAACGGTTGCAGTGCACGGATCTGATAAGATGCTCTAATTGGTAGGACTCCGAATTGTACTTAACGTTCGGGAAGGAAAACTCGCGTGGTTGGAGCGTTATCATGAAGCACTTATTCATATTTATGATCGTAGATGATATATCTTTAAGTAGTCAATATGCGAAGTCGAAGCACTTATGGCTTCGATATCCGATGTCATCCATTTGTTTCATTGCAGATGTAAAAGATAGCATGTCCATACCCGTAAGGGGTGCGACGCCTCGGAGTTTGCGAATCGATCGCTCCATTCAATGGAACCAGGAGGAAACATCTTGTAACGAACCTCGGTAGATTATTAAGGTACAAAGAAGGAAACAGGAATGGAGCAATTACGGATTCGTATCAACGAGTTCCAAGTGCATCCCCTTGAATGGCGCGGAACGAAATCGATAACCTATACGAACAGGGTACTGCCTTTGGCTCTTACCTCGGCAGCACAGGATCTTCGTCTCGATACAACAATTACTCCTAATTGTTTGATCGACGTTTCCTCGTTGATCCTGACGCGTAGCACATTTATTTACGATTCGATGGCACAGATTGGTCGCGCACAAGGCGTGCCGGTTTAACTTTAGCCCGATATTTCCGCGCTAATATCTTTTATCGGACAAACTGAGGACAACTATCGGTATAGAATGTGGATCGACGAGTAAATCGTTTCTCGTTCGAGGGGAATCGCACGGTACGTTTCGCGATACAATTTCGCACGATGACTTACAATAAATACGCGCTCGTACTGGCCTGCACACTATCGCACCACTTTGAGAACACCTTCGCGGATCGACTGGCAACTATATTCATACGAACCACCGATCCCCAACGAACAGGAGCGATCTACTCTCCAACAACAACCAGCGACAACTGGCGTCGATCCGCTACGACCCCTATGGGCACCCTCCGTCGACTGGTAACGTTGCCGCCATAAACAGTGGAACGACGGAACACTTGGTGGTTGAAAATTCGAAATATCCGCGCGGTTTTCCGTAGAAATGCGGAACGGCTGGAAATGTGAATCGCGAACTAATATTTGAAATTACATGATTTATTTGAGCAATTATTTTATTAAACTTGTACAATTATTTAAAGTTACTCATTTGTCTGTAGATACAAGAATATTTCATGTATAGTCTTTCATTGCCGGAGTTAGCGTCATTAACGCGTTTTCCATGTTTTTCCGTTCTAATTCAGTCTTAAGTGTATTCCATACTTGTTCTAATTTTTGCTGCTGGTAATTCTGAAAAATTTACATTTAGCTTGAAATCCTTTTAGGAAGATCGATTATACGATATGTACCGATAATTTTACTTACTTTAATAAACAGAAAACAATGCTTCAACGTTGCACCCACGTAAAGTATTTTTACCGACACCAAACGTCCAGCAATATCATTTATAACCGGGATAGCCTTCAGTAAAAATTTATGAGGACCATGCCTAGTCTTGACTAGTGCCAATTTTGTGTGTATATTACAATATTTCGCTAAAAGTATCATTTTAAAATCATTTACGCTTATTTCCAATTTAATTTTTTATGCATTACAAGAATCCAAATTTTATGTTACCAGTGAAACCAGCTTTTATCGCAGCTACCCCAAAATCACCATACAATTGTTGCACTTTTTGTTGTATAGCAATGTGTAAAGCTGTTATCTTTAGTGGAAAAGGCTTGTCAGATTTATCACCGAGAGTTATTTCAAATGCTATGTACCTACAAATATTTTTCAACTTATTTGTTGTATCACATGTTCCTCCAGTAACGAAAACTCGTTGACTTTTCAACATTAAAAATGAAGGAACGACCAAAAAAATAAATGTGTAATATATTACTTAATTACCTGTTCTTAAAGCGAACCATATTTTAGGTTATGCAAGCAAGTACACGTTTCTTACGAAAGTATCACTTAAAAACCGACTACGCTTTAGTTGTACACAATGTTTACGATTTCACGTTGCATAATGACAAATTACTGATAAATTATACCCGTGTTAACAAATATCTGACATGTGAAAGCAGCACGTGCGCTACTTTCGATAACACTGAGCGCAAGGTTCTACTAGGACGCTGTCAAACACGGGCGCACACGTGCGGACGATGAGTACCATAATTTCGATATCATTTTCCAGCATTCTTATATTCCATTTTTTACTGTGAAAGTATTATTACTGTTTCGATTATCAGCATTACTTTTTTCTACCCGATCATTCTATTTTTAAACGGTGCGTCGCGTAAAATGCTCGAAGGAAACAGCGACCGCCAAGCGAGGTGATACAAATTAATCAAGGTAATTCCCAGACAATTTTTTATGCACACTTGTTTCCATATGTAAATCTACGTGTCATCCTACTTACGTAATATTGTTCTATTTCGTTTTCAGCGCTACTTCTACGAAGCATAGATTTTCGTATAGTACGTATATTTTATTAAAAAAATGTTTAATGCATTAAATAAAATACGTGTTCTAAATAATTTCATTCTTTATAACTTGGATTTCGCTTGTAATTTTGTTTTGTTCTAGGCATAGGAATAGAACTAGCAGAGCGTTTCAGCAATACGTTATTTCTTGTGTTACTATAGCTAACTGTTTCTTATTGCTACAGGAGTTATCTCAGGGTCATGCGAGATTAAAGAATAAGCCTATGATTACGATGAAGCCTCCTTGATAACAGTTTCGTATTCATATTTTGCAGCTCATAATGATTCTAGTTGAAATCAAGCGTTCAGTTGGTTTCTCTTAGCGAAAGATACGGGCTGCACCAGCAAGGAATAAGACATGGATTACTTTGTGGGTGTTGATGTAGGAACAGGAAGTGCTCGAGCCGCATTGGTATCATCTAAAGGAAAGATAGTGAAGCTGGCGACATGCCCAATCGAAATCTTTCACCCTGCCCCAAACTTTTACGAACAATCGTCAGACAATATTTGGAGTGCAATTTGCCATGTAGTAAAGGTACAGATTTTATTATTGCAATGATAAATATATCGCTTCCAAAAAAAATGACCATATTTACGAATGATATTTATTTTTATATCGACAGTCAGTCGTAGCTGATATCTCCGCAGATAATGTAAAGGGCATTGGCTTTGATGCTACTTGTTCATTGGTAGCAATTGATAAAACTGGAGCACCAGTCACAGTCAGTCCAACAGGTACATTTGGAACCGATCTGCAATTGTTTTTTCCACTTGAAATAACAAAAGAACGTTCGTCTATTGTTACAATCGGTGTTGCAGGGGAGGACAAACAGAATGTTATATTATGGATGGACCATAGGGCACAGGAGGAGGCTGATTTTATAAATGCACAAGGCCACGACATGCTGCAGTATGTGGGTGGGAAAGTATCATTAGAAATGCAAACGCCTAAAATGTTATGGCTGAAAAAGAATCTACCGTCGTCTTGGAATCGTTCAGCTTTACTGTTCGATCTTCCTGATTTCCTAACGTGGAAAGCAACAGGCTCCGAATCGAGGTAACAATATCGTCATATGCAAAATTCATCTATCGTGGCCCTAACTTCCTAATCTGATTTTAGATCTCTTTGCTCTTTAGTCTGCAAGTGGAATTATAGCGCTAGCCCGGACGATGATAATAAATGGAACGAGGAATTCTTTGAGCAAATTCACTTGAAGGATCTTAAAAAGGACAACTGGAGGAAAATAGGTACCGATAATAGTCAACATGAAAATTAGATTAAAAACTAATAGTAAGGAAATCTAGATCGATTACATACGCTAAAGCCGGTTCTAAATATTTGCCTGGCGATGGACGGCTTTTAATGGATCGAGTTAACGAATAATGTCTTTTATGTTTAGACAGATAATGTGAAAGTATGTGCTTTATTTTAACAAAGAGAAATATTGATACGAAGGTAATGATGTGAGGACCCCCGGCGATCCGGTTGACCAAGGATTATCGGCGAAAGCTGCGTCGGAATTGGGACTTCTGAAAGGAACAGCTGTGGGTACTTCACTTATCGATGCTCATGCTGGAGGACTTGGCATGATAGGCTGTTCTGTACCTGATGTTTCAGACGATTTACAGTGCAGATTAGGTATACGTAATTTTTTCTACTGCACGTTGCACTTGATAGTTTCATCTTGACACCGACTTTTTAACTGTTCAATGCTGTATTAAAATTTACAGCATTAATCTGTGGCACTTCGACTTGCCACATGATAGTCAATGAGAAGAAACTGTTTGTCGGTGGCGTTTGGGGTCCGTATTTCAGTGCTATGGTGCCGAGATTATGGTTGAGCGAAGGGGGACAAAGTGCGACCGGAAAATTACTCGATCATATAATTGATACTCATCCCGCAACACCAGGGATTTTGAAAACTTTAAGCGGCAATAAGTAAATTATTAAACAACTTATGCTAATGGCAAAACTTTGTTAGTAATAGTAATACCATTTTTTAGACATATACAGCAGTACTTATCTGAATTATTACAAACAATGACTGAACAAAAGAGTCTGAAAAATGTTTCCTACTTGACGAAAGATATTCACGTATGGCCTGACTTTCATGGGAATCGATCTCCTTTGGCCGATCCAACGCTTAGAGGAATGGTAAATATACATTTCTTTATATTACATCAATTATTATATAGTTTCCCTAAACAATTTTTTAATGGAATATCATTCAGATTTCAGGACTTTCCTTATCCGTCGATCAAGAGAATCTGGCACTCCTGTATTTGGCAACAGTACAAGCATTAACGGTACATAGATTGGTATAATCACTTAGCATCTTATTTTTTATTTAAAAAATTTAACTATTTTCTTTCCACAGTACGGTACGAAGCATATCTTGGAAACGTTAGAAGCTGCTGGCCATAAGATAGAGACCCTATTAGTTTGCGGAGGTCTAAGTCAGAATCCATTATTTATCCAGATACAAGCAGACGTCCTAGGTTTACCTGTACTATGCCCTACCGAAAAAGAATCAGTATTGATTGGAGCCGCGATTCTCGGATCTTACGCGGCTGGGGAATTCAGTACAATCTACGATGCAATTAGAACAATGGGTGGATCGGCAAGCATTGTTAAACCGAGAAATGAATGTTACGAGTAAGCCGATTAGCTCTTACAGTTTAAAAATTTGTTTAGAAATTTTTAATAATGATTCTTTTCTCTCAAGGTATCATCTAAAGAAATATCGGGTCTTTCGAAGGATGGTCCAAGATCAGAAAGAGTATAGAGAAATGATGAACGAGGAATTGTCGTAATTATTTTTATAAACGCTGCGTCCTGAACAAAGTAACAAACTACAGTAAAAATATCTGGTGCAGAATCTCACATCGATCAAAAATGCCTAGGAGCTTAGTCCTTCTGGCAATATTTTTGCCACTTAAAAAATATAGTTTATGTATACAAATGTTGATACCTATTTTTGTTATACAATTTATCTTTTATCTTTATTTAATGCAAATAAAGATACATATGAAAACAGTTGCGAATATTTTTTCTTGTTTCATAAATATGTTAAGACACCGTATATGAAATAGTATTGCTTTATTTGGTGTTCAAATTTAGCTCTAAAATTACACAATATGTTACGGATTCTCATTGTAACGTGGTATAAAACACGTATTATAGTAACAATATATCTAGATGATTAATCTTTATAAAAATATTCAAAGTTTCACGGAGAAACATTCTTAAAGATTTACAAAATGGTACTACCATCTAGATGGAAATAAAAAATCTTAATCGTATAGTACATGGTATGTTAAACTTTATGCACTTACAAAATAATTTTCTTCTCAACTTCTAATATATTTATATGTATATACACATCATTTTTACGACACACGAAGTAACTTCATTATCACATTGTTCGCGAAAACCTTTTAAAAAATTTGACCTTTATGTCATATTCCGTTTACGGATATAATTCGAGAAACGAGCAACACAAACGCTTTGTATATCACAAAGTCGGTTTTATCACAAACATAATATAAATTGCTAGACTGAATGCTACCGAAACAGTGAGCATTAATTAATGTTCGGAAAACCGACTGCAAATAGAACAAGATATAAATGTGCTCTTACCTTAACGCTAAGGTACAAAATGATTACGGTATATTATTTTGAATAATACTGGTATAAAACTTTGGATAAAACTCTAGTTTCTCGTT
The DNA here is from genome assembly GCA_023838395.1 of Holcopasites calliopsidis. Taxonomy (NCBI): domain Eukaryota; kingdom Metazoa; phylum Arthropoda; class Insecta; order Hymenoptera; family Apidae; genus Holcopasites; species Holcopasites calliopsidis. The sequence continues at coordinate 108,867 of JALHAQ010000026.1, forward strand.
AAGCAATACAGCTATTGTATTAGTAAAACGATGAAAATTGATCATCGTTTACGAACGGCTGCTCCCATTTTATTCTATTTTGAATATTGGTACTAATTGCACCTGATATTAAATATATTATTCTAAGTTACTTATTTTTCTGTAAGGCAATTTGAAAGGGTAACATTTCAAGTTTCAGCGATAATTTCACTTTTTGGTATTTGTATAAAAATTCGAATAGAACAAGATTATTTATTCGACATTACCAAAGGAATCAGTTTTTTTTACGAGTATTCAAAAGCATTAGAGCGATAATAATTTTCAATTGAATATTATAATATTTTGATTCATAGAAAAATTGGTCCTTATATCAATGTCATTGTCATCAGTCTTTCAGTAACTAGCTTGTCGATCTAAATTCGTAGAAAAATTGAAAGTCTAATGGGAACATTATGTTTCGAGTGTATATACTCTGATAGAGCCGAGTTCTATTTCGTATAAGTTCTAACTCTATCTAATCAACGATTACAATAAACATTTAAGTTCAAAAATTAATATTTTAATATTTGGAAGACTAAAAGTGCGTGTTTCGGTGAAACATTGAATGCGATATCTCTCTTACGATTTTTTTATGGTACGTATACTTATATGTAACGAATTTTTTAAAAATTTTAATAAGGCCACTTGTGCATCTTGTGCATTTAGGATGGTATCAATTACCAATTCAACGAGTAATCAGTAATCCCTGTTACCGTACATTAATTCCTTTCGAAGTATTACTTCATCAAGCTACATAGTTAAACAAAGAGTTATTCACTAGCATTCGATATTGCTTTCGTAGTAAAAAAGAAAAAGTACGCTAAAATTAGTGGGAATACTGCGGTCAATCGGTTTACATAAAGCGATAACATTCTGCAATATGATTAAGCATGTATTGAAATGCTGTAGAAGGAGACGTACCGAATCTCTGTCTCCATAAATGTTTTGATATTATACGCTGTCCGAGTGAATGGGTCGTCTCTTGAATTTCTTCGCAGATCTCGACACCGGTTTGCCAGATCGTTTCTTAACATTTAATTTATATCTTTAATTATATGTTCCATTGAAAAAAAAGGGTTTAGAAGGATTTACAGTATACGTACCTAAATTATTAATAAGTTTGTTTTTCCCTGGTGGATCAAACTTCTGCAGTTGCTCCACACTAATCACTGTGTATTGCTTTAATTCTTGCAAAGATTCGAAACTGCAACAACGAGCTCGACTGTTTGCTATAATATAACTACCAGGTGTACTGTGTTTTGTGATCTCCTTTAAAGCTTCTGTTACCATGTTACATTTATCGACCTCCCCTTGCGTTTTATCTAGTTTTACTGGCTGAAATAAGGTATTGTGTTTAGAAAAATCTGTAGGAATGAAATAGCTACAAAATAGTAGATGTAACAGTACCTCTGGAAGGGCTTCGATCATATGGAGCCACATTCTAGTGGGTATCGTATTTGCTTCTGCTATACACACTATTGTATGAGAATTATTGTTGCGCTTCTTAGCACTAGTTATATCAGATGGATTCTCAGTCATGTAGCCATTGGGAAATTCATCCACGATTAATATTGCACTTTGACCACCTAAAACCCAATCCTCTGGATGACTTGCTACATAGTTTTCTGATACCTCGTCGCATCTTTCATATACTTTCTTAACTACGTGTTTCTTTATATCTGAAAGTGAATTAAACAAACAATTATTATCCGCATAGCCGAGGATTTTAACATGGCTTCTATGAGAGGTACCTAGGTAATTGGCAGTGAGTTCGCTAGGTATCATTTGACACCATCCTAATATCAGCTGAAGGCACATTTTCAGGTCGCATTTAACTCCAAAGAAAAAGGAGTTCTCCCTAATCGATTGCTTCCTCATGCAATTGGGACAGGACCAACTATATTTATCTACGATTCTTGCTTGATTCCAAGCCAAACTTCTTCCTTTGCATTCCGGACGTGGACAAGCGGAAACAGTCCTGATTAAACTCATTTCTTTTAACCAGCCACATAACTCTCCTTCGTGTCCTTGTTGTAGCATCGGTCGTACCACAACGTCAAAATATCCCCCCTGATCCCCAAACCGCTCCGTACATTGTCTAAAAATAATGCAGTGATAAAAAAGATTAAAGAATTGACTTAGTCGACGCTTGAATTTTTTTACCAATATTTCAAAATTTACGATAAATCGATTACAATGAAATATTCTATGGTAAAGGAAGATTACATAGCGTGAAATGAAATAGGAAGCAACACGTTAAACTGCACGTGAACGAATATATTCGTCACGCCTATCCTGTGCAACAGGAGGGGAAGAAAAATCAATACTCTGCTTAAGTTAAATAAAAGTTTAATATTTGCGGTATATTAGAAAAGAACATCAGTGAAATCTGAATTATTCGATTAGTAAAAATCGCGTCTGCATCAACACGGAACATGCTGAATATTATAGAATAAGAAAAAAGGGGAAATAACTATCGGAATGCATTGCAGTAGCAGAAGCAACAAGTATAATTAGCTCGAACTATTAAAAGCGTCAATTACCTCTGCTTCGTTTTCGTGTTTTTCATTTTAAATGCAAGAGTCACGTTCTGTACCAGCACTCAGCAACGCCACGGGAACAAATGAAAGTTTATAACATTTTTAAACAAACGAAAAGGTAAACAAAAATAAGGAAATCAACGAGAACCAGAAAGACCACGAATCGAATTCGATGTTACGCAGCCATCGCGTAGTCACTTGTGTTCGCTTCGTCACAGATAAGCTACGGAATAGAGTTAACATCTTATGGAACTTGGAGACGCAGATTTGACTATACCGACTGTGTAAAAAAAATTCATAGACCCGACAGTGATCGGTTTAATGTGAGAAATAAAGTTATTTAGACAAAAATTTCCATTTAAAATTAATGAGAAGTCAAACTAAAACACAACATGTAAAATTGGTAAGTTATTAATTAATAATGAATCGTCTCGAGCTAGTGCTTATTTATCGTTTCAAATTCATTTGAGATTATTTTTCACGTTGACTAACGGTAAACTATATGTATGAAGAATAAAATGGAAAAATTAATCAGGCACGAACACAGCTCGGAGTCTTTGAACTCAAATATCGCGGTGAGCGGAAATCATTTGTATCACGCGTCTGATTCACGTAGTACAAGTGCCGAAAACATCGTGCCGCTTTCGATCAACTTCCTTTTCGCGACGTGCTTTCCAAAATGCAGAAGGTGGGTTTTTCGTGCCGTAATTTCTCTGAATTTGCTGCGCTTTCGCAAAAGTGGATTCGCGTTCTAACACAAGACTAACGTGTGTAATTTACTTTTCAGAAACAAAAGGAACCGATCCAGTCCGTGCAAGTCTTCGGACGCAAAGTGAGTGTTAATGGTAGAAAAAATTAGTGAGGTTATGTTCGAGCATGGTCCTTTAAATACGCACGTTTATATTTACAGAAAAGTGCAACCGCGGTCGCTTACTGCAAGCGCGGCCGTGGAAATCTTCGAGTAAATGGCCGCCCATTGGAATTGGTCGAGCCCCGTGTGTTGCAGTACAAATTACAGGAACCTATTCTGTTGCTTGGCAAAGTGAGTACCTGACGAGCTCCTTCCGATTAGTACACAGCTATGTCCGGTAAAGAATCACCTTTTCAATGTTTTGATAATACTCCATGATGTTCTCTTATTCCGAACATGATTATCAATGATTATAAAAATGGATATACTGATGAAGTATATCGTAGTGTCCTCTGCATAAAAAATGTTTTACTTTAGTGATACTCATGTGTAATATATTTCTTCATTCAGGAAAAGTTCTCTGGAGTTGATATCAGAGTGAGAGTAAATGGTGGTGGTCATGTTGCACAGATTTATGCCATTCGTCAAGCCATTTCCAAAGCTTTAGTTGCATACTATCAAAAGTGTGAGTATTATAGGGAAACATTGAATATTTTAAACGTACGAGCATTTTTACGTTTTCTGTATTTATCTCTAGATGTCGACGAAGCAAGTAAAAAGGAAGTAAAGGATATTCTCATTCAGTATGATCGTACTCTTTTGGTTGCTGATCCAAGGCGGTGCGAACCAAAGAAGTTTGGTGGTCCAGGTGCCAGGGCAAGATACCAGAAATCTTACCGTTAATATCTACCAATTCCACGCTACACTTTATTCGTATTATTGAATAAAAAATTTAAAAACAATCTTATGTTTGCTATATTCCGTTCCCTCATTCTTTTGAAAAAACGGTACATCGTCGCATCCTTGATAGTAGATGGCGCTACGTACATGTTCTGGGCAAATTTTGTGATCGATAAAATAAATTATCGATAGTCTTGGACAGTGGTGAACCGTCGATAGTTCACCGCTACCGTGCATGTCGCTGCTTATGTCAATGCCGTGTGCTACATGCACGCAATGTGAGAAGGAAACTTTATGTTAGGATAATTTTGAAACTCTTTGATAATTTCATTATAAGGAAATAATATATATTTTCAAAGATGAAGAACCGATTTAATTCCTACGATATTGTCTGCACCGTAACCGAATTGCAAAAGTATGTAGAATAAATACTGTATATTATTTACCGAAGGTTAAGATTTACGTACATAAATACAATAAATTTTCGTAAGCTTGTTCAAGTAATGTTTAAATTAATTGAACATTAATATTCCTGCCGCATTTATTTACGATTTGTAACATTTAGGCTCGTTGGTATGCGTGTAAATCAGATCTACGACATCGATCATCGGACTTATCTTATTCGCCTGCAACGGAGCGAAGAAAAGACTGTTCTTTTATTAGAATCTGGTAACAGAATTCACACGACAGCGTTCGAATGGCCAAAGAATGTAGCACCATCAGGCTTTTCGATGAAGGTACATTATGCTACAACAAGTCGGGTTCGAAATATATTCCTAAAAAGAAAATATTTATCACACTCTTTTCGATAGATGCGTAAACATTTAAAGAATAAGCGTCTTGAAAGTCTCACTCAAATAGGTGTAGATAGAGTAATTGATTTACAATTTGGAAGCGGAGAAGCTGCGTACCATGTAATCTTAGAATTATACGATCGTGGTAACATCGTGCTAACAGATTACGAGATGACAATTTTGAACATACTGAGGCCCCACACAGAGGGAGATAAAATTAGGTAAATTATCGCACAAGGATTATACATGGAAAATAAGACGCAATATTGTAAAGAACTAAATTAATATATGGTGATTAGGTTTGCTGTGAAGGAGAAATATCCAATGGACCGGGCTCACCAAAATACTATGCCACAGATAGAGGAGATTCGTGAACATCTACAGAATGCCAAAGCGGGAGACAGCCTTAAAAAGATGCTGAATCCTTTATTAGAATTTGGTTCTGCAGTAATCGATCACGTTTTATTGAAACATGGTTTCATGCTTGGTTGCAAAATTGGCAAAGATTTTGATATCGTGGAACATATGCCAAAACTGATTCAAGCATTGGAATGCGGAAACGACATGATGGACACTGCTAAAAGAAATCCTTCTAAAGGGTACATTATACAGAAAAAAGAGGCAAAACCAACTGCGGATGGTGCGGAAGATTTTATATATACTAACATCGAATTTCACCCATTCTTATTCGAACAGTATAAAGATTTTCCACACAAGGAATTCGCGTCATTTGATGCAGCTGTGGACGAGTACTTCTCCACAATGGAAGGGCAAAAGTTAGATTTGAAAGCTTTGCAGCAGGAACGTGAGGCTTTGAAGAAATTAGAAAATGTAAAGAAAGATCACGATCAGAGGCTGATAACGTTAGAGAAAACCCAGGAGTTAGACAAACAGAAAGCTGAATTAATATCTAGAAACCAGGCTCTAGTGGACAATGCGATATTAGCTATACAAAGTGCTCTCGCGAACCAAATGGCTTGGCCGGATATTAAAGTACTGCTAAAAGAAGCCGAGAGCAGAGGCGACCCTGTTGCAGCTGCGATTAAGCAATTAAAATTGGAAACGAATCATATTTCTTTATTGCTGCACGACCCTTACGAAGAGAGCGACGAAGAATCAGAATTAAAACCGATGTTAATTGATATCGATTTAGCGCATACTGCGTTCGGGAACGCTAGGAAGTACTATAATCAAAAGAGGTCGGCAGCCAAGAAGCAACAGAAAACGATAGAGTCGCAGGATAAAGCTTTGAAGTCGGCGGAAAAGAAAACGAAACAAACGTTGAAGGAAGTGCAAACTATTCACAGTATTAATAAACTAAGGAAAATATACTGGTTCGAAAAATTTTATTGGTTTATTAGCTCTGAGAATTATCTTGGTAAGTTATTTAAAATGCGTAATTTTAAGGATACATTATTAGTTTTATAATCTTGTAGTTATCGGTGGAAGAGATCAACAGCAGAATGAATTGATCGTAAAAAGGTATCTTAAATCTGGCGATATATACGTTCACGCGGATCTAACTGGTGCTAGCTCGGTGGTAATTAAGAATCCTGGCGGTGGTCCGGTGCCTCCGAAAACTTTAGCTGAAGCAGGCACAATGGCTGTTGCCTACAGGTATATAAATACTAGTGTCTTATTGACATGCTCTCCTTTTATTACAAAAAACATTACAATTATGATATTAGTATCGCGTGGGATGCTAAAGTAGTAGCAGGAGCGTGGTGGGTGAATAACGATCAAGTATCGAAAACTGCTCCAACCGGTGAATACCTTACTACTGGATCCTTTATGATCCGCGGGAAAAAGAATTATCTACCACCGTGCCAGTTAGTCATGGGACTAGGATTTATGTTTCGATTAGAAGAAAGTTCAATCGAAAGGCACAAAGACGAGAGAAGAGTGAGAGTTATAGATGAAGAAAGCGAGCAGGCAGAATCGTTTACCGAAGAGGATAAAGAAATCGAACTATTGGAGGATTCCGAAGGTGGTGGAGCTTTGGCTATAAGAGATTTGAGAACATTCTGTAATAACAAGTAGATCTAATTGTAATTCGTATATTATTTAGATGAAGCTGAAAGTAAAGATACTTTAAATCCTATCGTCGAAGAGTCTAAAGCAGATTTACTTATGGAAGAGAGTAACGATAGTCAAGACGTTAGCGATGAAGATAATAATCCGTCTCAGTTCCCGGATACGCAAATTAAAATCGATCTCTCTGGTTCGAAGTAAGTCGTAGAATTTATCGATTCGAATTCCTTACAATTAAACATTTCAATGATGTTTGTAGAATGAAGCTGCATGTTGACAACAAGAAGTCGAATAAGCCAGAAAAGGATGAAGAAAATATAATTTATTTAGGCGACGATAAACCCGTAATAATTACAGCAGCAAACGAAAAGAGTTCTAAAGTTAATCGGAATCCTCCTCCCAAGAAGGAAACCAAAGAAAAGTCCGAGGCAGAGACTAAAAAGAATGATCAAGTAGTTTTGAAACGAGGCCAGAAAGGAAGGTTGAAGAAGATGAAGGAGAAATACAAAGATCAAGACGAGGAGGATAGAAGATTATCCATGCAAGTGCTTCAAGTAAGCACTCTGTATTATTAAATCCAAATGTTTGCATTTACTCGAAAGCTTTTGTGTAATAACACGATGGCACACTTAGTCGGCAGGTGGTGCAAAGGAAGATAAAAAGAAAAAGAAGAACAAAGATCCCTCTGGCCCGAAGCAACAAACAAAGAAAAAGGGCACAGGGAAAGCCCCTCAACAGCCAAATCCTCAAATCGTAGATAATATGGAAGAGGAAGACACTGGCCCAGGACCGGAAGTTGATATGCTAGATCAGTTAACAGGAAAACCTGTTGCAGAAGACGAATTGCTCTTCGCTGTACCTGTGATAGCTCCGTATAATACTGTATTAAATTATAAGTAAGTTACATTTTTCTTTACGCAATCTACATTTACGATGTTTTTATAAAACGCATTACCTTCCAGATTTAAGGTAAAGCTAACACCGGGTACAGGTAAGAGAGGTAAAGCGGCGAAGACGGCTATAGCAGTATTTATGAAAGACAGGGAAATCACTGCAAGGGAAAAAGACTTATTGAAAGCTGTGAAAGAAGAGACGGTGGCTAGAAATATTCCCGGGAAAGTGAAGATAAGCGCCCCCCAGATACAAAAATTGAAAAAATAGATCGACCGAGTGCGATCTGTGAAAATTGTTAATAAACAAATGTGTATTTGTATGTATATAAAGTGATTTGCTTGTACAGAAGTTATACATTAATAAATTTTTTTTTAAATAGCCCGATTACTTACAAAACTTGAATGACTCGTGATTAGTCAGCAATCTATGGTATATTTCACATCATCATATAAATATAGAAAATTAATACTGCTCGACAGTCAGTGCTTAACACTTATAAAGTTCTAATTTTACACATTTTATACAACTTTTTTTATCATGCTAATTGTCAAAATGTATTCGATCTCCTTCTTTTTTTGACACAAGTTATGCGAAAGATGAAATGCACTTGCAAATAGCCGTCCTTTTGCACAATAATTAACGTATCAATAAACATGAGTTAAAAACTGTTTGTTATAAATACAGCAATATACAAAATTGCATCGGATAAAGTTTTTAATGCGCATGGACGCATTCGAGGTTTAAATATTTACTTCACACTTACAATAATTACATGTTAAACATATCTTCATCGGAGGCACTCTCGTCGATTACCACTGTCGTTGGCCGAGCTTTCGTACTATTCGGTGTTGCTCTCCTAGGAGTTGGCCGCGATCTGGTTCCTTTTGAAAGAACCTACACAGAAATGAAGTATACATGTAGATACATGGGTCTCCACATTATATTACGGTATCAGATCATACATTACCTCTGGTTCGGACTCTGAAACTGAATCATTTTGAATCCTTTTAACTATTTTTTTCCTTTTCACTGGAGTCCTTTCTTCTTTAGGTTTATTTACAGAATTCGCAGTTTTCTTCGCCTTTTTCACTATTTTAATATCGTACTCTTCATCAGACTCGAGGTTGTCCAATGCCTGTTTAATATCTCTCAAACCACCACGTTTCTTATCTATAACAATCCCTACGGTACTATCGTCCAGGCTTCTTACAGGACTTAGCTTTTTTAATTGTCTCACACGCGGACTTTTTTTAGTTCTATTAACTATTTTTTTCACTTTTGGTGGACTCGAAATAAAAACTTCGTCTGCGGCAGATTTAACGCTACTCTTGAATTCCAACTTTCCGTCTGGTTTATGCGATAGCTGTTTCAGCCCATCTGTTAATATTTTCTTAAATTTGTCATAATCTGGCGTTCCATTGAACTTTATACTTGCTAGCAGTGTCATGTATTTAACGACTGCACTTGGAACTGTTCCCTTGAAACATTTATTCAAAAATTCCTGAACGTTATCGAATACTTTTTCCTTTTGCCTCTGCACTGTACCCGGGTCTGATAGATCTTTCTCCCATGGAAGCGAACCGCATAACCATTGGATCATATTGTAGGCCAGAATTTCGAAATCCCCGCGCATTGTTGGCACTGAAGTGCAAAGATGTGAAAGCTATTAAATTATATTTATTTAATGCACGATACATCGTGGGACAATCGTGATTCTTACCTCCCATATGAGCATCTCTACTGGTGTATTCAATGGTACCATTATGTGCTTTCTTTGGGTCTAATTTATATTCACTCTTCGTAGTGTAATGAGACGCCAATCCAAAATCTACCAGATAAACCTGATCCTCGCATTTTAAATCCAATAATAAATTTGCTCCCTTTATGTCTGCATGTACATACGTTTTATGATGGATGTATTCTAATACATTTATCTAAAAGATTTTAGATCCAGTATACCATTTAGTGACTTAAAACTAGCAACATTATTTATTTTAAACAATCGGAATATTTTTGGTTCATCTCTTACTATTTGTAAAGCTACTTTGTACACTGTATGTTCTGGAAATGTTCTATTATTTGCTTCAAACAGTTTCCATAGATCTGTACCGTACCGATCCATTACTACAAAGCGGTATTTCGTCTTGTTATATTCATGACGTCCAGAGCCTATGTATTTAGGCATGCCGAGGCCTGGAAGTTTCTTTTTCTTTCTCCAACTTTCGACTGAAACGTAAGACATAATAAAACACACTTCTTTCCTGCTATATTTTCATAATCGCACATCGATAAATGATATAAATATAAAATCAGAGAGTGTACTCCTTATATGAAAACTACTTCTCTCGACATATTAAAATTTTAATTACTCACTTTCTTCTGGTTTGGCATTCCTCATGTAAAAATGCATTTCTACAAATAGCGGGCCATTTCCATGCGGTTCCTGAAATTTTATAACTTTCAGGTAACATTGTGATAAAGAAATATTTGAATGGGAACAAATAACAGAATAGTCACTCACAATTTTAATTACATTGGGATATTCTTTTGGAACTCTTCCATTATATGGTGCAGCTGAAATTTTTATTATATTTAATAGCTCAAGTCCTACGTATATATATATATATTATACTAATACATTACAAAAGGACGTTATTTTTTATTAAAATATCGAAAACATCTAAAACATTGCGAATATAGGTGATAGCGACAGAATAAATATACGTACCCGAATAAATTTCACCAAAGCCACCGACACCGATCGACTTGCCGAGAAACCATTGGTTTTTGGCAACGTCCGTTAGAATCTCGCCGGCGGATATTGGATCTGGCATTTTATATGCATTTGCAGCCCTTTTCTTAGGTGCCCGTTTTACCACTTTCCCAGACATTGCGAGGTTACGAAGAACGTGGTTTACAATAATTATATGTGTCGAATTATAGGAGGATCGTAGAAAAATGATATAAAACTAAGATCAACTTTAATCACTGTAAAATATATGTTTAACGTTGTGACAAATTTACATTTAAATAAATGATAAACTATCGAGCAAGCAACTATCCGTCGTACACAGTTGCAGGGTTACTGGGAGGGTGAAAAAAATTTAAAGGCGGGAGTTGTAACGATCCAGTGCAACCTCTATAAAATTCTAGAAATTCCTATTCGTCGATCAACATTACAAACAATTTATCCTTTATAAATCATACGAAAAATTAAGACCTATTATTTCACTTCAAATCATAGCGAAAATTTGATCTCCTGTTTGATATCATTTAATTTATACCGTTTAACGCGAGTTGGGAAGAAAAATAGTCGTTGGCCATTCTGATCACTTCAAGTCGCTTGAAGTCTACGATAAATCGCCCTGTCACATGGTCGCTACACATGTTGACTTTCAAACATGTCAGATAACCGTTGAAGGATTTTTGTGTACATATGGAAAAGATACGTAGAATATAAAGAAACGATGAATAAAACCGTGATTTTTTTGAGTCGCGGAACTATCCTATGAATCGGGCTCCCTATATTTTACGTTCCGTTACGCAAGTTCGTTACGTAGTTCTAGCTAGGTTACCTTTTTAAATGGAAGAGGCGGCGATTGACTCGCCGAGTTCACGCGTAAATCATAATGACCAGAACAGTGAGACGGACGACGAAAATTCTTGCACGAACTGCAATGATTCTGAGAACGAGCAGGAGATTCCGTATGGGGAGTGTACGCCGCAGCAGACGTCGGGAAATAGACAATACGACAATTCTATCTTTAACACCATATCTAAAATTGTTAATCCCACAGCAAAGGTAAAGCATTCGTTATTACTTAATTTATAATACTCTGATTTGTAGTTCGACGTTGTGACTCAACGTTACGCTTGATATCCAGGTACCAGAAATCCAGGACTTTAAAATAGTGAAGCCGATAAGCCGTGGCGCGTTTGGCAAAGTTTTCCTCGGGTACAAAAAGTCTAATCCCGAGAAGGTATACGCTATTAAAGTAATGAAGAAGAACGAGATGATAAATAAGAACATGGCATCGCAAGTGATAATCGAAAGGAACGCATTGGCAATATCACGTAGCGCGTACTGTGTACAATTATTTTATTCGTTGCAATCTGTTAGTAGCGTTTACTTAGTCATGGAATACATGGTAGGCGGAGATCTTAAAAGCTTGCTCGGCGTGTATGGTTACATGGAGGAGTCCATGGCGGCTTTTTACACCGCCGAAGTATGCCTCGCTTTGGAGTACCTTCATTCCCATGGAATTGTACATAGAGATTTGAAGCCCGATAATATGCTTCTATCCAAGGAGGGGCACGTGAAGCTCACAGATTTCGGCCTTAGCAAAATATCTCTGCACAGAGATCTAGAGATATCAGATTTAGTCAATTGTACGCCTAGTCTCTGCGCTAGAACTCCGGGTCAGTTGCTCTCGTTGACCTCTCATCTGTCTTTTGGCTCTGGACAAAGATCCACGAGTGAATCTAATCTTAGCGATAGAAGCACGCCTGGCGTTAATTTACTGTCTGCATTGCAACGTAATCGCACCAGGGTTCAATCATCGCCGAACTCGGTGGTTTCCTCCGGTGCTGCATCGGGAGATTACTCTCGAGTCTCTGGTGTTACTCCTTTCCAGTCGGCGGAGGATCTCCATTTATCGGAGCGGGCAGGAAGCAGATTTATCTTCGACTCCAACGACGATGAACAGGAGAGTAGCTCTGGCAGTTACCATACATGCGAAGCCTCATCGGTTCGCGTGCACAGTCAGCTCAATCAAAATTTGGAGGAGGAGGACGAGTCCACGCTAGAGGCTGAACAATCGCAGCAACCCCTCTTCCATACCAGTCCATTGAGCACGTGCGTGAACACGTTTGCAAGAGGGGCGAAGCGGAAAAGAGCCACAGCCACCTCGACAACTGGTCTAACTTGCGAGCTGAATGCGATGGATCTAGAAGTTGACAAAACACCAAAGAGAAAGAATCGCGGTTGCATATTCTCCAGGAGTCCGATAAATTCAACCATCTCGGAATCGATCGCGAAAACGCAGGACGGTAATAAAACGACCGATGGGCAGGACGGTGTATCCGCTGGAAGGGTCGCCTTCAGTACACCAGTATCGTCCACGAAGCAGCGATGCCACAGCGAGGAGAAGGAATACAAATGCGAGGACGAATCGGTTCCTTTGATCAAGGCAACGAGATTTCAGCTTCCCCCGGTCGTCACCTCGCATTCGGCCCCTGAGATATCGCTGGACGGCAGTTCGGAGAAACACAGATCACCCCAAGGTATATCTCCTATAAAGACACCGGCAACATCCGGCAATTGTTACACGCCTTACAGAACACCGAAATCGGTGAGAAGGGGTGGCCAAGCCGGGGTGAATCGATCGGATGATCGCATACTCGGGACACCCGATTACCTAGCGCCGGAATTACTCTTGAGACAAGGCCATGGACCCGCGGTGGATTGGTGGGCCTTGGGGGTGTGCCTGTTCGAATTCTGCACCGGCGTGCCGCCGTTCAACGACGAGACACCGCAGGCTGTGTTCTCTAATATTCTAGCCAAGGATATCCCTTGGCCGGAGGATGAGGAAGCTCTGTCAGCTGCAGCCACCGAAGCCATTGACTCGCTTCTCACGTTGGATCAGCACGAGCGTCCTTCCGCCCCGGAGGTGCGAGCTATGAAGCTTTTCCAGGATTTTCCCTGGGACGAGCCACAGAAAGCCACGCCGCCTTTCATTCCGCAACCGGACGATAATTATGATACATGTTATTTCCAAGGTAATTTTCAATTGCATACGATACATCACGTATAGGTATGATCAATTTCTTGATAATAAAAGATTTCATTCTGTCTGGTTTACCTTTTTCCAGCGCGGAACATAATGCAACATCTGAACGTGAGTAACTGCGACACATAATCAAATTGGGACTACCACACGTCGAGGGGGATGATAATAGGTGTCAGTGCAAGGTCTGCATATTGTGATAGGAATAATATAACACAGGAATTGTTATACCGTAAAACTATTTTTTATATAGTTGTATATGTATAGTACTATAAAACTTTTTGTTACGACTTAAAAAAATTCTTTCGTGTTCGCTTATGCTCTAGATGAGTATCTCGCTCTGTCATGTTCGATAACAACTGTTGCTCGTCGGGGCAACATGTGCACAGAGAAATGAACAATGGGAATGAAGGCTGTCCGATTTTTTCTTTCTATAGATATCATCAACAGATTCGACGAGTCCCGTTATTTTATGTCGCGATGAATGCGAGGATGATGAAGCCGATTGAAAACGAAATACTTTGTCGCTCAGAAGTGGAATGCCGCGAGTCTCCTGCTGTGTCTCAGTTCAAGTTCTTCGAGATCCATGGCATGAAATGCGTTACTCTCGTGTAAACACCGGGATATTGGCCTTTGCCGCATCCGATGCCCCAGCTGACGATTCCTACCTGCGTCCAGCGGCCGTCGTTCACCATTAGCGGACCACCGCTGTCACCCTGCAACATAGACGAATGTTAATTGCGAAAAACTCAAAAAGTGCGCACGATCGAGAGAAATACGAACCGAACAGGAATCCTTGGTAGCTCGTCCCGCGCATAGGAAACTGTCCACGATGCCGCCGGGTGCCGCAGCGCCGTATTTCGATCTGCATTCGTTGTTCTGCCAGATGGGCACGGAAACCTCCTGGAGTACTGCGGGTTGTGGCCCACCTGGAAAAATGCGACGTCGCGTCAGAATGTTTTCCCTACACTCTGATCTTGCCAACGTTGCGCGAAGTCTCACTCTCTCTCAAGGAGCCCCAGCCGATAACGGTAGCAGTCTTTCCATTGTACAACTGCGAGCCGTTGGGCAGACAAATTGGTCGTATCTGTTCGGTGAAGGGAACGGGTTCGTTCAGGGTGAGCAAAGCGATGTCGTTGTAGAGGGTTCGCGAGTTGAATCCTCTGTGTCTGACCAGTCTCTTCACTCGTCGTTCGATGTGTCTGATCTCCGTGTTCGTCTTGATGTTGTAATCACCCAGGCGAACCGTCAGTCTCGCTACGTCCCAGGAATTCATGCTGGAAAGTTCCCATTGAAATTGTAATTGCAAGCTTAAACCGTGCGCGATTGGGTACCCAGTATTTCGTTGAGAGGGTATACATTTGACAAAGGTGAGGCGTTAGAAAAAGCATCGCCATATCTAATTATTCTCTTAACATTAGAAACCGTTAAAGCGTATAAACGGAGAGAGCCGAGTTGCATTTGTCATTCTGCGTGTCTTTCAGAGGACCTACTTGGCAACGCAATGAGCCGCGGTGAGAATGTGTATATTGTCGATGAGGGAACCACCGCAGAATTGCCGGCCGCCGTTGAAGAGCGCCGCCATCCAAGGCCACTCGTTAGGGTCAGCATTCTGTCCACCCACGATCCGCTCCTGGTCTTGAATACCGTTCTTCGCGCCGCACTGACCCGTCTCGATTATGCCTGGATCGCTCGCCACGGGTTTCTCGCTGCTGGTCGGAGCGGTCGGCGCACCCGGCCACCAGGTTGGTCTCTTCGTAGGCCAGGTCGTCCCGACGCCGGGTTTCTTCGACGTGGAGATCGGCCTTAGCGTGGAGAACGTCGGATAGTCGAAATAGGGTGGATGGGTAGGCAGCGGTGGTAGTATGGTGTGCTCGGGTGGATGCGTCGGGAGCGGCGGCGGCCAGGAACCGAACGGTGACTGCGGTCTCGGTTTTGCTCCGAGCTCCTCGTCATTTTTATTATTCATGGTTCCCTGGAAGATATTTGCGAAATGTTAGCGTAAATCGGAGTAACGAGGGAACGGGAAATAGAGAGATTTCGCTATAGATTTCCCGAGTGAGCGCGTTCGGGCAGTAAAGCAGAGTCGTAAAAGATCAATTTACGAAACCGATGGTTAGTTATGTACACTGGAGCCGCAACTTTCTACCTTTCGATCTAACGTTTTCGATTCGCATCACGTATTATTTTTACGAGTTCCTAGTAACTGGGCCGAACTCAAACGATTCTGTTCCAAGGAAAATGTACGTTTAAAACAAAAATAATCAGTAGCACTATCGGTATAATCGAACTGTTTCACCTGAGCGTCATCTACTTTCGGATCCTCCGGCTTGTCCGACGACGGTGCGATCACCGGAAGCACATTGGGACAGCAGATGCCGAAACTCGTCTGGCCATCCTTTCGCGTGTAGCTGCAGGTATCGTAGACGCCGAGAACCCAGCCGTCCAGTGCGCTCAGGTCCGGAATCTTGAAATAGGGATAGCACTCCTTGAAGCTGGCGCAACGACCAACCTCGCCTTTCGACGTCAGACAGGATTCGTTCGCCGGGATCCCGTTCCACAGAATACCACGGCTGTCCCTCGTCTCGAGCCGTGCGTCGTTCTCAGCGGCGGCTGAACGAGACAGCGAAACGATCAAGTTTATTTTAAGTAACGCATTAGTACAACATCAGTCATGAATTCGCTTTCTAATGGTAATTTTCGCCTTTTTCTTTCCTTTTTTCGAGCTGCTCGTGATCGGGCTGTAAATAATGTGAACGTGTTCGGCGCGGAATTGAGATTCGCGACGGATACAGCTGCTCGACAGCGAATGACACATCGTTAACTGTTGTAATGCGTGCAGATTGCCCGCAAGAAAGTCCTGCGATCCACGCTGCGGAGATGCTTTCTAGCTTTGCCGCGCTATTTTATTGCCTCTTGAATCTTCCTCCGGCTGCAAGATTCTGGCGTGGAAGACGCGCGTCTTCGGGTAACTAAACATTATGTACATATTTACATGGAGCGATACGCGACGCTTTCACAGCGCATACTAAATACCATGTGCATTTACTTGTACGCGCTTCATTGCACGTCCTGCGCGGATATCGCGCGCGAAATTGTAATTGCGAAGAGAGACGAAGGGAATAGGCACAGCATTCGACATTGGCAAAGATCGAACCGATTTATTGTGATTTTATTGTTGTCGTCGGCGGGGCGATCGTGTCAGGAGTTACTACAATCGAATTCCATCCAGATTCTTGACAGCGAGTTCGCTGACCGACGCGGCACACAGATGCACGCATATACACGAGGTCGTTTCGCGCGCCTGGAAGACTTCCGTTCGCCGTGTATGGAAGGCGCGCGGACACGATCGATCACGCGTTGATACTCGCATCCGATTATTCACGCGTATCGTGATCTTTTGCGACGAACAAATTCAAATGCCATTCGAGGCGTTCGCGGCACGGTACAACGAACCCGCACACTCGTTTCCATCTTCGTCTCATCAGTCACGACGGTTACCTGTCAGTGATTGATATACTCGACCATCGGCCCGGCGAGCTACGATAGCGGCAGAGGCTAATCGATGCTAATTGCCATCATTAATTACTCTAGCCGAGTGTCTCCGCGATAGACTAATTGAAAGTTAAAAGAACAAGTGTTGCTCTTTTAGTTGAACTTTCAATTTGCCCGTTGATGAACGGCGCAAGAAGACGCGGTCTTGTCAGTCCTCGGAGATTAATAGCGGCTCGCAGACGATCTTCTGGATCGTTTGTTTACTAAGTGATATAGTACCTATTTACGATGTATCAGATCAAATCTGGAGATCCATAGCCACTCACCCTCGATGACCACCGCGTTATTATCGTCCTCCGTTTCCGCCACCTCATCGAGCCTCTCAAGTTTAATCGATTTACCCTGTTGGACCGCGTCGATCCCGCCGGGGATCATGAAGATCGTCAGGATCTGGATAACGAGCACCAGCGACATGGCGAACGCCGGCGATCGACGCCGTCGATCCATCCCCCCGGAGGAAATCGGAGAGCACCAACCAGAGGAGAACACTAAATGAGGAGAAGCCCGACGCTCGACGATGCCCTGCGCTACCAGTAGGGTTTCTGGGACCGGTACTAAGTTGCTAAGCTGCTGAATAGCCGGTGCCCGTGCTTATAACGGGCTTGTTCTCCCCTCTCGTGGTCGAAGCTGTTCTTTGCCCCCAGCAGGTTCGATTGCGAACCGCGGGACCGATCGTCCTCTTCTCGGCTGCCTTTTAGCGGGCACCTTGAGCAGGAGGCTTCGCCAGGAAGAGGGTGGGCGCGCCTCGCGATACCAAAGTCGATGTATGCAAATTTCCGGCGGACGCTGAGATCGGTCCAGCAAAGTTTGTCCTGGCTAATCGCGGCCAATGCCGATTATATTGGACATCCCTTCGGCAGCTGCCCTCGCTTTTTCAATGATTAGCGTATGATCGCAATGATTTTATTGGAGACTCTTTAATCAGTTTGCCAAATTGCTTAACTGGAATGGCAGCTGGTCGTTGCTGGGTTCATAGTAATTGTTGTCGAGGTTTATCGCGTTATACGGACATGGAGCAGAAATATAGAACGTTTTCTTTAAAAGATCAATTGCGCGATTGAGCAAGCCATATATGTTTGGGTAAACGGCATTACAGAAACATACATCTTCTCTGGTCACATCGAGGCAATCCGAGGGAACGTCGATCCGGCAATGAATCATCTATTGGCTGTTCAAATGTGATTGTCAGGTACGAGGAGTTCATTTTTACAATATCTCCTATCGAACATCCACCTCTTACCACGCGTAACGAATACATCCCCCTGTCGAAACCATTTGTCACTTTGATTCGTATCTACTATTCCCGGTTCGATCACGGGCAGCTTCGCTATTAGCCGATATTAATCATGAATGTATAATCGAATCTGAACGGCAAATATCGTCCAGAACGTTGACTGAAATGGCCTCAATAGAGATATACTGATTATGTAAGCGATATGACGGAACCGGCTCGGTTCCAATTTCTGTCGCCGCCACGAATCCATCTCCTCGCGGTCGTATGTACGCGAATGTCGGGTTCACGTAGCATTTGCATAGAGAGTACGCTGCTCGCACTGGCCTTGAAGAGGCCGAGGAGAAGGCTGCACGTACGTGTAAGGGACGGCCGTGAACTTGCCACCACAGCGTGTTCATCGTGCACCATCGCGAGAATACCAACGTACGCGTGCATCTCCCCACGATGAATGGAATTTCTTCGATTTACCCGTTGCATCGATTGTCTACCATTGAGCGTAGCGTTTTCTCTGTTTTCCGTTGCGCGTACTGCGATTTCTATTAGATGATATCACATTAATCGCGGAAATCGGTAAATTTTCATAAGGGGGTGTTATTGTACTTTTTATTAATGTCTATTATTTTAATCAGTGATGCTTCACAAATTATTCTTTATTCTTATATCGGGTGTAAGCTCTCCATTCGTGAAAAAAAAGAGTAAAAGGAAACGCCACCAGTCCTTGAGTTGGGTATAAACTTCTCATTCCGCGGTTCATCGAACTGCCCCTTAAAGGGCAAGGGGAGAAACCGGGGTGATGCTTTACTTTTTTTCCCTTTCTGCATCTCTCGTCCCATCCTCGAGCGTTGATTATCAATAATTTGCGACTCAGTGTCATTAGCTTTTTTCCACACTCAACTTTCTATTTCTTACTATACGTCAACACAATAATTAAAATAAAAGACTTGCAAAAAATTATTCAAAGCCCCCAAAATATTCTATCTGAGATATTCGTTAAAGTATCCAACCACGGATGGACTTTTCGGTTTTAATCGGATATTTAATCGGACTTGATAGGATTTCCCAGCATCCATCTCTATTTATTTCTCTCCTACAGATTCGACTTAAACTTAGCACCGCTACGTTTGTTAACATGAAATAAGTTTGTTAAACCGCCTCTCTGGCAATCGGTCGAAGCTGGGACGGACCGCGATCGATGAAGGGACTGTCATTCAAGTTGCCAAACCGGCCCGTTCCCAAAATACTCGTGGGTCCATCCGCGAGTCCAAGGGGACGCAGGATTCCACGGATCGTTGATCCACCGCTTCGTAGAAGGAGCGCCGGGTTCATTGTCTGTCCCGTGCTCTTACGCTGGGTGGTAGAGTTTTAATAGCGCGTTTGATGATGTTATTGCTTCACGCTTAATTGCGAACTGATGTCGCTCGAAGAAAAAAAAAGAAGAAGCAGACAAGGAGCCCTGGACGTATCGGGTCGCGAATACGTGGAATTTCGTTTCTAGGCGCTCGGTGCCATCGATTTTCGTTCGGCTTATCGTGTTAGTAGTAAGGGAACCTTGTCCTAATTCCCGATTACTTTTCCGTCACGATTCCATTTGAATATTTAACGGATCGACGCAAGGAAACATTTTATCCTTACGGTTACTTCGGTATCTTTTTTTCTTTTCTTTTTTTTCTTTTCGTAAGCAATAGTAGATCGAAGTTCGACGACCAGCGATTAATTCAGCCATTTCTTCTCACGAAATCGCGTGTAACGCCTACTTGGCTCATACATAAAATTTAGTTCAAGATCCGGCGTTAATCCCTACGGTTGTATTACGTTGGTTGTTCTCGCGGTACATGGAAACCGGTTGCGTCCGGGCCGCTTTTTATTTGTAGGCTCATAAAGTATTAAAACACGTGATTAAGCCACTTTTTCTGACCGTCACTTGTACCCGGGGAGAGTCGAAGGGGTTGGAGAAGTGTCTGCGAGCGAATCGCGCGACGTTCCCGGCGCGGATTCGAAGGAGGATTAAAATGCAAAATGGTCTTTGATCATTTTTCAGCTTGCATAATTATTAATAGCCGACGTGAAGCATATTCGATTAATATGTATATTCGTGTCATAATGCCTGCGGCTGAATTTGGAGAAAAAAGTAACGCTTCTTTTCGTGCATTGATTGCGCGGGTCCAACAATCATTATACAGGGTGTCTCAGTTTTAAACGACCGAACTCCGTCAGTATGTTCTATGAGTTAGAAACAAGACGAGAATGTGATATGAATATAGGCTTTCAAACGCTTCATTAAGTCACAGAAGGAATATTAAAACTCATCAATTCGATTTAGACCTTCATATTTCCAGTCCGGAATGACGCCCCCGTTTCGAATACACGCTAGCACGAGAATTAATTTGAGACAAGTACTGACACAAAGAATTCACGATGCATTTAGCCAAGTGAAACGAAATGAACATGAGATTGACAGGTGCCAAGCGTGTGTTCGTAACGGTGGCGGCATTTCGAAGCATAAAGCACTAAATCGAATTGGTGAGTTTTTAATATTTCTTCAGCAACTGTTTAACGAAGTCTCTGAAAGCCTATGTTTATGTAACTTTTTTCTTCTTGCATCTACTCATAGAACATACTGGGGAAGCTTGATCCTTTAAAGCTTGGACGCCCCGTATAAGAATTAAACCTAGTTTATCGGCTAATAAATAATTCACTCGGCGACGTATGTACAGAGAATCGATTATTTGTGTCAGGACCAGTGTCCCATTATCCTTTACACGATTGTCGCGGAGTACACGCATGCGGATTCTCGTGACTGGAGAGGAGGTCTCGTGCACTCGCGCTACAAGTAGGATGTGGCTAATATATTAATGATCCTTAAATTAATATTAGTTTCACCATGGCAGAAAAAACGACCGAATATTTTCTCGGTGTTCTTAAAATTGCATGGTCAGAATATTCCGTTGCGATCAACCCGAAATTCGTATGTAAAATGCTGGCGAGTCGCATTGTAAGTTCGTCAGGCACTTGCTGTCCGTTTGATCTCGCAGTCCTTTCGCACGTTTCTTTTCTTTTACGCGAAGGGTTTCGGTTCGTCCCTTATGACGTTTCACGCGTGGTAATCCTTTTTTAAATAAATTCCTGACCAACAGGTTTCCACGCGGCACCGCGATATTCTGGAGAACCAAAATGGCAGGGACAGTCTTCCCTTTGCTTTTAGAATCTTCGTTACACAACCACGAATATTATCGGAATACCCCGATTTGGCCCAGAAAGCTCGATCGGATTTTATGTAACTGTAATCGTCAACTTCACAATTTCTATTTTTCTGTTACCTTCGAATGGCCTGTGGCCGCCCGATGATACGACTTCGATGACCCTTTGGCCCGTGACTTTCAAACGCCCTCAACCCCTCCCCAGGACTCTGACAGGACCACGAGATCCTCGTAATTTTAACAGGTTCGAGGCAAGGGATACCGACTTTTATCCAGGATCGTCGCGAAATAATAATAAAAAGAAAAACAATTTATAAAACGTACTAATATAATATTTATTGTTTGCAATAAACAGCGCAATATAATATCACCTCTGGCACAATCTCACGATGGCAAGACAACGCGAAAACGGTACTACATATGTATATCTCTGTACGCATCCTCGCAACAGTTCCGTTCCGCAAAATTTCTCGTCGCGGGCTTCGACGATCCACCGACAAAACGAAAGTACGCGGCGCGCGGACAGGCCGAGATCGGCCGGTTTCCTCGACGATCCTTCACCTTCAACATCGGTGTAAATACACTTCTAACAAAAAGTAAGGCGAAGCTTGCAGTCGCGTCGTTTCGCATCGTCGTTTAAAGTACGATATCGGGACGGCTACGTGGGGAACGATCACGAGAAGACCACACACGACTCGCCGTTTTGCCATCACGCAATTTTTTTCTTCTTTTTATCAAACATTACATCACGGAAGGAGTGTAGAAAAAAAGAATGGACGATTGGGGAGGCAACGTTTCTTCGATTCGTTCCGTTTTTCAGTTCGACGCGTGTACATCCCGGGGGCAGGCGCGCGATCGGGGTCTTCTCCTGACTGTAACACGGCTGCCTCTCATGATACATCATTAATTAATAATATTAATAAACGTAAGGGATTACAATAGATGTTACGATAGTAATAAAAAGATCGTTCATCGACATGATCGCGCTCGAGCGTGTAACGACGAATCCCTTTTACGAGATCCATCCGCAAAATAACGAAGGTATAGTTTGGGCGTTCGAGGGTTGTGTGGGGTGCTTTATTACGATGTAGGGTGAACGTAGGCGGGGGTGGGTGGACTAAGGGGAGTTTATTGTTATAAAAAAAAAAAAAATTGTCATGGAGCAACGCTAACAATCTTCGTGTCAATATTGTTTGGACACGAATCTATTCCTCTCCCCTCGTTCTCTTCTCAGGCATACCGATCCTTGTCCATTCACTCTCGTACTTTCTCCCTTTCCTTCCTCTCTTTTACTCTCATACTCGCACCATGAATACACGCATTCCTCTGTATAAAAATAATAATAATAAAAATAATAATATACGTATTACGTGGATCTAAACGATAAAGGATCGAATAGTATTAATAATATCGAACTATATGCTGTCTCGCAATAGATGTAACAAAATATATAGTACTCGTATGTGTTATAATAATAATATGCATTTTACAAGCGTATTTTGATCCTTGCTTTGATATCGGTGTATCGTGATACGTGTAGTCCGCTGTGTGTAACATGATTCTTCCTCCGTCTTTTCAAATCAAGAACAAGAGTCGGCGTGTCGTGAGCGTGATGCTTTCTAGTCCAATCTAACCGCGAGTTTATTAATTAACAATGAACGTGTATGCGCGCGTATAGATGTATCTTTTTTTTGTTCTGTATGCGAATAGAAGGAAAACTACACGACATGAAAATGGCTCGCTTTCACCAGTGGCACGTTAATGTTCCCTCGACTCAAAAACAAACAATATTCAGTGGACAGTGTTCATCAACAGTTCTCATCTCTCAAAGGGTTGCCTAAAGGTCGAGTAAAGAATATTTCACATTCGCTGTGACGATTGTGGAGGAAATTTAACGCAATTGCTATTTAGTCTTATAATCGTGCATTTTCTTCACCCCTTCGTAATCAAACTCGATACAAAATTACGTGTTTCATTGAGAAATTCACTTGCTCCTTGCGTAATACCAAAGGCTCCTGGGATACTCAGGAGATTCTGGAATGATAACGAAGAACTACCTAAGGTGTAACTTGAATCGGATTGGCGGTATAAATAGCGGTGAGATAAAAAGGTGGACAGCTAATGGTAGGGCTGGGGGCTAAGACAGAGAAAAATCCTTAATCATCAAACGTGATGTGACACGCTATCGTGTCTGTTCGATAACTCTAATTCAAGATCAGACTGAACTTACATCGTTGTATGAGCGTAACATATATGAAAAGATGAATTGCTCCAATGGCACCTGTCTATCTTGGAATGGCGACGTCTTCACAGTTATACTTTACGTACGAGTCTTGTTATAAAATAAGCTTGTTTCGGGCATTTTGTAAAACATATAAACAAGGATTTCAACTCTAAAAACCGACGATAAAATAGAGCTGTATTTCCATATACATCTATACGTTATACGTATATTTATATATATATATATATTCATATATATATTTTTATAACTTAACATTTAACGGGGACAGGAGAAGGGGAGGGATTCCTTAAATCAATTTTGATTGATTTACATATAGCCATCGCGTTTCAACTACGACGCTAACGGTACTCTATAAGCTAACAACCATCGGTATAAATTGTTCACAAGTGAAAACAAACAAGAAAAAAAAATATATATATAAAATAACGAAGTGCCTAGCCCGGCTACGGAGATATAATTCTTCCTCGCGATCTTGTGCTTCGTAACAGAGATACAATCGCTGCTATACGAATTACGTTTCTCGTGAAACGATCAATCAAGAATCCTTTAATTAACTAGCGTTTCTACGAAAAATGAGAAAATTGGAAAAATGATAGTATCGCGAATAAAGCCTAGTCCATCTCTTCGAGATCAAGTACAATTAACCAAATCACCTCCTCGTAACTCACGAATCTACATCCGAGAAACCATCTGTATATCATACTAAAAGCGATGAGCTTCCAGAACGTTGCACAAGTCGATCATTATAAACTAACGATTGTCTCTTTCTGTTTCTTTTCTCTTCTCGTTTCTTGGCTTCTTACGTTGTACGATACGAGGAACAGTCGCAAGTTTGCTCCTCGGTCCACTTGCACGCGGATGAAACTTATCCTTCGGGCAGAACATTTCTTCAGCGTTGTCTTTTCCAAACTTGTCTCATAAAAACACCAAGCACTGGTGGGGCAAAGTGGTAACAATTCGCCCGCCTGCCTTAGAAGTTTTCTTCTTTCTTCTTCATCTTCTTCTCCTTCACGTTGCACATCACGGTTACACCTCCAACGCGGGTCCTCGAAGAGCTAAGGGTTCTTTCAGTCGAAACAGTCCAACATTCGTTCACATTGCACCGTGTCGATGATTAATTCGCGATCATCGACGGCTGCTTCTGTCCATCTCAGACTTATTTACAACAAACGACGAAAGCTACGTGCATGCAGTATCATGCTTTCGTTGATCTTCCTCGCGTTCTTCCTTGCCGCAGGATCGCTTCACGTGTTCCCGCTCTCGTGGACGTGCGCGTGGCTATGCCCCGAATTCGTTAGGGGCGAGTGAGCTATGTGCGCCGGCGACGAGGGTAACGCTATCAGGGTGACATCGTACACCGCCGTGGCGGGTGGATCCCCTGGATCCCCCGGATCGCCCGGTGATCCAGGATTCGCCGGATTACGCTCGTTGCTCGGGTCCGGGTTCACTCTGGAGTGGGTCACCTCCAGGAGGAACAAATCCTCGTCCACGTAGTATCGGATCATGTCGTCGTCAATTTTCGCTGTAATTCTGCAACAGGCGGGGAATATGATCGTTAAATTGGGACAATTTTGAAGCGACGAGACGCGAGGTTACCCTGCTTAAAAACTGACGCAAGTTTTGTAAGACATAAAACAAATGTAGGAGGATTCGGTAACGCGAAATTATTATGCAACAACGAGTGTATCCTTTGCAGTTCTTTCCTTTCGTGTTTCGTGTTGAAGGGCGGGAAACAAAGTTTGTTCTCGTTTCGTGTGGCGAAATTGGTATTTTAAGCAGAGTACGGTTAATGGGATGCTCGACTGCATTGGTAATACGGCCGATTTCGCGCAATACAAACATTTCGATTCTGTATTTTCCCTTTTGTATTGCGAATCTGTCGGATTTACCCAGGCAGTAATTTGAATTTGGAGCTGAATGCGAGCAGCATGCTACTTCGTGCCGATAGAACAAGCGACGCGCCAATAAAGTAAAGCAAATTATCAGAAAAAAAAAGCATAGCAACTTGGGCGAACAACGTGCAGGTGTGCGTTGGTCAACTAATTCGAGGCGAGACGTGCAAAGATGCGAGCAGGCAGACAGATGTACGTAAGAGCCGGTGATAGGAGACAAATAGAAGACGCGGTAGAGATTAGTGGATTAGTTCGATGGAGTGGAAGGAGGCGAAACAGTTTCGACGGCAGCGATCCCCGTGCAAACGAGCTGAGAGCAAAGCGTTAAAAGAGAGTACGACCAGAGCAGGACCAGCAATTGAAAGCCATTAGAGAAAGAGACAGAGCAGACACAGAGAGAAAATATGGAATGATACGTATTAGCGAAGGTGTGACGTGTCGGTCCCGGAAAGTAGGGAAGAGCAGAAACCAAGCAAACGGAGAGAGTCAGGCAAATGTCACCGTTATGGCATGCACTACTGTGTGGGCGGTGCATGCAAGTAAAGATGACACTCTACTAAACTTACCCCTTTGTGTTTTTGCGATAGAGGTTATTAATACTCGAGGATGCAATTTTGTACTTTGACTCAATCTGTAAAATAGAAAAAAGTAGAACATTAGAATTTTGACAGTGTTCCTATCGGTCTTGGGTGACTCGTGCTCGATAACACCGAGGATGCTTTTTCTTTTTCTATGGCTTTCGTTTCGCAACGAGGTGACGATCGAGAGACAAAATGAAACCGACGTTGACGAGTAAGAATCAGATAGAGGTAAGCTAGCGAAAAACGAAAGAAAAATACTAAGAGCAGGATGAAAGAAGAAGCTCCTACTACTGTACGCACATCGAGAAATCGATTGAGCTATAATCAATTTGAAAGGAAGGAAGCCGCGAACGCGATTGACTAACGAAGAGACCACGCTTTCATTTCCACTTTTTTCTTCTCCATGTCTGATTATTATTATTATTGCAATAATAATGCGATCCCGCGTATGTGTACAGAATGGTCAAGAATAATGTTAAAAATAAAAAAGATAAACGGCACCTCTAACGGCGGAACCGTCGATGGTTCCTCGCGATCGCAGGGGTTAAAGAACCGTGCGCGATCTATCGCGCCCCGATCGTATATTAATAATTATTGTGAGGATCTTAGAGGAGTGATGCATGCGCGTTAAATATTAATATCAGCATAATGGAACGGTGCAACAGGGTGGATATTAATTAAATGGTGCGGCACGCCCTCGCATGCATGGCTGATACTTATATGCGTATAAGTATACATGTGTACAAAATATTGTATATAACAGATGGGGTGTATTTCTTGTATATCTCTTTTAACACTGAAGAATTTTTCACATGGAGTGTCTGGTAGTTGTGTCTAATTCAAAGTGTCATGTAGCTCGGTATGCGATCAATGAAATAATTCTGAACATTTCTTACAGCATTCAACAGGCCCTGAACGGTCGGTGGTGTTACGTGCAGCGGCGTGTACACGTCCTCGGACTCCTGGCGAACGTACAGCATCACCCTCTCCTCGGCGTCGGCTGGACGAAGATGCGGCGGTTGTTGCTGGAGGTGTAGCCGATTACCAACCCCGGACACCACCGTCCCGGCGAGGCTCGCCTGTTGCACACCCTGCAGCACCGAGCCCTGCAGCTCCTGCACCTGCATCAGCAACGAGTCCTTCTTGTCGTGCAGGCTAGTCAGATTGTCGGGCGGAAAGTGGTTGTGGAACTTGAGGGCCGGCAAGCTGGGCCTACCGCAGGCAGGATAAGGGCTGCTGCCCCCTGCCTTCAATCCTCCGCCCTCGCCATTACTCAGCGACGACGTGTCTGTATCGCCACTGCCTCCGCCGCTACCTCCGTAGAAGCCCGACAACTCCATCGTCGAGAACTGTCGTGGAACAAGAAACACACATTTTTTTTTTCTCTTTTCTTTTCTCTATCTTTTCAACTGTTTCCCGTGATACGAGCTACGTTGCAATCTTGCCAGATCGTTGTACCCGATGTCTCTAAGCAGCGAGGGATTTGTAATCGGTTCTTAATAGCATCTAGAAATATTTAGTCTCCACTCGTATGCTTTCTATTTTTTAGGACCAGAGAAGTTTTGTAATTGGCTTGTAGTGTATATTAAACGATTTGGTAGTTCTTTAATTGGGCGCAGCTCGTTCACTTTTTTCTTTTTGTTATGGCGATGCAAGAGTTGCGGTTAGTGGAGAGTTTTGGCGGTGTTGAGGGCAGAGGATCGTGGTGGATACTGTGCAAGCATTTCGGGGCCGTTTCACTCGGAACGAGTTTCTGGTTAGTACAATTTTCTGTCAACAAGTGCGATGCACAGACTACAGTCTTGCCGGTTTTCAAGATCCCTAGCGGACGCCTAACACGCGTGCGGGTAATCCATGAAGGTATTTAATGTTCGAGAGATACTCGAGTACTATATACTTGCTTTAAAGAGAATGATAAAGTGTTTCTGCGAGCCAGACAAAAAGTTTTCTCGGTAAACTATTACTCATTGAAAGAAAAGCATCGTCATGCTCGCAATATATCGATATAGTTAAAAAAAAAAAAGAAGTAGAACAGGTAGTTGCCCGTAAACAGTTTCTTCAGCTTCCATTCAATCAGAAGACTCGACAAGTACCTTGTCTATGGTGTGCTCCGCCGGTGGTGAGAAGAGGACGGGTGGTTTGTGAAGATCGACCATGGAATAAAATTCGCTCCGTTCCGTGACAGAATGGTAGAGCTCGTCGAGTTTTTTCCTCCCGGTCGCCGTCATCTTTCTCTTCGCCGCTCTCCTCTCCTCGTCACGAGTCTTTCTTTCGGCTCCCTGCGCGTAAATAACCAACCGCGGGATGATTCATGGGATCGCTCCTCCCGTGATTTTGTTCAAATCATCGGTCAAACGACGTAACGAGATGGCAAGTCCGCGCAAGAAACAATTGAATACCTTATCGCAGAACACTTTGATCTGGCAGTAGCCGCGATGCGAGGGTGGCGTGTACGAGTGAGCGTGCGGGGGTGGCTCCTCGTACGTGTCGACCTGGATGTGCAGGGGCAGACCCTTCACGCCTTTTTGACTGGAGAAGTCTGTGCTGAGACACTGCACCGCCACGTTGATCTGGAATACAAGTCCACGGGTGAGCGAGCCACGAGCAAACGCTTGAACAAGCACGACTCTATGCGAACCGCCCATGGGATTGTTAAACGCAAATGGGATCCCTTTAACGAACGATGACGAACTACTGCGTGTCTCGTACCTTCGCGGAGGATTCGAGTGGGTTCCAATAAACGGCGATCGCATTGTGCGCGACTTCCTCTATGCAACCGACCAGTCCCACGCTGTTCTTCGTGTCTGCAATGGTATATAGATTATTGTCAGAGTTGCAAATCATTCGGCGACGCTTTTTAAACGGGTTCTCTCCTCTCTGGCTTCAATATTTCACATACGCACGGATGGAATAAGCGATACGTTTCTGTAATTTAATCTTACCGAATGTGTATCGATCCTACGTGCTGACCGGCTTGCGCAAAAATATAAAGTACACATATATAAATAGATGATAGCTAGATGCGTTCTTCTTTTTTCTTTCTTTTGACGGGAGATTTACTTTCCATTGACGAAGGCGCCGACTGATTAAAGGGTAATTGGAACACGGGGGCAGTCCCGTCTCCCATTTATTTGCGGGATGAATTTGATGGTAGCAGAACACGGTGATTCTACACGCTTTACTTACCGGCATCGAGAATGCGTTGCTTAACAGAATGCTGCCTTCCGTGCCAGAATTGCCACGCCTTAATCTCGTCCTCTGGGCTCTTCTCTTCACGGAACATCAGCATTACCACGCTCTGCGCGACAAAACATCAAGAAAACACGGTAAGCGAAGTACTTTATTAAGCATGATACTGTAAGGGCAGATGAATGGCTTCCGCTGACGCGTTCAACCATCTCTTTTTGCCCTTTTTCCTCGCAGCAACAACGGGTTAAGCGACCTCCTTGCGGTCTATGGTTTTGCAATATACTTGTCTCCTTTCCACGGCTACTATAAAGATAGATCGTTTAGGGTCCGCGTAAAGATTAAAGATCTTTTTTTAATAATCATTTTTATTCCTGCGCTTTTGTCAGCCGGACTCAGTTGTAATTCCAACTACTAAATTACCTCGTTCCGCAATCGCTTCTGACAAACTGCGACAGTGCGAGCGAAACCAGTGATCTGTTTACAGGTAACACCTGATATCTGGAGATCTAAATAGGCACAGGGCTGGAGGTAATAATGATCGTGCGCGTGCAGACAAGCATTAAGATAGAAGGTGATTATTACGGGCACTCGGCGCAAGCCAGGACAAAAGTCCCTAATAAATGCACTACGGACACCTTTATCCGATCTTTGTTTTCTTGTTTCCTCTCTCTCTTGTCCACCTTCGTGTATTTTACAATCCACGGAGCCGAACGAAGGAAATGCGAAGAAACCAATAACCGAATCTTAAGTCTAAATTCTCGACGGTGCATCCCGCGATAGAAGCGCGTCCGAGCGAACACGCGCATGATTACATGCATCGTAAATTACACGGCAGCGTGCAATTACGTAACGCAGATTACACATCTCGATATCGACGGGCTACAATGTGAGGTTGTACTATAGGTGCATGGTCGGAGGATTTCTAGATTTTTATAATCGTAAGTCTGCTAATACCGTTTGCCTGCAATGATCCATGGTGGGACGAGACAATACTTGGCCGTAACGGAACACCATCGCGGAATTCGCTGACGCGTTTCTAGCTGGTTCGCGAAACGCAAACATTCTTTTGCTTTATCGATAATGACAACGGATATATCGTGCTTTAGACCAAAAAAAAGTGACTCTAATTTGGCGCATTTTAGCGAGCATTCGCGAGCATGGCATCGCTCGCGCGACACAGGGACACGCTCGAGCGATCGGCGAGCGTGCACACGCGTGTATAAATCACGCGGGTACCGTATAATCCAGTAGCATAAATTGCACCATTCGACACCGCTAATTCCCGATAAACGGCCGCGTACCCTTAGATAACCGCGTTCCCAACGTTTTTCCGTGGACGCATTGCCGGGTCGATCTTGATCCGTTCGTAAAAATACGCCGGAGGTGCAATTAGATTGATTAATTGTGAAAGACGCGGGAAACAATTTTACCTACCACGAATTTTTGCGGCTGGTATCGAGCGACGTCGTTTCTCGATTAAAGTGGCGGTCGCCGATCGCGTCTCTGTAATTACGGGCTATAATGTTTCGCGCAGTGACTGGGGAAACTTTTGATAGAGTGCCAGGGTTCGCATGATTAGTAGGACAGAAAGTTTCCAGAGGTTTCACAGTGATTGATAGAATTTTGTTAATACTTTTTCCCAGAAAAATTGGCAAGCAGCTGTCTTTCGATGATTTTCCAATTCAAAGAGCTCGAGAAGACAGCAGCAGTTCCTACCACGTAGGCATTCTTCTGTAACTTATAGCTTAGAATCTACATATAGAAGAGGCTCGACCACTATTGGCAGTGTGGTAACAAGGGATTGTTATGGTCTGAGAGCAGAGGGCAGAGCACAAACTGCTCGAACATCGGAATAGTAACCTCTATCGCGTGTTTATTCAGTTTCGCGTTATCCCGTCGTGCAACAACTCCTGTAAAGTCGCCCCGCGATCCACGCTATCGCTGACCATCGGCGACCAGTTCCGATATCCCCTCGGGTCGTTTTCGTGGGCTAATGTTTCGAAGAAGTGAGTGCCGTGAACAGATTGCCGACAAATAATTCAGAATCAGGCGATCGTTTCGTGCTGGGTGTAGGCGATGAAAAACTCGCGTCTCCGGCATACGATAACGCGTGTCTCGTGTGAGCGTGACATCGGCAGGCCGCGACGACAGGAGCACGCTTCAGTGCGCAGACCGGTGCACCGGACTCGTGTACACACGCCACTGCCAACGTCGCTGGAGTAATTTTTCGTGATTCGGGTGAATGGGCGAAGAATTGCGCGCATTGAGAAAATACGGGTTTATATCGGCGAGCTGAGGTTTCGTCGCGGAGGAATAGATGGGGAAAGTGGTCGACGCGAGAGGGCGATCGGTTCGCGAATGGAGGGACGCCGAGCAGACGTGGCAAACAATACGCGGGTTCGTGCAAACGGAAGCGAAGGACGATTGAACGAACGAAAGGATACGAGATACGCACCAGCTGAGTGACAACGGAATCAGCGGTGAACGGAGCTGCACGGGAGGAGAGTAACGCCATTGAAGGTAAGTGCAGATAAAGAAAGATAGTAGGAGGAGCAGCGGATAATTAGTAGCGCTCGCATCTCCCTCTGCGCGCTTGTACACAGCTATTCCGTTCGAATCCGCCGTGTGGCTGGACGCTCGATTAGCAATTAACGAGGAAGTCGTAACTCCTTCGGGGTAGGGTGGGCGAAGAATCGGCAGCTTTATCGGAATGGAAATTGCTAACGGTGCGCCGTTCTGCCAATTAGAGCCGCGAGAACAAACGACCTCGTCCGACTTCTTTGGACGCGGTCGCCTCACGGATTCTGTATCGCTCGTAGGAGTCCGGCAACAAGCAATGCCATGCATAGGCCTGATGTGATTTAAGAGGAACACCATTGGGGGCTTCGCGTGACCACGTTGCTCAGGGTTCTGCGCGTCGCTTGTTATGCTTTATAGTCTGAGGATTTTTCGTGCCGAGCTTGTGTCGCCATTATGGTGAACGACAAAGGGCGATCGCGAATGCTTCTGCATTTTTTTTAAAGTACCTTTAACCAGGACACGTATTGCGTTATTTCTACTCTTGTTATTTTTGTATTGCCGCTTGTCAGTACTGTAACCTTCCAGTTGAAATGATCTTACAACACGGTCATTATTTATCACATCGTGCTAGCTTATTATCACGTCTTGCTTTGATTGCAATTTTCTGTCGATCAATCTTAAGCTCATTATCTCCTCAATGAATACGATTTGATGTTCGCGTATTAGTTAAACATTCTCAAATCAGATGCAAACATTAATACACCGACATTATTGGCTTAAATCAAATTATAGCGTTCAAACCAATGAAATATTTTTTATTGGAAATATTTAGTCTTACCTTGACGGTCTGTCCAGCCTTGAGAGTTGGTTTGTCCGGATCTGGGACATAGTCCAACGTGATCCCGTAGAATTGTCCCTTGTTGATATACGTGATTCTATCATCCTCTCGACGCTGCGACGTGCTGATCGGTGATTCCAGGTGATATTTGAATCCGTAGGCAGAGAATCTACGTGGAAACCGTGGTGTAATTAGAAAAAAGACGGTTTCCTCTTAATTGGGATCATTAGGCGCGCATTGGTAACATCAATGAGAGATTGATTTATCGATAAATGGGGAAAAAAGGGAGCACGTTTCGATCTTGTACGTATACGCGATACTAAACACAACGTTCAAGCTGTCTATTAATAGTTAAAAGCCTATAATCTTCATATATTATGATGCGCAATTACGGGGACAAAGCTTGTATAGACTAGATTGGTATCAGTCTCTTCGGTTGATTTTTTAAATAGGCACTGGGTAAACAATGTTGTAACGAGGTTGCAATCGCGTAAGCCTGAAGTAGCCGCATTTACGTCGCGCACGATTCCATTTTCCTTGAAATTTTGGGGCTGCATATTAAAATGCTTGTGGTTGCCGTTGCAAAAATATTATGCACGACCGACGTCAAACATATCGTGACGTGATTGCGGTTTATCTGTTTTCGCGTCTTCCATACTGACTCATATTGCCAGGCATTGAAATTATTACAAAAAGATAGGTGTGTCACTCATCAATTATTCGCAAACGATCTACGGAATTAGAGTTATTAGAGGGAAACGCTAAAAAGAAAAAAAAATACAATACTGCAGCCTATGAATATATGAATCCCAAAAGCTTTTAATTATTATAGATGCGAAACAATTTGACTTTTAAACTTCCAAGAAGGAAATTCTCCGGTTATCTTTTAAAACAGTCTGCCACTTGGTTTCGTTTCGCGATAAACATTTCCGTAGCATCCAATCGCTTGCGGCTACTTAGTCCAGTCTAAATGTGGTAACGCGAAATAAGAAGCAAAAGGCACGATTATCCTTATCCGAGGGAACCGTTTCTCCGTTGGCGAAGGCAGTGGGGCCTATCGGCAGCTCTAGAGCCTTCGAACTTTTCGCCGCCGACCTATTATCTTTATCTAAGCGGCGACGACACGCGACGCGATTTCCTATTCGCGTCTTGCTTCTTTTTTTCCGTCGCGTTGATCACCGATGGAGAACAACCGAGCGTGAGCCGATAACCGCCTGCCTGGTGAACCCGGGTGAACGGCCTCTGCGAGTCTGCTCCTGTTCGCCACACCGACGCCTACCTGGTGCCGCCTTATTATAACTTTCGTGTAGGTTACAGAACAGCGTCCTCGACGACCGCTCCTGCCGTCGGGGACCTGCCTTCTGTATTCAACTATGGTAGGTGGGAGTACTTTTTACAGAGATTCTTTTTTTGGGGGGACTCTGGGATTTTAGGAGAAATAGGGGATGCTTGATTCGAGAGAGCTTAAGTGGAGAAATAAAACAAGGGTGGAAGATGAGACTTCGCTAATTATGTAATAATCTAATTGATAGATTCCTAGATAATTATATATCTCTTAAGATTCCTAAATAGTGTTCGGTGATGGTCTTGATATTGATTTGGTAGCAGCATTCTCATTTCTAATATATCATACTTACATTTTTGGTATCTGAATTTTGTCAGCATCGTTCTGCCTGCCGAAATCATGCCAAGGTCTCGACCTGGGTGGGTTCGGGTTGGGGTTGGGGGTCGTCGCCGCAGACGAGACCAATGCCCCACGTTGCACCTGTGCTTGGGCATGGCTTTGCTGCAATTGCAGTTGCAACGGTTGATGGTGTATCACTGCTCCGCTTTCGAGGACCACCGCGGCTCCAGTAGCAGTTCCTCCAGGACATAGCTCCGTGTAGTCGAAAGAGGACTGTATAAAAAGAATATCCTCAATTAGCAATCCTCATAGATATCGATGAATAAGAGCCAGTGAAATTTCCATGTTTAGGTCGCTTACTCTGTCCATCATTTTTTTCTATCGTTCTCAAACACGACATTTAATAATCATCGACTTCTAAGTAGAAATTGTGGAGCTCAGAAATCTGCCGCGGGACGCTGACAAGCATTCACGCTCGTTTCCTTAATTATTAACCCTTAACCCAAAGGATCGAATGAGGCTTGCATAACTGGTCGAGTGTACAACCAGTTTCTGATGAACTTTAACTAATAAATACACCATCGTGCTTAGCTCTATACCGGATTGACATATCACTTTTCATCTGTCCATTGACAATATCATTTGCAGTCGCGTATGTATGTAACTGTCAAATAATGTTTCAATTTGTATGAAAAAAAAAGAAACACGGGCTATAAATTTATTCGGATCGATTAACTAAAACTACTTTTAGCAACTCGGACAGAGACGTGATACGCAAAAGTCCCCCCAATATCTGTTTTCGCTTAAGTAAGAAAGAAAAGAGAAGGCAAAGACTAGAATAAACCATTGCGGTCTTGCAAAATTGAACGGGATCGGCCACACTTGCTTCCAGCGGTGGTTTCTTAATAAGCGTACCGTCGAATGGTTTATTCTGCTTCGTTCGTACGTCTTTACGCGAGGATTTTGCACAGAAATGCAACTCGGTTACCGCAGTTCGCTACTGGGCTTGACGGACGGCGCAATTATTCATTGAATAAAGAACAAACGAGCAATTCGAGGACTCGTGTATCGCGATTTTTCTACTGCACTAATAACGCGGTTATCCAAGATTCTTAATTAGAAATAATAATAATAATCCTGCGATTCCGCAGAACGCTCCTACTGCATTCGTCCCTCGACTGTAGACTAGTTACCGCGGAGATCATGTACAGATCTGATTTACGATTTAATCGTATTTACAGCGGATCCACGACCTTTCGTAGTGTGTGACGAATGATGGAAAAAAAAACGAGCAGCAAGGAGCTATTCACGTGTATTATTTCTGTAAAAACAAACGCCTCCGACGCAATGCGATCGATTATCCTGAGCTGTATTCGTCGATATCATTTTTTTTTGTCCTCCCATATCTCAATTTATTTCATTTTAATTGCGTCGCAGGTGGAGGACTATGTTTAATCGACCGTCGCTGTACTGCGCTTGTTTAACATTCACCAATAATATATTCTCCTATCCGACGCAGGGGCATGTGTATCTCTCACGTGTTTCCACGTGCTTTTTGCATACCGCCGACACGATATCTCCGCGGCTACGATTACGCGCAATAGTACCACCGATAAACTTTGCCACGTTATTATTAAGGTTGCATTAAACCGCGAAACGATATAATTGACTTTTTTGTCGCGTTACGTGCCTACCCTGTAGCTGCGCTTTATTACGGTTCGATCTCCTTTTCTCTCTGTCTCTCTCCCTCTCTCTCTCTCTCTACATTTTATTTATTTCTGGTTTTCGCCGTTCGACAAACTTTGCGGTATCCGTTGCACAACATCTGCACGCTCTCTCTCTCTCTCTCTCTTTCTCTTCCTCTCTCTCCCTCTATTTTGCAAGTGGACGTAATCCTTGCAAAATTGGACCAGCCGCGAAATTACTGGATCGTTTGGAGAACCGGTGGAAAAATTTCAATTTGTATATACGTGTATCTATGTATATACGATATCAAATTACGAAACGAAAAATGAGCAGATCGTAATAGCATCAATTCTAACCGTTCGCCTAAATACCCTTAACGATCGTGGTTCAATATAATGTCCTCTAAGAGAACTTCAATTTTTTCCATTCATTTAATCGATCTCCAGGCTATTTTTAGTTATCGTAGAACGGTGACAGGAACAGGTTCGATTTTATGGCCCCTCGGTTACATGTTTTTTCTCGTACACAGTCTATTAAAATGCCGGCTTTCGACTACAAAGAACCAAGCTGTTATGCAAAGACACTTTTTCTCCAAGAACCATAGGCCGACAATTTTAACCGATATTGCACGATCCTATCTCACTTGTTCCGATTTTTGTTGGTTCGGCTAGTTACCAAGATTCTACGTAAAATACTTCAAAATTTTCTGCGAAGCCGATCGCATTACTCTGCCACGTATAATCTGATGTTTCTATAAACGCTG
Organism: Holcopasites calliopsidis; assembly: GCA_023838395.1. NCBI lineage: Eukaryota > Metazoa > Arthropoda > Insecta > Hymenoptera > Apidae > Holcopasites > Holcopasites calliopsidis. The sequence continues at coordinate 145,845 of JALHAQ010000026.1, forward strand.
CATTCTAAATTCTAATTTCGTTTTATCAGGTATGGTGTATCTCCAACAGCCTGTAGCGAATATTACACGGCGCGTATGCATACGCGGACACGCGTTGGAATACGCCGTGCGCGGCGAAACCGGCGTGCAAAAGCCGTCAGAGATTTAATCCGTAATTACAAACCTCTCATACCGTGCTGTGTCTAATGCAACGCGTTCCCTCCGCGTTAACCGGTCGGCACTATTGCGGAAGTCGTCGATCGACGGCGCGAGCTTATCCAAAAGTAATGCTCGACGTAGCGCAAGTCGAAACGGTAAGAAAATGAACGAACGAACGGCAGAAACTAGTAAACGTACGAAAAAATGAAAAAGAAATATTACCATCGGTATCCTTCGATATTTACCTGTATATTTTAATTACGAACGGGAACGGTGTGGAGGAGCGAAACGATTCGCTATTATTTTCAACGAGGCGCACAAGCAGAGCAGAACGGAACGCGCGCGTGTGCTTTCTAATTCGTAATGTCAACCGCAATGCTAATGACTTACTCGCGCGGATAAGCCGCCCGTTGCCCCTCCAGTCCAACGATTAATGTTTCCGGAAGCGGACGATTACGTGTGACAACCGAGAATACGTGGGAGTGATGAATCGCTTATGGTATGCCGCGTGTATTTGCGGGGCTGCCCGCGACTTCGACGGGCGCGAAAATTATGTGGCGAGAACCGCGAGAATACTGGTCCCCCCGGGGGCTGGCAATTTGCCTACAATACGGACGATTCGGCGCGGTTCGATTCACAGTTTCTATAGCGTTCTCCTCTGTTTAGAACAAAACGTTCAGCGGGAGCTCGATATTTTTCCAGAAAAATCCCCACCGTTACGATTCAATTGGAAATGTTCCTGAGGGTTAATTGAAAACTTTACCAAAAATGTGTTTCTTTTTATCATTCAGTCTTCAAGCATTGAGAGAAGGAGGGTAGTTTGCGTTCCACGAAAATTCAATTTGGAAACTTAATTCGAAGCGTTTTTAAGGGTTGATTAGAAGCTTGATTCAAAATCCTCATTCCATACCCCGACATTTGGAAGGCGATCCTCGATTACAATTTTTTTATCTTCGAATTCTTATTACGAGAATTCTATTGATCGCAGGCAGACGTGTTAATAGACGCATGTTGCCGATTATGTAAAGCGGCTGGTATCTTAGAGAATGATTGCGAGTGGAAGAGGTTATCGCTTGCGAGATGGTGCAGAGATAAAGGCTTAATGTTGCTGTTCTCCGATTAATTCGCTGATGGCGATCGAAACGTCTTCACGCTGCTTGAGCACGAAATCAATGGTCACAGAAGAAAACGGTGGTCTTCAAAGAAAGTGCATGCGATTGAATAAATTCGCTCGAACATTTGTGATCGATTTTTAGAAATTGTGATTACGCGTACGATTATTCGAGAGTTTGATCACCCGCGGAGTTATAGAATCATCGACGGATAAATCTCATCTGTTTGTTCCATGGAATTAGCATTTGAATGTTTGACGGCAGCAGACCTTCGCTTATGGCAGAATTAATTGATCAATATATTAGATTTTAATAGAGATTACACGGTGTTATTTCTTGCGGCGTTCACGGAGATCAGCATTCGTGATTCTGTATTCGTAAGTCGCGTATGTGTTCATTGGAATTTCTATACCGCGATATCTGATGATCCCAATTGTATTAGAAATGTTCTTCTATTTTAAATACTAAATCATATCCTCGATGAATCTAATGCAATTCATAGTTCAAGTAATAAGACTCTTCGCGTAAAGTAAAATCTTAGTAAAGTATTTAAAATCCAACCAAAGGACGCCTCCAAACTCAATCGCGATCATCGAAATTTTCGACTAACCTGGTGGAGCGCCGTGGGCGGATGATGATCTTGCCTGGGCGTGACCGCGTCCGCGCCGATCCCGGAGTCAGGGCTGGGAAGATCAACTGTCAGGACTTTGCTGCTGCTCGAAGACGAGCGTATCGCGTGTGTCGTCGCGTAAGAGCTTGGCACAACCTCGTACCTCGTGTACGAAGCGGTCGTGGTGGATAACGAGGAGGAGCTCGATGAAGCCAGGGGTGGCAGAGCGTCGCCGGTGACATAGACCGCCGTCGCCTCCTGGTGCAGACCGCCCGGGTTCCCACCGTTCCCTGCGCCCGCCGCCGAGGTCGACGTGTACGCCGTGGACTGTAGCCGCGGGCTGCACGAGCTGTATGGGTCGTAGGGGCTGCCGTATTGTTGTACCTGAAATTTTGAAAGGGATAATAGTAGGTGGTTCTGTTGCGCCGTCGCAATCGGGAACGAGTAATGATCAGGGGTATCCCTAAGAATTGTTTATAAAGTATAGAGCTCTGTGCAGGAAACTGTTCCAAAGCTTCTCCGTCACAGAATCGTCTTATTCGGGGTAGAATAAAGCTCAGTATTCTAATAATTGCCTAGTCTTTAAGGGTAGCAAACATTGACCTAAGAATTATCTACAAAGAATCTCCCAAGGAATTATTCCGAGCTTTATCCATCGCAGTATTGAAAACAAACAACAAAATAATAGAAATCTTCGAGTGATCGTTGCAAAGAATCTCACCTGTAGTTGATGTTGATGATGATGGTACATCCCCGGTGGCGTGGGACTGTCCGGTTGGGCCTGCTTGTGCCTCTTGTTAGGTTGCGCCCCCCTCGACGAGCTCAGGTCCTCCGGTTCCCTTTTGACACCCGCGATGCCGGCGCTCGCGGAACCGTCGTGTCTAAGGGACTGCGGGCTAAGCGGAAGCGGAAGGCCACCCTGCAGGTTCTGCCCGGGACTGTGGGACTGTTGGTTGTACTGATGGAGGAAGTGGTGAAGTTCCCCTCCGCCGGCGCCTTCGCCACCTTCCATGCGATTCGTCGAACCGGAACCGGAGCCAGGCGCCTCCTGCACCAGCAGCTTCTGGCCCATCACACCCCTTCAACAGTCCATGAAGAATCGACTTTAAATGCCGAGCTCCCTTTCCGTCTCACGACTTTCCGTTTCGAGATCGATCGGCTGTGCGCTTCAAGTGCGCGTGTCGAATCGGGTCGTTGTCGAAAGGAATGTTGATTCTCTCTGCGCGTGCAATTTTTATTGGCCAACGGATTGGGAGGTTTCCTTTTTCTTATTGGGATATCGTTACTAAAAATTACAATTGAATCATTCACGCTGAATCGATGGCGGTTTGACATTTTCTGTGTTTCTGTATTTGTGAAAAAAGAATTCTGTATTTCTGTGCTTTTTTGTATTGAAGATGCGCGATTGACAACGAGATGTCAGCGGCACATTTATCATACGTACTCCCGAGAGACTCAATGACGCTATCATCGGACAGCGCGCAACGCTCGCGTGTACATACATAAAGTATAATTAATTCATAGATTTTCAAGGTCCGCCACGGCGAATAAATGCTTAATGTTGCTCATCAATAACGCTATATGGGCTGGCTGTTTCGCAAGAGTGGCTTTTCTCGGTAAAAACCAGATAAAAAGGCAACGGCGAATAAATATCAACGGTCTCCAATCATTACTAAATATAAACGATAAGCGATCCTTTCTATCGCGAGTCAATTATGCATAATCGCATTGTTGTACCATCTTGGACGTTGCAATCCTTTCGTTTCAACGACGGCAATTGGGCCTGGGCTGTAATAGAGTTCTCTTTTGAAAAGCCTTCCTTACATAGTGCCGTAGTCGCTCTGGAGATTGGCGAACACGTTCCACGATCTTTGAAACTCACACCGTACGCTAATCGCGTGACTATCGTAAATTCCTCGCGTCAGGCATTTTACATAAGAATAACGATCAGTAAGGTAGGATCTCTTCCTGCGTTCACGTTTTCGTTTCCGCCAGGCTATGGGAACAGCGCGATATCGTGTTCGGCAGAGGCGACACAGTGGATGGATCGCATATTCGCATCTGCCGAACGACGGCAATAAAATGTTCCGGGCGCGGAAACGCGATTCGCCGAACGTCCTTTACGGGGGAAAGAATCGAGAGGATCGCGGACCGGCATTATGCATAGTAGTTAACATGTTATATTTAGCATGATAATACGTATCCACAATACGGGGGACCCTTATAAACTGCCAACGCTCTCGGTGCATACGAGTGCCTTCTTTCATCTCCTTCTCCCTCTCTCTCTTTCTTGCAACTCGCGCGTTCTTTTTTTTTATACATCCCCTATCTTCTTCCCTTTTCTTCGTATCCTTGCTCCACTCTCGCGCTAGCCGACACGCCGCGGCACAACCACCCCGCCAGGTTCAGCCGTCTCACTGGCCTCCTTTTGCATCTCTGTCCCTTTCGTTCTCCTTTTAACCCGCTCGAACATCGCCACTGCGGTACCTACCCTACGGTCAGATGCTCCCGTACAATGGCTCCTTTTTTTTGCACTTGATACCTGATCTCGCTGCTCGTCTAACCCCCTCTCTCTCTCTTCCCTGTTTTCCCCGCTGCTCGCTCTCGCTCGGCTGTCTGATCCGCTCCAGGCCAAAGAGCTCCCCGCGATGCAAAAGGGTGACAGAACGCGAGAGAAACCACCAACGGCGGGGGCAAAAGGGACGGAGAGAGAGAGAGAGAGAGAAACGAAGAGGCGAGGACGCGACACGTTGTCGCCCTCGGCACACTTGTGCCTGAAGAGGTGCGGATAGGAACGATGGAAAAACGACCGGGGTATGCGTGCATCGTAGACCGAGGCTCCCTGGTTCTGTTGCCCTTTCCGCGCGAGGAAAGCTGCACGTCTGTCTCATAACCGGAGGCGACGCGTCGCCACGGCCTCATGAATTCGGCTTACGTGAAATGGATCCTGGCAGGAGTTGCCGCGTCGAGACGCGCATTCGTTCCGTGCGCGCTCTTAATGCCATGGCGGTAGAGCGGTGGTAATGCGATGCTAATCCGTGATGCAGGACCGGAGAAATTCATCGCGAATCTGCTCCGGCAAGAAAAAGCTGCGCCGCCTTTTGAATATTACGTCGGCAGACAGGGCGCGCGAAGCGAGGATCAATAGGGGGATGAAAAGTTGACGGTTTAATTCTTCCTGCGCGTGTAACTTTCTGAGAAGCTTGAATCCTGGAAATAATCGTGCCACTTCCGGGTTGAGATTAAGTTCAAAAGAATTTCGCTTCCTGAATCATGCTGGAAGAGCTGCGGCTGCTTTCCGATGGATGCGACATTTCAATTTCCACCTTTCCATTTCAATAATTTAGAGAGCATCGTTGTCGTAAAATCCCGGCGGCTGAAATTGAGCACTGTCCAAAGGATGACGAGACCCGTTATAATGCACGTAATAATCGCGTCATGGTACGGTGATTCCTGTTAGGAATTCGCACGACGATCGGTAACATTTTATTTCCCTTTTTTTTTTCTTTCAAATCCTACTCGTATCGCTAATAAATTAAATTACTATCTAAATTTCATGGCACGCGTAGTGTCATTATTTTGGTCTTGCGAGTCATTGAGAAATCGAGCCGGCGGGGAAGAATCGTCGCGAGGAACAGTTTAATCACCTCGTAAACGGTAATTCTCAAGCCGGTTTCCACGAATTCATGAATTCGCGGCTATTTTCCCGTACATACACGGACGAGCAAATTATTCCACGTAACGTTACACGACCGCGTCGCGCCGTTTTTGCCGCGACACCGCCACGCAATCCGCGTACCGTTTGCACATACGCGCAAAAGAGGCAATTACGCGCTCGCGGTGGAGCATTATCGACTACAAGACAGACGTATGTACTACCTCGAGGTCGTCGGGGCCGTCGTAGGGTCACAGTCTCCTCGCGGAGTCGAAAGAGATGCATGTGCGTGCGCGTCATTCGAGGGAAAGACCCGGCGTTAGGCATGCGGTTCCGAGAAAACGATGTGGAAACTTTGAACATTTCAGATTTCCCTTGCGGAATTTCAAAAAGCTATTGAATTCTTTTATGCGGAGATGAATAGTTGCAGTAGTAACTGTTCGAAGAGTAACGTTACGATTTAAAGATGACTATTTCTATTATTGTAAGGGAATTATATATTTAATAGAAAAATTCTTTAATTTTGTAGAATGCTGAGATGCAAATAGGAATCGCAATAGCCTCTTTCGTTATTCCAAAACCAGTATTACAATCTTTCATCTATCTATCTAATATAGTATTAATAAAAGTGTGCGATTCTTCTTGCAAGAGTTAGAATAAGACAAGAAGCCCGTTCGGGCAGTCGGAGCTTGCGGTACCGAACAGGGCCCGGTTTGGAACCGGAATCGCAGCTCGTGAAACCGGAAATCGGGCGTATCGGAAGCGTGTGTGCGTGTGCAATGCAGACCTGCTCGAACTCGAGAGAACAGGTCTCGCACGGGGCTCTATACCGGCATCTCGGGTCGTTCGTTTGATTATTATTGTCCAGGTCCTGTTGGTTCCTTCTTTTTCTCTCCGCCGCTTTTTTCAGCGGGTCGCGATGCTCCGGCTTTTTGCATTGGCAAGCACGCACGCGGATCACCTGTGCACGCAGCACGCGCCAACCGCGTATGTGGCACGCATATGTATTTCCCAGCGTTTTTTTCGTCCCGCCGACGAATTTAAATGCGGACAACGTGGACGCAAGCCGGGCTTCCGCCACTTCTCTCGTCGCGCGTCCTCCAGCTTCCAGCGCTTCGATAGCCCGCACGCCCTTCCCTGCACGCTGGAATCGTCATGTTCCCGGAACGGACGGGAACTTTTGGTGGAGAGTTTAATATGACCGGCACGCGTTCGTAGGGCATTCGAAGATCTTCATCTTCGTTGCAGGAGAATTCCATTCGCGTACACAGGGGTTAATGTATCAGTAATCGCTTCTGGGTATTTAATGGAGAAAACTGAACTCATTCTGCTTCCGTACACGAAGGTGTACTTGAGGGTTTTTATTTTCGAAGGGATATTCTTCGGTTCCCGGAAAAAGAATTTTTTAGAAGTTTCCTGGTTTTGGTATGTCGAGCACGTATTGCTTTCAGAGATCTTGATTTCGATGCGAATCTTTATAATGCTTCTCGGGACGTTGATCTTAATGTCATACTTTTAATCCATCTCTCTGTAATATCAAAATATAGAATAAACGTCCTTGTATGTTGGTTCCTGGAAAACAATGAAGTTTTACATGTCTGGCATGCTTAGATGCTTCTTTTTTTTTTAGATCGTGATCTCGTTGCGCGACTTCTACTTCGTCTTCCTTTCTTTGGAGCTTGTTTATACGAGTTTGAATTAATTCAAATATAATACAACCGATACAATATACTTTGATCAATAGAATTCAAACAATATAATCAAAAACATAGTAAACACATCTTTAACAAACGAAGAACGGGAACTGGCGTTTTGGTTAGCTCTTCGGCCGTAGAAATCAGCCAGGCGACAGAGCAAACTCGTCCCGGTCTAGTAATGTCGTACTTGAGGAACCAGCTACGTATAGAGATCGCGGGGTCAAAAGCTCGCTTGACACGTTGTCGTAATCCCGTAGCCTCGTGTAACACGAAGGGAACGCGTTTTCGCAGGGGGTTGCTGCCACGGTATATCGACCCTGACTGCGAGAACCGGACTTTCCGTTGTGAAACAGGAAGACCTCTCACCTCGGGAACGAACGCGAGAACCGGAATTGTTTCGCGAGCACAGGTCAATCGTTTCACGGTGAAACATATTAAATAATAACTAGAGCAGGAAGTAGTACGGTGTGTGTTAAGAAATCACGCGAGAAATTCCTACCTGATCTTTACGTTCCTGTTGGATATTGTTTTCCCACGTGAGTAGGCAAACAATAATTTACATAATTGTTTAGACAATGTATTTCTTGTGTGGATACAGACTGTCCATAAAGTCAACCCTTTTTTTATAATGCTCTCTGTAATGCAGCATTTTATGTATTTAATTTTTCTAAACGCTCCTAGCATTTTTCGCTCCTAGTAAATGCTATCTTGTTATCACCACTGGAATCACGCAGACCTAACGAAACAGATAGTTCAATTTTCCCCTTTTCCAAGGCTAGAAACCCGTTTCAATTTTTCCTGGCAACTCCATTGTCTCTTCGACCTCACGGTCAAGCAACAATCGCGTAATCTTTCCCAATTCCGCGGCGAATCTTCTTCATCTTGGTGCTCCTTTCGCAATGACACACCGGTGCAGTTCCTCTAAGACCCGTGGAGTCTGGCCCAATTACGCCCCTACCATTTGTAGGAAGTCTAGGCGAAAAGCGCGACGAATCGCGAGGCGTAGCGACCGGGTTAAGAAGAGTCGCGGGCGTACTCGAGGCGTACGAGCAGCAGGAGGAAACGTTTCACGGCGTTTTGCGATCATAAATTCAAATAAAGGGGAACACGCTCGCGTTACGTGTCGGGCATAAAGCACCGGTAGACAGCGAAAACGGACCGTGCCACTCGTCCCGCGCGTACGATTCTGGTTCCGCGGGCCCGTTTCGTTTTACGACGTGACACGAGGCCCTCGTCAAGTGGGTCAGAGGCCAGCCTTGTAGTAGGCACGCCAGGTTCCTCGTAGTCGACAGATCTCCGCGTAACGATAACCGGCCGACGACGACGCGTAATAAGGAGTTAAGACCGCGCTACACGTCTTTCGTTGGGCCTCGTGGAAAGGGGCGACACAACGCCTTCGTGTTCTTAGATTTTTTCATTAATTTTTTAGCATTCTTCCGTTAGTTCTTATTCCCCTTTCAGGGGTTCAAGTTCAATTTGCGTTGGGTACGTCACAAGGGGTGGCTTTTCTTTCAACTTCGGCAATTCAGTCTCCTTTTTGTACTATTTCTTTTCTATTTTCTCTTCCATAAACTGCTCGAAGTCTGCTTTTCAATTTGAATTACCCCTTTTTACCTTCTTTGGTCCCCTTCCACATTCCCCGCGCCCTTCCGCAAGTATTTCCAATATTATCTTTACTCTGCCATCCCCCTGAGAATTTCTCTGACCCTTAAGACCTCCAAATTAATTAAGTCGATTGCGTGTCTCTGGTCGCATTCTACTTCTTCCCGTCGTCGGCTCGTTTGAGAAAGCTCGCGAGACGAACGCGTGTGTACCTGTACGCGAGTTTGAAAGATGACGCACGAAATGTCGAGGAGCAATAACCACCGTCGCACGGCTGATTCATGCGCCACTGAAAATAGACGCGCCGCAGTACGTACGTACAGCGTGTACAAAGGCTTCGCTTTTTACAAGATTCCCGTGTAATGATAACCGGCGCGGCGCAATAAAAAGTGACACCACGGTCAGTCATTGCGAACCTCTCGCCGGACTGTCTCCCGTCGAAAGTCGACCTGTTAATGGATTCTGTAACGAGACCCGGCCAGCTGTTTCTTTCACACGACGGACGGATAATAAAGCAGGTCTCGTTTTAACGCGTTCGTGACGCGCGTTCAAACAGCGTTGCCCTTCTTTGCCACGGGATTACGAAATATAAACGAGACCTGTCTAATTGGCGAGAGGGAGGAACGATGGGAACACAAGACGACGATGAAACTTTCTTTTCGAATCGCATTCGTACCTTTAATTTTACAAATTAATCTCGCACAAGTTTCTTGAGAAACAGTCGTTTTATAATAATTACTAGTCGCATGATTTCGAACGCCTCCAATGAAGAAAAGCGGGGACAGGTTCTCGAAATGAACCGAATTGGTCAATTCGAAAGGATAGAGAAGCGAGTCTCTCGCCGGTATAAGTTGCAGATGTAATGACACGCTGTTGCGTGTAGGAGAGAGACTTGACGATGTGCTAGCCGATTTGCGAGAAACAATAGAAAACGCGAATAAGAATGCAAGTTTTCATTATTCAATCGTTCGCCCTGCTTTAAAATCGTCATTTTCCCTTCTTCAAACTGGCCGGCTTTCAAGCTGTGCATGACACTCAAACTCTGATTCTTCTTAGAATACTGAATTTCCACCGTTCACAAAATCAAAATGCTCTAAAATGAAAATCCGATTGATTAAGCTTATTTACGATGCATAGACCAACCCCTTTAAGGCAAGGCAACGTTATCGCCCTCCGCAATTGTTGAAAAAGAATCTAAGGGGTGGTATTCCGTTCACTTCGTTCTGATTTCCGCAACGTCGCGTATCGCGGCTGTCGCTTAAAAGTACACACGCGTTTAGATTAAAACGGCGATCCCCGAGAGATCAGCTTTACGGCCGCGGCGCGGCGGCTCGCTGTGAAGACGGCGCAACCCCATGGCGCGCCTTAAGTGACTGGACTCGACATTATCTCGCAAGAAGCTGGAGAGATTGTGCCGGAGCTTTCGTCGACGGGCAAAACTTTTCGCCGCCTAATGGGACCGCGTCCGTTATAATAATAATAATAATAATAATAATATCGTGCCGTTAAAGGGTAGCGCGGCTCACGCCTCCTTTTTAAGCATCTGCTCTCGCTTGCCATCGTTCTAGATGGATCTTCTTGATGTAATCGTTTGATACGGCTACTTTGAAAGCGGCAGCGGTAAAGGTGCTCCTGTTAAGTGTACACAAATGTGTAATAATCATAGTAGTCTACGTGAATTTCATTAGAATGATTTCCTCTGCCCTTAATATTTTATTTTCGTTACTTTTCTAACCGCGCTGAATTATGAATGTGGCATCTAATCGGATCAAAGCAACGGAGAAAAATCGAATGATTGTTATATTTACTTTTCCATGCAGTTAACAATCATTTGATTAAGCTGGTGGTCGTTGGTATTCAATACCGATTGAATCTTTTCGGGTAACTCGAATTGATATCTTAGCTTCGAATATACCATTAATTTGAATGGCTTTAAGTATTAACGGAATGATGCAAGAGAGCAGCGCAAGACCGTGTACGCGAAACAGGCAAGAGTAAAACGCTCGGAAGCGTATCTAAAACGGTAGAGCTTGCGTAGCACAGCTGCGTCGAAGTCTCCGGCATCGTAAATTCCTCGACGTTATCACGGTATCCATACGAAAATGTTCCGTGGCGGACTTTCACATTTCAGCCACGCCAATTCCGAGCCCCGATCGTCGTATCGAACCGAACAATTTATTGCTCCTCCTGAAACCGCGTTTTGTCACTGGACAAGGAGCACGGTCTGCCTGCTATCGAGTACAAGCTAGATAAAAATGTTACGAGGCTGCGTTTAAATCGACTGTTTAATGCGTAGAATATTTACGCGTAGCCTTTTATCGTGTATCACGTGGATACTCGTAATTCTTTGATTTCACTTGGATAATGTTCGTAGACTTTGATCTTCAAGCGGAGTTGATATCAAAATTAATCGATGATTTCCTCCTTCTTCTTTTTTTTCTTTACAATTTAAATACGGGAAGAATTCGATTAATATAAATTTCTCGAGTTCCTCGGCTTCGACGCGCTTTACTGCTACGTCCGTGAATCGTACAAGTATTCAGGATCCTCGACTGTCGTTAGCACCGTTGTCGGGATGTTTCACAAACTTTGCAGAGGTCTAAGGGGGACCATAGAGTACGCGAATTTATCGTGATCCTCGGTTGCTTCGATGGCGTCGCGCTTAGAGGAGATCAGCGAGAATTCATCGTAATTACGATCCATCGTGTACGTAACGTTCCGTCCGATCGACACTGGAATAGAATGCTTTCCGACATAAAATTTGTGTCCCAACCCGCAACAGCACAATATTAATGATTCATGAAAATATTAAAGATTATAGCGACACTTTTTCCTGAAAGGTCTGTGAATATTCCAGTTTCCCAAATTACTGAATTTTTCAAATCTTTCTTTTCCATATTACAATGTTTGTCGTATTTCATTGGTCCACATCCGCTGTCAATTGATCTATCGGCCAGAAATTATTTGTTTCATTTCCAATGGAACGTTCCCCTATCTATCCGGTCTACCCAAGGTCTGGGTACATATACCGTTGTCAGAATCGCATGGCTATTTAGTTTCCCGACTCGCGAATATAAACGTTTCACCGTTAAACCCGTACGTCATCCCGCTGGGGCACGTTGCGGAAAAAGCTTGGACAGGATTCTTTCCGCTGCCGCAAGACAAATCGTCCCGCTGTCGCCGGAATTTTCTTCAATCGACCCGGAGAGAGAAAGCCTGCTCGATTGCGATTAATTAAGTTTCTTTCAACGACCGTTCGTTTTCCCGTAAACTCCCACGGGTTGCTTTCTAACTCGAAACACTGTTTGCCGTTCTTAATCGTCAATTTCCAAGCTCCCGCTGCGCTGGATCGGGGGACTGTGAGAATGCTTGATTTTCATCCAGTCGGATGTATTATAAATCATCTTCATTTTTCCTTTTACTTCTGTCGCGGAGATCAGTGTAATTCTGTGACTCCACTCGTGACTACAGATCATGGCATGTACAACTTGAAGAAACCGAAATATAATTCGAGTTGCGGTTGGTTAAATAAAAAGCGTATAATGTAATACCATTCGCGCACTATGTTGTTTTACATTTTCTATTCTTTGTGCTGATCACGATATTTTCTTAGCGTTCGCACAGTTGCACTGCCAAGTGCTTCTATTATCTGCCAGTTCCTCGAGCCTTCCTCCCTCAATAATAATACACGAAAATTTGATACGCTTTCCGGATTAAATTCATCCCCTACAAGCGTTCACGTCGCTAAAAAGAGAATAATCTCTTAGAAGCTTCATGCAAGAATTACCGTACTCGCCGACGAGCAAACGTTTGCCACCGACGTGGCCCATGAAGTATCATGCATCGACCCGTAGCGTAATGCGAGGCACAATGAAATTGGATTAAGCCACCGAGCTGGCGAGACTTCGCTGCGCGTCCCGTTCTGTAACCGTGGAGAGTTTTAACGATCCACCGGGCGTACAAATTGTCGGGAGATGCTATCGGTTCGGACACGGTCCCCGCGGGAGCCATCGAGGGAGACAGAAGCGGAGCGGGCGAGAGGCTGCCGAGCAGATAGCGGACCAGATATAAAGAGAGTACAATGAGGATAACGCGGCGCGGGATAGACAAGGAGGACGAAGGAGATGCGAGGGAAGATTAGGGCGGCATCTCCCCACAGCGATGGTAACGCGGAGAGACTCTTCGCTTGATTCTGTTGCCCTCCTCTTCGCTCTCTCCGTCTCGTTGCGTTCGCCGCCCTTCGTGGACCACACCTCTCTCCCCCCCCCCTCTCCCCGCCCGACCGGGATTCGTACGTTGAGGATTCTCAACAGTAAATTACAAAATATGCTAAGCGGCCGATATAAATCAAAACTGGTAGCAAGGGTGCCGCGCGCGGCAAGGGATGGAGCGTCGTGGCGGTGGTGCAAGAAAACGGAGAGGAGTCGGGGTCTCCTTCTCCACGTTCCAGGGGGTAAGGGTGCTGCTCTCGATCGGGGTGCTCTCTACCAAGAGGCAGACCCAAAATAAGAGAGGAGGGAGCCCTGTGCCACGAATCTCTCACGGAACGAAGAGCGGTGCCTGCGGAGTTTGCAAACCGAGCAAATGGACCGGAAGGACTCGTCGCGAGAGGATATAAATATATATAGGTTGGCGGCCGCCTCTCTATCCTAACGCCGTATCGGTTATGAAATTCGAATTAGCCGGCCGTTTGATGCGCATCTGAACGCCGGATTCCCTTCAATACCGCTGATTTATGACGGTGGATGAAACGTCACTGGAGGGTGGTTGACTTCGTGAAACTCTGAACGGCGAACTCGCGGTCTTCCACTCTATATTATTTGTTGATCAATAATTTGACGAATATATGCGGAAATTACAAGGACCAGCGGCTGAGGTGAATATTAATTGTTCCACAAAGCACGAACTGCAAGTTGTCTTAACACCGAAGCTTTACGAAATCCTTAGCGAGTCAGCAAACGGTACTTTCGGCTTGGGAGTGCGTTCAGTTATTAATTAAAAACGTGGCCACTTGTTGACGCAACCGTAAAAGACACGAAAGGTGTAGAAAATTTATTGACCGTCTCAGTTTGATAAATTAGAGATTCGCTTTGGCTGTTAATTATAGATTCGACTATCGGTTGACAATGAAACCAGTATTTTAGGTATTACAGGAGAACGCGTGAAAATAATGAGACACACTCAGCCATTGACTATTGCCATAGATAAAAATTGGAAAACGCTCTTCGGTAGAACAAACATTAGCGTAAGAAATTGTCAACAACGAGGACCGCTTTCCTCTGGCGTAACAAAATCGATGGAAACACGCCGCGGATCGTAACTTCCCGCGGACGTTCGGTTTTCAGTTGCCGGTACCAGCGAATGTCTTGTACAGGCGTCATAAATTGCGCGTAATAGCGCGATAAACCACGACAATAAATCCATTTCTCTTACGGGGAGAATCTATCTACCAGCACGACGACAGGCGCGTCGCCGTCTGTCGTTAATCTCGATCTTCAAGCCGAGAGAAGAAGGAAGGGAAAAAAGTAGTTTCGTCTATGAGCTGGCAAACGAAAGAACCAAGCGGGGGAATAGAGCTTCCAGCGACGACGATTTACCTTTCCACGAGAGGAATTCTCGTGGTGGTCCCTAGCGCGCGGCATTGTTCCACATACTACGTAGTCGCGATAAATTATGGTATCCGCGAGCACTCAATTATACACGCGAGACTATTAATCGAGATACGGGGAACCGTGGATGTTAATAAACCGGCGAGCCACGTTGAGAGTGTTTTCAGCGACGTTTACACCGCCAGCTATCTGGCGATCTACGCTAATCGAGTTCTCTCCCGATTCATCCAGTCGCCAGGTATTCCGTACGCGAATCCGTCCACCCCTTGACCTTCCGCTCTACGGTTTAATTAATATGAGTAATAACATTTAATGAGACTGGGTAAAATATTAGGGATGGACATCAAAGGAATATATACGTAGCAGCAACGTTGGGATAAATACATATACATCGGTAAAAATATTTCTTTCTTCGAATCTTGAATACTTTGTAGATATATCTTGTTTAATACTAGTAAAAAGATTATTGCGAAATTCGCAACGAGGACTGGGAATGCAACGTTTATGTATTTGATCAAATATGCTGTTAAGGTAATCGTGCTTTCTTTCGTGTGAATAGAAAACAATTACTAGCAGAAGAAACACAACTATACGAATAAGAATTATGTGCAGTTGCATATTGTGACACTCGCGCGCGAATCGCGTAACAGAACCCTCGAAGAGAAAAGCCGTTCCCCCAAAAATGATGACAAACGACACAGCGAAAAAAGACGCCGGTAAATCTACTTAGCCGATTTAATGAGCGACGCGCGAACATTCATTCTCAAGAGACGTTTCGATCAACATCGGTCATCTGGCGTGTGGTAAAAAGCATCGCGACGAAGAGGTCGCGGGATAATTCACAAAAACGCGTCTGAGGCTAGCAGAAAAAAGCTTGGACGAAGTTTCACGACTACCAGGGAGGTCTCTTCTCTCAGAGAGAGGAGATCGTGACGGGGGAGATGGTAGAAAGATGAAGCTATGGAGATTTCTGCGTTATTCAATCGCCGCAACCACGAGCATACAGAATCTTTCCGCGAGCGTGAATCACGGGGAAGGCGTTGCGGGATAACTGTGGAAAGCGGTGATTTTTATCTTGGTCGGCTTAAGACGCGGGATACTAATATGCCATAGGTTCAACCGTGAGAGGCACACGACTCGTCATTTTGCATTAGCAATACAGTCGCGCGATAATGCATAGTCTCAATGGCTGTTGCTAATCTTGGAGTGAACACCAGTTAGTATTTGGCCTTTTTTTTTTGTTTTCTTTTAATAGAAGACCAATGTTGGGTTATTGCATTTAATATACATACACCTGGTGGTTCCGATGTTGTTATCAAATTTGAACATCGTGGGGATCGTAGCGCAGAGAGTCGAACATGTCTTTTCCGTTCGCGATCATGATTATGAGATTGATTGAAGTTCATATGGTTCGAATACTCGATGCCATTGCAGTCATGACAAATTGAATCCAGATCAATTTAGAGGATTTTATGTAATTAGCCTTCCCGTTTTTGAAATATTGACAAAACTAGACTACTTCAACGTTTTCAGTTCTCACTCTATGAACTCATTGTTCAAGATCGCGTTCAGCTACGATGAGAATTAATTAACTGGTACTCACGTGGACCAAAGCTCATGCGTGGGTGGCAATTTAACTTCCCCCGCGCTCTTCTCGGGTAGCTTGTAATATTCGTAGACATAGGAAGCGGCCGGATCGTCGCCATGACTTGCGACGGCCGAGACCTGGTGTTGCTGCTGAAGATTCAGCATCGCCGCGGTCGCTACTGAGAGCGGATGCTCGCAGTAGGTCCGCCAGTCGCCCTCCATACCCTGCACTTGCACCTGCACCGCGGCAACCCTCTTGTGAACTTCCGGATCGGCGCCCTCGGCACCGCTCTGCAGGGACTGCGCCGCTGCCTCCTCCGCGCCCAGCTCCTCCTCTTCCTCTGCGTCACGTTGCCCGGACACGTAACCCGGTTGCTGTTGCTGCGAATTGTCGTCGCTGACTACGCCGTTCGTGTCCTCCTCGCAACGACTTCTCCGTCTGTAATTGACACGAAAAAGAAGAAATGTGATGTGAGAATTTGCCAAATTGCCAAACAGGTAGATTGCTAATCAAAATAGCTGAATTGCTGAAATCGCTGCAAACTAAACGGCTAAACCCGTTAAAATTGCTAAATGGACGAATTAATTGTTAAAGAGCCAAGAAGAGATCCTTCAACATTGAAACAATACCACAGCGAAAGGAGTGGTACACAACTCACAGGGCTATTAACCCTTTGCACTCGAATTTTGTCACACTTCGAGTAGAACGCCAAGGTTTGGCAGTGTCTGCGCGAGGAGTACTTCGAGTACGAAGGGTTAATTCTCTCAAGTTCTCTGTTTAACCGCAACAGCGATTCCCTTCCTTGACATTCTTTCGGCGCATAGAATATGCGAGGCATCAAACAGATACGGGAAGACGCTCTTCCAACTCTGTTTGCACACGCCTCGGCATGGAAGCTCCACTTTGATGATCACGAATGAACTCATTAACCCGCGAAAGCGAGCATTGATTCGTCCTCTATGCGAACCGTCGAATCTCGCGTATCCCCGGTCTATCGTAGCCGGGCCTGTGCAAACAGCCGCGTCGAGGAAAATATTTGCACAGGATAACGCGGCCCCTCATTATCGGGGTGGCTGGTCCTCGCGAGGGGTGACCCGGGGTGAACCAGGTGCGGCGAACAGGAGCAATCGAACGTGACGCAGAACGAGAGGAGCGGACGGAGGGAGAGAGAGGTGAGAGGGGTAGAGGGAGATTGATTCGACATGCATAAATTAGAGAGGACCGAGCCTTTATTCCGACTCACGGGATCGGGATTGGAATTGGGATCCGGAGAGGAGTATAAATTGATGTCTGTAGGCAAAAGGCAGGGGTTTATAATAATTAATCTTCGTGCGTGTACTCCGTCCCACTCCTTCTCACCCTTCCTCGCGCTCTCTCCATCCATCCTTCGACGCGACTCCAAGTTACAGGCATCTGCCTGGGTATCCTATGGTATGCAGCTTTTTTTCTTCGAGCACGAAATCTAAATGGAACGCAAGATTCGGTTTATCCTTCCGAATCCTTTCAGACCGTGTCCAAGTTCGTATCCGTGTTCTGTCTTTGTTCGCGAACTCTTCATTTACTAATATTTTTTTAATCTAGTGCAACACGAGGTTTGCGGGTTGGGGCAAGACCTCCAAGTTACCGTAAAGTACGTCTAACATGTGCAATAAAAATTAATAGATCCGTATCAGAATTGGATTAAACAGAAACGTTTTACGGCATCTCGGCGCATTCCCACCTTTACCACGAACAAATTGCTACGCTGTCGAACGGTTCCTCGCGAAACCCTCCGCGAAGCCCCTAATTAATAATAGTAGCTAAGAAATAATAGCTTCTAAAACCCAAGAATTTTGTCGAGTCCCAACTAGCTTCGTTGACAAATATCCAAGTGGTCGCAGCGCGAACCTCGCAAGAGGCGATTAGATATCGCGACACGGTGGACGATAAATTATCCCGGCGGCGTGCGTGTGTGTGGCGCGAGGGCACCGCGCGTCCCGGTGGTCATTGCTAAATTGAGGAATCATCAACGGGGCTTAACGCACCGGCGATTATCGTTAATTGATAAATTCGACGGGACCGCCGGCGATTTATCGCGCCTGCCTCGTTCCTAACAGTTCCAGGAAATCCGCGGAGGATCGCGCATTGTCGAGGCTCTTCTCGTGGGTAAACCGTGCCGCGCGACTACCGTCCACTTCATCAGTCGTTTCCAGCCGGACGACACGCGGAACTGGTCAGCCTGCCGGCTTGTTCGACGGGGCATTCGTGCGAATGCTGGGAAATAATGCTGATGTTTAGGGAAAGATGCTTGAACTTGGAGTCGGCACGGGGGTAATTCTTAATGTTTCGCTTCTCGGAACATGGTCGAGTGGTTGCGACGAGGTATCGAGTAAATGGGAGGCTCGACACTTTTATATTTTCCTATAAAAATCCTGCTCGCGATATGCGTTCAGATAATTACGGTTGCGATTTATAGTAAAATTTAACGAACATAATGCGCGGATTGCCCGACGATTTACGCAGAATAGCAACTTGCAGATTCTTGAAAAATGTCTGTCCGATGTTTGTATTACTTTGCCGACAATGTGTAATAATTGAACATCAAAATTAAGGTAGCTACATCGAAATTCTTTGCTCACACGATTCCAACAATTCTTCCACTGTCTCGCGACGAACTAAGGAACTCCCGATTCGACGTTCCGCGACAGCCCAAGTTTCTCGACCAAGCAGCAACGGTGGGGAAAGACAAATTGTAACATCACGCAGCGCGGAAAGCAAGTAGTTTGTTTATCAGCGATTCGTATAGCTTCTCTGACGTTCGTTCGATCCGGCCAGCGTCATTTGTCTTGGCCGATCGTTCTCCGAAGCGCGGTGGTAACGGTGAATGAGAGGGAGGCTGAAGGCATCGTTCGCCAGGGTCCACGACTCGCGATCGCCAGAATGCATTATCGCGGCTCGCCGTGTCCGTCGTTCTCGCGCGCCTACCTCAACGGGCGAACGTTGCAGGTAGGTGGGACGCGCTTAGATAAAGATGGACACGCCGCGGAGGAACGCGTTTAATATTCCGTGGGTGTGCTGTCCACGCGACCCGGGAACCCACCCCGTTGCGCTCCCTCTTCTGCATTTCAATAAAGCCGCCTCCGTGCGGCTGCAAGTTCCTCTTGGCGGGCTTTCAGCTTTCTTACCACCTGGTCTCCACGCATTTCGTGATCGTTCGAAGAATCTTGGACGAAGATTTTTCGTTCCGAGCCACGGCTCGTGGAATATTGATCATTTTATCGTGAGGAATTCTTCAATTACCGAGCGTGATGTTTCAACACACGTTTCAGTACGAAGTAGCAGTTTCAGAATGTCAGAGGATGTCCTTTGGTTGTTGAGAAAACCGTGGGAGTTGTGTATCTATGAAAGCCAGCTTTCTGTTCGAAAAAGGATATTGCTTACATTATTAACCCATTACTGTCGTTTAATTTAATTAATCATGATTATCCGTCTTTAGTCACAGCTTAATAACCGCGAAGAATGTCGTTTGCTAATCCCCACGTGATCTCGCACATGTCCCATTTAATTAATGATCCAAAGAAATTAAGTGAAATATTTCTTCAAGGAAATAATTTGTATTTCCTGATCAATTTCACGAGCAGAAAATCATTGCAAAATACCCCCTCTCTCTCTTTGCAACGATTCCACGACCATCGACAACAGTGGCTGTCGCCCTACAAAAGTTTATTGAATTCAAAACGATCCGAAGGAACAAGTCCCGCTCGTTTTCTCCGTTCTCAATGCTTTCCTCGATTGTCCTGTAACCTCGATCCATAATCCACCGCCCCGATCCGTGGTGTTAATAAGATTTATGAAGGAGAAACGGCGAAAAGAATGCCGCGATCCATTTTACCGATACGTATCTCGATATCTAGTCGCCTTTGATCGCTCACACGTTCCTGTCGTTTTCGCTCTGCTCTCCAACCTGGCTGCCGCGGCACGCATACTAATTCCATAGATAAATTTACGTCACTCGAGGTTGTGCCTGGCCTAGGTCGAGGGGTGAATAAATTTCCAGTCTTCGTTTTCCACCGAAAATTAGGGAGAATGTAGAATGCAACGGGTTGTCAGTTACAGTTGAATATTAATAACCGGAATGTTCCCCAATAATGAACTACCCACGTATAAAATAATGAGAAATAATAAAATCGTCCTTATGCGCGTGAGTTAAATTATCGACATACAGTCTACCATTTGCAACCCCAGTTTCTCCAACGAAAAATGTACCAAACAATTTTCCTTTACTATGCCCGTCGATCGGAGCGGAAACAGGATATCGTGGGGAGCAATCTTCCCAGATCCAAAGAGACTCGCGTGTCCCGCCACCATAAACATGGCCTGCGCCCAAGTATTAACTACTCCCGGGCAGTAGGGGCATTCTACTTTTTCTATTTATGCGGTCGCTGGGTGGTAGCACGGTGATATCACCGGAAGCGACCAGTTACCCTCTGCAAAAGTTCTCGAACGAACGCCGGTGGCAGAATCCTTGCCACGCAGCTCCGACGCACGCATCGCCAGAACAAAGGGGCGTTCTTTGTCCTCTCTTGCTCGAGCCTACGTCCAGATCACTCGCAGAGAAATGTAACAGAGTTGATCGAGCGGGACGAAAGGATCGATGCTTCTGTTCAAGAGGCGGCGGACGAAAACGAGCGGTTACCGCTTCGAAGCAGACAGAACGAATCGCTCCTGTTGCGATTGATATGGAAAAGAATAGGCTCGGCGGAAAACAGTAGCGAGAGTGTGGATACTGGGGAAATGATAACAGTGAATTCAGAATCGCTCGCAGCGGAATAATAGGGCGGCAAATGAACGCGTCGCACGGCGAGCAGGCGTTCGGAGAATGACAAGCTTCGCCGCAGATAATGGTAGTAATGAATTCGCGCTGAAATCGCGCGTAACGCGTTACACGCTCGTTCCGCATTATCCCGCGGGGAATTCTACCAAGATTCGTTATGGCGAGTTTCGCGTCGGGCACGTTGCACGGAAATCGCGCTGATCGAAAATTACAATGCGCAACCGACAATTGAATACTGTGATGCAATCTTTGCTTTCCCAACAGATTTCGATTTTCTGTTTTTCTTTGTTTGAGAAAGATTTCAAGGAGAAGCCCGGCGCAGAGCCGATCGTGGGATTAACGGTCCCACGATCGATTACGAGAGATGCAACAATGTATTCACGCATGACAGCTATGCCAGGAACGCTGTCACGAGCGTTGTTCTCGTTTTCATTCAGCGGATTTTTACGTAGGCAGGCAGGCAAGCGCGGAGATTTACGAGGCCATTGTTCACTCGTTACGCCAGAAGTGGTCGGTAATGCGAAATTCCAGCAGACGCGTGCAACGTTTAATTGCAAGATTAATTGCGCGCGTTTAGTATCTTGATAAACGTCTGGCTAGCCTTTGGGATCATTCTTATTTATTTCTACTCAAGTTCTTTTAATTATTTCGCCGGTCCACCCACTGGAGCAGCATCTTATTATCGTCTATTCGAAAGCACTTCGCTATTCAATGATTCAAATATACGTAATTGAAAGTACCTTCCTTGCACGTTTCCTAACAAATCGCCCCAGAAACGTCGCAATCAAAAGGCTTCCAATTCGTACTCTTTATGCGAGCTTTCTCAATCACTCTACCATGCCCGACGACGTACTCGAACATAAATGCAGCCCCAACGTCGTAATAAGTCCGTCAGTCGCGTTCGACGTACTCGTAAAACCTTTCACCGGGACTCATCGCTGGTAAAATTCTCCTTGCTCCGTTGTTCAGTTCTGACAAGAGCCGCGGGGAGAAGGGAACGGTGACGAGATGCAACACGGGGGTAAGAAAGGTGTCGCGCGTTGACTTTGATGGATCGACGAACCCTCTCTCTCCTTCACTACCCCCGTTTTTGTTCGCCTCGGACCATTGCTTAGGTATTTGTTTTTTCTTTCGCCATGCGTAAAACGGCGTGTCCTGACAGGTTACTCTCTCACGGTGTATGTTAACGTTCTCGGTGCCCGCGCGAGTACCTACTACTCGATACGCGTGCAGATGCAAAAGCATCGCGCGAGATCGAGCGGCAAGTATGCAGCTGCCCAGCTCGTCGCGACGAAACTGGATCTCGGCTCTGCGAATCGCGACCATCGATACCCGATGAAGTTTCATTTTCCGCGGACGCGCAGGGTTCAATGATCTATCGTGATAAGAGCGTTCGCGCGTGGGCAGCCTTCGAGCGCAGATTCGAACACCGGAATTTGAAAGCAGCGCGAGGCTCGGCTTCGAAAAAGTTTCAGGCAAACGTTCCTCTTAGATCGAACGTGGTAAATTTTCTTTAGACCCATCGGAAAGACACTGGTGCATTAGCAAAGAGAAGATTAATTGTGTTTGCATTTCAATCGTGTTTCAATAATATTTCCGTGTAGAGCATTCAATTAGATTGTATTAAATGAATAGAAGTTATATTGAAAAATGTTGACAACACGAAGGATTAATTTAAGTGTTCCCGTTTGCAGAATGTCTTCTACGACAGTTTACTTTGCCTTGATTAAAAGCAGATTACACACATTTTAATGGAGCGTTAATCTTTGTGAATCTCTGCCACGTTACGCAACACGAAAGAAGCCAAACTATAGCGTTTCGTGATTTATCCCCAGCACGGTGCACTTAAAATCGCGTATAACAAACGTGAGTTGGCGAAGCGCTGGTCGTTGCAGAGATACGCGCGCAACGAATTCAATGAGTAACACGATCACGGCAACGAAATATCAATAACCGTAAGATAATACCGCGGTGTAACGCGAACATCGGTGCACCGCGACGCGTGGTAGGTGCTCGCAATTTCGTGGCGAACCCTGAAAATGGGTAGGAGCTCGGGAATATCTCAGCGATCGTCGCTTATCAACGTTTGCCTGACTCACGCTGGTTAAGTCAGCAGGATAATTATTATGCGAGCTACAATGGCTATTCTGTATCGGGAGCAGCGTTCCTGTCGCATTTTAAGGCTTATCGGAGAAACACGACCGTTCTTTCGTGGCTTGAGAAATTATTCATAAGGAGAAGCGTGATAAAGCAGGAAATTGTATTTATCCTCTGGACATGCGAATTCTGCATTCGGTGAACGTTAAATATATTCAAATTAAATTTAAATAGACGAGTGTCGCGCGAGTACATTTGCATTGAACGTGCAACAATGTAGGGGTAAATAGGTAAGGTCTTTAATACATTGTCGACTTAACGGAATGAATGCAAGAGTTAAAAAAAAAAAAAGTACACAGAGTCCTTTCAATGCTCCTTGAGAGAAAGGGACCGCCCTTTGGATGTTGCACTTCTGCCTACGTTTAGGCTCGCTATTCTAAAACAATCGCTCATCAAGTAGAGACAGAGGAGGCCGCACCACTCATTGTCAGACGAAAGACACTTTAGTTTGCACGATGGAATGCAATTGCTCACGCACAGGAGGTCGAAGAACTCGAATCACTGGCACGGCCATAAATATGCTTCATTCAATCCTTTCCAATCGTTCGTATCGAATCATTAAATGTTTTATTTCAGAAAACTGTACGCACTCTCTATCGTCCGACAAAAGTTCCACCAAAGCCACTGTTCTTGTCTTTTAACAAGGATGATGCGTAATTAAAAGTATCAACAATACTGTAACTCGGCTTTTCCACCAGATACGATTGGCTAACGCGCATAATTCTGTCCCTTATCAGTGCATTCAATGTACCTCGCTATCTAGCTGTCCTTCCAAGCTTTCTCTATGTACCCTCTCGGTTCCCTTCGTTTTCGCGTATCTCGAAAGGGTTACACGGTGGCTACCCAGCATGACCACCGATAGGATAAGCGTCACCCTGCTTCCTACGCGGCCTGAAAATTAACAGGACAGGACGAGAGCAATTAGCGTATAATCGTCGAGGATGCAAGGCGATAACGCCACTGGCGTAACGGAGCGACGAGTTCCTTGGGCAATTTTTTACTTTGCCACCGGTTAAGAGTTGGAAGACTCGGACGTTTAATTAAAAGTCCATAAGAAAATCTCTAGTGTTCCTCTGGAGTTGCTTGATCAATTATTTACTTTGCCACTGGTTAAGTTTGAACAATTTGGACGATGAATTCAAGTTCCATAAAACATATCTCCGGTGTTCCTTGGTCAATTTTTTATTTTGCCACGGTTTAAGCTGGAAGACTTGGACGTTTAATTAAAAGTCCATTATAGAATATCTCTGGCCTTCCTTGGTCCATTTTTTACATTGCCACTGGTCAAGTTGGAGAAATTTGGAAGATTAATTAAAATTGCCATATCATAAAAGATATATCTGCGGCATCTCTGTTACTTTTTATTTTGCCGTTTTGGTTGAATTTTAAAAACATGGACCACGACGTGCAACTCTTATACCGCGGCGCCGCTAAACAATGTCTATGTTTCATTCTCTATCTGCTCTCCGTACAAGTATTCTAGGATACCATTTGCATAAGCATCCGCCGTCCAGTGACTGCAAAAGTCTTTGTCCCTTTGCACCAGATACTTTGTTTCCCTTATGAAAAGGTTCTTCCTCCATCTCCCGTTTCATCGTGCTTCCCTTGCCGAGGAGCGGAACGCCGTACCGGCACCACGGGCTCGCCGACTTTTCGCGCGTGCACGGAAGCAGCGCGGAATAAAGGAATAAAGATTCGCCAAAGTGAGGCACCCCGTGGCGCTTTCCTGGAGGGTACACCACGAGCGCGTTTGCGGCATTCTGTCGGAGGCGCTGGACCGAGAGCGGGGAATCGGTCCGGCACGAGGAATGGGGTGTCCCGAGTGATCAGAGGTCCTATACCATAGGACAGCGGTGCATAATAGGCGCGAGAGCGGACGGTGCAAAAGGAGGCAGCGCCGATATGAAATATTCCCCGGAGTGTAACTCTATATTATTATCCTCTTTCACACCTTCGTGCACCTCTATGCGCGAAGAGGAGCGCGCTCGGCAACAATCAACGAATGCCTCCATTGTCTCTCATTGTCGCGCGCGGCTTGTGCGCGCACACGCGTAACAAACGCACAGGCCGGAACCCCCGTGCATCCCTCTGTCGTCGCTGTAGCCAGCGTCATTCTCCGAGGCGAGTCGACCTGCTCTCCGGAATTAATTAGCCCCGACGTGGCCGCTAATTAGCAAATCGAGTCTCGGGTGTTCGAGTCCGGCGATCGGAAAGCGAACAGCGCGCGTCGTGCTTTCACGTGCAACGTTTCATTCTTTTTTTTTTTTTTTTTGTTTCTTTAATCGAGGACTCTCTTGAGAGGAGCCATCAAGAGCGGACTCTGTTTGGTTCGATCGGTTATCCAAGGATTATTGAGTCCCTTTGGCTAATCTTTTTTTTTTTATCCTTTCTGCTTCTTCCTCTCTCATTCAACATCGAATCGCTTTTTATTTTCGCCGCTCCCGCTTCGATATCGAACGATTGGTCAGCAAGGGAGCCGATCGGTAGAGGTTTATCTAGATGGACGTTTCTGCGACCGAGTTTTCGAGTTAATTCGCATGGACTGACAGATAACAGCAACGCGCTGCTTACCCACGATACACAGATGGGAAAATATTACCAAGACCCCGCGCGGTCGGTGGAATAACGCGAATCTAATTAAGAGTACGAGAACCGATTCCATGGAACTGGTTCCGAGAGAGTCGATTAGGCCACCGACGCGACGTACTCTTCCTTGCGGCTGTCCAACTTCCGAACACGGAGTCATATTCGTAAGGACGGGGCAAATGGGAAATGCATAATTCTGGATTAAACCAGGGGAAACGATGCCGATTATTTTCGATAGGACGCTCCTCGAATTTGCATTTAGAATGCGCTCTCGGCGAGTGCAGGAAGGGGTAAATGCAGAATAAAGAAGCATCTGCCAGGGAAGATGGTAGCGAAATTATTTTTCTCGTGGCCAGAGAAATGATAAAGAATGTAAAATTATTATAGAAAGTTGAAATGTATATATACATATAAATTTGAATACAAATACAATGCTTCCCATTACACCAAATTCAACAAAATTCCGCACCGATTTCTCGTTTCTCTCGCGAGAATACCACTCGAATAGAAGCAACCGTGCGAAAGGGGTTGTGATACACCGGCGTCGTACGTCGAAGACGATTCGTTCCCTGGCGGTGATCCATCAGCCCAGCGTGTCCCGATCGTTCTCTCCCCGCTATTAAATAATTCAATGAATCGTTCCTCGATCCTGTTGCGACGACGAAACGAAAGGAAAGGCGCGCGGAACAGGAAAAAGGTGAAATAGATGGGCGAGAGGGCGAGTCGCTGGGAAACGGTAAAAAATGACGATAGTCAAGCACGGTTACGCACGGGCCGAGGTGATTCGATGCGTGACATTGCCCGTTTAAAGAGGCCGTGCAGCGCGCGGCCACCGCTGCTTCTTTCCTTTTCGCGCGAGGCGCATTGTCGTTGCCAGGCCGGTTATCGCGCGTTAATGCGACGCTAATAAGAGGTGTCTCCTGTTTCGAGAATCGCCTCTCTTTTTACCCTCTTGTCAGCATCTCTTTTACGGAAGTCGCCGGCGTCGTCGACCGGATGACAATTAGTCAGCCCCCGACTGATAGCGTAGCCGCTGTTGGAATCGCATTAAGATAAAACCATTCAGGTGGAGACTGTTTCTTTCGCTTGTCTGTTTGCCGAACGTCCCAACACGCTTTGTTTGCCCATTTTCGCGATACGCAATATTTATGCGATATCGCATTGAAAAATTGGAATTTCGTCTCCTTTTCAAATCTCCGTCCAAGGAGGGGAATCAATCGCGCGCCAAACAATTAGCAATTCTCTCGGCTTCGGGGGTGGAATTTCTTAAAAAAAAAATGAAATGCGGGCTGAATCGAAGCCGAGTCTTGGCTACAATCTTCATAGCATTTAAACGAATTCCAATCGCAGCTGACGAATGTCAACAGCATTCCCTGACAACCAATCGTTCATAACAAACAAGCCAGGCCAGGAATCTTTGCCGAGGAATCGCAAATCTTTGCACCGCCATTCTAACAAACTGTACATGCTCACTTGCTTTCTAACGGATGCGATTCCAAGATCCTAAGATCAAAGACCATCTGCATCCGGTGTAGCACAGCGAGTGGAACATTGTCCCGAAGTGCAGCAGGCCGATCTATCGCGTGTACCCGCTGGTTACGACAGCTCCTTCACTCCTTCCCTTTCACGCATCTCGCTTCTAGCTCATAGAGGAAGAGAGAGAGAGAGAGAGAGCGAGCGAAACATGCCCGCTCGTGGAGGATGGTAAAGGGTAAATGGGAAATTGTAAATGGTAGACCACCAGTGCGCGCCGAACATGAATGAATGGAACCTGCTTCGCCACTTCCATACCCATTATAGGAACCGAGACAGCCACGCACACGCACACGGTGAACGTTCGTTTCGTGTGTGACCGGATCACTCGGGCACCGTCGTCTATGCATCGCGGGGACACGTGTAGACACGCGGCCGTGTAGCTGCACAATGCGCCGATCCGTTTATTCGCCTGTCGTTCCTGTGCCCGCCTGATCCTCCCGGCACGGACGGCTGTTTCGAGTTCAACAGGTCTCCTTAACCGATAGACGACTCGCGTGCAACGGACGTAGTGGGATCGAATTTGCTCTAGGCGACAGAGCTCGTCGGGGTGGAATACAGGGAAAGGACGATCGCAGGCGCGCCTAGGCGGTCCGATTAATCTCGTTCTGTACTACTTGCTACTCAAATAAGTAAGATACGTCTCATCGAATTATGTCCTCAAATTAATCGTAAGGAAGATGTAGGAACTTTGCTGCGCATATTAAGTTCGATCGCATACCAGACGCAACACTCGGAACGTAAAATAACTATTTCGAAAAACATGAAATAGCCTTCAAATTATCGGACACAAATCAGACCCGTGTCCATCAAATAGTTTTCGTCGTTATGATTTTCTTAAATTCATGAATGTCGAAGAGCAAATCTGAAGGGTTCCGCCAAAAAAAAAAAAACGTGCGACGTCGAGACTGCAGTCCACGAAACCCAATGTGCACGTAATGTATATTCAATTACGTTACACCTCGCGCCGGTGTTTTGAAACCGATTCACGGCGCGCATCGGTGCGCACTTTATGAAGCCAGTTTCGCTAATTGGTAAACACGCATAGCTTAACAAGGTAGTTCTGCGCGATGGCAGTAAAATGATCAAATTTTCATCCAGGCCGTGATCATCGGGCGGCCGATGCGCGCACGGCGCTCGTGCACGTCAGAAAAGTGGCTCGTTACTTACGATCCCCGGCCGATAATTACTATCCCGTTTAACACACCGATGAAATTTACTGGCCAATATATTACCCTTTACGCGCACGGCAACGAGCCGATTTAATGGTTTCATTCGCGCCGCGACGGAGAGCGTCGTTCGCGAGAAGGCCTCCGCGAGGGAACCGCCGTCGATACGTCTGTCATCCTTTAAATCAAACGGAGCGTAATACTAACTCTTCTGCTTTTCGTGCAATCTTGCAACGAAAGGAATACGATACGCGTTCCTTCCCTCTCTCTCTCTCTCTCTCTCTGGTTCCATTTCTTTCCACGTCCTCCGCGCGCGTACGACCGTTTTACGAGAAGAGCCATCAAAAAGGCAGCCTCTTAAAACGGAGAACGTTTTTTTAATTTCTCCTTTTACACCGTGGCAAAGGTGTCTGTCGCTAATGATGTCGCAAATTCGTTCCACTTTATTCTTGCGTCTTATAGCGGCGAATAAAATTATACATCGGCGTATATACGTGAACAGCGGAGGCTATAAAAATTTGCTACTGCAGATATTCAGCCGGAATTCGTATTTATCGCGTCGCGTATATCACTGTTCTCTGGATGGGAACTTTTCAAAGCCGTTCCCTTGCTTCGGTTAATTGCGGCTAAGTCGGAAAGGATAAATCACGCTTTTGTCAACAGTAATTGCGGGAATAATTTTCGAACCGATTTCTTGAAATTATCAATTTTACTGCGTTCCATCGATGTATGTTCAGGAGGAACGAATTGCATACGTTTTTTTTTTAGTATGTTCGTTAAAATAAACACCTGCAACGTGACGTACTGTGGCCAACCAGGAAGGGGTCAGGGGGTTAAACTCTAACATCCACGCGGTCGAACGACACGTCCACGTTTCGACGAGCCACAGTAACTCCGAATCGTTCGTAAGAAAACGTTCAAAAGCTGGCAGGGTCGCAAGGGTCGTCGTCGATCGCAACACGTTCTACTTTATTACCTAACGCGGCGATATCACCTTTGGGGAAGAAAGTTCAATAACTGCGTGCTCGCGATTACCGCGTAGCTTCCACCGCAGCAGCTCTTCCTGGTCAGTTTCGACGAGCAGTCGGCCCGGATTTCAGGATCGGCCATCGGGAAGCGGCTATTTCGCCTGCTTGCGCAATAGGTCACGGCGATCGTTCGTCTTTCAGCGAATTATCGAAACGCGCACGATTTATCCCGGCGAACGAGGAAGATCGTTACGTGATCGGTAAAACGGCGATTTCGTTGATCGATTTTGTAGATTGCCAGTCCCGCTACATCATTTCTTCCGCGCGCCCGATCCTTCGACCGACGATTACTGAAGATCGCTTTTTTTTTGCTTCCCCGCTTAAAAATCGCTTCCGATTCTTTCACGGCGACTTCGATATTCATTTCTCAGATTCGCGTTCCTTTATGTAATTCATATTCCGTCGCGGGCTGTAATAAATCAATCCGCTATACACGCCGGGCATTGCCGTTTCTCGCGCGACGAGCCATCGCGTAATCTGCACTTTCGATCGCCGCTTTCGAGCCGCCACCCGATTTAATGCCGTCCCCGGCACCGGCGACGCGTCGGGACGATTGTTTAAACTGGAGCGCGCAATTAAGATCCCACGTCGAAATATTTCTAGGCCGAAAATTACGTTCCTACGTGCCGGGCTAAGCTCGGGTTTCTCTTGCAACTCGACGCTTCTGGTTTCTTTTTTTTTTTCTGGTTCGAAAGTTATGATATGTTGCTCTTCCAGTTTCATAATGTCTGTATATTGTCCGTCGATTAAGCACCGCTTTTGTGGAGTAAGTGGCGAGCGTTGTTAATGGGACGAACATTTAATCCGTTACTAATGCCACGATTAGTTTCCCTCGGGCATTGGCCTGGACCGGAAGTATCAAGCCGGGCCATTAAGCGAGTCAACGGGATGCGAACGTATCGATCCGACGATCGCCGAAAGAGTACTCGCGGTCCTGACAAATCGTCAGGTCCACGAGATTCTGCTTTGTCCGCGTGATAACCAAAGCCAAGCCAGCGTTGCGTTACCATTTCGCAGAAAAGTTAACGGCAATCGATTCGCCGGTATACGCGATAACTACGAGCTCCTCGCGATTCTTTTTTTTCTTCTTTATCTCTGCCTCCTAGGCGCGATTAATCAATGCCCCGCGCTAAAGATTTCTTCGCTCGTAAAAAATTTACGATACCTTTATTGCCCTGTAATTTTTTTCGCAGCGGAGAGCTAAAGCCGGGATTTATCTCGTTGCGCGGTGCTAAACGCCTTGCGGTTGGATATCTCGGCGGAGCGAAGGGAGAAATCGTTGATACGTAACGTTACTTTTCATTCAGCTTTTAGCGGGAACAATATTGAAAAGGACTTTTTTTCGTACGCAGCTGATTCAAAATTATTGCGAATCAGATTTAAATTTTATAAATCAGCGAAAGAGTTCTATCAATTTTTATTTAGAGGCAAGCAAAGGATTCGTTGTTTTCATGGAATTGTCGATCGCTTTAAAAGGGATAAAGTTGGTAAAATGAATGATTAATATTTTACAAAACCTTCGACACAGTCGTTTAATTTTCCATCACAAGAATATCCCACGACATCGCCGGCTTCTCGAAAGCAATTATAACGAACGATCGCTGGAAGACCAATGCGACACTGCGGAGAAACGCTTTTAATAGCGCGCCATTAGGAGTTCGACTACGACTGTAGATTTGCATTTCGTACGGCATTAATATATTGAAAATCGCCGACTGCACGACGGTCGTGCCTTCTCCCGCAATATTATACCGTGGAGATTCAAGTGTAATGCGCGCGTAGAATCCGGCTCCGATTAATCGATACAATTAGACCGATAAAACTCACGGCAACGAGGGGGCAAAGTAGTTGCGGCGACTCGTTAACCAGCTTCCATCCACCGTTCCGCGGGTATCTTTTTATTCCGGAAATTGCACCGCGGTATTTTTCTTCGTCTTAATTCTCGATCGTATCCATGAACAGGGGAAGAATTTTCTCGAAATTGTACGAGCCAGCTTGGATT
This sequence comes from Holcopasites calliopsidis, assembly GCA_023838395.1. NCBI lineage: Eukaryota > Metazoa > Arthropoda > Insecta > Hymenoptera > Apidae > Holcopasites > Holcopasites calliopsidis. The sequence continues at coordinate 177,144 of JALHAQ010000026.1, forward strand.
ACACGGTGACGCGTTGTCCTACTTGCGTACCACGATTGGCTCGCCCACCGAAATAATATATCCCTGTGCATACTTAGTCGCACGTATCTGATTATATTACGATGATTAATGACGGTCATCACCGAAACGATAACGTTACAATTCAATTTATGATCGACCATGCATTAGCCCCGTCGCTTAATACCTCGCGATACATCACGTCGACTCGGAGCTGCGTTGCTCTCTGCTCGCTGTTTGCCCCTAGAATAAGGTAGAACACTTCTTCGCGACATTGGTGCATATACAATCGCGCTTGGAAGTCTTTCGAAGCGTGCAAGGAGTTCGGTTAGCCAAGTTTCCGCTTCGACGAAGTGGGGACTTTTGTGATTCGACCTCCTTTTCGGTGTCCATTTAATACCGAGTAATATTTGTAATCGCTTTACGTATTCTCGCATGCCCATATACCATGATATGGAAGAAAAATAGGAATGAAATATCGTGTTTGAAATTAAGATTGGACAGTCAGAAGTATTGCGAGTTCCCTGAGAAAACATTAGCTTCCAACATAAAACCACCTCCCGGCGGAAACACGTTTAGGTAAACCTATAAATTCCAATTCTAACGTCAAACAAATCTTGCTTAAAAATATCTAGCCATCGTGCCTCCTTAAAAATTCAGCTCGGAAGGAACGGGCCCCATTCAGCGGGTAAGTTTCCCAATCGACGAACCTTACGTCACGCTACGCGCGGACGCGTGCCAGCTCGCCTAGCCACGCATCGAAGTCGCCGGGATCCGAGTTAAAAGGCACGGTCGAACGTGAATACAATTCGATCCTGATCGACCGCTTCGAATAGCAACGCGAGCCGATTCGGACTGTCCGAAATGGGACGGATACTCTTCTAACGTTGCAAGTTGCTCCGGATTCCGCGTTCGTTCCTTTAGTCGCCGGGGCCTGCTTCGGGGCATGTCCCGGGAACCAGTTCGTAGTCAGCGAAGCATTAATGATCCCGAATACACATCTGTGGGCCCGTTAACTAATCTCCCTATGGCGACCTTCCATTAGCTCGATTCCACGGCCGATACATCATCGGAGCGGAGCACGGGCGCAGCGGCGTTTCTCTTCGTACGGGTTTTCGTCCCTTCGGGCGACTGCGAGTCGAGGATGATCATGGTTGGGACGTGACTTCTCTGCCGGTTAGGGACAGTATCGTGATCGATATTAATATCACAGAGTGTTAAGAGCGTGTGCGATTTAAACTATTTTCAGTACGTTAATTTCGGTACGAGACATTCTTGGAGAATTTTTCTGGCATTCTTTCCATGGAAGGAGGACGTCGATCATTTTAGCAGATATTGATATCCATGTACGAGAGCTATTTACTGCAAATTTTGTGAATACAAAATACTACTGAACGAATGAAACATTATTACGAGCAATTCGTCTAATTGCTGAACTTATTAATTCTAATTTGCTCGAGCTCTTACAATGGGACTTTCACAGGGTATTATATATTTCGCAAACTGTAGATACAACCGGTTGCCCCCTATATGCTCTCGCAAACCGAAACGTGCGTCGAAGCGGAAGATCTTCGGCGCGCTGCAGGAAGATCTCGATCGATCGGCCATAGCCTGGAGCCAGCTTCCGCCGCTCGACAAATCATTCCTCGTTAACGCCGGCCTTTCGGCTCGCGATAGCAGCGGAGAAGTATTAATTTGCCGGTACCACTAGCGGTGCGTATGGGACCAGTCAACGGTTCCTCTCTCCGCCGCGGGATTCGTGTCTTTTTCGCCTCGCTCTTCCAAAGCTGATTGCTATCGAGCCTCTCCCATCCTCGATCTCCGCTATCCGTCTTCCCGGAACGGGACCGACTGATACGCGTTATCGAGCAGCGGCGAGTTCCGCCACAGCGTTGCACCTTATTATTCGACTGAAATAATTTATTGTCACGATACACGCGACCTCGATTCTCGTTCGAACGGCATCCCGTTCACGGTCCAAACGCGCCGAGCGCTATTCCCCATTAATCCGTTCCGCGATTCGATCGTTTCTTTCACCCGCGGGCCACTCTGAACCAATTAAAATTTCTATCGGCGATATTATATCGATGATGATCATGCTAACAAGCCACACGGTTTCTCAGCGTCAACGATATTTTTTCTACGCGTGGAGGCTTAAATTGTAGGATGCGCTGGTTCTATCCTAGAGGCGACGAGAGTGCTTATTATAACATTATTAAGCAGGACGACGCGCTCGACAAACAACTGATGCACTCTTCCAATGCGTAAACGTTGTTAGAGCAGACCAGTTATGTGCATAGATCGTAAACTACCGAGCTGCAGGGTGCGATCATTAAATCAATATCAAAGTGACGACTCGTGTCTGGTTTATAAATAGTGTAATTTAGCAAAACTTTCCCAAACGCGGTTCCATCTGTGCACGTCCTGCAGGATCAACCCTTCAACGTTTGGTCCTCGAATTAAACTGTAAATGCGAGGCCTACGATCGAGCAGAAGGTTCCGCGTGATTCTCTCTGGGTATTTCCGTAGTTTTCCAAACAGCCCGATCGAACGAGTCGCTAAACGAAAGGCGTCATTTAAAAGTGTCACCGCGTCGAGATGCATTCCCGCGCGAGCGGGTCGCATGTCGCGGATACCCGTTCCCCGTCGGAGGAATCTCCCCGTACAAATCGTTCGTCGTTAAAGCTATTTTTCGTTTCCCCCCCGCGCGAAAACGAAAGATGGAGCGGTGAAAAAAGACGGGATACGCGAAAGAAAGAGGATGCGAATTTTTGCGCGTTTCTCGGGTCCGACGTGTTCTCCCCGAGCTGCCTAACGGTCCCATCCTCTTACGCAGATTTATCCTTCGTCCAGTCGCCCCCCCCCCTCTCTCTCTCTCTTTCGTTGAGGTGATAACCACACGTCCACGTCGGGGAATATTCGCGCGGCAGGTAAGCCGAGACGCGGATACCCAAAGGTACCACACAGCACGATTATTCTCTCGTTTGCGTTCTCGTGAAAGGCGCTGCTTCCTCGTCATCCCGAGGACGAGGAGGTAGGGGAGTGGACGACGATGATCGGCAAATGGCGTCCGATCGCCGGATTCAGGGATTGAATGAAACTGTCGATACCTAAGAGTTATGGTAATTATAGGTAATTAGTAAGTATTCAAGTGTCGCGTTTTCTAACAAGAATACACTCTTCGCGTTCAATTCGTGTCGCTTTAGGCGCTGCTCGACGACGAGCGCACGCGTAGGCGTATTGTCCTTCCTCCTTTTAACGCGTGCACCGCGATGCAACTCAATTTCCGTCGTTGCCCTGGCAAACGTAATCTATCAACGCCGTTGATTCTTTCGGTAAAATTAAAATATTGTCTCACGAATTTATCGTTTAGTACATTTCCCCCTCCTTTTTTGATTTTAAACAGACCAAGAGCGCCGCTACCTTTTCATTATTCGATTATCATCGTTTTTATTTCATTATCGCTACTATTCAGTTTGTCGTTCCGTTGTGCGACTTCCGCACCGACTTTGAGGCGAGAGCAAGGAAACAAAATACACATTCGTAGAGCAGCGTGAAGGCAGAGGTGAAAAGAAATGGCCTCGGTGAGTAGCGGAGTGCAGGGACAATACCCGACGGGAGTGCTTCTTTCTTTTTTTTTTTTTACCTCGCGGCTCTTTTAACCCCCTTGCCCTGCTATTCAGCGGAAACGCCACGCCATTGTGGCTACGTGCACGACCGGCCTAAAGAGAACGCTGGGCAACCCCGTGGCTCGAGGCTCCCCGAGCGGGCTAACGATCGTGTTATTAGCGCAAATCAAATTGGCGACTGTCTCACGGCGAAGGGACGGAAAGAAAGTAGCCGTGAAGAGGAAGAGGAGAGGGAGGCGTGAGTCCAATTTAACTCTGCCATGCGAAACGACGCGGTAATTTGCATATCGAAATCATAACGCACGCCCCAACGTAGAATCGCTCTAATTTCTAAGCCCCTTTTATATCGGTGCCGTATAAAATTCACTGTTACAAAGCGAATGTTCAGTTTCCTACTGCGACGGAAATTAGCGAAGTTCAACTTTGCTGTCCAAGCTGTTGTCAATGCAATTTTATTTGATATTATTCGACGCTATCGGATTTTATATGATGCGTTTCTCCTACTTCCACTGGTCGAACGTGTGGTGCGCAGTTCGAGATAAATTATCAAGCATGACAGAGAATTTAAATAATTACGTCCTCATTCTCTACAAAAGTATCTATCCTTTTATCTCTTCGACCGCGTACGCAAACAATTCTATTAAAATAATTCTACGTGGAAAAAAAAAGCGAGTAGTCATTGGGTGCAACAAAGTTTTCAGCAGCAGCGCGCGTATGCACGCGTCCTTTGGCCAGTGCAGGAACTGGTTTGCAGTTTTTCAATGGTTCCTTTTTTGCATAACCTCGACCGTGAGCATTGTCATATTTCAGCCGTTCCATCCGGTAGTGAGGTCGGTTAATTAGCACGCTATAAAGCACACGATAATACAATTTATACATCTGCCTATTGGTTATTATCCCGCCGCAGCCTCAGCTTGATAAACGCGTCGTGAAAGTCTAGCTTATCCGCCCCGCCGCGCCGCGTTTAATTGCTATATTTTCTCTTTGGCCGGCTTTTCGCGGACGCGGTAGGGGGATTCGGCGATAGCGCGGAGTTTCGAGCCGATTACCCCGACCGGCCGATACCGACCGCAGCCCGATTATTATCGGAAGCTCGAACGCTTTTCTGTCCTCGAGATCCTTTTCTTTTCCTTTCTTTCCTTTGCCCGCGACGTTTCAATTTATGCGTCCAGTTCCCGCGCGATTTCTGCCCCGTCCTCCAGCTTCTCCCACGGTCGGGGGATTAAATTCAGGAAATTGTGCGCGCCCGGAAAGTTCTTACGGCTTGATGCAACTTTTATCATCGTTGCGCGCTTATATTTGAATGCCTTTCACTCTTGCCCATTATTGTTTTTCCTCTTGATGCTGCGTCATTTTATTCATCTGCATCGTAGCCAGCTTTCGATGCGCTACCAATTTTATGTTGTCAAACGCTCGTAGAATTCCATCGGCCACGCGATCGCATCCCTATTTTTTACTTTTTCCAAATTTCCTCATTATCATTTTCGTTTCGAGGCTCTACTGTAAATCAAATCCCCGGCAATTAGTTAAAAAGCCCAACTGTATCCCGGGCCGAAACCGTTCCGATAAAAGCATCTCCGGCGGATAATCGGTGCACGAGAGGCGCCACGATCTCATTATAAAATCGATCGCTTAGCTCGAGTTATCACGGCAACCCACACAGCGCGCCACTCTAATTCCTCTCTCTCTCTCTCTCTCTCTCTCTATTTCCCTTGCACAATTCGAGCACCGGCCAGCCAAGAAACAGTTAATCTCAATACGGCTTTATAGCTCCATTAAGCGTCCGCGAGCATCAGGGGAAGCGGGCGCTCGCGTCCTCCGGGGCGAACGATTATCCCGCGGCTATCGCGACGCCTTTCGTTCGCCGTTTCCAGACTAATTGTCGATTAAACGGTGGCCTCTTGCGCGAGATCGTCCAGCGGCGGGCCGGTCGACACGCAGTACGTGCCCTCGCACTGAAATCGCGAATTATTTCGCAGATGTACACGCGTTACTTTCTTTCTTTTTCCTTGTTGCATCGATCCGTTCGTTCGCCGGCGTGTCGCAACGAACGTTTACCCGCTCGCGGGACAACGCGCGTTCGCCTGCATAAAGGGGTGGCGTGTTGCTGCTCGTTAAAGTCTCTGGGAGCAATGGGAACGTTGCGCTACGTAGTGATTGAATATCAGTTTCGGATTCGGTGGGAATTTAATCGCGATTCAAATTGGCTTTCGAATTTCTGCCCTTTGTAACTCGACTTACTCTTTCTTTTCTTACGGAGATTGTACTGCAATTGCGAATACTTGGAATCTGCATCCTGTGACTGAGAGGAAAAATTGTAATACTGAATTTCTCTACTGTACAGTGCGTAATAAGGTATTACTGTATTAAAGGTATATTAAATTTTGTCGAACCAAGCTCGCCAGATGTGACGACGTGTACGGTATACTGAGAAGACACCCTATATAACGAGGAACCTGCGGGTCTTCGTGGGCACACAGGGATGGTCAGGAAAGTGTCCGGCGCGGCAGGGCCAGACCGTCCAGGAGAGCGGTCACCCATTCCGAGGGTCATCCACCGGCTCTCCTCTCACTTAGCATAAAAGGGTAACTAGCAAATGCTCAATGCGCGTACAATAATGGGACGAGTGTCCCATGGACATAATTAGGCGCGACCCATGGGAAATTCAGACCCCATTTCGGCTTTCCGTTTCTCGCGGACTCTAAGCTGGGCTAAAGTAAAGGGTCATCGTTGCCGACAGAGACGGAGGCATATATTTCAGGCTCGTTCGTCGCTTTGCAGCAAGGCGAGGAGTAAGATTCGTGTAGCGAAATAAATAGAACGAATTCGAGTGCGTTGGGAATTCGTTGGAGGATAATACGTCGCCGAGGAATATCGAAAGATAAAATCTGTGGACAAAACTTGACATTTCGTTCCTTATAAAATATTCCATGCGCTGTTTGGACAATCTTTCTGCAACTGATCAAGCAGAGCGAAACGCGCGATAATAGCATTCGGGAAGCGCACCGTTTTATCAACGTTCAATCAACTCACTGTCGATCGCTTTTATCGAGACAGATTTTTATTCACCACTACGTTACTTGCTCCAACTCGTTATCGTGGGAAAACTTTCGCACGTGACAGTGGAGCATCGTAGAAATACCTGACAGTTCGACGGAACGAGTTAACCAGCCTCCGGTCAAGCATTCCGGTGTTAATCAATAATACATGAACATCGACGGGGAATTTCAACGAAACAACCAGCGTCTTTAAAAGCGTTAGATTCCACCAGGAAATAAATACGCGCGCTTGGCTTCCGCGGTTCGACGTGCGAACTTTGTCGCGCGACTTTCAATATTTTACGTATCCAACAGACAGCACTGCAATCGAAGAAGATATTGCAGATTGCATAGAAATCGTTAATTCAATATTCGAACGCCGTTTCGTGAAAGGGCTGTTGAAGCAGACACACACGGAATTGTCGGGGCAAACGCGAGGGGTAGTAAATAATCGAAGACAGTTACGGATTTATCACCTAGCGCCAAAACTGTTTTCGTGTAAAAGAAGATTTACGTCGTTTTACCGGTGCAATTTTCCATGATGTATATCTAATGGAATAATCTCTCCCTTCGGCTGTCAGTTAGAACTACGACTTTCCAGCTATTCCGAGAAATCGTAATCCGATTAAGTGTAAAGAATAAAACTCACGGCAGCACTTTACTGGCCGAAGGATGGACCGTGGCTACTCATCCAGCGAAACGCGCCTCTAGATCGGGGTACAGATTGTTTATCCAGGTAAAGCATGGCTCCACGCGCACAGGAATGTTCGAACTGCTCGCGGTTTCCGACAGCGTTTACACACACACATAAATGCACAGAAGACGTGGATCGTCACTGTTCTCCGTGGAGGACACTTTCGCGCACTCTGTTCAAAGTACTGTTTGATTCCCATGCACTTCACACGAAGACCGTGGATGATCCAGCATCGATCTACGAAGCCGTTCCACTTTAGTCGACTATCGTCGCCAAGCGGCTGGCCATGTCTCAGCGACGCGCGTTCGTTAGCACGATAATCATGCGACGCGTATACGATGGCCCTCGACGATCATCGACGTCGTTGACGACACGGTTGCACGGCGAAACACCATGGTAAAACTCGGTGCACGCGATCCAGTGGAACGAGATCTCACCGGTGGCACGTTGTCGAATCGCAGGGGTGGCGATCGTCGGAAAGGCGCGCCTCTTGTTTGGTCCGGGACGATATCACGGGACCGGAGACGGGACGACGCGTTTCCCCCGCGGTCAGACCCCTCGCGCGCACGCACGTCCGGAGAACGAAAACTAGGGGCGCAGAGAGCGTTTCCTTTTTCTTCGGCCACCGTCTGGAAGGCGACGCGGATTTTCTTCCTCCTCACCGTCACTCTTCGTGTCTCGATACGTTTTCACGTATCTCCGCTTGTTTCGTTATCGTGCCTCCGCCTTCACGGCCGCCTCCTGCGTCCTTCTCATCCTCCACCTTCGCCACCTCTCTTCTTCTTCTTCTTCCACCTCCAACTTCTTCACCCTTCCCCGGACTGAGGCTCGCCGCGCTGCCTTCCTTCGTCCTTCCCGTGGTTATTTCTTCTTTTTGCACCGCGACCAACTTCCTCTGTCCATCGTCTCTTGACGAACACTCGGATACCCGACTGCTACCCACCACCTTCACCGTCCACCTCCGCACTGTTTCACATAATCCTCCTCCTCCGAATTCTTCCTCTACGCTGCCTGCCGTCCTCAAAATCTCTCCGCACCGGCGGTGTATCTCGTCGACTAATTTTCGGGACGAACTTTCCGGTTCGGTGTCTTGTATTGGACTGTGCAGAAGTGGCACCTTCCAGTTTCTGAACTTACATCTTGTCAGGTAAGTGTGAGCTTTACCCGTGTGCCCCCGGCACACAAGGAGACACGTTCGACGGTGCGTGTGTGCGCTGGATCACGCACACCGCGGTGCTTCTGCGTGTGTCGGGACCCGCCTCTATCCCTACCCCTTTGCCGCTTATATCCTTCTCGCTCCGCCGGGAGCCACGATAGCCGCCATATACGCGTTTGTGATAGCGGCACTCTCCCGTGTGTACATTCCCGCTTCCACACGAGTCCTACCTGTACCGCGCGCACACACACACGCGTCTCTACGCGTTAACCCCCCGTGCGTCCGACCGCTGCTAAGTTTCGTTCACTCGCATAGACGCGGCTCTCCTTCTCCTACCGACACCGCTTTTCCTCCCATTCTTCTTCTACCTGTACGCTTCTACGCCTCCCTCTTCTCTTCGTTCCAATGCTCCTCTGACCACCTCTTTACCTAGGTGCGTAAGTGCGTGACTGTGCTGCTACGTGTCGCGTCCCATCCCCACCCCGTTCCGCAATTCTCTACGGACGGTAGCGGAAACGGCGGTAGAAAAGGCGAGAGCACGCGTGGAGGGGTGTCTCTCGTTGGAGGGAGCAAAGGGTGATTCTTTCCATTCGACTCTCTTCCGGGGGTGAAGCTCGAGGACGTCGGGTACACGCGGTTCTGGTTTCGCAGATGATGATAGCGTTCCTCGGTGTGACTGACCGATATTCTCTGTTTGCTTTGCGTTTTTAGAATTCGAATGAACTTTATGCAATGGTGACTGCGGCGCGAGGAAGTTTGGACTCGCGCCGAAGGGGTTGACACAGGGTGGAAATCGAAAATACGAATAGGACTCTACTAATGCTAATTCTTCCTGTTACGAATAAACACGTATGAGTAAAGTGTTGTTGCAACTAATCGAACATCAGCCGGGGGTAGTTCGGTACAATGCAATCGACGCGTCAGACCTGAATCAGCTCGTAGCCCTTCAATATTGTTTTGTTTTCTAAACACTACTGATGAAACACGTAGAGTCCGAACGAAGAAACCACGGATTTAGATCTCATCGAGACGACTTTGTTAATCGATCGGCACTGCAGAGAAAAAGAACCTTCCTTGTGTCTTTTTTTTTTCTCCGTTTCGAACGGCAACGCGTAAAGAGCAAACTAGGAGATATCCGCCAGTCGGACGGATCTTAGACGCTTGTCAACGGCACGAATAATTCACCGAGAGAACAACCTCGGGCGTGGAAAACCACCGATCTCCATTACCCCCGATCTTTTTTCCTCGATGGAAACTCGTGTTGAAAGTTTCGCCGCAATGTCACCGCGCTATCTCGATCATCTCGATTAGGTCAAAGACCTGCTGCGTGAAATGCGAGCATCGTCACTTTTTACAACTGCCGCGTACCATTATTGTCGTCATTAAAAATTGCTCCAGAGATACTGCGAATTTGTTGAAGAAAAGTTCAGCGTTTAGTGTTACATAATAACAATTTGAAAATACAGTCTTCGTAACGTTCTTGCAATTTATACAGGGATCTAACAAAATTATAACAACCGTGCTGTGAAGGTCCTAGCAGGGTGCAAATTGCACGTATAGGAGTTTCCGTGTCGCGCGAAGAAACCTTTTTACTTTCGGCAATAAAAATCCTACCAAGAATTAAGTTTCAACTTCAAACTGCAGATGTTACATTCTACCGTCCAATTATTTTCGAGCAAAGTGCATATATCCAGCTGAAATCCTTCCACCGAAGAGGGTTTCTCGGGTGTACGCGCAGGAACGTCGAGACATCCCACGAATCCGCTCGAATTTAATGAAAACGCTTTCATCGGCGTGCGACGTCGCCCGGAGCACGACCGTAATGATTGAATTCGCCCGTTTCAGCAGAACCTCGGGCGTGGAAAACGCGGATCTCCGCTTTTTGCGCGCGGATTTTTTTCCTCTCCCCTGTACTCGTACGCTTCTCTCTGTCCATACAATGCATCCACGCGCGAGCCGATACCGAGTTTCACCAGATCCCAGCCGTGTTCGTCGGCTATTTTAACGAAGTCCGGCCGCGCGGTTCGCAAATAAGTGTTAGCCTCGCGACCGGCTCGTCGCTCGACAACCATTTTTCCATGCTAGTCAGCCGCGTGTCACGACCATAACCGATGCCAGACGTTTAGCGTGGTAGATCCCGCGGCTATAACGAGGCTGCCGATCGAGAGCATCGGAGAGACCGGCGGGCTCCTCTGAATGAGGAGAGAGAAAAGGGAAGCATCGGCGAGGGTAGAGCAAGAGAAAAAGCCGCGAAGAGCTTAAGCGTACCGTCTGCGCGAACCAGTTGCGTTAATGAGTCGGTGACAATGTATACATTAACGGACGCTGCGATTCTTTTGCTGCGTGAAACTTTTAGAGAGATCGATTCTTTCATTGCTCGGCCAATTGATTGGAAGGGACTGGAGTGGTTTATTTTTATGGGTAATAGGGCGGGCGAAATTATTGTTCGGTTCGCTCAGAGATTCCTCGCTTTTTAAAGCAGATTTAATTTTCCATTCAACAGTACTGTCCTCAAAGAAATATTTCTTCTCTTGCTCGTCGAGCAGGTCAAAGGTTCGCCCAATCAATTCGTTAAATAGAAAGCCTCGAACGGCATGAATTATGTAAAAATCCGTAATTGTACCGGGCCTGGTTAACGAAGCCCGCGACACTTCCTGCATTAATTAACTCGCGCGATTTTTGTCACATAAAATTCCTGTCTCCTCGAGCGCGTACGAACTGTAATTTCATATCTGCAATATTTAGCGGTGCCATTACGCCTAATGAAATTTCATGCCGCTCCCCGCGTAATCAATTCGATGTTAGACGACTTTTATCGTTCGCGGTTCATTTATACGTCCGCGAGACGAGAAAAAAAGTGAAATGTCAAAGCACTGGCAGCAGTTTGTATATTTTTTTTTTTTTACCTCCGCCTGGCGACGAACAAGTTTGGCGAAAGTGGACGGCTTGATCTCCCGTTATCGGTGAACTATCTTACGTTGATTCACAGGCTGTGAGTAGCGGACACCTGCTATTGGTCAAGCATAATATCCGCGTAGATGTGTTTCAACCAGCACGAATTGCGTACAATGCATCATGGTAAATTAGAAACTTATGCAGCTTCTCAGAGATTTGTCCGTTTATCAATTTTTTTACAAATAAAATTGGCTTTAGAATTTTATAACAGCCCCTCGCAATGTAAGGTCCGAGTGTAAACGAAACTTTCGGACAATTTATACGGGAAGAAATTTAACATTAATCGATCACTGTAACATTAAGAATAATAAAAATATACTTACAGCGTAAAGATCAACTCTAAGAGGGAGAAATGTAAGAGTATCAAATGCTCAAATTTTAAGGATACTTAAAAAACATAGACAGTCCCTTGAACAATAAGAATCGCAAACCTAATAATGTTGGAATTATCTCTGCGCAAGTTGAATCCTCAAAAATTCGACCATTAGATAATTCCTTTCCTGTGAATACCTGCAATATAAAGTGAAACGTGGATGTTCGCACGAACGTATCCGTCCGTCGCGATACCCTGAAAGCTTTCGGACAGGCGAACGAGAATGGCCACGAGGAGGGAAGGCGGGAGGGCGGAGAACGAAGTCGAACGGCCGCCAGAGATGGAGCACAGGGATTATACAACGCGTCGCGGTTTGAAGCGCTCCGTACGATTTATCGGCTCTCCTTTCGAATTCTTGCCGCGCTTCATAAAAACGACGTAGCGCGTTATGTTCATGGTCGCGGGGCAGGCCGCGTGTATAACCGTGAATCGTCGTTACGTTTGTCATTGTCGTTTTAAAGGAGAAGAAAAAAGGGCCGCGGGGCAATCGTGTCTGACCGAGGGGGGCTGGGCGAGAAGGAGAGATCTACCGCGGATACTCCTGGGTAAACGAGCGTCGCATCCCCTTCGCCTCTGCGTCGCGACACTATCGAGTGTCAGGTCAAGCGCTCTTTTATTAATCACCCCTTTCCCCTATGCCCCTCCATTTATCTCCTTCTACCGTTGCTGCACTAAATTCTGTTGATACCATATTGCTTTGTTACGGGCCGCGCGGGGTATCAGCGCGTGGCTTAATTATCAGAGCGAACTGCTTCGTTTCTTCTTTTTTTTTGTTTGGCTGTTGCACCCTGTCTCCTCGCGACGTTGATTTCGAGGAAGGGGAACGGCTGGCTCGGTTTCGAACGTGGGCCGAATTTAAATGGTTATTACGGCGGCACGTTCCTTTGCTCCTTTTTTCTTTTCTTTCAGGTAGATTTAGATAACCCTAAGATCGACTATGATAGACCAGATGGCTTTACTGGAACGGCTTTAGATCCTCGCCACTCTATATTCCGTTTTCGTCCGGCTTTGTAGAAGTTCGTAGAGAAGCTAGACACCGCGTCACGTTCGATATTTATTGTGAATATTACCGAACGTGACACGAGTTGCTTTAATTGAAATCCTCTTGCAGCAACGTAAACTTTTGTACAAAAGAAAAATGCTTTTATTCTAATAAACGAAATGCATGAATGCTTTGAACAGCACCTGTTGAACAGATAAACGAGAAGTGTACAAACTCCATCCCGGCGAAATGCCGGGGACAGATTAATTACGTCACGTTGCGTAACAGGACTGAGCGGTGTGAAATTTCGTCTGACAATTATCCGATCGCAAATTGCATAATTTTTCTCGGGACGTGTCCCTTTCCGGCCGAATGCGTCGGAGAATTTAATCTGAAAAGCGGAACACTTTCGAACCCAGCCACCGGAAAATGGAAAACGACGAGTATTTTCCGCGAGGCGCACAGTCTACAGGTGTGTTCGTCCAGTCGGCCGAGCAGAGATTTCGAGCACAGAATTTAGCGCCACTGGCATATTCCGAACTTTCGCTATCGGACACGAGACGGAACTATTCGATTACCCGTGTGGCAACATTTCAACTGGAACACGCGTCCGCGGCGGACCGATAAGGTGATCGATATTCTTTTCGCCCCTGTCTGACGCTCGCCAACCTCGGCCAATGAGAAAACAAATCTGGAATTATCGATCGCCGGGAGAACGTGCTCCGGTCAAAATGCATAACAGGGTGAGAGACGATGGGGAATGAAAAATTGTTTGCCGATCGCAGCAGCAAGATACTCGAGCTGAATTACGAACGTCCGGCTCTAGAATTTTTATCGCTGGACCATAGCGAGCCGGACGCGAATCCCAAATATCAATTATGTTGTTACGAAAATTGTACGGGGCGCCTAGGTTCCCGCGAGGGGTAAAGAAAAAATGACGGGCACCAATTGCGAGGAACATATCCTGCGCTCTAGTTGGCGGTTGCGACTATTCCTGCTCGTTTTATTAGCCAGTTAGAATCTTGGAATCGAAGGGACGCAACAATTCTACTTCTATGTAACATCCTCTACGTATAGGAGCGTGTAATCGGCGGTGCGATTCGCGGCGCCGCGGTTAAGCAGCAAAAGCAATCCTCGCGCACGATCAGGCAATAGTAATTCCGTGCGAATTGAAGAGTAGAATCGCGGTCGGTAATCTTTGCCACAATAACGTCGGGCAGCATCGACTAACTCCGATGCGTTAACTCCCAGAGTATTCCCATGGAATCCCATCGGGAGTCGCGAGAATCCAGCGTATACGCGGATACCATGAAGCGTCCGTACGGCGCGGAGTATCGGCGTAAATCGAACGGAAAACGATGGAAACTAGCTCCGTGGATCTCGGGATACGCCCACGCGCTTCGATTCCCATAATCAACGGCGTGGCTTATTAATTGATCTGGGAGGACATCGCCGGCACATTCGAACGGGATAAAAGTCGGACCTGGCATCGACCCTGGGACGATTAAAACGCTGCTTCGGTTTAATCGTCCGTGTATTTGTAGCGTAATAGCGCGAGGCTTAGGACTCGGCCGTTTAATCGACGCTCGGGGCGCGAGGGAAACGTGGAAAAGGTAAAAGGCACTCGGTGGGGCTAAGCTGTGTGCCCGAGGAGATTTTAATGGGCGCAGAGGCTTCGACGAGCATTGAAACAAATCTGCCCGCTCGAAACGATCGCGATACCCATCGACGATGGTATTCTCGTGGTCGGAGACAGGAACCAGTCCCGCGATTATCCTCCTTCAGACTGGAGACGCGTATTAAGGGAATGGCCGGGTTAGCTGGAAGGGGGTTGCGAATCTGTGCAAGAATCTTCTATTGATCTCTGTTCTGTCTTACCTCTAATTACGATTTGGAAACTATTTTGAACATTCAATTAATAGGTTTATGGTTGTCCTGGACACGTCAATAAATTGTCAGTCTTAAACTACATTGTAAATTAAATTTACAGTTTCACTGTAAATCGTATAGACGATATAAAACTTGACACTACATTCTGAGCAAAAATTCGGAACATTTTCAAAGTCCTAGGCATAATCAGGGGATTGAAATATTCGATTTTAAATACATAGGACCAGCATCTTAAAATACTAGGATGTAACGAATAGTTGTGAGACACTTGCTAGTCGAAGATCTGTATGGTAATCTAGTTTTACCGATGATTTATGTGACAGCTTTGGTACGTCCTGCCTATATCGATTATGATGTATGTAAGCGAGTGATCGGGGTGTTGATATTTAACGAACGGCAGCTAAACTGAGGCTAATGGAGCTCACTGACCCCATGGGTACTATCCAAGCAAACGGTAGGCTAATATGTCGTGTGTAGAAATAGTTTGCACACTAACAAGGCTACGTTTTCATCAAGCGACTGCATCGGAGTGAAACCGCGCTCCGACCCATAATTCGTTTTACACCGCAACAAATTTCCCCGACGTGAAATATCATTCGATCCCGTAATTATCGCACGGTCCATGGAGCGCAACGAGTCCCGCCTTCGATCCTTTTTCTTGCCCCGATGCGACAATTAGCCTCGCTCATTAATAATCGTTATCCGCGCGGATTGCCGCGACCGATCGTTCCCCCCCGGTCTCGCGTTTATCGCATTTCGGCCGGACGACGGACTGGTCCTCTTCCTTATCGTCCGGAGGCGGGGGGTCAGCCGTGGCGAATAGTAAGAGCGCGAAATATCGGCGCTGCTCCGTCGTGCGAGCGCGCAAAACGATGGCATATAAATGATTGCGTAATTACGTTTTACTAGCCCCGCTGCCCTGTTATCGCGTTATCCGGCTACTGCCGGGGAACTTTCCTGAGAACCAGTGCTACCGGCGGCACCGCGGTCGAACGAGATAAATTTCACCCACGTATCGACGACCGGTGTCGACTTATTCAACGTCTGCTACCTCTTATGCGCGCGTGATTTAGGGTCTAATCGAAAATAGATTCGCGCGCGGATCGAAACGCGTTTAATGCTAATTTATCGATCGCGAACGATAAATTTACCCACCGCGGTACCGGACCGATTTTTCCACGCCGCGAAGTGGTTATTAAATTGACGTCAACCGTCGAGATTTCGCTTACACGAAAGCCGCGACAGGTTTGATTGAGTTTAAGGAGAGGAATGTGATCGCTGATTTCGAGGGAAAAATGCGCCAGCCGCATGATTTGATATATGCACCGATATTATGATTTGGCTTGTTCAAGTCTTATCAATTCCATATGGAGCGCTATATAGTCTTTCACTTTTAAACCTTTTTGTAATTTTTGCCGCGCAATATGCAGTGCCGTTGCTGCCTCTAAAAGTGTTTTCGATTCATTTATACTTACCGATGTTCAGTTATACTTAACATTGTCTTCTGCTTTCATCTAATTTTGCGTTTCAACCCCCCTCTGTGTTATCATTTATGAAATATCTATTTTATACATCATATTATCGTGTATTTCATATCTACGCTGCTCTTCTCCATTCACCCTCCCTCCCTCCCCCCCCCCCTGCATTTTCAGCAATTACACTAAACCTATAACATATGCCTACCCCGAATCGTACAAGGGAACAATTATTCGCTTGCGCCGAAGGGATGGAACAGAGGCGAACGTTGTCCGGCTTAATTATCTGCCTGCCAGCAGATCGCGCGTCCATTAAGGTGAATCTGTTCGCGGAACGGTGACGATCATTGCGGCTCGCGTTACGATCTACGAACAGCACGGATCGTGCCGCGCATTAAACCCCTGAATGTCTCCGGGGTAAGCGATCGTCGGCGTTAGAGGTTACACGACGAAGCTGCGAAAGCACGGTCCCCCGGATCGTTTACGCCCCGCCAATTAAGCGTTTCCAGGATGATCGACGGACGCGCGTTTGTCCTCCGGATTTTACGCGCTGGACCCGCCGCGCGTGAAAAAAGAAAAAACTCGCCGGAAACGATTTTATAAACGAGCATAATCGGGACTATTTTCTTGTTCAATAATTACACGAAGGGCCGAGGCGTTTAACGGTCGTCTGCCACGCACAAAGGATAATCCTATGGAATCATTCGCGGCGGTACTGTTCTTAAACCTTTTTCTTTGGTAATCATTAGGTGAAAGTGCAGCGAATAGGAGAACCGATTAAACTACCGTGCAGAAGCGAGATGGCATTTGAAACGACTTCGCGAGCCATCCACGTGCCTCGTAACGAGTGCAGCGGTAGTACGTTTCATGCGTACACGTTTCTCAAAGGCCTCTCGGCCAGTATATCAAAGAATTTTTTTTTCTTATCACTCCGCGTTTACGCCGCGCGAAGCCTTTCGAAACGTCCCGGCAGGCGACTTTTATCCATTTCGCTGCAAGTCATCGCTGTTTTAACGCGCCATCGACCTTTCGCGAACGGAACGCACGTGCGCGGCGCGGGTAAATCCGCGACCAGTCCGAAGCACGTGCGATTTTTTCCCCCCCCATCGGCACCGCGTTATCCAAGCGAACGGTTTCACGTAGATGGAAAAGCCTCGATCGAAGCTGGATGCATCTCTCGCTTGGATTTTGTGGAGTGAATCCCGGCCAGAGCCGAGATCGTTGCACGGACGACCTTTGATTGATAAATTAAGCTGTCACCGTTGCGGAATTACCTCGGACTTAAGATGCGTCGGAGATACTTTGAAATGTTATTTAATCGGCGTCGTAAAGTGGCGTTAGCTTAGACAGTGGCTAATTCTTTCTCTAATTGCGCACGGCTTAATAATTTTTCTTTGAACGTGGCGCGGATAGCGGTGGGTAATACAGTGTAATTATTAAGTATAATTATAATGGTGACATATAATATTGTATGACCGGTGGAGACGAAAGAATATACGCGCTTTCGATCAATGCCAATATCACTACAAAATTTAATTCACTTTACAGGCTAATCCGCAAAGCCGAGACCGGATGACAACCCTCGTCCCATTCCGCTGGTGAGTGAAATACCCCTAATTTCCTCACTTCAATTAGTACATTAAATTACTTCGCAACAGCTTACGAAACTTCTGTCACCATGCGCGTGCATCGACGATCGATCTTAATTCCACGCGCTAAGCGTTCCAGCTATCTTTAAATGTAAATTTCAATCAGTCGTGTGACTCGTACGGCAGACAGTAAATCGACGTCGCGTCACTTTCCCCCCGCCCCGACTCGCGTATTCCTTTTATTCCGATTCGACGGAGCGTCGAGGGGAAAAAGGAATTGCCTGAGTTCTAATCGGCCCGCGACTCCGTCCACGCGAAATGAAACGAATTTCGCGGCCGATAAATATTCATGAGACCGTTGTGCAGGAGACGGGCGAGCTGGAACCGAGCAGCGTAACGACTGAATCGACCCGGACAAATAAGTACATTGTTCCATGAGTATCGGTGGCAGAGATAGCCGCGGCGATATAGCGATTTTTTTCCTTTTTATTACGCGGCCCGCGCTGCACGCGGTGCCGTTTCACGCGCGAAATAACGTTTCACGTTCAGCCGCCTGCTCGCCGACATGAAATTCTCGCGCGAAACGAGCGCCGGACAGAGCGCGCACGTCCGCATGTCGTATCGCGTTTAATAAACGTGCTATGTATTCGGAGTCACGACGGGGAAGGATTAAAATATCAAAGATAGCCGGCTCGGCTCGAGGGATCGCGACTGCTTCGAATCGCGCGAGATCTCGTTCGAATATAATTAATTAGGTCCGGGAGTTTTGTGGAACCATTTAAAAGGAACAAGGTCCGCGAAGAGACTTTACATTCATGATGGAAGATACATTTCTATTCCACCTGCGATTTGACAAATTAATTGCGTGCAGCGTTGCGCGCATTATGTTTGCACATTTTAGTTGAAATTATATATTCGTATAGTTTCAATTGCGTGGTTTTTAATTTGACTAAAAAGTGGGGCTTACGTATTGTTTCATTCCACCTGGACCATTATGCATAATGTATGTATATTACGCTATTATACTTTGAGGATACTTTTAAGACCGTGGTGACTAATGAATCGTTACGAAAGACAGTTTCGGGTGTGTTCATGCTGAGTCATGACATTTTAAAATGTTCTGGTCACCTCTGGGGTCTGTTACACAATTTGTCACTTCGCCGAGGAAACGTTGAAATTAATTTCATCTGATAAAAGAAGCACTGTTATCCTGTAACGTAATTGTACAACTATTCTCGCCGAAAGTCTTGTAATTTAAACACGCGCTTCAGTTCTTGGTTTAAACGGCTCATTTTCTTGAATGAAAATCATTAGACGAAATTATTCTGTAACGTACATGGTGGTGCACCAATTACGTCCATCTACAATCTATCCGCTACTGTATTTTATACACAGTGCAAGGAATCAAATTAAAAAGTGATATCTTTCTTTGATCCAGTGATATTCTGTTCCGCGAGCGAAGGTGGAAAGAATATTTGAAGGTGGAGCTTTGACAATACCAAAGACTACTGGAGCATCTTCTCTAAAAAAAAAGTCTATACCGTTTAATTATCATATGAATTCATGGAAAGTGTCGGTAGAAGCTGTTCCTCGTATTGCGTTACAAAACAGATCAAAATAACAAAGTCCCCAACAAAAAAGAAGAAATCTCGTCCGCTCGATCGGAGGCAAATAGCCCTTCGTCAATCCTTCCAAAGACAAACCCATTCCCTCTCGAGCCCATCTTCGGGCAGGCATAGGGGGGAATCGATCGGTCATTACCATAATTTGTATATGAGTGCCACCTGGAACGCGCCTCGGCCAACAGCACCGAGCGAAACCCTTTTTCTTCAGCTGTGCTTTCTCCCCAACCCTTCTGGTCTTCCTTTTCCGAAGGAGGAGGTATGCGATGACCGCGCGACACGCCTGCCTCCGTCGCGGCGCGTCCGGCCGAGCCGGAGAAAAACGGGTTCGTTGAAAAGCGACGGGCGATCGGAGCCGCGATCTCGTCGAAGAGAATCGTTCGCTCTGAAGCAACGAGAGCGGAATTCTCCCGGCTTTTTTTTTCTCGCGCGACGACAAGACCACGGGTCTGGTAGAAATCGCCTAGGACGTTTGCACGTGTCGATGGCTGGTTTTTCGCGCGATCACGGGATCGACGAATGCGTCCGGATATCGCCGCGGCGGCGAACGACGTCGTCTCGTCCTCGGGACGAATTTACGGCCGATCCGGCAAGTGCGTGTTAACCGTCCATTACCATTGAGGAGTTGATAAGAGTCACTCGACTCGTGCCCCACGCTGTCCGTCATTAAACGGCAGGGGTTGCAAATAATTTGCTATACCAGAAATATCGCGTTTCCGCTGTTATCCTTTTACTTTTTATTCCGAGAAGATAAAGTGTTTACAGGAAAATTGTCACTGTTGCAGTTCGAGTCGAAGCTTTTATTCTATTTGAAATATAGCAACACAGTTTCGACGATCCGAAAACTTCGTTCGCGTTGCTCGCATAAGATTTCCCTCGCGGAAAGTTTCCCTTCCAGCCGATTTGCATGTCGCGAGCGTTCCTGAGGACGCGCGTCGCGCTCCGGAGAAAGTTGAAAATCGACGCGTTATCAGAAACACATACGCGTGCGTTCGATAAGGCATGCGGCTTGCCGATGCGATAAATCAAGAGTGTCTTAATTTCATGGTAGATAAGAGTGTCGAGGAAATGTGGCACGGAAAAATGTGACCACCGGGACTTCCTTGAAAAACGTCGCATGGTGCGGATTAGTTTCGTCCCTTAATTGGCGCGACGAGGGTGCTCGTTGCGCAAGCGGTTAATGGGTAATGAGCAAGAAAGCTTGGCTTTATGGTTTATGTAATTAAACTAGATTGGCCTGCTACCGGATCGTCGGTAATTCGTAGATACGACGAGAATGCTGGGAATGATTAATTGTTGGTGCTATTAGAGCTGCGATCTGTAAGATCGTATGCGCCGCAATTTATTATTGCATTTACCTAATTTCCTTCTCTGCGCTACCCTTGAAACGTTAAGCGTACAAAGCAGCAGAATTGTTTGACTAAGATGCATCTTTTGATTCACCGACGTCTTACTGAAAATAAATCGGGTAGCAAATCGGTTTACCAATAACGCTATCGGGAATATTATAATACAGATCCTACGAAGATTTCGAAGTGATGCAATAAACATTTCCACCAATGAATGCTCGTAAATACGTGGGTCCAGCGTTTAATTAACCAAACGCGCGGTCCATGCGGCGCCAAGTAATCCGCATCGGTGACGATTCCAGCGAATAATAGAAATAAACAAAAAAAAAAGCTTTTAATCGCTCCGTCAAGCACACCTGATTCGAGAAATGCAAAAACGGAATTGCAAGGAGGCGAGAAAGATCGAAGACGCCACAGAGGCGGTATCCTTCGGTCGCTCCTCGCGTTAAGTCACGCTCGGTGATAAATCAAAAAATCTTCAGAAAGGTCAAGGAGATTGTTATCGCGTCGGTGACAGTGTCCAGGATTTTTACGAGCATGAATACCGTGCGTGTGTGTGTGTGTGTGTACCACCTCCTTTCCCGAGGCTTCGGTGTTTTTTTCAAGGGATCGACGACAGGTCCTCGTTTCAGCCGCCTCCATTAAATTCCTCGGCGACGCGACGCGGTGACCAGCGAGGAGGTGTCCCCTCCGTTTCCGTCCCAAAATGACGTTTCCCGCAGTTTCCGTCGCCGTTTCTTTTTCCCCGTCGTCACCGACGCGGCTGCGTCACGGTAAGCCGAGACCTCGACGCGATCGTATATCAATCTCTATAAAACCGCGTACGTCGCGCGGATAAATATAATTATAAGTACGAGCAAGGCTGGACCACGCCCTGTCTCCGCTCTACTCTCTTTTTCTCCCTTCTATCGTCTCTTTCCCTTGCTTCCTTCGCTGTCTCTTTCCCTCCCCCCCGCCGTTCAACGTACGCGCGTATATGTGTATCATGCAACGCTATCCTTGCGCTCTCTTTTTCAGTTTCTCCCCTCTTGGTTCGCCTCTTTCGTCCCGTCTTCGTCCGAGTCCGCGGAGTTAGGTAGTTCTACCCTCGTCGCATGTGTTCCCCGTCTTTATCACAGTTTTATACTCTCTCCCTCTCTCCTCCACTCTGTTTTGCTCTCTTTCCTACAAGATTCTCTTCTCTTATAGAGCTTCGTTCTATCTGGTCCCTCCTACCTCTTTCTCCCAGATGCATTCACCCTTTTTCTTTGTCGTTCCCTCTCAGCTCCGTCCTCGTCCCGCTCGCGTGCCTCTCATTGGAAGCTCGCCGCTCCGCAGGATAAATGGGTTTAGCTCCGGTTAGGTCCCTTTTCTCCTATCTTCGATGCATACTCGCGCGTCGCTGCATCCAGCCGCTACGAGCGTCGCGAAATCCATGCACGATCGATTCTGATCGTGTTTTCGAGCTTGTCCCGACGGCTCCAAAAGCATTCTGGTGTCCGAGCGGGGAATGAGTTCGGTGATTTATTTGCTTTGGATGATTCGGGTGTTCAGCAATTCTCGTGGCTCTTGTCAGACGGCTTATTCTTAGTAATCCTACTTTTTTTTTCTAGTTTTCGCAATAAACAGTTGGCGGTTTTAGTCGGGATACTCATTTCGCCAGATATTGAACGCGAAATGAAAGAAAACGACATTAATAACTATTTGATCAGCCATCATCGTGGAAAGTAAATGGAATCGCATTTGCCGCAAGTGTCACAATTAAATCACTCCGCCAATTTCCTCGCGCACATCATCAACCACCGTGGGCGCATTCATCATCCTCTGGCCTACAAGAACTCCAACTTCCCCTCCATGAACACGCAAGAACCGACGCGATTCAAACTAACACGATGTTCACGCTCGTCGGAACGGCTTCAAGCGTCGTAGTGTACGTGCAAACCGCAAAGAGTAATAAGACCGTCGTGCAACAAAAGTCGACAACACCGACTACCTGGTCCCCCTTCTTTTGATAAAACGATCGTGCACGATAACTACACGTTATCCCCTTGCCGCGACATAACTTTCGAAATGTCGATACTCGACGACCCCGGCAACTCCGCTGGTGGATCGGACGCGCCGTGTCTATCCGTGCAAACGACTATTCGCTCATAAGTGCATAAATCAGAAGGAGAGATGTACCGGGCAGGCAATTTTATAAGCGTGCTTGCTCGGATCGCTAACAAGATCGCGTTAGTGTACGTTGAGAAAAACTTTTGCGAGGCTTGGAGGGTGCTGTGATTGAGTCGACGAAGAAGTTCCTCTAATACAAAGCACGGATTTAATATAAATGCAAGTCTCCCATGAAAAAAAAAGGAATTTTCTTGAGTCTCTTGATTAAGGTTTACAATTGTATTATTGGAAAGCAAAATAGATTGTTCCCCTTAGATCATACTCCGTCGCAGATATTTTATTTCTTAATATTCTAAAGTGTGCTAAAAGAAAGAATGGGGCAAGTTTAAAGATAGAGCTATCCTTAAACTACTAAAATCGTTGCTATCCGAAATTCTGCAATTCCCTTTTCCGATCGCAGCCGATCCCCTTCCACGCCGCTTCAGAATTACGATGCGCATCAAGAGCAAACATCGAGTAACCCTTGTTACACTCCGTCCAGGAGATTGCACGTTTATTATCTCAGCCTGTACCGTCCGGTTCCATTAGAGACGCCGCTGGTGATTTAATAACTATCCCATCCTCTCTATGGAAGGAAAGCTGGATGGGCAAGCTTTTATGCTTCCCACTAAATCAATCGAATCGCGGCCGTTCCTCTCCAGGAGAGATTCTCATTCGCCGTTTTGGCGTGTTATCCGCGTCGTTGGACGAACGTTAACGTGCATGCAAATCGACGTCTTGATCGATGCGACGACCGATCCTCCTAAGGATCTAGTTTCGCTTCGATCACGTTGGATTAGCTCGGCGCATCGTCGGCCGTTCAAATAGCCACGCGATTACGCCTGGATAACCCCGGCACTTACGAGCCGTTTCGTTGTCCGTCCATAGTAGGAAGCGAGAGCGTTCTGAAATGTGTTAACCCTTTCAGCCGTGGCGGCCGTCGCTTTTAATGAGCGGCTTTAAAATTCTTCGCACGATTCCATCGGTGTCTGTAGCTTTTTTTTTCTTTAGGACTGCAAATAAGGTAACGAGGAGGGAAATCGAACGGACTCGTGCGAATTATAAAGAACATCCTGCATGTAGGAACTGATAGATTTTTTTTCCATTGCAGGGTAAACGTGAATAAATTTGGTACAAACATAATCCTTCATTTTTTTATGTTTTTAGACAAATGTCTACCGTTCCGATGAAACGAAGTTACCTCTCCAAAGAACTCTAAGCTTCACTTTGAATGAGTTGCACAATTTTTGTACAGTTTGCGAAATGTTCACCCTCTACTAAATTACTGGTTTTAATTGCAACAAGGGACAACGAACCGCCTAAAGCTCTTTCCCTTCGAACGTCTTCCAACCTTCCACAGAATTTCAATATCCTCGAGAAGCAAGAACGGGCGTTACATTATTAACCAAAATACCAACAGGATCACGAGTAAAAGAAGGTCCATAACGAGCAGGCGGCCGCTAAAAAGCGCTCCCGCGCCCCTTTTCATTCGTGCATGCGAGATCGCAATTGTCGCGGAGCTCAAAGTGCAACAGACCTGTAAAGGGCGAAGCAAGAGAGAGAGAGAGAGAGAGAGAGAGAAAGGCCTGGAAAAAGGACGAAGGTGTGTGCAACCGTCATAAATCAAAAGCGTTCCTCCGCCAGCACGGTGACGTAAGAAAAACAGCTGCTTTTAACAGGAGGATACGAAGGCGTCGGATGATACGGTCTTGCGCTCACGGGATATATGTTATAGGCGCATGTAAAGCGTCGCGACGAACAATGAACGAGACATAGCACAAGGCTCGCTAATTCCGACCGATTGTGCTCTCTCCTCGTGGCTGTCGTTCAACCGGCAACGCGTAAAAAGAGGAACCTGACCGTGGATTCGTCCGGACAGCTGTCTTCTCTCCCTCTTACCATCGCCCTTTTCTCTCTGTCCGGCGCTCTTCGATTTTTGACCCCCCGATTGTGCTCGTCGGCGGAGAATAAAATACCTTGGACGGTTTCTTGTATACTCCTCTTTGCTCCCTAGCAGACGTGACGCGTCTGTTCTTCCGCCTGATCCCGTTTCGGGGATGCTCCTCGTAGAGAGCTACTTTTGTACGCGATGTGCTAACGAGGGAAGAGTCAGTCCTGGACATGAATATGAACTCCAATCGCGAGGAACCAAAGAGGCGGAGGGGACGTCCAGTGTGAGAATTGTCGCGAGACGATCGGATTTACTTTGAGAGCAGATGAAGAGGGTGGGCGTGATACTTTCGCGACTTTTCCGGGAGCGTTTGTTGAGATCTGCTGCATATATTATGCTTGATAGAAATCTAGTTCGATCAGGACTGTCCCCTTGTCGCCCCTGCAGAAAATTGCTTGCGGCTTTCTAGAATCTGTGCGATTGTAGGACGGTGCACCGGTACTTTGCACCCTCCTCCTAGAAGTAAAGCACACTTTAGAATAGAGGAAGCTGCGGCAAAGTGCAAAATACATAAACGCAGAAGGGAGCGGTGCTAGTATCGACTCGTGTACGTGCGCGTGTCACCGCATTTTCTCTTCTCTCTCTCTCTCTCTCCCTCTCTCTGTTTCCTCTCTCGGCCGCGGTTCGCTAACTATGGCCGAAGTGGCTGCGTTCGAGTCTGTCTGTCGCGACCCGCGGTAAGCAAAGCGAACGACCTTCCGTGGAATCTGGACAACCTGTCTGCCCGCCTGCAGCAGCCGAGACCAGGTCTGCACTTGTTCCGCGGCGGAACCGCTCCTTCTCTCGCCGCCTCTTTACAGTCTCTACCTCTATCCATCCGTCTCGTTTCAAAGCGAGCTACCAACCGCGCCGAGGGTGTTCCCGCCTGACCCTTTACTTATCGTTCACCGTTGCGACCGCTCATGAATGGGAAACCGCGCGTGGAGCGTTTCACCTACGACCGGATCCGGCACTCGATGCTTTCCACGCGGAGCACTTGCCGGCAAGCCGGTGCAATCGTGCGGAAGCAAGTTTAATCGCTTATTCGTGGTTGCTGTATCTACGTGGATTTGGATAATTAACGTAGATGTCGGTTAATGTGTTTTTCTCTGCCACCGTTCAAAGTGAATTCATCGTAGCCTGTGCAGCGTTTCATCTTCATCGGCTGCATCGATTCGCGCTCACGATTGTGTGTCGTGCAATTTGAATTTCTAATTGAGGAAAAATACGCCGCGGAAATAACATCGTGATTGGTTGCATGCATATTTATGAGGAACGAATTTAATCGCCCGCCTGGCCATGCATCGTATTAGGAAAAGCAATCCGCATCTTTCGCGACATTCGCGTTTCGATCGTTTTATTCTCTCCGTGACCCATCGTAATTGTTTAATTCTTAAGCCGATCGTCATCCTTGATAAACGGCCAGAGTTTTCAGAAGCAATTCGCGGTATAAGCATCCTCTTCGCGATATCATTGTTGCCCGCATCCTTTTTACCAGTTTCCTCGAGCGTCACCATAAAAGGAGGCCAAGTCGCCAGCCGGCCGATCCAATAAACCGCCAGACAGTATCCCCTGCGCAGGAAGCCGTCGAACGATAAATAACTTTATACGCGAGATTTTCACGAGCGGCAATTAACACCGGTCGACAAGATTTAAGGCGGAAATCTTTGGCCAATAAGGACGGCGCATCATGTCTATTTTAGCGGCGTCGATGAATCACGGATACCTTCCTTTCCACGTGTTTTCGTCGGGATCGTCGCCGAGGCAACCTTTACGGCTGTTCAAGGAATCCCCCCTCCCCCTCTTTCGATCTACAGTTTTTATTTCATATTACTTTGTCCCGGTCGTATCATATGGTGGCCGTGTCCGTTTGCCGATTGTCGGAGGATCGGACACTCCGGCCGAGGATCCGTAAGATCCCTCGTTAACTGTGAAACACGTTTACGCGATGGTCTGTTAAGGGATCATTAAGTCGCGGTCCCGCGGTACGTGCCGCGTTCGATTTGGGAATTTCGTTCGGGCGGGGATAAGTAAGCTTAACGACGTACAAAAAGCACGCCGGACATCGATCATATTAATCGCGTTCACTTTCGTTCCGTTGATCGCGAACAGCTGCATTCGAACGTAATGTTGTTTCGTTGCTATTCATCCGTAAGTGCCATTCGACATCTGATCGCATAGATTCGGATCACGATTTACTTAGCCGCTAAGTTATAAAGTTGAGTTCCTTTTTTTTTTCTCTTAGCGAAATTCTTGTAATTCAAATTTTACACGTAAATTCTAATTCTCGCCTAATACGTTTAATGTAGCTGGAAAGTATCCTTTTATAACTAACTCGACCACTAAATTTATAATCCCTGTCACTGTATAAAACCGTAACGTCTCTTCGAAACATTTAAGATTCTTATCCACGCGTCGCGTCCATAAGTGACTGTCAATCAGGTGCGAGGAACATTTGCGTAGCTTACCGTAAGATATCTGTCCATATATTATTAGATCAGGCCCTCTTCTAAGATCGTCGTTCTACCAGTTTGTTTTTCACTCGCCGCTCTCGATCCTAGCACGCTTTTACTCGCGAGAGCTAAGGGAGCCCGCGGCAAAAATCGCGGCGCGCCGGTTAACCACTAATAAACGTCGCTTGATCCGTCGAGCGTGTAAAATCGGCTAGGCGAAAACGGCCGATTCCCGGTTCAATCGTGACATTAATCAGATTACCCAGAAAACTTGCAAGTTTCAGTAGCTCGTTTCTATTTTCGAACGGAGGCGGTGGACGACTCGCCTGCAGAGTCGATCTGCTCGTGATCCGTTCGATTTGAATGAAACCGAATTTTTCGGCAGAATATTGTTTCATATAAAATTTCCCGAATAAATGTAATTAATTAATCGTTCTATTGTATTAAACGTGAAGAAAAATGCTTCCAATAATATTCCCCATCAGATCAAACAATGAGCTCGTGTTATATCCTCGAGTACGTTAGTGAACGGTAAACACTGTTTAGTATGGAGTGCACTGTAACCCTTTCGATGCTCCGTTGGACACGCGAGGTTGTCGAACCGATATCCAGACGCGATTATATTAATTACGAGTTCGCGTTATGAAACGAGCGCGCGGTGCCGCGTTGATTTCTGCTCCATTCATTAATCGGGCCTTCTATAATTGTCCCGGTAATCGCGCGCCAGCCGTAAAGTATCGCCGCGACGTTAGACGGGCGACCACCGGTAATTATCACCGGCCGATGGATATCGATCGCCGGGACACCGATGAAATATCGCGGCGAACGGTTATCGCGAAACCGCGGTAAATAGAGGGTAACGCTTCGCCTCGTTAACGAGCCGATCTCGAATCGTTCGATTACGGCATTCATTAAGAGACTCCTCCCGTCCCTCCCCATTTCTCTTTATCTATCATCCATTCGTATATCCATTTTCACACTTCTTCCCCTATCCCTTCCTCCTTTCCTTCCTACTTTCTCTCTTCCCCTTCTCTCTGTTTCTCTTTATTTCTATTCGTCGTTCTTTTGTGAACAATTTTCACGACGATCCAAAGCAATTTACGCGAGCGCGATGATTTCCTGAGGAACGAACGGTGAACAGAAGACGTTGGTGTACCGTTAAAACGATCTTCCGAGACGCAGGATGACGGATCATTGAAATCGTCTTTCACTTCGGCTACGCTCGCCGGAAGCGTTAAATTGGCCCTTTTTACCGCGCGGGCAAGGAATGCGGTGCAATTGAAAAAATCGGTTTCCCGGTGCAATTACAGGACGATTGAGAATCACACGATTTTCTAGATCGCGGATTCTTCCTTCGGTGCAATGGTCGAGCGACGGCTCTTCCTGTTAAATAATTATGTCCGTCGACTGTCTGCGCTTGATAGAACAAACATCCGAGTCCCTCCAATTCCAGGACTGATTATCGTACATCTCGTTTCGAAATTCAGACTTTGGTGCTTGAAATTAAAAGTGCTTATTCCAATTGAAATTTCTGTTTAATCATTTAGAGAACCAACCTTATTTAATTACCTTGCAATTCATCTTCTTAACTTTAATTAACTCCACTTTCCACTTGATTTAAATGAAAACTTTAAGGAAACTTGCATTTATTTTCTTTTCGCGATTTCCACAGTGAAACGTTTTACGATCCACTTATCTAGAAAATAATTCACAACAGAAAAAAAAAATGGTTTCCGACTCTGTGATACGGATGACGAAACGCCGTGTTACGTTCTATCAACACGGTCGATCCGTCGGAATTTAAATGAGTTTCCCCTAGGTGGTTTTCTCCGCGCTATCGATAAACGCGGCAATTACAAGCTGACATAGTAGCCGGCAAAAATTCCACCATTTATCCGTGTCCAATTCCGATAAATCCGAAACGCGTTCGAGCGCCGATATTACGCTTTCCAGCAGCGGAAGTGACGCACGCGAATCGTCGTGCAACGATTACATCGACGAATCCGTGTGAGTTTATAAAATGTTCAATGGTTTCGCAATCGTAGGAATATTCAAACTGGCTGTGAAATATCCATTAAAAAGGATCGTCGATCTTATAAATTAAGATTCGCGTGCATTTGCATTTTCTTTAGATGCTTTAATAGAGACGCAGTAGGAGGAACCATTTCAGTGAAACATTTTATAAAGGAATATTTCATATTCACGATGGAATTTCATTTTGTTAATAAAACGTGCGATCCGTAGCAAAATTGTGTGCGTGGTGCTCGATAAGCGGCATTAATCGTATAACGGGACCGTTAGAATGATTAAATCGTACACGAAGGATCAGGACGAGCCATCGACCGCGATTTCTCAGCTGCGGTAGTTCTTCTTTTGTTCGCCTTCACGTCCCTCTTCGTTTGCCCTCTTTTTACTACAGAACATCGGACAGGAATTAACTAATGGGACGCACGATGACGATGGCGGCAAGTTAGATGGGCGACAATTTGATCGTCGCGTTATGCGGCGGTCGAATAAATTGAACAGTGCTAAACCGTGGCGAACGATTTACAACCGATGCACTTAAGGGCTTTAAATCTCGCCTTTCTCTCCTTTTCCCTGCTGCCGTCGCCTTGATTTGTTCGTTGAACTGCCCTCGCGTGTCATCCATTCATAGTATAGGGTTACAGAACAATCTGCCTGAGCGAATAAATCAATTATTGCAACTACTTTTAATCCGCTTCACCTTGATTATACATTTCACTCCCGTGGGGAAATATGAAAGCAGAGAAGAGTCGAGGATAAAGGGAAACACGGTAGCTAAAAAAGAAATAGTATCACGAGCGCATATGCATAAATCTATTATTAAACTTAATTTTAACTTCGTCAAAGAAAGATTCTGGATCCTCCAATAATTCTCCTAATTGCAGTGCTGCTTGAAAAACGAAGAACTAAGGAGAAAGAGGAGGGGAAGGAGGATGATTGCTCCGCATCCGTTTTATTCTTCCCAAGTCTCCCTCGAACGGCATGAAATCACTTGTTCCCTGTCCGACCAAACACGGTGCATATCTCCTGAAGAGTCGCGCGTTTCTCCTTGCGGTTGCAACATTATTTCTAGCGAGGGCTGTGTTAAAGGGTGTTATTACGCGTATCCGATGGCGGGGCGTAGCTCGTATATACGTATGTTTCCAGGGATTTTCGTGGCGAGCAAAAACGCGCCGCGATTACGTTCCTAGATAAATCGTGGTTGCTTCATCCGCCCGAGGCCACCCGCCCTCCCTCGTCAACGGGGAAACATTGAGATATCACGGCTTTTTCTCTGCGTATCGTTTAACACCCTGATATCTTGTTTTTTTTTTAACTCGCCTGTGCAAGTGAGATGCTTGGGTGTTTGTAAAAACGAAGTAAAGTAAAATCGCCTTCGAGAAAATATTTAATTGCACTTAGTATTCTCTATTCCTTTCTGAACGATTATTATGAAAAATAATTTCTCCAGCGAAGCGCTGTATTTATTTTAATTAAAACTAGCCTGAGTTCTAGTAATTTATCCGCATAAGAAGGGGGGCTAATAGATACAAAAGTGGACATTAATTCGTTCTCGCATACGTTGCTTCTCATAACCACTCTCTTCAGATAATTCAAGTTACACCGCGCCCCTGTAATGCAATTCCGTGCCGCAGCTATCCGGCTCCCCAGCTGAATCCCAGCGCAACACAAACGTATCGAACTTCCACGAAGTCACTGTCCAACGGCGAGTTTAATAAACGACTCGGCGTCTACCGTGCGACGGTGCCTCCCGTCGCCGGCCAAACCACTCGGCGACGAAATCATTATGATCACGCGAATTAATTGCAGCCCGGGGGGGGGGGGGGAGGGCGGTGCGCGCGTGCACCATCACGATTCCCGCGAAACCGTACGTCCGTGTAAAGGGGAGACGCGGCGGCGGGGAGGGACAAAAGAAGTCCCGATAATGAGAGTCTCGTTAAGAACCCCCAATCGAGCGAGCAATTTCCTGGCAGCGCTCTCAGCCAAGAGGGCCTCTTCCAGGTGGAATCCGTACGAAGCCCAAGCATCGCCGTCCTCCGTCGTCCCCGGTAATCGAACTTTTTCAACCGTTTCGATCGATACGACGTATCCCGTGCCTGGCCGATCAGTCCTGTTGCCCGAAACAGAAGAATCGCGTGGAATCGAATCCGTGGAACTTGCGGCGCGCCCAAGGTGGATCGGCGAAGCTGGAGAATCCGCAGCCAACCAGGAGAAGGACAAAGAAATCGGACGGCGAGGAGGGCGTTATGCCGATCGTAATTCGATAAACGTACGGACGATCGATTTTGCGCCGCTTTTCTGGGTACTCGGTGCCGTGCAAAACATCGAACCTTCACGATCACGTGGAGATCGAAAAGGGGGGTGGGGACAGGAGGGGGAGGGGGCGGAGGCTTTTATGCGAAGGTGCACACCGGGGAAACGCAATAAGGGAGAACGCGTGGTACACGCGGCCGCTGGCGGACGTGAGTCGAAAAGAGGACGCTGGAGGAGATACGTATAGGGAGGAGACGCGAAGGGAGGGCAGGAACGAAGGACACACCGGTGGGAATTAACAGGAGAGATAAACGACATGGAGGTCCGACGCTTTTCTCCGTACCATCACTACCTGGCGGCCATCTTGTCTTCCTCCTCGTCCTCCACGACGTTCTGCTCCTCATTTCTCCACCTCCGGCCCTCGTTCTTCGCTCCTTACCAAATGGAAATCGATGACGGTTTAGCTTCTCATTGGACAGCGGTTTTTGGCCACCACTGCGTTTGCTTCTGTCGAATATTCTTAGGAGAAGGAAGAAGAGAAACATCGTTCCTGGCTCTTTAGGGATCAATAGCGCGGGCGCGTATCAAATGGAAATCGACGGTTCAGTTTCTCATTGAACAGTAGTTTTTGGCTACCGCCGCGTTTGTTTCTGTTGAATACTTTTTTTTTCACGGAGAAACAAGAGAGACTTCTTATTTTTCAGAACATACTTTCTGTCTGGGGTTCTCGCAGTGTCCGAACAGAAGAATGTACAGGGTAATAACTTTTCAAATCCATCACTATTTGCGTGAACTCGAAGGAGAAGCGATGCGAGCCCTTCTCTTCCTTATGGCTCCACCTTGTACTGTTCACTTCCTCACCTACGCGAGCAGCGGACTGCCGTTGAGCAGACACCGTGTTCTTCCTTCGTGGAAAACGAAGTTGCGGGGGCGGTGCACGCTCGTAACCATGCGAAACGCAGGGAAACCATGTAGATGCCATTTCGAAAGTGAGTGGGAAGCGCACTGAATCGTCGCAGCAGAGATCGTTTAGAAAAAGTCCCTGTCGCGTATCTTATCCTCCTGTGATTATTAACGTGTACGCACTTCGCACTGCATCGAGCTTGTTTTCGCAATGTACGGGCGCGATCGATATTACACGCTCCGCCAGTGTTACTTACTTACGGAACGATTGAATTAATTGCTCTTTAAGGTATCGCTTTTTATGCACACGTGCTTATCCTGCTACGGATTTCATAGGCATTAAATTGCCTCGATCCAATCCGCGGTGGCATCGATAACTACCGTGATACATCTCGTTTTATAGATCCGTTTGCGGAGTTCAGCTTAATCGCTGCGACCGTCAATGCGCTGAGGCATTGGCTACATCGAAATAAGAAAAGAAAAGGCATATAAGAACGCGCAGATGATCCGCGTAATGCGATCTATCAATCAATACGCAATTATCGAGCAGACAACAAAAAAATGGTACGGAGAAATCAAAGTCACGAAGGTTTAGAAAATTCAAATTTGTTTGTGTATCCGAAACGATTGAAAAGAGAAAACTTGTCGAAGCTTGGAAGCAAAAATCCGTCCTGCACCGATTTCCATCCGAGTTTCTCTCCCGCTTGAGCCGTGATTTTCATCGTTCGGACGAGTCGAACGGGCAAGAAACCGATCGGGATGCTGCCGGCGCAGGGTGTTGCTCAAGAGGAAGAGTATCGATCGAGTGTGTTCGACGATTCGGCAAGAGAGAGGGATGCCTGTGGGTACACGCGAGGAATCGCGAGTATGAGTAATACGTTCAGGCATCCGATCCCCGGCTTCGCAGGCATATCTCTCTCCGGCGAGTGAGATTTTTCTTACACGCGCCGCGTGCACTCACGCGCGCTCGCCGACTGGCGCGACTTCTTTTCCTTCCCCTATTTCGGCATTAGTTCTTGCCGGCCTAAGGCAGCATAAGGACACCACCGCGACGACTAATTGGAGTTCTTTGGCCGCCGGGGACGAGAGAGAGAGAGAGAGAGAGAGAGAGAGAGCTACGTGCATTCATTTCAAGTACAATTAAAATCGTTTGGGGAAATCGCCAGCTGGACGCCAACAGAACGTTCCAAGGAAAACAAGGGTCGTGCGGGCATGTACTTGCAATCAGGGCGGAAACGCGGTTCTCAGTAATAATAGTAGAATGTAGCTGAGAGGCTTCAACATCGATCGATCCATTGTTACATTTAATATTAAATATCTCTTGAAGTATTGCTAAAAACGTCTCTGATATTTACTTGAATTTCCACAGAAATCTCGCTGCCTTTTCCTAGTATATTTCAAGCTGCGAACATTGCGTCGGCGACCACCGACATTTTCTAATAAAACCTTTTATTTTATAAATCGATAACTCTACCGGATCTCACAAATATTATTTCGCATCCGCGAATATCTGGAATGCATAAATATTTGTCCAACGTATCGCCCCTCCCCCTTTCTCTCTCTCTCTCTCACCGTTTCGTGTATCCTGCACTGGGTGAAAAAGCAACGAGAAATCCTACCTCCGTAAACAATACTCGATCCGAATAGCGAGCGCGGTTCTCGGATCCGGCTGAGATCTAGATACGGGAAAACGGACCGAAAGAAACGGGAAAGAAATCCGCAACGAGTGTACGTATACCGCGGCCGCGGGACATGTCGACAGGCGGTGCATGGCCATTATCTCGCGTATCGTAATCAGTCAGCAGCGCGAGCAGAATTTGTCTCTGCGTCGGTCGGCTTCCACCGGTGAATGATTACGATACACGGTGGCGAGAACTGGACCGCACGGGGAGGGAAAAAGGGGGTGCGTAGGATATTGGGAAATATTACTTCTAATTTTAGATCGAGTTACGAGTCGATATCGCGACAGATCGTCACGCATCGGCGGCCGCAATAAGCTACGATTTGCTCGGAGGGGAAAAAATCTATCGTCTAACGTAACGTTTTCTTTTTCCTTTCATTACCGGAGTAAATTGATCGAAGCGTTAACGCTGCGCTTAATTCCAAACCGGATGATTTATTAATTCGTCGTCGATTCGGTGTTCGCCTACCGGAGTTTCGATAATCGTGAAATAAAGTTTGAGGGAGTTCGCACGCCTCGCTGATAGAGCAATTTCCTGTGTCCCTTAATTGTTCCATACGTAGCGCATCGTAAACGAAAAGGATCCCGTTTCCGATTGGAAAAGACTGTAGCCCGTTCCTCGGGAGATGTTAATTTGATTTACATACATTACCGGTTCGCAAAAATTCGTGATTGCTCGGTCGTTGCGTCTACAAGCCGCCACGAATGAACGGCCTGTAATTACTGTTTAGCTATATTTATCCATAAGTAATTGCTGTAATTTATTCGCATGCGAAATAACGATTACCGTTCGAACGCGGAGATTATCTAAGCGAAGTGGATGCGGGGAACAAAAATGTGCAATAAAATGCATGGCGCGCGTCTACGAGCAAACAGACGCGAAATGAAAATACAGTATTACGAAGAGGGCGATTAAGAAATTAATAGGTATAACGCGTGGAATAGAAGTGCTCTCTAATCGAAAAGGGAAGAAGCAGGTTTGACCATTTTTCGATATCCTCGAACGATTGTTTCGTGATTTTTCTTAATCATTTGTGATCCTCGTCGACGTATTAAAAATTGTTTACCTTATCCAGGTGATTGAAAAACTCTCCAACCCTTTTTCCGATTGCAACAAAATATTCCCTCCGAAACACGACAGGACAAATGTTATAAAATTCGCCACTGCTTAATAATTCATCGAGCGTATTCGCGAATAAACCGATTAACACGGATCGTCCACCGTAATCAACCACTCTCTCCCTTTGGCCCGACTGCAGTCGTTCTTTTTACGAGCGAGCCGAAGGGCAGCCCGCTCCATGGATTTTTATCGATCGATGAACCACCAGCACGACATAATCGTTTCTTCCCGACATTGTTCCCCGCTCGGCGGGGCATACGTCCCCGGAAGCCGCAAAAACTCGAGAAGCACGCATATATGTATACGAGGTTGAGGCGGGCACGTTGAAACCGCGATGGATCAAAGGCACCTCCGAGCCGTGCAAGAAGCGGGTGCGGCGAACCATCGGGGACACCGAGGACGAGGACAACCCGGGGACATGTCCGGCTTACATTCTGCTTTCCGCGAACGCGAACCTTTTTACGACGGTGCACCGTCATTACAGCAATTTGCCGCGCATACGAAACGCGGCGGCCCTGTTAAGCCGAAAATCCGCGGCCCTCGATGGTGAGATGGCCAGAGGCGTTCCCCTTGCGTCGCATCGAGGGGCGGTTCTTTCATTGAAATATTTGTTATAGTTTCGATTATAGGTATGCTTGGATAAAGTTTATTTAACGAGGTGGCGGGCTAGGTTTGTATAAATTTTGGTTTCTTCAAAGAAAATTAAACTAGAGTGTTATCGATCCTCTCGAGCGATAACGTTCTGCGCGAAAATGAAGCTCGTGCTTGCTACGTAAGAGCGGATCAGCCCTCGGTGGAGGGAAGCTGAAAAAACGAGCTGCGCGTTGCGAATCTCGGGTACAAGCGTTGCAAGACGGCCATAAATGCAGACACGGCCCGCGGGGAGGGCTGTCAAATAAATAATCCACCGAAAGCGTATATACATCGCCGAGTGTATTGTTCCCGCGTGACGTCACATCCTCGAAAACACTATCATTACGGGCCTCGCGCTTCCACCTCTGCCGCATTAACATAGATTACGAGCGCGCCCCTTCGAGCGGTCCCACTTTTCTTCAGCCGGATCCGCGCTTCCATCGCGACGGATTTATTAAACGGAGGCCGATCCCTGACCCTTCGTGGCGTTCCACGATTTCCCTTCGATTCGATTCTTTTTGCTGCGCGGCAAAGTTTTCGCTATTCACTACTTTCGATCGCCGAGAGAAACTTTGCGCAAACGCATCCAACGAAAAAGAAAGTCCGATGTGTTATAAAATCGTTCAGCTGCCACCCGGGGGGGCCATGAATATTCAAACGTTACGAAATGGGACGCATTAATTTTTAATGGTCCGACGCGAAGCAATTAGCAGCATACGATCAGCCCAAGCTGCACGAATTTTAATCGACGTCCGTCGTTTCTTTCGAACGTGCCCTCGCTTCGCCGAGGGTGGAGACGAGAGGAAAGATCGCGAAAGCGACGTGCTGCGAAGTCGCTGGCGCTACGCGGTCCATGATCGACGTCGCGAATTAATATCTCCTCGGGCCGCGTACGGTCGGCCTGTGTTTTTCTGACACGAGCGGCGGATTACCGATGGAACGGAGTAGACAAGAATCGAGAGTCCGCCTCGGATTTCGCGCGCTTAAGCCGCGGAATAAGTAGCTTAAGGAGGGATGCTGAGACGAGTCTCGCCTCTGGCAGCCGAGATGATCGAGCTCTCAGCCGAGTTTAATCTGATTACCGATACCCCGTCAATCGAGGGTAACTGTTCCTCGCGCTGCTCGTTGCAAAGTGTGTTCTTTCTTTTGCAGCAAAAGGCGGAGCAATATGTTTCAGATGTATGTAAATCATTCATAGTCTTATAAATTTCATTGCTTTCACAGATTTTATCTTGCACATAATTTCTTCCGCTTCAATCTTTGAAGGCGAAGAAAAATTTCAATGATACAGATGCAACAGAAGAGGCTGGCAAAGTCCGTTGGATCCTGTTTAGAAGAAGTTCATTGATAAACCGAAGGAGTAATTTAAAGATCCTTCTCTGTCGTCAAAAGCCCCGTTGTTCCTTCTCCTCCCATGCGTTCAGTGAGATCGCGTCCGCGCAAAGTGAAAGGATGCGCGAATTTTCGAGCACGTCCCCTTGCCTCCGGAGACGGGAGTGTTTCTCCGAGTTTCGAACCTTCGCTCGTCCCATCCGGAGGAGCATGATGAAAAAGGAAAGGACGAGACAGGCGAACGGAAAAAGCGTAAAAGAAAATGGAGACGCGAAGAAAGAGGTCCGCTACGCAAACACGCCGATTTATAATAACGCGGGGAGTGAAAAATAAGCCAGCGCGGAGGCAGAGAGACACGGTGAAAGAGAGTGGCAGAGGAGAAAGAGACACGGTTGTTTTCGAGGCCCCCAAGGTCCCGGCGGTGCATATCTTACGTACGACCGATTAATTGCAGCCGATTTTTATTTATTGCAACAGAAAGAAAGAAAGAAATGATAATAAAAACGCAAGGTGCGCGCGTTTGAATGGCTATCGGTTCGCGATACACCGTGATGTATGCGCGGCGAGGGTTTGCCGGCCGTTTCTGAAGCCGTGAAACGTTTCGAATTGTTCCGTGATCAATTCTCGCTTGACGTCGCTCCGATTTCTGCGCCGCATTTTCTTTTCGGATTATTCATCGCGCTGCCGCGCTTGACCGCGCTGGCGCGCGCCCCGAATGGCGCGAGGGAACGTCATTTCCAAGTGTGTACCGGGTAGGAAACATTGTTCCCCCGTTTATCGCCGTTTCGCCAGGAATTATTCAGATACGAGAGAGATAGGGGAAAGTTACAAATTACTCGATCGGGATCTTAATTGCAATTTCGAGATCGACACGCTGCGTGGCTCGCGTCGGAATACGTTTGCGCAGCGGCGTAATGCATGGAGCTAGCGGCGCGTGGATTATTTATTCGTCGTCCTCACGCTTGTATTAACTCGCGGGGTTCAGGTGTGATGTAGTGGAAATTGCTGCCCCTTTACTCGGCGGTATTCTCCTAGAGATATGAAAATTAAACGTGGGCTTGCATGTGTAATATAAGTAATGAACGGAAATTGACTTAATGATTGAACCAGCAGTCTAAAAAAAATGAAGTCATTAAAAAATCCAGATGCAAATACAAGAAATTAAGAGAAATATTTGCAACAAAAACGTGGTAAGATAATGAGAAAGATGCGGCAAAGAAACGC
The DNA here is from genome assembly GCA_023838395.1 of Holcopasites calliopsidis. Taxonomy (NCBI): domain Eukaryota; kingdom Metazoa; phylum Arthropoda; class Insecta; order Hymenoptera; family Apidae; genus Holcopasites; species Holcopasites calliopsidis. The sequence continues at coordinate 215,577 of JALHAQ010000026.1, forward strand.
GGCGATGCTGAACCAATTAAAAGTTCGGTAGAAAGAGTAAACAATAAATGGCAATGAATCAATGAACTTGGATATTCATTTATAAAATCATGAGTATTCTCAATTATTCATATAACTCTCTATTCGACGTCACTTCTGAATCGCACTGAAAAAGTCCATCATAAATTTCTGAAATAGAAATTCTTTCCAGCCCGCAATCGACGATGATAAATTCCACGGCAATCGCGCGGATCAGCGACGTCCTTGCGAGAATGAGCCCCCCTATCTGCGGTTACATAGCGGCGCGATAATAAATTCTATGCAGCAGCGCGACTTCGATCCGCGCGCAATAATTGTTAATTGTCGGCGCCGATACACGAGGCCGATAACGCTGCAGCGTTTCAACGTGGTCGCGCGCCCGTTCAAGGAGGGCCGTCTCATTTTTCCGTGCGAGCGAGCAGGCTACTACTGTCCACGCGCCGGACACTTTTCGCGATACTCGTACGGCTAATCATAGGCGTGACAAGGTGCAACGATACTTTTCACGCGCGCGATCACCTCGCCCCGTCCCATTTTCCCCGTCCCGCTAAACTCCTCGCCGCGGTTACCGTCTCTCTACCCACCGTCGACGACGCCCGGAGCCGACGAGGAATTTCGGCGAGTGTTTTTCCATGGCGTGCGAGCCGGCGGCATCGATTCGGGGAACTTTCGCGAAAGTGGAGGAAGCCGCGCGACGTCCTGCTCGTTTTGGCAGAATGTTATTCGATCGGCGTTTCCGCGACTAATTTATGACGGAACACGGGCCTCCGCTGTTTCTCTCTCGTTCCCCTAAATTGGAGATTCGGTGGATTGTAAAGCGGAGCGGGGAATGGTTTATTAGTAGCGGAATCCAGCGGTTTCTGCATCGGGCGAGGCTCGTGAATGAGCATCGCTCGCACGACTTTTTGTCCGACGCAGCCTTTCTATCTTGAGGTAGGCTGGTTTTCGTATAATGGGACAACGCTTTCGGCCATAACGGCCTCCATAAATTTCGATGGAAATTGATAGGTGGTGCGGATGCAGCGGAGACAATCGGCGATTAGCATAACGAAACGGAGTTTACGATGTAGAATCGAAAATAGAATAACTTGCTAATAAGTCGCGGGCATTAAAAGTCATTGCGATTCGTTTTACCTGCCTCTAAATGCTGAACTCGCGTGGGCGTTCCAGCATCGCATCATTCTTTTGACATCGGAACGTTTGTATTTAGAGAATGTTGTGCGGCTAAGCGTTGCAGACAACAATGAAACGTAACGTCACTCTGAAAGTCTTATCGTCATCGTAAGCGTCCAAATGGATCGGTGATCGTCCAGTCGATTGCCGACAATATTATACAAACATCTACCTGGCAGAAATTCTTGCAACAAAACCCTTCACCTCGGCCCGAGAAGAGGAAAGCATTTCCATCACTTACCCAGCACGCAGGGACGCGGCAGTGAGGGTGAGCTGTTGAGCGGCAGCGCCGGCCGTAGGATCCGCCGCCACCAATTCCGAGAGCACCAGGACGGTGGTGGTGGTCGTGGAGGCGCCGCAATTCGGCACCGTGGCGTTCACCGCGTGACGCACGCCAGGCGGAAGATCGTCCTCGTGTTGCAGCTGCAGTTGTGGGTAGTGATGCAAGTGCAGCGCGGCGGAAGCCGAGCCGGATCTGGGAGTGACACACGACGGTGGCAATAGTCCACCCCGGGCCGAGGGTGGCGACGGAGACGGCGGCGAGGGCGGTGGCGGAGGATACTCGACCACCTGCACCCGATCCGCTTCGTTCTCGTAGATGATCTCCTTGTCGTGCGTGTACATCACAGTTTTCTGCCCGTCGTTGTAGATCAGATCGATCATCTTGTGCTCGCCGACGCCCAGGGTTGTGCTCGCCGCCGTGGTATCGGCGCCGGGCGTCACTCGGCCATCCCCGTCGTCCGCCCCTCGCTGTTGCACGTCGTCCGGGTCTTGCTGGATGTGCTGCTGATGATGATGGTGGTGATGGTGATGGTGGTGATGACGGTGGTGGTGGTGATGGTATTTGGAGTGGAGCGAGTGTACCGTCGTCGGCTCGTGCAGGTCCAGAACGTTCACAGGTTGCATCGTTGCTAGGAGCACCTGCTGCTCGCTCTCGTTTTGATTCTGGTTGCTCAGGGAGGAGGACGCCGGAGACACTGGCCCCTCCTGCACCTACGACAACGAAGGGATATTTAGAAGCCGCCTTAGAGTTGTTCACAGTCATTCTTGGAAGGAACCCCGAGGGGGGTGGGTCATAGAACTTGCCAGGTAGTATGTGGAGGGGTTGGTCCCGAGTATTTGGGGTTTTTAATGCGCGAGAGTAGAAGGCAGAGGGCTAGGGACGATTAGTACATAATGGATTTTCATGGGAAATTTATTTTAGACACGCGTAATATAATTAATCGAAATTTCTATAGTGAAGCACTTGGATGGTTAAGGATGGTTGAAGATAGCAAGTATGCTAAACGCCAATGTCTGTTTTTATTAGCCACAACCATCGGAGCGCGTGGCGGCGGCTGATCAGCTGTGGAACTATTCTAAGCAGTCACAGTAGAAATATGCAAAGAAACCGGACAGCGCGATGAGTTTCAATTACGGCACTTGCTTTTCTTTCTCCACTGGAAGGATTTTCTTTTTGTTAGCACTTTACCGCTTGCTTGTTAGACTCGATCAGAGTTACCATAGGACGCTCTAGACGTTGTGCGGAATAATACATTTCTACCGACGCTTTCTCCGATCCAAGAAAGAGAGTCCTTGCCAACGTATTCTCTTGCTATACGTTCTCCAAGTCATGGATCAATGAACTCTAAGCCTCACCCGAGACTTTAACTATGGCCAATTAAGAATACTAGAAGAGTATAGTGCGACATTATATTAACGAGGAACGTTGTTTAAGACCAAAATCATATCGCGAGGAAGAAGTATCTTTCGAACTCCATTCGGTACGATCATACATAATATTCCTATCGCGATTATTCACGGTACATCGTGTAAACAACTCGCTGCACATATAGCATTCGAACAACTGGCATTAAAACCGCAGCCAATTTCGTGAAAGCTTCAAAGATACACGAGACAGCAGCGTTCACGATCTTAATACCTTACATAATTAACCATTTACATAATATTCCTCTGGCATCGAGAGAGCTCCGATTCATTACGCAGCATTCAAGGAAAACTTCCCCCGACGTCTTTAACATTTCAACTAATTAGTGACCCCTAGCGCGATCCCTAAAGTCGCTTATTAAACCTGCGAAAGTCGTAGCGAGAAATCCAGCCCCGGGACGAGCTTTTGCCGATTACGCCGCGAGTGTTTCATAAAATTGTAGTTTCATCGTTGCGCGATTCGCGACGCGTGTTGCAATCGCGATTCGACATTTTCCAATTCGAATCGCCCGGTGATAAAAGAGAAACAAATCGCTTCTCGTTCGAATCACGATGGTCAAGTCGGCTGAAGTTGACCCGCGCGATAACTAATACGAAAGGTCGAAAGCGTCACGACGTAGCCGACTTTCTAGACGAGGCTGGCGTAAATGAACCTTTTTCGTCGCGAATTTCCGGAAAGACGGACGGTGTACTTTCATTTCCGAGACGTCGCGTCGATCCCCTACGGTCGGCACGGTTTAATCACGCCGAGGGATCGCGATTCGAAAGCCAATCTTCGGCGAGAAAAAGATTCAGGACCAACCGCGGTTGGTCTCGGACGCTTCCTTGACTACTCGCTGTCCGAAGCTGTGACGTCAGACGGTTGCGTCTATGATCGATCGATCAGTAGCTACTTTCCGTACGCGGAGACGATTTTAACGAAGCTTAGAGCGCAATTAGCGGTTTACGACAGAGATGTTTCCAATTTACTGTAATTGCCAGAGGAGAATTGCAAAAAGTATAACGCTTGTAACTGTTAAGCAATTCACTCGTGTTTGCTGACCATCCCGACTTTTGTTTTCACGGGCTTCGCCACCGACAACTCGTTACTTATTTAAAAAGAAGGGGACGACGCTCCTTCCACGTGTTATCATCGCGGATTCTGCGCACCGTCCACCATGGTTCATCCATCCATTCACACGCAAGAACCGTCTGATAATAACAGTTAATTGGCCTGCTGGCCGTGAGAGACTGTTTCAGGTCGGCCGATACCGTACCCGTCTGCCGACCGAACGGATGCGCGACCGCTGCTCGCGTCCACGCCGCTTCTTGCGGATCGCTTCTCGCGCTTATTGCCGATCACGTATGTGCGGTCGCGATGCACGCAGCTGCTCTCGAAGATACGTCGAATCGTTAAGGGCTTTTCTTACGCTGCTACTCCAGCGCTGGACAGGACAGTCTTAGCCGTGGAGATGCTTCATTGTTGCCCGCTGCTCCTTTCCTTCCTCTTCATGCAGCATCCCCCCCCCCCCCCCCCACCCTCCACCGCCCCTCTCGAGTACACACGATCGTCCGGGGCTTTTTGCGATCCGCCGTTGAATCCTTGTTATATCGGCCTCTCTTATACCTGCCTCCGCTCGCGGAACACCTGTCAGCGTTTCTGTTATTGCGGCGTCGCGACGGCAGTTTCTTTCCTCCTTTCTTTTCTGCGCTGCTCTGTTTTCGGCGATTCTGTTTTTATCGTGCTGCATTGGAGAGCTTTAATCCTTTGACTTGGTCCGGTTTTACGGTTATCGCTCGTTTTTTTTTTTCTTAGCCGAAACGAAGTTTATTAATATTGGATAGCCGCGGTATTACGGACGGGGGATTATTTATTATTATTCGACCATCAGCGAGAGCAAACGTGGGGTTGAATTTTTTGCTTAACTTATTGTCGCCTCCTTGGAATACTTTGGATTCATTATTTACCAAAGAGATTCTTTTTCTTTTATAATATCCCGTTCGTTTGCACGAGATACATCTTGCCTGCAATCGTTCCAAGCAGTTCTCCGTTAAAATATTCCTTCGCTCCGCTAAACGTTTAATCGGCGAGGGATGCTGCGGTGGAAAATCCATTGCGGAACATCAAGCCTGTGCGCGCAGCCCCTCGTCGAATCGCTATTGTAATTGTTTAACAGTTGTACGGAATGTGGGTCCGTGTGCGCGTACAACGTGAGCGATGGTGAATATCGCTGAGTAACGAAAGTGGCGCACACCTATGATCCGAAATAAATTACTGTTATTACTTATACAATCCACTTCCTCGTCGCTATTTCCAGTCGTGGTAATCACGAAAATATCTGTGTGATTGTTCGCCGTATCTTTTCTCTCTTTCTTTCTTTTTCCCTTTTTTTATTCACCGTGTCTCTCTGTTCAGCGTTGGCATCGGTCATCACGAGAACGTGGCCGCGGGCGAAGCGAGCTAAATGGAATTGCTAGGAACGCTTGTCGACGATCGTATCATTATATCTCCATCGTTTATTCGCTGTTTTTCTTTCTGCGTAAACATGCCCGCTATTTCACTTACGCTTTATGCAGATTCTCCTCGGCTTGTTTTAGGGGCAATGAATTTTATAGTTTTGCTTTTTTTCAAATTGGTTAGAGGGAATCCGCAGGTATTAAAGACTGAGGCTACGCGAGGTTGAGATATTTCAAGACCCCGGAGAATCTCAAACATCAAGCTCCGGAGATTTAAGGGAATTGCAATTTGGGAATTTTAACGTTTTAACACTTTCGACATTTGGAAATCGAAAATTGAAAAATTTCAATCATAGAACGGTTCGAAGTGAATCGTTGAAAGTTTGCTCCAAGTATTATATCTCGTAATTATAAGAGTAGCGGGGCTCTCTTTCACGACTCCGTTCATCGAAAGTTAATTAATGCATACATCGCCATCAATCAAAATTCAGATGCAAGAAGTAATATCGTTCACGCTTAGACATTGCAATGCTATTCTTCTAATTACCGTTCGTAACGAGGACCCAACCATTGTGTACAGAGCAATAAATCATTCCTTTCTTTCTTCTATTTTTTAACAATATCCGTGCGTCGCGTTCGCGGTAGCGATGAACGAAACAAAAATTCCCTCTACCGCCATTACGTTTGATTGATATCTCCAAACAGCTCTCGCTACGTTTCTTGCTACCATTATTTCCTCCCCATTATACACTACTCAGAACGGTTAGGGGGGACGCTTTTTATCGGAGCGAACGTAATCAGTGGCTCCTGTTAACCATTCTCAAACGGTTCTCACCGTCGCAGATTTCATCGGCTGCGTCTTTCGCATCGTACGAAAGAATTGTCCTCGACGTTTGAAAAGACCGTCTTCCAACGAGGGAAAGATGTAAAATTAAGAAAAGGAAGAAACAGTATTCCCAATAATTCTTCGTGATACCTCTCCCCTTTTAAAAATACAAAATATCATATCGACTAAATTAATCCAACGAAAAGCTAGCAAACGATCTTCGGACATTTTCGTTCCCCTCGGCGAGAAGAGATTAAGTAAAGAGTTGAAACTTTGAGTCCGGTAGGGATTCTATTAGGCAACCTCGGCCAGCCGCTTCGATAATGAATAGCGCACGATCACGAGGCGTTCATTCCCTTCGCTCGAAATACCAGGTATACGCGAAATCCGGAGAGTCATCGTACATGGTAAAATCACCTTCCTCCTCCATATTCCCTTTCATTTTTTTCCCCCCGTTGGTTCGAGGCCCCAATCACACGGTGTGGGCTATGCTCGCACGAATGGTCGGACGTACCGTTCGCCTTCGCCGAAGAATGTCGGTGTTCGACAAGGCTTCTGGCTGGGACGGAAAATTCACTCACCGTTCGTGATATCACGACTATTATCGTGGAAACGAAGAATTGGTATACCGTCGATAAGTTTTGCACTCTGCTGCATTTAATTTATGGAATGTTAAGCAGCGGCCGGGAAAAATGGTGCAATGTGTGGCTTCGCTGCATCAAGAACTCCAATGGTGTTTACTTTACATTTTTTATGAGCAATAAACTGCAGCGCGTAAGAGTGGATAACAGTAATTCATTACCTACAGTTTACAGATTGCGGTTGTATGAACAAAAAAGAAATAAAAGAAAATAGAAAAACATGATACGATTTTTATAAGCTTTATACGACGCAAATGGATAATTAGTATAATGAGCCTGACATTTAGTGCAAGGATCAAGTGGTTGATATACTTAGAATTATTCTACGATCAATTTCGCACTTGCTGTTGCTCCACTTTATGAGCCTGCATTTTTACAAATCTGTTTCTCGCGATAAATGTTGAACGTATTGTGTAACGGCTAAGATGAAATATACAGTCGAGTTCTTGAAATTATAATAAATCATTATTAACAGAAGACCAACGATGAAAAAAAAAACAAAGAATCCTTTGCAATTAATTCTCTCGCCCATACTAAAAAGGTCGACGACGCGAAATCTATCGTATTACGTCAAAGTTGTATCGCACCATCGAGAAACGAGATGAAGCGTAATAATTCCGCACAGGATTCGGCCCCCCCTTAGCCTCTTGCACCTCGCATCTTTGGGTAGCCGCTTCTTACGCGGTCTTCCCATTGTGCGGCACCGCACGCAAATAACGGCCTCTCGTCCGACAGAGTTTCACTTTTAAGCGACAGGTATACCATTGTGAGAGGTTAAAAACCAGCGGCCAGGTGACAGTAGAATCTTTTTAGGTTTCCCCGAGGAGCGGACGCTCTTTCCAGGGATACACACGTCGCCCCCGAAGAGAGATAAGCTATTGGAATTCGTTTCGGGGGATACACTGTACAACTTGACCTGGAAACGGGGACCCTTTAGGGCCGTCGATTCGTCGCCGGGATTCAGGGAATTTGTTAGACTTTAACTTCTTCTCGGATCTCTCCCTCGCCGGAGAAGATTCTTCTCTTGTCTGCGGCGTCGATCTTGACGTCAGCCCTGCCCTTTTGAGTTCTCTATCGGCCAACGAATTAAACGTCACTCGTGACTTTATTTAGCGGGAGGTTTTTATTCGCTAGAGTTATACTTTTCAATTGCTCCGTGTGCTTTTGGATTTCAATGGAATCAGAAAATGATTACGTTCGAAAGTGATGAAGTAGGGAGAAGTTGGAGGCGTCGTTCTAATCCCACCCCCCCTTTGTCTCCGAATTATTTGCAGAAAGATCGATCCCGAGAGAGCATGTTTCACGCGTTGTATCGCGGCTATTCGCACCGCGACTCGCGAATTTTCACCTGCTCCGCTCAAACAAAGCTTCCAACGCGAGCGAAGATATCACCGGCTGGCTTCGATGAAACAAGACTACGCTCACAGGTCCCTAATGGGCGCGAGCAGGAACGATCGACGCGAACTAACCGTATCTCCGAATCAGCCAGGTGGGAAAAAAGTTGACATCATTTTCGTTTCACGAGGGATGTTATCGAGGGAGATCGAGCGTCGATCTTTCGGGATCGTAGCCTCGTCCATCACCGAACGCCGTGCCCGTGGCGTCCTGACGCGGTGGTCGTGGCAGAAGTTGTTCCACTGTTGGAGCAAACGCGGCCGGCAATAATCTCGTCGGCCCGCCATTCTCGTTATTTCGCGCAACGGGTGGTACGCAACCGAACGAAACGGCGAAGGCTGGACGAGGGCGGCGTGGAAAGAAAGAAAAGGAGGAAGGTCAAACGATGACCCACGCGAGAAACGCGCTGCCAGCGGTGAACGCGCCGCGCGTTGCATTCCATGAATCGTCGAAATCGAAGGGGTCGTGGCCACCCGAACCCCCCGGGCGATCGTTAATCACGAAAAACCTTCGCCAGGATCCGAGAAAACTTCTGGCGGCCACGCTTGCCCGAGAATTTATACTCATCCGAATCTACCGGGCATTAACAAGCACTTCTGGGCTCCCTTTCGCCTTGGCGATTGGAGCTTCGGTCCAAGAGTTGCCTACCGTCGCGCTGCGGGGATTTTCCTTTCAATTTCGACTACGTTCTAGCGAAGGATCAATCGCGAGACTGCTTAATCAGGGATCGTGCTTTCGTTTGCATGTAATGTATGATGATAAAGTGGAATTCGGTATCGCCACTTTTATCATCGGCTGCCTAATGAAATAATTAAGTCGCTCCTTGGAGACGGATGAAAAAGCCGTGTACTGTAGAGTGGCAATTATAGGAATTACCGTTTAAGTAATTAGATAAAGCTATGCAAGATAGTGGATATGAATGGAACTAATACGCTTCCCGCGTCATTAAATATATTAAATTAATATACGTGGAACATTGATATCGATAAGAGTACAGAAACGAACGACGGATAATTAAAATGATAGATACACGTAAATGTTCGATCAAGTATTAATAACATGGAACATTTTTTACTTCCACATTCTATACATTTCATTTTATTAACAAAAAGGAAAATGTACTGTTTTCTTCAGGAATAACATCGTCCTATTATAATCTCAACGCCGACGTAGCGAAAGTGTGAACGAAATAAAAGAAATATGATTGACTAACCGGGGACAGAGCCTCCTGCATGTGCAGGGGTGCGTTTTCGGCCTCGTCGGTGCAAGTCGACATTCTCCCTCGTGGCCCTCCGCTTCTCTTTCCAGTTCGTCTAATCGTGACTTCGTTATTCTCCAAGCTGAACGTGTTACTCCTCTCCGCGGATCTCCGTTTCTGCTTCGGTTACCTCTATCAGTCGACTAATATCGTCTACTACGTCTAAACGAACGTAAATTCTAGGCACAGAGTTGCTTATCACAGTCGCTGCTGAGCGTTGTATGGCACGTGATTGAACGGGAGATGAGGGACAAGCGATTAGCACCTGCGAAACAAATGGAGCAGTGAAAAGAAAAGCGAAGAAGGATAATATCGATGGTATAATGATAGAAAAATGAGAGATGGCTCCTCATTCTATTTTCCTATTTTTCGGTCTCTATGAGATCAGTCATTAATCTATGTATAATATTACTGATTCGCTCATACGTTTCCCCTCATGTTTTCCGCGATGTTGACAATAAACACCATAACACTGTAGTTCATCTGATAAAATCAATACTTCTGAACAGATAATTCGTATTTAATTATTCAGTTAATCATGCTGCATGCGGGGAAAGTTTGTGCAGTAGTTGTATCACCTACAAACGTTAGAAAATCAGACTATTTCTCTCACTATATCAAGCAGTCTTATCAACACCTAAAATATTCTAGCTTTCCTTCAATCACGATATAGAAAAAGAAATTCTCAATAAACATGGATTATCCGAAGACTTCTTCTTAATCCATAATAATGCCCCCCCTCGTACTTATCCCGATTATGCAACGTGCAATCAGCGGGACCAACAGGTTCGCCTTTCCTCCATTCATTTCAGCCGGCACGTCAAACTGGAAACGGTTTCGCGGTCGCGGCTTTGATAGACAGGTGCAATAAACCGGAGTGGAAGAGACAGACTAGTCGGACAGACAGGTAGTGGTAGGCGAGAGTGAAAAGCTGCCGGCTCGTCCGTAAACACTGGAACACGTTCCTCTCGGTGAAAGAGCGAGTCCCGGTTCCCTAAAACGCCGTCAAGAGAGAAGCCAAACTAGCACGCTCCCGGAGGTAAGCGAGCCGAAATCAGAACCAGCTGCATCGCGGAGGAGCAGCAGAAGAAGAAGAAGAAGAAGAAGAAGAAGAAGAAGCGGATGGAACAGGAAGTTCTGGAGCCGCATTTTTGCCCTGGCAAGTCAGGTTGCGGCGTCCCTGGGCGGAAGAACGAGATCGGTCGGAATCAGGAAGGCCATCGGGGAGGGCGGCCACGCGGATCCACCACGCGACCGGAGCCAGAATAGCAGGTTCGATGGCTGTTGATTCAGTTATCACGCGTGGCCGGGGAATCCGTTGGATGTTGGCCAAACCAGTCGGACACCACGAATTCTACATCTTCCGCCGAGAGTCCACCAGGTGGATAGTTAGTAAAACCAGTTGGTTCCCTCTTCCTCCGGCTCGTTCATCTCCTCCTACTACCGTGTGCGGCTGCCCGTGCCGGATAAGAAGGAGGGCAGTCGCGTAAAGCTGGAATTCAGCTGTGCGACCACCCGCTCCGACGGACAGGCCAGTGGAACAATAGACGTAACGATCCGGCTGAGCTCGACTTTTGCACGGTGGAACGAAGAATCGCGACCGAAGCGACGCGGGCAACAAAGACTTCTTCGCCACCACCGAAGCCTTGGTCCGCTTTCGGTTCGCACCGTTTCCAGCTTCGCGATCTTTGTCAAAGCCCGGCTCGGACACGAAGAGGGCTGACGGAGACAATCGAGGGATGAGGAACGGCCGCGAACCGGCTATCCGCGAGCAGTAGCGAGACGAGGAACAGGGTGGCGGGAAGTAGGTAGGTCGGTGCCTGCCTACTACGCGGAAGAAAGAGATTGGGGCGACCAGGGGGAAGGAGTAGGTACACGAAGCCGGTATACAACCGCGGACCAGAGACGAGAAGCCAGAAGAGCAGGTTCGGCCGGTCTAACCTGATTCTCAAAGGGAACCCTGCATCAGATTGGACCCACCTCCGTGGGTCCGTTTGTATTTCAAGTACCTGTACTCCCTCGCTTCGCGTCAGTGGACGATGCCTCCGGAGACGGAGGACTCGAGACGAGTCTTTGCGAGGAGGAACGGCGACCCGCTCCTCTCTAAAACCCGACGATCGCCGAGATCGCGTTCACCGCGGAGTAAATCACGCCTCTCCGCCTCGCGGTGCCGTGTGTTCGTCCTTTTCCATATCGATCGATTCTTCGCGAGCGATGACAAGTCAGTGAACGGCCGTGAACATCGCCCACAGTGAACATCGATGCCGCGAGCAGCCCTCAGGGCCCGGAGGGTGTCTTCTCCGTCTCTGTTTACACGCCTGGGAGCGTTCCCAAAAGTCGCTACGCGGGTCGCTCCCTCCTTTTACTACCTGCGAGCGTTCCAACTTTATGGAGGTTTCCGCCGCGTGCACAGTGTTTCGGGAGTGAGAATTAGTGGCGAGTTTCGGGTCGTGGGGCGAAAAGAGGAGCCCGGCCGGGCTCGATTAGCACGCGTGTGTCTCTCCTCCGCTCCGCGGGAGAGAGGCGAAAGAGAAAGAGACGGATCGCGACCGCGGATCATTCGAGAACGTTCTCCAAATGTCTGCCTCGCTCCTCGACGCCGGTTACATAAAAGCTAGGGGAACGCGTTGCACCCGGGGCGGCACGCAATTCCATTAGCGGATACCATTAACTGGGGGCCAATTATATTCGCAAGTCTTCCCGTTCACTCGCGCGTACGCTGATCGCGAGCCGGCTCGGCTCTTTCGTTTCGCGAGCTAGCGCAATCGACATCCAGTTCAACGTGTGCCGGTTTACGTAACCGACTCGATCTTTTTTTTTTTTTTTTTTTTTTGTTCGTAAAACTTTTAAATACAAACCGAATGAATGGGATAGGAGTCGAGAGGCGACCGGATGATCCCACTTGCCACGGCGTCCAACTTGTTTACCGGCGGCTCACCTGCGCGTCACCTGTGCGTCATCGCGCAGGTAGCCGGTGAGCATCCGCGGGGAGGAGCTCCAACGTGAACGAGATTCAACGCTAGACGACGTATACTCACTTGTCGCGATTCTTGTACAGAGGGTCATACGAAGATTCTTTGTTATTTCCTTGTTACTCGTTCTCTCGAAGAGATACACGGTACCTCGGCCGGTGGTTGAAACGTGGTTCGCGAGTGAGCCGCGTGTAGGACGCGTACGTACGTACGTGGAGAACAGTAGCTCGAAGACGGTAGAGAATGTGGTGGGTGGTAGGTCAAGGGGTGCTGGCGGGGTGGGGTGGGGGAGGGGGCCAACTACAAACTACTAAGCATCCCTCCTGTATTCCGGATCACATCTCCACGGATGATATCGCCACCACCTTCCACGATTCACCGAATCGTTCCAATCTATCCAAGGGCACCCCGTTTCGGGTGACCCTTTTCCCTGCTGCCGCGCACACGGACCACACACACTCGCGCACAGCTCGGCACAGGATGAGGAATCGCGTCTATCTGTTCATTCGGTTCCCTTTGGCGGTCCCCCACTTGCTTTCCGCTTAGACGCGAGAAGGAGAAAGAGGCACCGTGAGACTCGCGAGATTCATTTCGCGCAACCGATTATTATCCTTACTTTAGGTTGATTTCGCGTCGCGTACCGTTTAGCCAGTCCGCGGCCGTTGTCGTTCCACCCCTCTTGGACGGGGATCCGGGGACCGGGACGGTTTTTCCAAACCGGATCGTCTGTCCGCGATTCACACTTGTACACCGGCTTCAGGCACACGCGCACGCTGCCGCGGATCGCGGCTCCATCGACGACGACCGCACTGGCAACGACGACGAGCAGCGGAACGGCGACGTCGACATCGTCGCCGGGGAAACGCGCTGGACCGGACGTTGCTGTACACCGCGCGACCGATTCGCCGTGTCGGAGCCGCGGTTCGACTCGACTCTCCGCTAGGCACACTCGGCGCCGCTCGGGCTCTCGCCTTTTTGCTCCGGGTGAAGAACGGTGCGCGACGAGCGAACTCGAGGGTGGAACGGATGCACTACACCCCGAACTGCGCGGCCCAGCAGGTAGAATTAAACCACCCAAAGTTTGGGCAGCCGCTGCAAGCAACAAACGAACCAGCCTCACGGTGCTCTCTCGGATCGTTCTCTCTTCTCTCGGGATACGGCAACATGGCCGCCGTCGCCGCCGCCTCCCAGCATCCCGCTCTTGGCTCCGTGTCTCGACTCCCCCTCTCTTCTCTCCTCCGCTCGCACACACACACACACACACACACACACATACACGACCAGTGTTACCTGCCGCCTCTCTCTTTTACCTGCGTCAGTTTCCCTGCCAAACTCGCTCCCTCTCTCTCTCTCTCCCACCACTAACCTCAGCCTCCCTCGCTCCCGAATCTCTTCTCCGTCTCGCGCTCCACCCGTGGCGGTATCTCTCTTAGTCCGCTTACCTGTGGCCACCCTACGGATGCCTCCCCATTTAGGCTCTTTCTCCTTTGACGTGCTCGCCTTCCTTCTCTCGCTCGGTTCCCTCCTCTTCGTTCGATCAGCAGGGCCCTCGTTCGTTCCCTCTCGTCGCCTACCTGTAGAGGCTCTCTCGAGATACTCCCACTCTTCTGGCGGTGAATCCAGCAATAGAGGTAGAGCTCGGCGGAGTGGAGGTGGCGAGGAGAGTCTCTGTATCTCCGCATCCACCGTCTCTGTCCCGCTCCTTCTTTCCCTGGTGTGTGGGGCCAGGTGAAACGAGAAGCAGCGACAAGGACGAGGGAGGAGGGATCCGGTGACAGGTAGCCAACGCTGCGCGGAGAGAACGCGAATATGCGAGCTGTCTGGAGAGATAAGGACGAGAGAGAAGTGCTCTACGGCGACCTGCACGGATACAAACAGAGCATCGAGTCATCGACGAGGCAGCCAAGCAGCCAGGCTCTGGCCACCCGGCATTATAGTGTCTCCAGGTCCTGTCTCCGTCTTCCTCGCCTGTTACTCGCTGCTCCTTCTTCTTCTCTTTGCTACCTTGAGAAGGATGCCTGGTCCTCCTCGGAACGGCTGGCTGGAGGGGGGCAGGGGCGGCCAGGATATAGGAACGCGCACACACGATGGTGTTATCGTCTGCTCGCGTCCTCCTCGCTCGCTGACGATCTCCTTGTCCCTCTTACCTTGAGAAGGATATCTCCGGGAGTTGTCCAGCAGGGAGGAGCAGAAGGAGGACACTGCGTGTACGTGGATCGTCGTAATTCCTCCGCGTCCCCCCCTCTGGCGTCGCGGTCCCCCGACATCGTTGGCTTCGACCCCTGAAGCGTATTCCTACCTTGAGAAGGATGTCCAGATATCGCGAGATACCCGTGGACATATCCTATGAAGAGCTCGCGGCCAAGGTAAATGGAGTATCGAGACGATTGATTGTGACAAGCCACGAGGAAATTCAAATGGAACTTTCTCTCCTTTCTCGTTCTCCCTTTGCGCATCGACTCGACGGCCGATCCAGAAAGATCGCGAGGGAGCCACGCTGCCACGGTGGCGAACGATACGACGCTCCTCTTTTATCGAGCTTTCTATCACGGACAGAGGAAGATGAGGAGATACCTCGTGGACGTTCTATGAGGCTCGTTCGACGGCTGGCAGAAGGAAAAACAAACAAAACGACACCCTCCGGTGGAGGTTGAACGAGAAGAAGGACGAGAGGGAGAGGAGGGGACGTAGGGAAGGAGACGGAAAAGGAACGAGACAGCGAGGAGGCAACGGTCCGTGCACCGATATAGCCACAAACACACGTTGCGTGCTATTGATTCCCCGTTGCGCGCCGCAGGACAAAGAGGCAATGGGTATATAGATGCAGACGGCGAAGAGGAACGAAGCTGCTGTAGCTTCTGCCGCCTGCGCGGCGGCCGGCTATAAGATGGACTCTGGATCGAAGGAGCGAGAAGTTCGGGATGCCGCGAGGCGGCGGTGAAGAGGAAGTGGTGGAGAAGGCTGCGCGGCGAGAGAGGGAGAGTGCGTGGCGGGCCCTCTCCGATAGAAGAAACGAGAAGCGGAGGAGAAAATGAGCGACCAGGACGAAGCAATCTCTGCCCTCTCTTCCCTCGTTCTGCGCACCCTTCCCTCTTCAGCCTCCCTGTTTGGTACTCTCGGAGTCCGCGCAGCAAGGGAGCGATTAAAAGGAGAAAAAGGAGACGGGAATTAAAAGGAGGAAAAAAAGAGGCGAAAGAGGTTCGCGGCGCGGAGGGGGCGGGGGGGGGGGGGAGGCTGGTGAAAAATGGGCAGCCAGCGAGAGAGGACAGCCTCGGGCTACGACGCGCGCTGCGACCCTGCTCAGGGAGGGAACTCTTCGTTTCTTTAAAAGATATATAAGAGATCGGAAATTATTCTCCGCGAACGCCGAATGTTCCCGGCGATGTTCAGCAGGGAAGTAATTAGAGGATCGGCGTCGACGCGGAACGCGAGTCGTCTCCGCCGGTCATTTGAATACGACGCGCGCGCGCGCGCGCTCGCCTTCCCGTGAGAATCGTCGCGATCGTCACGCGCGTGCACGTTATCGCGTGGGTGGCTGCACGCAAACCGCGTGGGCGGATCGAGCATCTAGAACGAGAAGGAGGAGGAAACATTTTCATTTGGGAGAGAGGGAACGATGGCAGAACGTTCTCCGTAGCGTCGACTTTTTCTCACCTTCGCGCGATCGGGATTCGACGGGGAGGCAGATTCGAATGACGGGGAAACCCGAGACGCGGCGCGACGCTGCACGGGGCTTCACGAGAGGGGTGTGGTGAAGCCGAACGAGATGGTGTGGAAACGGAACGAGCGAGGATTTTATTCCAATCAAAATATTCGTCTTGATACCGAAGAGAATTGTTGTTGAAAATACTTCTTTCATAATCTCCGGGGTGCTTTCGTTCAGTTTCCTGCAGTTGCGGCATTTACGCTCCGAAACCTTCCGAAGGTTGTGTCAATGTAGGCCATCCGATCTGTTCGTCGGCGAGCAGCTCGGCGAACTGGAACATTCAAGGTGGCCCCAAAAGAATGTTTCGAAT
Organism: Holcopasites calliopsidis; assembly: GCA_023838395.1. NCBI lineage: Eukaryota > Metazoa > Arthropoda > Insecta > Hymenoptera > Apidae > Holcopasites > Holcopasites calliopsidis. The sequence continues at coordinate 232,019 of JALHAQ010000026.1, forward strand.
TAATGAATATCTATAAATATCAGACCTCTCGGTATCATGAATACGCTGCGTTCGTCTCAATGGAAATGTTACAACAGAAGCTGCTTGACGGACTCACGTTATTACGATTCGTCGCGTCGAACGGTAAAATTCCTCTCCAATTTACGGAAACGCAGCGAAGGAGAGACGGAGAGGGAAGACCGTAGGCCTTCGGAGAACGGAGAGAAAAAGGTTCCAACTCGCGTGCGAAAGCTATTCGTATACTTTAGTCGTGTGCTTGTTCCGCGCAGGCGGCTAGAGATGCGCCGAACGATCGTCCTAGTCCACCAGGCGGTTCTATCATAGATCGTGTCGCTGTATAGTAATTGCGCGTATCCTTCTGAATGGTCGACAGCGGGTTATTATCGGTGAAATACGCGTGTTTCGCGACGGCCGAACCGTTTATCATCAGCCACGAGAAATCTTGAAATTACACTTTAAATAACAACAGCGTCGTTGCGTATTTCTACGCGTACGACGAAAAGTCGCATTCCTCTTTGCTAAATGTTGCCACGCGTCCGCCCTGTTGTCGGTGACAATTGAACGAAAAAAATCGAGAAGAATCATAGAGATAGAAGAAAAATAGAGAATTCCTTTTCTTTTACAAGTATTGCGTAAACGAAAGTACATCGATTTCATTTTATCGAACGCCGACGTTTTCTCTCGCCGTTTGTAAAATCCCTATTAGCGCCTCCGCTACTGTCAACAGATCACCGCCCGACCCGCGCGGGCACTCGCGGGATCCCCCGACAGGTTCTCTGTTTACTCTCGAAACGCGGGCAACGGGCGCGACCAGTGACCCGTGCTTTCGTCGACTAGGTAGCTCATGATGTATCGTGGCCGTGCACGTGAATAGATGCGGCATATCGACGTATCTCTGAATGAAACGCGTGAACCGGTCGCCGGCCATTATACGCGGGAGAACACACGAGAGCGCGCTGAATCGGGCCGCGCCGGTGACTTCGATGCCGGCATGCGCGCCGAATCCCCGCGGAGACTTCGACCGACACGATCGACCACGCGTTCAACTCTCCCTGGCATGGCGCTACGCGTAATTGCTTCGACACGCTTATTCTTTCGGTTTAACGCGCTACTAAATCTACCCTTTCGTTTGCTTTTCCTTTGGTAGATTTAAATTATGTAGGATCACGTGGACGGTATAATGTTGTAATTTTATTTCATTTGTCAGCGGGACGGCAGGAGTTTTTACCGTAAATCTTTTACTTATCGATGAAACCATAATTAATGGAGTAGCGTAGTAATGTAAACAATTACTTTGTGGTAATGTTAATAATTGTATCTGTATCAACGAGACAATGCAGACTGAATTTTTGTTATCTGATCATTAATCCAACATGTACCTGATCTATCGATCGTCTAAATGCGGATCCAGCGACCAATACAGAATTCTCGAAATTTCTTGAATTCGCTTAACTCTCCGAAACGCGTGTAGTTAATAGAGTAGCGTAGTAATATAAATAATCACTTTGTGATAACGTTAATAATTTCATCTGCATCAACAACACAAAGTAGACTGAATTTGTTATCTTCTCATTAATCCTGCATGTACCTAATCGTCCAGTCATTTAAATCCACCTCCAACGACCAACACAGAATTGCGGAGACTTCTGCGATTCGTGTAACTCAGCGAAACGCGTGTCGCTGTTTCCACCTTAATTACGCCGTCCCCAAGCCGAAGAATCTCATTTCCCTCGAATGACCGATGGTTTCGCGCGACACGGGTTCGCGTTCCGCGACAGGAAGCGCGTTGCGATAACGGTATTTAAAAGCGTTACGCGTGTATCGTTGGCAAGGTTATCCGCTCGGGCAGATGTCTCGCGGGTACGAGCGATGCCCCCGCTAATTTACGCCGTCGAGTCGCGCTAATCGCGCGGCGAATTTACGGTTTCCCGTTGGCCGGGGCCTCTGCGTTGTTATCGAACCGCGTGACGGAAGCCGTGTCGACCGTCGAGTAGACCGGCGATCCGTTTTCCAGCGACGATTCGAGAATCAGGTCGAAGGCCAGTGATGCGTTCATTGCGTCCGCAGAGACTGAAAGCGTCGCGAGTTTCGCAGATTTATCGTCAGCGCGGTGTGCTGGCGAGTTAATCGAGGCTGAGAGGGGAGGATTAAACTTTCCGCTGTTCTGGCGGAACGCTCGGGAACTTTCGCGACCGCGACGATGGCCTGCGTGAGCTTTGTCTGGCATGAATAAGTACGTATAGACTGTTTGCTTTGCGCGTTTTTTCTCGAGGGTTCGTTGCTCGATGCATTGGCCGTGATTTGCTTGTACATTGGAGATTGACAAATCTTTAATTATAATTTTAGAGCGGTGATTTCAACACGATATTAATTGTTACACAATTCCTGCTCCACTTTTCTGCTTGGCAGTATCCCATCCCTTTTGATTATAAAGTATCGCTGGTTCCTCGCGGTGCATGCGTTAATGAAATGTAAGTACGACACGCGTAGGCATTATTTACGACGAATTGTTGCATTGATTGCACAATAGCCGCGTTACGTACTCGCTTCAATGTACGAGACTCGTATAGGATAAGGAGCGGACCGTAAAATGGAATTCATTGCTGAGAAGTATCAGTCTGGGTTTCATTGTCCGCTGAATTCGCTCGTTTTTGCACGTGAAACGGTCCAGGTAATTGCGCACGGCTCTGCAACGCCGCGACCATTATTCGAGAGTATGATGGCCGATAGGCAGCGGGTAATGAAACGCTTATTGCTCGCACCATATTGTTGAACGGCGATTGTTATCGCCGGCTTTCCCATTCCTGAGAGTCGATCGACGCGGAGATCGAACGAGCTCGCTCCGAGCCGCATGCACGTTGTTTTCTCCTCGTTACTTTCGCGCGTGCACGCGGGGGGATAACTTTGGACGATCGACGTGTTAAAGGAAATCGATGTCCGATCAAATTTTCGGTCCCAGAAGCGCCGCGGAGTGAAACGTATGTATTTAAACAAAGAACAGAAAAATAAGGATATTAAAGGGGGAAAAAGTATGGAAATTATAAATATTAAATGTTCCTCTTTTCTTTATCGTCAATGACTTAAGGCAATTTTTTTTCCTGGCAGAAACGCAATTATTTAAGTAAATCCTGGTTAAGAGCAAAACCGACGCGAATCACGCGAATCGCGTTTTATCGGCAGCGCCTAAATTACCAGCGACGCCTTTCCTTTCCTTTCTTCCCCAACGTATTGCGCAATCCACCGGACAAAGCAGTAGGTTAACGTGCGAGTACTCTTGTCGAAGACTATTTATAGCGTTAAAAAGCCCAGCTAAGCGGCCAGTGTCCAAATCTAGATCGTTTAATCGAGTCACGATTAATGGGAGGCGATTAGTCGTGCGTGCCGTGCGAGGAAAAACGCCGCTTTCAAATGAGGAGCTGGTGCAGTAATTTCAGAAAAAACATCCCTCTCCATAGCTTGATGTTCATTTTTACATCTGTGCATGGAAATTGCGGTTATATTAAGTTATGCAATAATTTTATACTATAAGATATATTGTAATCCGGTTTATCCTGTAATAACTGATAAGTAGGTATTAGTTCATAAAACATTTTTCTAACTTACACATTTAAATTTATCTTTTAATTTCTATTTGTAATTTTAATGAATATTTAGTTCTCGTAAGAAGTATTGAAAATGAGTTTATAGGCGAACAGTATGTAAATTATAGCGGCTAAGTTCAACTATCCTCACTGTTGTAATTTGTGCATTATTGAAATTGTTTAATAAATCTTCTGTAAAGGGAATTCAACTGATCTAATTCTTTTAATCCCTGACCACTCCGAAGGAAGCCTATTCCGCTTCCTTTCACAAGAAGTATCGTGAAGGAACTTCAAGTGCATAATTTCGAAGCGAGAAACTTGTAAACGCAGTCCTGCTCCCGAGTAATGGAAGTTCGAGAAAACCTCTGGAAAGCTCCCGGAATATCTTGAAAAATGACGTCAGATTCCAAGAACTAGCGAAATAGAATACTTCCTCGAACACTATGTTCTCCTGATGCAAAAGCATGTTTTTCAGAAATCCTTCTTGACGAGATCGTTGTTTTGCATTAGGAGTACGTAATTCTCGGGGAGGGTAATTTATTTCACTAATTCCTGGAATCGGAACCGTCATTTCCCAGAATTTCTCAGAATCTGTATTTACGGAATCCCTTTTGCTGAAGACTTCGATTTTGTATCCGGAGAACATAATACGCGAGGAGGTATTTCACGAACTTCTGATTTTACGAGATCCCATGCGCTCGAAATTGTAATTTGGTATCCGGAGAACATAATACGCGAGGAGGTATTTCACGAACTTATGATTTTACAAGATCCCTTGCGCCCGAAATTGTAATTTTGTATCCGGAGAACATGATACGCGAGGAGGTATTTCACGAACTTCTGATTTTACGAGATCCCTTGTGCTCGAAATTGTAATTTTGTATCCGGAGAACATGATATGCGAGGAGGTATTTCACGAACTTCTGATTTTACGAAATCCCATGCGCTCGAAATTGTAATTTTGTATCCGGGGAACATAAGGCGCGAGGAGGTATCCCATTTCACTAATTCCTGGAACTGTGACGTCATTTCCAAGAATTCCCCAACACTCGATTTTGCGAAATCGCCAATTCGTATCCTTAGAACATGCTATACGATTCCGTTTCGTGAATTCGTGGAGCTGTGACGTTATTTACAGGTATTTCTTCGACGTAAAGTTACATGTGGCTAGGACATATTTTTGCAAGGATCTCGCTTCGGAGTTTTGCAATTAAAGTTCCTCCACGTTATCTCTTGCTTAAGGAATTGGAGTAGGGTCGGCGAGGAATAGACAGGTGTAAAAAGATAACGTAGACGAATTTCTCTAATTGAAGATTTATTTAATAACTTTGATACACAGATTATATACAAATTGTATAGAATTTATTTTACAAATTAAGTATGCGCCGCGTGGCTCGTTTGCGGAAGTACGCGCATAAAGGAAACGTTCAAGTTATCGCACAGCCAGTATATCGTTACAATAGAACGCTTTTCTGCGAAATACTTCAATGATGGACGCACCGACGCTACAGTTTATTTATTACTCTCATAAATTCCTAATATTTGCAATTTTCCGTATTCCGCTTGACCGTCTAACAAGTGTACACACTAATATTTCACAACCAATCTAATTCTCACTTTGCAATATTATTCGAACAGCTCCACACTTTCACATAGTTAAAAACACACACACACACACACCTAACGTATGCATTTGATCACTCGCAAACTGCACACGATGCTATTGCAACTCCAAGACACCTAACGATCCGTCGCTACCGCAGACTATACAAAACGCATCAGTTTAATACGGAAAAAAGCGTTCTATCAAAGCGATAAAAACCGAAAGGACTGCTCAGCGCTTAATGCTCCATCACGGAAAGTGCAAACGTGCTGTACATGTTACCTCGATCAACGAACCATCGCCGGAGAAATAATTTATTATTAAAAGAGCGGAGGAAAAAGAGCTGAAGTAGAACTGGTCGCGGTGAAGAGGGACGGCCGGCGCGATGCCACCGCGATAAATCGATCGTCAACAAATTAAGGCGGCGCGGCGTTGCGTAACGGTACGCGAAAATCGCGCACGGACGCCCGAGGGTCGTTCTTGCGACGTCGTTTGCTCCGCGTAGCCGGCGAAATTGCACCGCACCGTGCCCGTTAACTTTTCACAAGAACGGAAAACAGTTACCCCGCTCAGACATGCGCGGCCCGGGGGGGGGATAAGGAGAACGTTTCATTGACTTCTCCGAGACCTTAATGGCTGGCGCGCCGTTGCCGCGAAACCGCCGGCAAGAAAATCCCCCGCGGCGATTAGCATCTAAGACTTGTCTGGTCTCCTTCGTGGCGGAAAATTCGGTCGATCGATATCCTAGATACGTAGGTGCTTCCTTCGACTTGCTATTTTCTTCTTGGATGGTCTCAAACTTTTTAATTTTCTTCTGGACAGAAGGAATTTCACACCTTTTATGCGAGAAGGTTTATTTATGCGTCCATATGCATTGGTGAATCTCGGGAACAGGGAAAAATTAAAATGGAAGAATCGAAGGATTAAGGTAATTCGTATTTTAGAAAGCATGTGGATTGAATGAAAAAATTGTCTGTGGTCCTGAAACTCCTAAAAAAAAGAAACCGAAAATTAACGGTCCATAATAACCGTCCGACAAAAGTTCAGAAATATATAATTTACAATTATTATAAATTATCGCGGAGTTGCTCCGATTCGAGAAGCAAAATCTCTTGTACCGAAAAGAGCACACGAGTGGAAGTTAGCGTTCGGTTGGACCAGATTTGCATTCCCCTCCGGTGGAACGCGTCCAGAGGGAATCGTTGAGCGAGGGGCACGAAACGGGACTCGGATATGCCCAATCAGCGGCCACGCAGGAAAAGGGAACACGCACGGACGCGTGCACGCTCCGAAAGTGTGCGAAACGCGAGAGGGCCGCGTTTCGTGTACCCTGACTCGTGTGTCGCCAACGCGAACACGGATGCGTGTTCAGCCATCGTGGATTCGGGAACAGCCATTCGGCTCCGCCATCGAGGATAGCCCCGAAAACGAGCCGTCCGCAAACCTTTATCGGACTCGATATCGCCGGTGATTCCGACGCTGGCACGGGCGGGACGGGTCCGAGTAAACGGACAAGTCGATGTGACGTCTCGTTAGGGAATACGCGTTTCGATACGGGACCTTTCGAGAAACAGTTCTTCGTTAAAATGGTAGAATTGTGAACAAAATCGCAGCACGCACTTTTACCTTTCTCGATTCAATAAGAAAATAAAGAATCCACTACTTAGGTAGCAGAACAAAAGTTGCGAGTCAAAGGAAAGGATGGAGATACTACCATTTCGTGGACTTTTTGAGAAACAGTTTTTTGTTCAAATAGAATTGCGTAAAGTTTTACCTTTCTCGATTCAATAAAAAAAAAAAAACAAATAAAGAATCCACTACTTGGTTACCATAAGAAAAATGACGAGTCGAAGTAAAGGACGCAGATATTGCGATTTCGAGGGCTGTCGATCGCCGAACGAATATTAATGATGCATCATTGTGGTGGTACTTTTGCAACTGTCGTCTCGGTGCGGCAATTTTTCTGCACCACCGTGCCTGCGCCTCTGTTGCAGCGATTCGTCTGGCATGCACAGGAGGAGATAATTTATCATTAGGCGATTACGCAATTACCGCTGGGCAAGCCACCTCTTCGTTCCCCTGCCCCTGAGTCGCTCGCGGTTACCTGGAAACTTCGATTCGTCGCAATTTCGTCGAGAGACATTAATTATTATTCGCAATCAGTTGCGCAATCCGTCTGGGGGACGGATGCAGAAACGTCGAAGATGTTCCCATGCCTCTCGAGCTTGTACCAGATAGTAGAACATTGAAACGTCCGTGTCGGATCATTCAGGATGATGATGGTCGGGAGGAATATCGGAGACACAGTTCTTAACGATCCTATTCAAGCAATTTACTTGCACGTATCGTTAATGAGAAAGAAGTTTCATCGTCTCGAGCGTTGGGGACACTGGTTTCTTAACTTTCGTCGAATGTATAATACTCGGTTAATGAGCGTGGAATTAATCTCCGATTGAGATCTTCGAGCGAAGATCCCGCGGAGTCGATGAAATGGTTAAATACGTTATTGCGATTGGAATATCGAAGATGTAAATTGATTTTCACATCACGTTGCTGGGCTGGGAAGAAATGGAATAAGAAAATATAATTTCATGAAAATTGTGCAATGTTGTCAGAGCGGAATTCCAATTGATAGCTCGAGTCACTGGTTCATCTTGTCGAAATAAAATCTGTATCACAGAAGTAATTCTTTGACGAATGGTGAAAAATCAAGATCCTTAACCTTTGTATCCGTAATCCCCACAAATGTGAAGAAATATCCGCCATAAATTTACACGAGAATCAACACTGGCCGTACCCTGCGAGATACTCGCCACCGCCCATCACCCAACTGTAGCATCCATAAATTTTCTTCCCTCACAAAAAAAAAGAAGAAAAAAAATTCTGCATCCCCCTCGCATAAAGGCAACTGGAGAATCGTAGTATTTTATTGGTACGGATGTCATCCCCACGGATTTTCCACGTGTTTTCGCTGCTATCTCCCCTCCCCCGAAGAGGTAATCATTTTTTCCCTTATTCAGCGCGGCGATCTCGCCCAAAGGGCCGCGTAGGTATACAAGACTTTCCTACCTGCCTGTCCCCCGTCCTCTGCGCAGCCTTCGTCTACCTGCGGGCTACGTTATATTTATCTCGGGGCTCCTACACACGCGCACACCGAACGCAGAACGTGTGTAGAACGCTTTTTCAAGAGGCGAGCCGTGGCTTCGGTGCACGGACGCGTTTCGCTCGAGGATGCTGCGAAGGCAACATGCTGGAACCTACGTCGGTGAAGGGAGATGCACCTGTCAGCCGGAGGAACACCCCCGTCAGGGATTTACCTGGCGGAGCGTAAAAAGCCAAGAAACCTTTACCACCTCGGCAAAATGGGGAGGGAATAAGGGAAGGGCTTTTCCTCGTCCTAATCCGGCGCGGTAACTTTTTCGTCGGGCCCGCGAGTGAAGAAGACCGACGGGCATTCCAGCCGTGAGAACCGTCCCCTTTCATTCGTCTTTTCGAAGATGGTATCCTCGGGATCGCCCGGCCGTTTCCTGCAACGAACCTCTCTGCTTCCGAAGTTGATGAGGAGTAAAAGTCGAGGGGGACGGAGTGGGGCGCGCGGTGGGTCAATTCACGTCCTTTTTTTTTCTGGAGACGTCATTAGCGTCCAATTTTCGGATTTTCGGAGACTCTTCGACTTGGAGATTTCAGGCGTTTTCCGCTTTCGCCTCGAAAGGAGGGTTTGATTTCTTCTTGTAATACAATTGAGAGTCTTTCAAGATGAAATTGATCATTTTGCTATTTCTTGGTTGATTTATGAGATCCCGGATAGTGGTGCGAAGCGTTTAATTATCCCAGAAGAAAGATATTCCCTGCTGCTAAAAACTGCGCGAGAAACTATAGTTCAGTGATTTGTTGAAACGACAGATTTGTCGTTTAATTTTGTCTCGCGGTGTTGCAGTGGGTGGTCCAAAGCACTGACCATCCCATTGAGATGCTTCGCCTGTTTAGCCTTAAGCACAGATTTCTATCGGATTCTCCAGGGATGCGTGAGTCTGTGCTTCGAGAAGCGCATAAATTGTGTACGTATTTTTCAACCTGCCACATTTAATCTGTGAGACAGAATCATTTAGCAGTGATTTATATACGCTACTATTAAATATACTTATGCTATCAAGATAAAGGTATAAGAACAGTGCGATCGACAATTCTTTCCTTATCAAACAGTTTTTCTCGCGGGGATTGAAGGTTTATATGCAGTTCTATTTAATGGATTTATATGAGAGGCACAGTTGAATTTCAAGGAAAATCCCTAAACATCCATTACACTCGCAACAAATAATCGTTACGCTAATTCAATTATTTTCCACGCGTTCTCAGCTCCAGTCCCAGTGAAATCGGCGCAAAGAAAAGTAGCAAAGTTCCTGAATATAAATTTCCTCTAATCATATGCCACCCACAGAGGCCCGTGTACATGAAACGTGTCGCGAAAAAATATCGATACTGTGCTCCGGCTGGATTATGAAATTATAAAACCCGGACCTGTCCAACCGCTCGCGTATTCATATAAAAGAAGCTATATATTAATCGTTTCGCCAACTTTCCCGCGTCTCTCTCTCTTTTTTTCCACGATAATTCACGATCCGGCGAAATTGCACCGCGGCGATTATATCGAGATCGTTTAAAATCCGATTCGGAGCTTTTACCGAATCGCCTTCGAAACGAGATCGCGTTGCGTCACGCGGAGAAACTTTCGACCGCCGCGACGCATTGAGTCTTTAAACGTGGTTGATCGATGGACGACGGCTCGGGCATGATCCTCCGACGATTTTCCCGACCGAACGTGTAAAAGAGATGCAAGAACGTGAGCTTAAATTTTCAGACGAAGAGATGCGGCTATGTTAATTGGCAGATCGTATAAGGCGATGCGTCTCGACGAGAATAAAGTCGTTTCGGCGTGTCCGTAGTATTGCAACTCGAGAAAATTTCTCGATGGACGAGTGTATTTCTCGGAGACTTTACGGGTATTTTATACGCCTGGCTAATGAATCTCCGTGGCTTAAATTCTGAATTTTACACCGCTGTCCTGTAGATGATTGTCGGATCCTTCGTTTGATTTAAGTTTATTTATGCCTATTAAGAAATATGTTTTAATAAACTCCCAAGACGACGTGAAAAGTGTTTCATTTCTTGTATACGCAATTTCTGTAATCTCCGCTTGAAACTTGGTCCGTCGGTATCCGAATCGCGGGAGGACGGTTCGCCGTGGATTCGCTCTTGCGAGTCAACCGATTTGCACGCGGAAAATCTTATCCTCGAACGATAACGCGCGAGCGGACAGTAAGCGAGAACGGATGCTGCAGCTCTCGTCGCGACGGAGAGCGAGAACGGAACGGGGGGTTGCACAGAGCTGGAAGGGGTTACAGCAGAGGAGGGATATCGATGGAAAAATTAGTCGGACGTCGCGTGGCCGGGAAAAAAGGAAAAGCAGAGGAGAAATCGCCTGGACGAAGGGGGAAACTGGAATGGAGCTTGGTCGCGCTGTTAAGGCGTTTCCTATTCCCCTATCGGCAAATTGCATTTCTCCCCATCCCCCGTCGCCTCGTCACCCCCTTCAGCTGTCCAGCTTGGCGCGTCTGACAGCTTTGTGGACGTCTTTTACATTATTAATTACGAGCAGGCATGCGAGACGATTCGTATACGCGTCGCGTTCGTTTTCCAGCAAAATCGCCTGCCGATCATAATTATTCCGCCAATAATAATCGGCCGTGCGAGCGTTTCGTGCGTCGATCCGCCTGGCGATGTACGAGCGAAACGGTGTATGTACAGCGCGTATCGACGTCGATGCTACGATTTATAGATCGGATATTGCGAATCGAGCGTAGACAAGGCGGGATAGATAGCTTTGGTCGAGATCGAACAATTTTCAACTGATACAGGATGGCCGTGTTTAATGTTTAGAAGCTTGGTAGAGGGTTTCCGGGGGATTGGGGTGGTTTCCAATGGGTGTGGGATTTATGGTGGATTTGTAGAATTGTTCGAGTGATTGGCGAATAAATGTATTGCACATTGGATTCGAATCGTTCGGATTATAATATATATTAATATAATCAGACAAAATTACTCTTACTGTTGAAAATGAATGATCAGTAAATATTATTTTGATATTCGAAATCCTAAAGTAATTCGGCAACCCTGAGAATTGTTTCCATTGCAAATGCAAATATTTCCGAGTTCCCATCATCCAGGCCATCCCTTTTCTAACGAGCGTAATTGCAAGAGTCGAAACATGCCCGGAGACCTCGTTTGCCACTTCCTCGAGTGTTCTTCGTACCGTCGAATGGGACGGTGCCTGGATCACCCCGGGTCGATTATAAATCTCGCAGTGAGATGGAACAATGTTTCACCGATTTCGTTAGGCCACGGTCGCTTTATTGCCCCGGGCTACGAACGATAATCAGGATCAGGATTTATTTCACGCGAACGCCGCGATAAGGATCAACGGTATGAAGTCGTAAGGATTGTCGGCTACGGGCTAGGCGGAAGTGACACCGCGGTCTACGAAATATGTGCGCCGTTCGTTTCGTTTGTTAGAATCGATGCTTTACGGTCGCGTGTCGCCGGCGAGTTTCGCGTCCGCTGTTATTGCTCACCGCGTACTAAACTAATTATTGCTGCGGGTGGGCAAGCGTTCATTCGTTCGAAACTCGCAAACATTCAAACAGCATTGAGTACAACTAAAATATTCATGAAATTAGACGTTTGTAAGTTAACCTTCCCAATTACGAAAGCTGAGATTAATGGAAGTAAACTCGCTCCGCTTTGTGCTACTTCTTCGGACAAGTAAGAGGAATATTCAGCTACGATTTATAATAAAGGAAGCTCAACCAAAGAAATGAACGTGTCGACAATATCAATTTCAAAGGCAAAATCAAAGAGAACCACCCTATTCGAAGATCATTCTACGTATCTAGCGCAGGATATCGAGCCGCGGCAACAAATTATCATCAGCAAGGCGCCGTGGTGGCTGATTTATGCCGCGCTCATCTATCTCGCGGCGTTCCTCGCGTTATTTACGCGCTTCGAATATCGCGATTCTACTACCCCGGCGCACCGTGAAATAGTCGCCCGATGAAATCGTCTCGTTTCCAGAACAGAAAAAACCATGCTGATTTCGAGGCCGGTTCTCCGGCCAGCCAGAAGATCGCATATCGATTCGTCGCGCTGCGACCGATCTGAATATGAATGAAAGAGCCGCGTTGCCCCGTCGGGAATCCGCGTCGCGATCGCGTTTATCATTCGCCGCGTGCTACGGGACATCGGCCGCGGATTGTCGCGAACTCGCGTTTTGCAATGCAAACGCTAGCAGCGACGTGTCGGGCTATCGAGACGATCGAACGCGGAGGGCATCCTCTGTCCAGAGCTTGGCTACGACTCGGTTAGGGATCCGACCGCGCGCAAATAGCAGAAATAATCGATGGTAATAACGCGCGACGCTGCTCGGCACGGCTAACTAATCTAAATATCAATTCCGCCGATCTGTCGCTTCCGGAGGGCTGGATAAGCAGTCCTCAGTGTTTCTCAAGCACCTACCCTATCTTGCGTAAGCTTGCAGCACGCTGATTGCGAGTTTAGAAGCTCTCCTTCCTGCATTTCCTATCTTTTATTTTTTATTAAGTAGTGATACGTACATTGTTAATCCGTATTTATTATGCTATTAATATGTGTTTCATTGGTATGGTTAGACTACGGATATCTGTGCAAATTCCTATCTTTGAGGACATAGTAAAAGAAAAATGTAGGATACAAGTAGACAACTGTTTTACGTATCAAGTATTACAAAAAGCACTGTCATTTGTATACTTTGTATATCCTGTATGCTGTCAGAGCTTTTCCTCTACTGCTTAAAGAATGGAACGGGGGTTGAAACGATTCAAGGGTTGCACATAGTGCCGGGCATCTGCACATTGCAGTGCAGATGTTAACTTTGTTCCTACATAGTTTTTTTCTTTTGTTCAAAGAGGCGACTGGTCGCGATATTTCTATTTTACCAGCCACCCCTTTATCTGAAGCCACATCTTGCCATTTCCTTTCCGTGCGACAACTTTTATATTATTACGCTTTAATGGAGCATCGAGGGAGAGAGTAACGTGTCATCGTCGGTAAGATGTCAAAGCCGCACGGCGGAGTGTAGAATAAATAAAGCAGAATGTCAAAGCCCCGTGGCGGGATGTAATGAGCGGAATCGCAAAAAGTCAAGGAACGACGCTCGGGAGGAAAACGAAGATACGCCGGGCATGAATAAATATTCATGATACGTAGCACGCAGATGCGTCTCTTTCACCCTTTTCTGTATTTATACATGCATAATCAGCGCTGGCCTAGGAGCTAGATAAGCGTCAATATCTGATAAAAATCCCCGTAAGCTTCCTTCATAAATAATGTTAAAAACTCTGAACGACATCAGGCGTTCGATCGATAATCGTATTTTTCTAATACCGTAATTGGCAATAAGAAAGTGATGCCCCACGGTACAGGTGGATTCTATTTGTTTGATTATATCGCGGTGCAGAATTATTCGATTAGAATAAGCGGAGGGTGCGGTATAAATAATCAACGTTTATATTTCGTAAAAAAAAAAAGAAAGGGGCGTGCAGAATTGAAAATGTTGGAATTATTATTATTAGCATCAGGATCGATTACATAAGCCGGTACACTGCAAAAACAATACAATTTGAATATTCACTTATCAATCTTTTGTTCGTTATTAAATGTCATACGATGCGCCTAGCGAAAGTATTATTGAACGTAATTGAATGATCATTCGAAGATTGGTTATTGAATAAAGTAATCTGCTGATAAATATACATATTGCCGAAGTGACCGAGCTGCGCTCGGCGATTAAAATTCTGCATGCGTAAATAAATTTCACAATAGCAGAAATCCGTTTTACGGCTTGAGAAACACTGACCGGCGACGCACCGGTTACGTCGTATACGTATACGCATTGGAGCGAGCGGTCAGGATTTCTGTCGGTTAATTTCAGATAAAACTGAGATCGCCGCGGCTTAATTACAATTTCAATGTAAATTCCAGGGAGAAGTAACTTACGCCGCGCGTAATTTCAATGAATGGCCCCGACGCGGATCGAACGGCTTCCTCCGCTATGCGGCGGTGGAAAAATGAAATTGTTCCCGATGCAACCTCGCTCGCTGCACACCGCATGTGCTATAATTGGATCGAACGAGAGCGCGGGGCCTCGTCGCTGCAATTCTAACGTTTAATTTAAAAAAAAAATCTGTTAATTACGCGGTGCCGTTAATAATATCGAAAAATATTCGAACGAACTGTCGCGTTGATAACGAATAAGATCGTCGCTTATTTATACTATAATTTCGTTGCGCGAAGCCTGAGCTTCGTGCGATAACTCAGAGGCTCGCTAAGATAAACGAGATTCGTCTTTAAAAGATTTTAATGTAAATTGAAATTTATTGAATCGCGGTTGCTGCGTATTGCTCGCCTGTTGAAACTCTATCCGGTAATATTGTGATCTTGTTCAACATACAGATTTTGGTGATAAGAAATGCAAATTAATTTCTTTTTAAGGCGATTGAAACATGAAACCGTTTCCAATTTTTACAATGCAGCGACTGATCCATTCAAACTCCTAAATACGTATCACTATTACTTTACCATATTCACATTTGCATATATAACTTTTTTCGATCCAAAAGAATCCCAATCTAGAAGCAACCCAATTACAAATTAATTTATTCAAGTTCTTTGTACGTCGAATCATCGACCCTCAATTTGTTTTTTGTTTAAATATCACAAGTAGTCCTGTGCATTACCAAAAAGGTCCATATAAAAACGAGACGAAACTTCGCTGGGCGCTAAGAAAAGGAAAGCACTTAAGGGTCCGTGTGAAACGATCTTTTGGCTAATTTGCATACATTACGGTTTGCTACGCGCGTCTCGCGTCGTGACAAAATTGCGACACCCTTCAATTTATTAGTCGGCGCGTCCTTTTTCCCTGGTCCATCAATTCAGCGTATCGCTCAGCCGGGATCTGCGTTGCGAAATTCGAACGAGCGGATCGGTCGCGTAATCTCGTCGCGTATCTCTGTCCGCGGGCGTTATCGTTCGCGATGGGACAGCCTATCGCGGGCCCCGCTCGAGATAACACCGGAGGATTTAACCGCGACAACGCGGGACTAGCCGATTGGGAAAAGAGAGCAGCCTAGCGCAAGGGGATTAACCACGTTCTGCGCTGTTCTCGAATCGAACGGACGGTTGTCGGCCTTTCTTTCGGAGATAACGCGAACATCGCGAGCTCAACCGTGGAATCTGATTTCTTATTTCTTTTTATCCAGCGAGGCGCCACTTAATGTTTTCGTCATGATGGAACGCAACGAGGGTTTCCCTTGCAGCGAGATAAGAAAGTTTAAATTGTTCAGCGGGAAGAATGGGAGACGGTGTTGTACGAGACTGCAAAGAGAAATGATTTAGATACACTTTCTGTATCTTTGTGTTTATACTTTTTTGTATATTTTTCTTTTAATCATTGCATTTTATGCCTCTGTTTATTACTTTATTCGATCCCGTTTTCCTTTTATCAAGCAAGCTCGAACACTACTCGATTAATCAACTTTTATACCCCGTGTATCACAGTCAGAGACCTCTCCTTTTTAAACCTTCATCATTCACCCTGAGATATAGCACTTACGTATTTCTCGTATTTTTGCAATCTCTATAATCGCCATCACAATGTTTCTCTCGTCCCTGCCAGCTCGACACCTTACACCGACACTGAATTCACTTTGCGAATCCGTCACCGAACTTAACCACCGCTGACTCCCTATCAGATTGAATCATTTCTATTCTTTCAACGATTAAATGTCCTTCTCAATCTTCTCAGGATGGAGCGTGAATAATTTTCATCGCGAAATTGTTCTGATTGTTCTAATATAAGTCAACAGTTTTGCTGAAAATTTGTTCTCCACTTGCTCGCCGATATCCTCTCGACACATTTTCGCCCGCCCGCCACAGCCGGGGATTATTTTCAATAATTCGCGCTACTTACAGCTAGACCTATCGCACCGCCGTATATCTCTCCCCGTCTCAATTATTTTCCGCTGCGGCTAACAGAAGCTCGCCAGATCGGCGCCACACGGAAGACACGCTGCCATTAGCGCGTGTGGTACCCGCTATCGGAAGGTGGAGCCTGCTTTGGCCATGGTTACGCGTTATGATTTACGTTCGCGCGCATTGGAGCCGCGGTTGCAGCCCACGGTGAATCGCTTTGCTCGCGTGCGCATGTTCATCGTGCTCGTCGTACCGCTGAATTGTCACCAGGCTAACCACATGCCTGATCCCGGTTTAATTAGATTAACCGTCTGAAGCTGCTTTTAATCAGCTTCGATCGGTCAGCGCGCTGGCATCACGTCGCATTCTTTAACTCCCTTAACCTCGGTCGTGTGGGCGAAAGGGGGATGATTTAGAAAAATCTGTCCGGCCAGCTCAGTGATGGAATTTACATTCTCACGAGCGGTATTTCACTTCTCATCGCTCCTCCTCAAATTGTATTTTATTGAAAATTATTGCCAACCACCCCCGTCTCCTAAAAACCGTATATTCCTTCCCGATCCCGAACTTGTAACACACCGGAATCTAAGTTAACAACATTTGTCTCCGTAAAACCGGAAGCGAATCGCCCTTCGCTCGAACCGGTCGTCCAAGGATCGACCGCGATTCGTTTCCGCGGGAACGTGAACGGGGTGAGTTCGCGATTCGTACGGATAACCGTGGGATTATGAAATTAAGTATTCCTTAAAATCCAGCGAGCGATGCCGCGCATTAATGCGCATTAAATTACGCGCGGCGGAACATTATCTGCGCGCACCGGGCCTGATAAATGTCGACCGTATCGGGCCCGCGATAATTCCCGCCCGACCGATCATAAATTACATCAAGCGGAGTGATATAGCTGCCTTCCGCACGCAGACGATTTTTCTTCGTATCGAGAGCTACCGCGAGTTTTCCCGCCCCGACTAACTCCCGATGCCCCGGTGTCCGATCGGCCGCGCGCGCGATAATTCACAATTAAACTGGTTCTCAGGTGACAGCCGGCCGCAATTATCGCGACATCATAATCCGCACGGCGTGATTCAGTGGCGTCCCGTCGGGGGATGACGCGCTGATAATACGTTCCGCATTGTTTCGCTGCACCGCGAGGCTTCGCGAAACTGTGATTGCCGATTGAAATCCGAATCGGTACGCGAGCTCCGGTCCTTACATAAACCGGCGACGTACTCCAGCGACATTCATCAGAGCCTCCCCCATGCCTCGCGCATAATCCGCGATCCTCCGAGCAGAAGAAATCGACGTCTAATAAAAGCAAGGGGCCGTGCTGGCGGATCTGTACGGGCGAAAGTGGAGAGGAAGCCTTTCGGTTCGAGGCGAACAGCTAAGCGAGCCCGGCGTGCACGCAACTGTTCACGATAAATCATACTTAGCCCCGACGAAACCTATAACTTGTTGCCTCGCTAACGTAACCCGGCGAAAGACGCTGAAAAGGGCGCAGCGTGTGTGCGAGATACGCAGGATGCGCCGGCGATTTATACGATATCTGCAATTCAGTTGCAGACCGATCGAGATTTTTCCACACCTCCACGTTTTACATCTGCAACCAGTTCGATGTTATCTTTGGAGATTTCTTGATTATTTGCAGAATTCCGGTTAGGTAGTTTCCTCGAAGCTTCGTTGGAATCGTTTGCGGGTATTTTTACACGCAATAATTGTTTCTATTTTGTTTCAGGGAAGTATTTGAAGTGTTTGCTTTATGAATTAGTGGCTCATATGCTTCATCCTCCTCTTGATTTACTAAAGTTTAATTATATCTAAGCTTGTAATTTGATGATACACACCAGAGAGGTAGGAACATCAACTAAAGTGTTAATAAAATACTTTAATTGACCATTAAGGCTTTACGTGCATCCTGAAGCTACCTGCGTAATGTACCTATTTTATTATCTATATTATTTTAATATAGATAGATTATATACAGTAAATTATACGCTTATCGTGTCGCATCTTGGTAAATACACAGATTTGCATTTTCCGAATTCTTGTATTCAGGCGAGGATTCGCTTTCTCAATCTTTTACATTACAATACGGATCTTGTGCATTAAAGAATTTTTTCTCCCCGCCCCTAACTTCTATTTCTTCCCTTACCTTCTTCCCCTGTCCCTTAGACACCACTATTCTATCACCACCGAAATACTAGTAGCTACCTACAAACAATTATCAAATAACCTACTAAAACCCATCAACGCGTACACCAAAAAAAATCAGAAAAAAAAGAATTAATCGGCAAAAAAGAAGAAGCAATCCGAATCGACGACGCATAAGGAGAATGTCATACGCACGGTGGGTTGAGATCGGGATGGCCAGGAACCGCGTGGAATCTCGAGGCGGGGACACGGTGCACGGTATTTTTAGGCATTAAAATCGCTTCATAAATTAAATCCGCAAAAGAACGGACGCCGGCTGGAATCGTCTCCGGGCGGACCCTCCCGAGGACTCTCCGCCTCGTCCCGCGACAGATAAGCCCATAACATGACCTGACTTAAACGCGTCATTCCGCAACGAGCTCGCGACAGAGAAGAAAAAAGGAGGCGTTGAAAAGAAAATCGCGGCTTCTCGCGACGCGATTCGAAAGCGTGCTGTCGCCGTGAATTCTCGAAATTTTCGGCCCGCCGCGGTGGTCGTACGCTTGATACGTAATGTGAAAACGCCGCGAAGCGTTCGCGAATACTTGCGACGGAAGGCCTGGACGTAAAGTGGTGTTCAAGGTGGGTAAAGTGGCGCGAGTGTCATGGAAGGGGTTGATTTTGCCTTTTATATGGGTCTTCAGTGTGCTTGATATTTTGGTATCATTTGAGGGAAGGAATAGTGGTTTTTTTTTTTAATATGTAGGCGTAAGTAGTTCTTCATCATTCTATGGAAGGCTGCATTGCTTTTTTTAAATACGAGAATCAGTAGTGCGGATCAATATTACAGCATTTCTTTTTAAACCCCACCCCTTAACGTGCAAAGATGACCCAACGAAATACGATTATTTTTGTTTAACGCTGCCATACAGCACCGAAATTTTTGCCTAAACCAGTGCTGAAGAAACATTATGCTTTTGGAATTCTTTTTAAGTACAATGTAGAAAGCAGCGTCCTTTGGATACGATACTTGTAGAGATAGTGAAATGTCAAAATTTCCATTTCCGCAGAAATGCAAACGATTCCGATCTGAATGCGTCCATAAATTATCCCATCAGGGATCTCTGTTTGATAAAATTATCATTTTTATTGCACACGGTTCGCGCCTATTTTTATCGCCTACGCCTGCCGTGCCATCGACCAAGATGCTTTTTTGGTTGTGACTCTTACAAATACTCTTAGTTTTATTGCAATGCAAAAGTCGTTAAAAAGACGATGGTATTCGTTTGGCATTTATTTAATCATGATCATTCCATGTGCACCAGATTGTGCGTACTGAAGAAGTTTTCGTAGATTCAAGCAATCGCGGCTGATTTACGATCGATATTATTATTACTGCACTCGTTTATCAAAAATTCGCCGTTGCATTTACACGAAAATTCATCTTGTCAATTTATTAAGGCCATCCGAAATGCCACTCCTCCTTCCTTAGAACACCAAATCTCCATCTGGAAACGTGGCCCTTTTTCTTCAACAAATTCTGCGGTAGACGATCCTTGGAAATAAATAAAATGAAAAACGGAAACGATTTATCAAAGGAAAACGTTGATTCTCATTCCGTTTTTGCGCGTTCGCAGAATCTAACCGTTTCAAACCACCGTCCAATGAATAATCAGCAATTTATCTCGATCCAATTCAAGGTGAAACACGAATAAAATGGACTAAACATCGCAATCTTTAAAAGACTTGTTCCTCCGTCCAATGCGGTCGCGTTTCAGCCAAGATCAACGTAAATGCAACACGCGAGGAGGACTTCCATTTATCAAGGCACGCGCATCCGCGAAATGAAATATCGACGCGTGCGTCTAGCCAAAGAATCGCCGTATCAACCGAGCAACGAAACAAGACGAGCCAGACGATCGTGAAGAGAAAAAAAGAAATGTTCTATCTCTGGCGCATAGTCGGATCGCGAGCCCGCGGGCAAACGAACGAGGATCACGCGAACACTCTCGATCGTTGCCTTTCCCCGTGATCGAACCGGGTTCACGTTGAAACTGTCGTTGAGAGAGTTCGCCGAATAAAATCATCGAGCGGGAAAAACGAGATGCAGTTCCGGTGAAGTTTGTATACGGTTTATGATATAGTTGTCAACGATATACGGTGTTCACACTTGAACGAGGCCGATTCTCAACCTGTCCGACAAGTCGACGCCGGTTACTTGCCTATTCTATTGTCGTCGGCTGAGTGCAATAGTGCTGGACGATTGCGTTATCGTTGCTCTGGCTAACGTTGCACGTGGCTCAATTAAAATTAGACTAGGAAAAATTTTGGTAAAATCGTGGAGCGCTTTTGAGAAATTCCAGTATATTCAATAGTGTCTTTGATCTGTAATGGAAACTAATTGCACGTCAAGTTAATTTATTTCATGCTGATCAGACTGACATGCGAAATGACGGAATTGCTTTGTTTCATGCGAATTCAGGGCAGAGAGTGTCGCAGAGAATATTGTGGAACAATCACGAGACGGTTAGAAAATTATTGATTTATGGAATTACATGGAGGGGGAACGGAAAAGAATTGTGGAGCATTTTTCAGGAATTCTTGTATTTGTCCTGTTCCCGTCAAGTTCTGTCTGACAAGTCGACACTATTACTTGTAGCGTTTTTAAGAAATTCTTACATTTTCCCTGTTTTCTATAGAATTCTTGTAACTTTATTTCAAACTCTTGGGCGGTTTTTATAATGCATAATTTGTAAGAGGAATGAGTTATGTGTTATTTTGATGTTTTGTTGAATCTTATCTTTCAAGCATTTCCCTTTCTTTTTTGTACTTGAAGTTTTTCGAATACTTTCACGTTGGGTAATGTCTTTATTTCGAGCAATTGTCTATGGCCTTCTTTTCCATTCATTATTACACTTCGACGCTGTCTTGCAATAAGGGAAACAGTGTGTTATTACATGCGGTATTCTCGAATCGCTTTTCCGTATCGTAGTCACGAACGCATAACGCTAACAATGATACGTAATTAGCGCTCGATTTGCATCGAATGCACTGACGGCGCCTGCGACTGAATTGACGAACGTATTGCAATGAACGGTATGTAAATGGAGCGAATTCGATAGATCGAGCGTCGCTCGCCGAGTGAAAGGACGTCTGTACTATTGAAGGAGACGACCGACCGTTTGAGTCTTTCAACTACAACTTCCAACTTTGTTTTTAATGCAAACTGGAATTGACTTAGGTAAAATTATTGATTAGCTTCCATATTTTTCTATTTCTCTCGTTATAGAAGATGACAGCTAATAACTTGTGTGCTAATAAGAATTCTAAATAATGTTAAACATTCATCATTAAATTCTGAGCACGTCAATTCAATGATTACCGCTGCCCCGAAAATTTACCAAAAGCCATCACAAACGCCTCATAAAAATCATCCCAGTCTTCATCCGCGTGTCTCTACTAATCGAATCCCCTCTAACCGTTGGCCAGTAAATCGTCAGCCAGTATCCAACGAATCTCCAACCATCCGACCCCCCTTAAAAAAAAAGAGGAGAACGATTCGTTGTCCGGGTACTACGGAGAAAATAGTGGCCGGTAGAAACGGATGGCGTGGAACGATCGATGGCTACTCTTGAGACTGGAGTTGCTGTCCAGTTCTCATCGGTGTCCGGAACCGGGGCGCGCAGATGTCCGGTGCGCGTGCACAGGTGGAAGAGGAGAAGAACAAGAAGAAGAAGGCCCGTACGGGTCGCGTTCAAAGGCGACCCAACGCAACGGGGCAAACAGGGCAGGAGGGGACGGTTAAACGGGGCACCGTAAGACACGTGAAACTGACCAATAGATCCGGTTTAGCGGGTTTCCGGATTCCGCGGGTCATCGGGCGCGGGACCCCGTTGCTCGCAGCGGTACCGTGGTCAGCCCCCGTTCGACTACTCTTTCCACGTCCCGTGAGAGAGGGAACGACCAAGGTCCGCCAAGCAACCCCCTTTTCCACGATGCCCATCCGCATACATTAGCGCTGCCCATCCCGGCCCTGAAATCCGGTTTTCCACAATACCTGGCCGCGCGTTCGATCACGCCGCTGAGAGGGGGGAGGGGTTTGGATGGCGGGATTTTAGACGAGAAACGAAAAGGGATGTCCTGGGGGTTGAAAGCCATTTGCGTATCTATGCACGGTACATAGGCGCTATTTCGGCAAGTGGTGAGAGCGCGAACCGGATCGGTTTAATCATTTTTAGACTAAAATTGGCTGATCTATTGCGAAGGAGTTGGCTGATGCATTTCAAACGATTTGGGTTCGAGAAAATAATTTGTGTTGGCGGAGAAAGATAGAAGCGTAAATTATTTTAGGGGTAGGTTTCGCGTCCTAAATTATTCCAATCTGCAACAGTGACCGGTGTAGTAAACGCAGTGGCGGAGTTTCAACCCCTTTGGCGTTTCTAATACGCGAACCATCCGTATGGATCGTAGACGATTGTCCATCCTCTATCGAAATCCGGTTTTCGACAATACCTGATGCGCCATGTCCTCGCAAGCTGTCCTGACCGAGGGTCACACTTTCCACCTCGCAGGGGATGCGAAAGGGGAACCTGCGTTCGAAGTCGCCATTTATAATTGGCATTCATAATAAGAATATTTCTAGTACAATCATCGCTGCTTCAGAAAACACGTCTACTCTTGTTTCTATTGGCACAATTTTCCTAACTGAAGTATTTAAGAGAACCAGATTGATAGCTTCTTTATTCGACAGTCTTTATCTTTTAAATAAACACTTCTCTATTGCTCAGTTTTATGATCAGCCTTATTATCGCAAGATTGAATAAACGAGAAGTATTTTAATAAACATTCCAGCAGACCACGCGCTCCAACACTCCCAAGAATTCTGCTCACCACCGCCCCGAGTCGCCGAAACTTTTCCACAGTCCACCCTCCTCTTCAACCACCGGTGTGAAACGAACTTGTTCAACTTGAAAGTTTCTCAAGTCACCCCTCACTGGCCTCTGTCCATCCGTCGAAATCCGGTTTCCCGACAATAAACCGACAGGGGGATGATTGTTGGGTCAGCCGGTTCCTTCCGTAAAGGAGGCAGAAGATCCACCGCGGGGCAACCTGTCGAAGAGGTGTGAGAGAAGGGGTCTCTCGGCCAAGCTTGACACGACAAGAGGGACAGTGACCACACCTCTGTCCAGCGTCGTCCTTTTGGGGATGACCATCGATAGCGCAGGGGTTGCGCGACTTTCACAGTTTTTTCTCTCCTCCTCCCCGTCGCCCGAAGTGCACGCGTTTTACTGTGGGAACGAAAACCTGATTCGCGGCCACGTCCGATGCGAAACGCGACAATGGAGAAACCGTTCGAAATCCTTCGCGGAGCGGAGGATGCGCAACGCGCGAGCGTAACGAGGAGCTTTGGACACACCGTTCGGCAACGGACCATGGGAAAACCGGACGAACCGGACACTGGTCGACGGAAGCGGGCTCGATAAGCGGCGGCCGGGCCAAACAACTTCTGGCCAAAAGAATGGAAAAGAAAAATCACCTGGCAGTTGGCCTCGAGATTTCGACCGATCCGGCGACGACGGTTAAAACGTGCTGCGTTCTTAACGAACGACGCTTCAAGGTGATCGTCGCGCGTGAGGATGAGTCGCCAGGGCTGGACTTTCCTTGGTACTTCCGTTTCGAGACCGAAGGGAACTTTGTCCGTTGATCGGTTTACCCTGCGTGCCCTTTTATTGGACTTGAAACGCTTCGCGTGAAGATTTTTCTAATGGCACCCATTTAGTTTGCACTGTCCTGAAGATTATAGTTGTGGTCCGTCTTGTGCGAAATTTCTTAATCGTGAAGTGATTGTGCAACAAGGGCTTTTGATTAATTAATTTTAATTTTGAACCAATCGATGGGGTTTATTATCTTTCATTTTAATATTTCTGCCCATTACGAAGCAACCATGAATGTCATTTCTCTCTCAACCCGCTTTATTTTTTCGTTTGGCATCTTCAGGAGGAAACGTGAATCATTTGCGAAGGAGAGGGAAGGAGCAACCGAAGAAGCAAACGCGTCGTGGAAAGCTTAATTTCCTTGTTGCATGACGCATGGTGATTCAGTTTCTCCGGTTGCCCGCTCTCTTCTTGCTTCCATTGCTTTTTCAAATGATCCACAACGTCAATGCGAACATCTTATTACACCGGGGCCGGCGATTTTCTTTTTCCCCCTGGTAACCGGTACGTGTCTCCATTATCGTTCTCGCGATCGCAAATTCGCAGGAAGCACGTCCCCCTTCGACCCTCTTCCTCCCATGGATGAAGTCCATCTCTGTGTCCCTCTTGTCTCCCGCGAAACGTTTCAACCGTCGCTCCAATGAAAACTAATTGCGCTTCAAGTTAGTTTCATTAAGAAAGACAGCTGCGATAAGAATACTCACTCTTTTGGTGACCATACTGACACGCGAGGAAGTGACGGAACCGCTTTGTTTTGTGCGAATAGAGGGCGCAGAGAGTATTGCGGCGAATATCGTGGAACGATGAAGAATCGGTTGTAAAACTGCAAGCTACAGCCGCAGCTAATCGCGATCGGTTCAGCTGTACGCGTTCCCGCAAATATTTATCGCTCGCATCGACAATACCTGTCGGCCGATCGGCTATTTATTTTCATCGGGACAACGATCGCGACACTCAGTTGCCAGTCATTGTACATAGGTGCGTGCGCGGCCATTGGTAAATCCGCGTTCGATCAGCCGCGATAACGCGTGTAATTTTCCACGCGTCATTGGATAATTATGAATTCCGTCCGATTGTCGAACTGCCGGTAGTCGGGCCGCGCGTAACGGTGAGCATGGCTAACAGTATCCTTTCCCCCCGTGTACACAATCATCCGCGGTCGCTTGATCACTTCTGCGATTCTGTTACGCCTGTTGCCGCCGAATCCGGTTCGCGCTCCTTTTCGTGTCAGTACCTTCTGGCACTGGTGCGACTCGCGAATATAGACAGATAACAAACATCGGGAATTAAAGGAAATATAAATTTTATATGGAGAGGAATTTAGTGGCGAGTTTGTTAAGGAAAATTGTTTCCCTTGAAAGACAAACGAATGATGCATTCAATAAGCAATTGAGTTTCAATATATTTGCAATTCTACTAGTTTGTTCGACACATCATTTGCGATCTCTGGTCAATCATCAGCTTTCCCCAATAAATCGTCTGCCACTTAAAATAGCAGCCTTCCACGATGTCGACGAGTTCATCATTGAATCTATTACTATTCGAGAATTTGCAAAATCCGTTTGTCAGCCGATCAGCCGATAATCCGGCGATCGGCGAGGGACCGAGTGCGGCCAGCGGCGCACCGGAACAGTCCTCCGGACGGTGGATAAATCATAGCGTGGCGAACGAGGCGGTCGGGCGGAAAGCATTCACGCGACAAGGAAGCCTCATTACGACGATGCGGCGGAATCATTTATCTCTCGAACGCGCTGGCACCGTTTAAGCGGATTTTCCGTTTCGCTACGGCCGGCCCCCGCGCACGTTCGTAAATACCGTTCATAAATTAACCGAACCCACCGGATAATAGCGGAGCCGCGAGATACTTTGTTGACCCGCTGCGAACCGGTCGAACGGTCGTGCTCTCGCGATCGGTTACGATCCACGCTGATTTCGTGCGGCGGACGAGCGTCCCGCGCGATCGCGATTTATATGCGCTCGCTGATCTACGCGCACGGGGCGAACCGTGGGCTCGCTATCGTCCTGGACGGTGGTAATGGTGCTCGCCCGACGCGCTTTCGGCTGATTATTTATCGTACGAGCTCTGGCAAAGTCCGCCGGGTGAGTGCTCTATCGAATCCAGAGTACCGGGAACCAAGGTGTTTTGTGGGCTTTCCGAGACGCGCGATCCATGGGCGGTTCGCAAGGGTGTGTGGGCTGAGAACGAGAAGTGTCTGGGACACGGTGAACGGGGTTTCTTAAATGCTATTATTCCGCACTGTAGCTTTTGTTTCTGAGGCGTTGATGTTGGGGATGTAAAAAAATGATTCTAAAAGGGGAAATCGTTATTGTTATTGGCAATAGATGTTTATTGTTAGCGGCATGAGAAAATTGTATGCATGGATAAAATTCAAAGAAGAACGTTACCTAGCTTTTATTATACAAATTGAAAGCAAATTTTAAGAACTGGTCATCAAAGTTCATACTAGTATCGAGGGAACAAGACACCGACACTCCTCTCGCAATTTCTAGAAAATCAGCGCGGAGCGACATTAAAATCCCATAGGAATAAAGATACATCAAAACCTCATCTCCCGTGCCGTTTATTCGATAACAACGCTAAAAGCACTCGTAGCGACATTAAGCGCGTCAACTTTTCATCCCCCCCTTCCTCCGCACCATCTCTCCTATTGTATTTCAGGAATAAACCACGGTCGTCCGGATTAAGTGATCCCTCGTTGGACGCGCGACCGTCGCACCGTGGAACGCTATGAAAATAACGACGAAAGACGCTTTTAACGAAACGAATGCGACAGCCGGTGGGTATTTATACGGGCGATGCCGGTTGAATATAGCCCCGCTATCGTTGGCGAACGGGATAATGGCGTTCGTTCGACGCCGGGACGGCTGTTTTAGGACGCGGCTAAGCATCGGTAATTATTTATCAGGACAAGCGGAATGACGGTCGTTCGAGCGAAACTGTTCCGTCACCTACCAACAAGCTACGCGGCTCGATCCGATCCTCTTGCTTTTAATTTCCGTCATTCATCAACGCGCTTCTCTTCCAGGCTCTGCTCGACGCCGGTGAACAGGCTTGCCTTGCCGCCGTTAGTGCCACCAGTGGAGATTGCATTGCTTGGGTTACCTCGCTTCGGGGAAAAAAAAAAAATTGTGAACGATGGGAGAAATGTTGTTAACGCGTGGAGCGTAACATAGTTTAGCTGATAAAGGGTTCGAGGGTATAACCGACGTGAAACGAAGCGTAGATTCTTTAGTTCGAGGGAATATACTCGTCGTTTAAGGACATTCTCCCCCACTACGCTTCATTCTACTGATAATATATCGCAGCAATGCGAAAGACACGTCCATGAAGTATAATCTACAAGAATTAATACTCGTTAATGGTATGCAATTAATTTGACCCGTTTTGCTGATCAAACGGTATACAACATGGAATTTCCAGCATGCGTTTACCCTTCGCATTTTCGAACATTAAGACGGCCGGCACAGGGGCACGGGGAAATTAGTAACCGGTCCAAAGAAAAAAAGGATTGGCCACTTTTTAACCATTGGCGGTTGACCGAAGGAAGACCCGTGAGGATCAGCGAAGTCACCATCAGCCGCGATGACGTCCGGCGATATCGCGTCTTAACAATGTAGCTCGGCCGGGGCCGGCCTGTAATTTCATTTGTCGAGATCCTATCGGTGGAATTTATACGGTCGGCCGGTGAAAATACGTCGTGGAAACCGATAAAATGGTCGCTCGTATAATACGAGCATCGTGCCGCTCCGCTGTAATAGAGCCACAGAGAAAGAGGGAGACGTAGCTCCCGCGGATGGCCACATCTTTGATCCTGGGACTATCGGTAATTATTTATCGAACGCTCCTGAATGGTGGTCACGTACGCGCGAGGATAGGACTCCGGAGCGCGCGGCGCATTACTGCCAAACAATGCCCTCGCTACATCGAATTATAAACTTCCGATCTTGGAAGGCGAGTAGATAAAGCCCCGAGGCAGAGAGGAAAGAGAGGAGGCACTTGGGATCTCAGGAGCGTTGAGAAGAATGAGAACAAAGCTTTCCCTCGTCACTCCTAAAAATCCTTTTATATAATAAGTGTTGTATTGTGGGAAATTCGAGATTTGCAAGTTCTATTTTATTAACATAATTAACACTGATTGCCCCCGGCAGCTTTTAACTGTTATTTCATTGAATTCCAAGCGAAGACCTGTGTAAAGTATCTTCACTATTATTAATTGTTATTTTCTCCAGAAATACATATTTACCACATGTATTACAATAAAGCACGTACTCTCTCCGGTTGAGCTTCATTTTCCTGCTAAATAAACCGTGTCCATTCCATAAATGATTTTTCGAAACTGAACGAGAAGCTCCTGCAGAATCGAATCCGACGTTTCTGCCTAGATCGCGATGCCCAGGCGCGTCGCGAGCACCGCAAGCCTCTCCCCTGGCCGTCAATTTATCGTCCGGTTCCCTTGCGCGCACGCTGCGGGTCGCCGCATTGTTTCACCGGTTCCCCGAAGATCGTGGGCCGTGGACAACCCACGGCGCGGCAGGTTGATATCGCGTTAACGGTACCGGTGTATCGGTATCGAGACCGTGCTGGAGGTAAATACTCTTGTCGCGAATACCTCGACACGAAGGCGACACGGGCAGAAGCGTGGCGAAGGGGAAGAAGTTGTTTTTCGCGACCCGTTAGCGATTACCAACGACATCGAGTGGATACCGCTTGATAGATCTTTCCTCGAAAAAGTCGTTTCTTTTTTGTTTTTTTATCTTCTTTCGTCGAAGCAAGCTTACCTGCGGGGCGCTTCGCAAACGAGACGGACTCCGTGGACGAGCAAACGCGGGGGAGGGCTAATAATTCTCCTGCAAATTATTGCTGCGCAAATTGGTGGAAATTTGCTTGCCCCGTTCATGCTCCGAGAAATAGTTCATCTGAAATTGAAGCGGGTCGAGTAATTGGCGTGGTATTAAGTTCAAAGTCAATTTCTTTTTGGCAACGAGACCACTTTTTCATTCGTCCATTCTATCACGATTCGTGGCTTGAGAATGATTAAGCGCCCTCTTTGAATTTGGTATTCCAATCTTTTGGCTGGCAAGCGAAACCGCATCACCAGTCGTCGGCGCGTCAAAGCGTCTCGGATCGACACGACTCATCGCGGTGCGATTCAGGTGTTATTTCTGGAGTAGCGAGCAACGCGATTCCCTGTGCAGTTGGACGTGCACCAGGAGGCGTCGCCGGTACGCGCGGCGGCGAGGAGCCTACCTACCAGCAGAGAAGTCGGGGACTCATTGGCCACCGCGATGACCAATCATCATTTGCAATTCTTTCGCCTTGCTGGTATTCTACGCTGGATGCAACTGCAACCGCGTCGCAGGCATCAGAAGAAGAGACACCGTCTTTGCGCGCGTTCAGCCGACTGGGAACGCGCGCGCGGATCCCTGCCTGCAGCGATGTCAACCCCGTAGGGTGTCCGTGGTTCAAGCTCCGTGAACCCCGCGCGTGGAGACTGGTCGGTTCAAAACGGAATAGCATCGATTATTCAAGTACGAAGATTTGATTTCTCTGTGCTGCTGATTTCTCTGTTTTCTTCTATCGCCGTTCGATTCTTATTTCTGGTAGCAAGTGGTACACTTCTTTTTTTCATAGCGTGGCGCAGCGCTGGTACTGTTTTAGGATGCCACAGATCTGCCATGTAACACGGTATGCATGGGTGTGCCCCTTTCCATTTCGCGAGGCGAACGCGAAGTGCCTTTCGCCAACGCGCGCCACGCAGCAGCAGGAATGCCGTGCCGATCTCCTCGCCGATCCCCGGTGCCTGCGTGTTCGGGCTCATGGAATTTCATTGACCGCTGACGTCCGGCGATCGTTTCGACCTCCAAACGGACGCGACTCGACGGCCTTTTAAAACTGGATACTCATTCCGCCAGCCGCACCGTACGTACACGGCCGTCGTGATCGAATGAAAACTTTCCCGATCAATTTGTACCGTGTCTATCCTTTCCGCGTTTAGAGCGGGCTACGTAGCATTCGATTGTACACGCTCGGCGCGTAACTATTGTTAGCGGCGCATCAGCTGCTGATGGTTACGCAATATCCATTCAATAATCTATCGGTAGATAATACGCCGCTTTCATTCAGTAATCGAACGTATTATAATAAGATATTCGAGTATGGCGTTCGATTAAATTCATTAAACACCGACGAAGGATGAATTTCAATGGGTAATTTAAACATCCCCCAGTTTAGCTTCAGAAAATGACAATATTAAAGATATTTCTCATTATGCAGAAGCACGAAAATGAAATAATTGGCAAACGCGTTCATTCCCCGTGATCTTGAAGATTATGTGGATAGACGAAGCCGACGGGGCTTAGGGCACCGGGGACACGAGGGTTGTTGACTCTCGCGACTCCTCGCTTGCGATGCTTGACGGAAAAACGTCAGCTTAGGCATTGAACGTCAGCTGCGACCGATTCCGCGGTAGCACACGCCAGACCAGTTCAGCGAATTGAGTAGCTCCACTTGCCATATCCTGCCACGTCCTGCAGATATTTTCCTGCCTATTACGGCTCGGCCGGATCGGCCTCGGGCAAAGAACTGTTCAATGAAATTCTCCGCTCGCCGATCTGATCGTCGCCGGCGATTCCGCTTCCGTCTGGCCGAGCTTGCGACCATTCAACAGCGAACGATCCTTCCTTCTTTTGGTACTTTGCAACGGTGTAGGGTCAAAATTATTCGAGCTTCGATTTTCTTCTTATGATTTAATCAAAAAGCAGCTGCACGTAGAAAATCGACATTGAATTTTCATTTGATTCGACGAACCGAGAGCAACCCCGTCTGCGATCCACAAACGATTTCGAATATTTGCGGCGCAGTGGTCTCGCAGTTCGTGGTCCGCCGAGCACGGGGGATTAGAAAGTGTCATGTTTTCGTTCCTTCTTTCTCGCTGCGAGTCGACCATACCGCGGGATAAGATCTCCAGCGTGAGCTCGCCAAGAATGGAAGGATCTCCGGGGGCGATCAGCAGTTCCCCGATGGGGCTTTTTGCCCAGCGAAAATTCTACAAAGTCGCTTCTGCTACTTCGAACTGCCAAGTCGCTGCAATGACGCAGGCGTAGTTTACCTTTTCTTCAAATTTCGTTCCTTCGAAAATAGAAAAAAAAAAGACAAAACCAGAGCAATTGTACCTATTCCCTTGGAATACCTGCAATCGAATTCTAAGAGGCGAAGTTTCAGTCGATGCTTAATAATTCGATCGAATAACTAATAGTCTGCATACGTTTCATTCATCTTGATCATCGTTGCTAAAAATGTGCTCAACATGCTTTTGTTCCCCGTCACTCTTCGTTCTTCGCCAACAACGTTAAATCTCACGGTCCACGAAACACCGTTTTGCGTCGAGAACTAATCAAGCTGTCACGGCTACTCCCGATCTTCGATCGGAGAACCGCAAGCGCTCCTAGGCGTGCGCGTGTCGTGAAAATTCCAATCGGAGTAAAATTTGTCACGGAGCACCGGGCGACACGGCCTCATAAATAAGTCTCGCGATCCGCGCTATCACGCGCGTCACGGTTCGCCGGGATCGTAACAATCGCGAGGAAATAGGCATCTCGCGGCGAAGGCCGGCTTCGGAGGTACTACCCGTGCGCGTATTTCCATTCAATCGATCCGCCGGCACGACCTTTTTCCAACGGGAGCGAGCTGGATTTGAAATGAAACTCGAGATGACGAGCGTGGAAACGATGAACGGTGCACGGCCGTAATAAACGTCGCGAGAGTGATAAGGGTGACCGCGTTAGGCGATAGGCAAATCGAGGGAAACCGGGAAGAGCGGATAAGGAAAATTTCAGATACGCTTCGGAATATCGTAGCGAAGAACGCGAAGGGGACTGTTGCGCATTCCCTTCCCCCTTTCTTCAAACAATAAAATGCTTAATCTCTTTTATGACTTGTAAAGTTAGAAACAAGCTTTTCGAGGAGAATAATTCTGATACTAATCATCTGCGGAAAGAAAATTGTCTAAATGGATCACGTTTAATGTTGTTTTAATTTAACGGGGCAAAGGGGAAGATTAATATTCCCGGTCGTAAAGGGTTTTAATTCGTCCTAAAGCTCGGAGTGTTGCGCTGTCTTCTGCACACCGAGCGGCCATAATTTACATACGGTTAAAGGGACACTTTAATAAACCCATTAAAATTAAGGGCTAATTAAGCCGTCCACCTGGCACTTAGGAACGGTTTCAAGGAGATTGCTACAGGAGAAGATTGCCGTAACGTTGACAAAGCCGCGGCTCGGTACCTTCGTAAATATAATCGCCAATCGGACTGGTACAAAATGGTACCACGTAATAATATCACTGGCGTCAGGAATATCATTTTCCTGTACCGGAGAAATATCTTTAATAAAGCAAGTGGAGGGTGATTCGGAAACGAGGCTCGACGAGATTCGGAACTTTCGTTAAGCGTGCGGGGGGGAAAAAAAAGAGGCGAACGAGAGTCCCAAGGATCTCCTCCGGGGGCGCAGGGAGGCTCCCCATTGGCGTAGACTCTGCCGAACCTTCTGCCACCGTTTGCATTAAATAATTATAAATCTCCAATTAACTGGCGATAAAATAAACCGGTTAATTAGCTCCGCTTGCCAACGATAATATTACACTCATAAAACATTGTCAATTAAGGGGATGCTCGAGGAGGAAGGGTTGGAAGTGGAGGGATCTTAAAGATTTCGCAGCAGTCGGATGATGTTTTGCTCGTGACATTTTTTTCTCCCCTTCCTCGTCCACCCGTTTCCTCTTCGTCCTTTTTTTCGTATCCCGACGTGTCCTTTCCCCCTTTTTTCTTCGTGCTCTCCCAAGTGTCTTTTTTGGTCCCCCTTCGCGTTCCTCTCGGACTTGGCAGACGTCGCTCGCCAAAGACTACATCGTAATGATATTTAAAAGGAGCAACGGTGCAGCGCGGCATCGTGCAATAACGTTGTATCGGCTGCGAACGTCGGTCCGGTTCTCCTCTATTTTCGATATTTCCGATTGGAACAGGTGCACGCGTCCCATCCGAGGGACGTCCATCTCTCTCGCGATACGGATTTTCATTTCTCAAGGTTGGGGTCGGACCGCGGTGCCGTGGGTCATTGAACCCTTTTCCACTTTGAGCGAAATATCGCAACGGCAAAGGTGAGTGGGTTGTTTCTTTCAAAAAGTAGGATATAAACATAATTCCGTCGTTCGCTAACAACCCTAAGTTAAGATACTCGTACAGAATGTAGGCCTGACTTATACACGGGGTGTGTGTCGCAAGGGATAGAAATCACGAAGCGCCAGAGAAGAAAGACACGATGATATTAAAGTGCAGAAGCGAAGGCGACGCTTGAACATTTTCCTGAGAGTAAAACTGGACGCGAGTTGCCGTGCTCTTGCTCGGTCCTTTGGGCAAAGACAATTTCCTTGGCGATGGAAGGGGCGCCCTTGGCGCGGCGCGCGGATGCAGAGCGTGCTCTTCCTTTCTCCGCGTTTCTCCGCGTCGAAAAATCGCGAGGAAGGCCGTCGGCGAAGAAGACAGGGCGTGGCCGCGATCTCCCGCGCCGCGGAACGCGTTTATTTGATCGAGAAATTTCTCCAGTCTCCCCCTGGTCCCCTTGCTTCACATATCGTCCTTTCTCCGTCCGATTCTTCTACCTCTCTCTCTCTTTCTCTCTCAGAATATTTGCCCTCCCCTTCTTCTTCGTCATCACGGTTGCCTTTCTTTTATAATGTTTCCCTTCTTGTTCATCGGACTCTGTCACGCTTCCGCCGTCTCTTTCTCCGGCCGATCTCCCTGTTCTTCGCCATTCGTCCTCCCTGTCTCCGATGCGTTCGAACGGAGACCTCGGTCCTCGTCGTCCTTTTGCCACACGACGGCTAGGAAAGCGCGCCCGATGCGTGCATCGAGCTCTATCGAGGAGCACGTCTCGCGCGCGAAACTCGGACGGAACGTGGAAGGGACTCTTTGACGCGTTTGGCAACTCCGACGGAGGGTAATAAATTGGGAAGGGCGGTTAAAGGGTTGAACGCTGTACGCCGTACGCAACGGATGTGTTTGAAAAACTCTACAGATTAATTAACAGTACAGGGAAATGATGAGATCGAATTTTATCGGTCGAATAAAATTACATCGTTGCGTATGTAAAAAGCAGAAATTGCGAACGAACGCTGCCGATCCAACTAAAGTAGACTAATTTTATTTTCAAAGTATCGTCGCCGCAACTGGTCGCGCCCCGTAATTACATCGGCTGGCGCCGGCGCAACTTGTTCAGCGATTTGCGCTTCATTTGCGTGAAAAACGCCACGCCGTTCTTTCCTAATTGGCCGGAACATCCGGGGATGCTGCGAGAGGAGCGTGAGGCGGTGGAGGAAATATTGGAAATGTCGAGTTCGAGTCTAAACTGAGGCATAAACATTTTGGAAAAGTTATATTTGAATTGAAATATTAACAAAAAAAAAAACGAGCTCGACGCTGCTCGTGTCGAGAACGAGTGATCTGAAAATGTGTACGCTCCATCGATTCCGGGTTTCTTACGGTAGCACGGCCTTGACGAGATTCTACGTTACGATACGTCTGCTGAAAACCGAGGTCGTTTTTCAGATCGGCCTGCTTCAGCGATGCGTTTCTCGCGTATCGCGAGCCGATCGACAGATCTCTGCACGCGGACGAATTGCACTGCTGTTTGTGGTTAAATGGAGGCACTCGCCCTCGGCTGCATGAACATCTTTCGCGACAATTTTGTTAGCTTACAGACATTAATTATTCCCCCAGGAAAACATTGTTCTTGTGTTAAAAATGTATTTATGTAAAGATCGTGGAATGAATTGCGTGGAAGAGAGTTTGCTATCATTGTCGAATATGAATAAGAAAGTTCTTACGCCTGTTTCATTGAATTTCTTCGCGATACCATAAGTTCCCGCGAGCTAAAAGTGCGCCCTTTTCTCCGGAAGACAGAAGAAGCGTCCGCGGTAGAACACGATAATAAAGAGGGCCTGCGGCCGAATTCCGCTTAAAAGCCAACCTCCCCAGATCATTATCACAAGCGAGGACAGCTATCGACCCGACCTTCGGGTTTTTACGTTCGCGGATTATATTATAGCGCTTCTCACGTTTCTCGATACGCAGCCTGGAAAGAACTACCTGCCCGAGGCCATCCCCTGGAATTATACACGGTGTCTCGATCGAAACGCTTTACACGATTTCATCGTATTATCAGAATCACTTTGGCAGAGATTGTACTCGATTAAGAAAACGGTAGAATTATTAGTACGATTCATACTGAGAGGATTCACGTATCATCGCAGTATTCAGCTGGAGAAGAAATCCAAGGTATCCGAATCTCTAATAATTAAATGCAATTGGCGCGGTAATGAATGGAATACGTAAACTCGTTTCGAATTCCTAGATCCACGAAGCCAAATTGTATGCGCTGCTAAATGTAGCTTTGTATTACTAGCATCCAATTTCTTACGGAACCAAACCTCTGCAAGAAAAAAATTGTCCAACCATCCGCTCGAATGTTCCGAAATGCAACCCATCGCCTCCCCGAAGAATTCTCATTCACCAGCCTCCTCGATCTGAAAAACGCGTCTCCTGAAATAATCCTCGAGCCCCCCTCGCGCAACGAACGCGACCGGACGGCGGTGTTTTTACACGCGCGTCAACTTACTTTATCATTTCCGTTCCGGGTTTCGGCATTCCCCCGGAGTGTACGTACGCCGGCAATATTAGCCGCGATAATCCGACCGCCTGGTTACCTGCAATAACGAACGCTGTTTATAAGGGGGCCGCGGATCGTGCTGCGGTCTAACCCGTTCCCCGTATTGTAACATCGAATTACTATAAACGCTTTAATTCTCACGGCGACGTCGGGCCAAGAAAACGCGCCAAGTCCCCTTGGCTAATTACCGATTCCCCCGAGAGCTCGGCAGTCCTTATATCCGATTACCGTCGGTCGTTTCGATCGCGGATGCCGGAGACGATCACGAATTTTCGAGGACTTTCGTACAGTCCGGAGCGACGCGCCGCTTGAAAAATGCGTTAACGATAATCTGCTCCGATCGCTCCTTTCGGGGTATTAAGATCGTTCGCGGAGAATGGAAGGAGATAAAGGAGGATAGGAGGCAACAAGTTGCATTAAAATACGAGAAGATTGCGAACAGTTCTTGGAAACGTTTCTCTGTATCCGTATTCGACTGAGCGTGCTGAATCGTGGATGTTATTGTTTGTGGGATACGAATTAACGTTTCTCTTCTTTTCTGGCCGTGGAATGAATATTAGGCAGCAGATTAATGAAAGTAACCCGGGAGGAGTGGGAATACGTTACTGCGTTCCTAATGAATTAAATAATTCAGAGTTAGCTATAGACGCTTACAAAAATATTGATCAAAACTCCTGCGATCTTCTCGACACATATCCGTCAATTATTCTTCCAAAGTTCAAGTACTGATTTCTTAACGTTCCATTAAATGCACAGCATCCAATTGAATCCACCATCATTCAATTTCATTCCCCTCACCACCTAAGACCGATTAAGATCACCAGGCAAAATTCGTGCAATCGCCGTCATTCATTGAAGAAGAGAGAATGTCGTGAAGAAGACTGGAAGCGAGAGACCACTGTCAGGCCGAGGTTGTTGCCGGGGGGAGAAAGAGAGGAGAGTTGGCCGCGAAAACGATGTCAGCACGACGGTCGAGCGGACAAACGGGGGCGGGGACAGTGAAAGAGTTTAACCGGGTTCGGTTTTCTCCTGGAGCTCCTTGCGATCGCGATCTCCCCGATCTGCGACCGGTAGCCGCGACTCCAAAGGAAAAGATGCTCAGCTCGCGCCCGTAGATTTTCGCATCGGGACGCGTTGCACTCGCTGCCGCAAACATAAGCGAGGCCCATCATCCCTGCACGAGCAAGACTTTCATCTCCGGGGTGAAAAACAATCGTTCGCGGCGTTGCGAGGCTCGCAACCTCGGACGATTCCTCTACGAGAGTACGAAACGTGCAACGGTGCAGTTGCGGAGCGAGAGGCAGCTTGCATGCGTCGCATCGGATTTCACGCGGCGTTTGCGGTTCCTCCGGGAACGGATACCCCCCGGTTATGGGTTACGGTTACGGGCGTCCAACGTTCGCGCCGAGATGCGGCGCGATTTGAACCGTGAACGATGGAAATTACGCTGGCCCACGAGCGAGGGAAGGGGAGGAGTCGCGGAATTTCGCGCACGAAGCTGCGGTTGTCGCGACAGGTCCGCGCGTTCGTGACCGATCAACCGTCCTTGTATCTCAATCAGGA
Source organism: Holcopasites calliopsidis (assembly GCA_023838395.1). Lineage (NCBI taxonomy): Eukaryota > Metazoa > Arthropoda > Insecta > Hymenoptera > Apidae > Holcopasites > Holcopasites calliopsidis. Next base: position 269,411 of record JALHAQ010000026.1, read on the forward strand.
CGGCCTGTGTACGTACGACCGTACGTACGGTGTTGCGTGCAGCGCCTCGAAACGTACCCCCTTTGGTAGCTTTAATGACTATTATAGTTGGATATAGTATTATCGCTCGGAAGGGTTTATGTTACTGGCAGGACGAACTTCCTTCGCTTGGCGCGGTATAGAGTTAAGAGCGAGATTGCTGGCGAATCGTGGAATACAGTTTGCGGGGGTTCGGGTCTTTAGGGTTGTGGCGAACAAGTGCAGGGATCTCGGGGTCTGAGAAGTATAATCGTGCACTCTTTATTCAAAGCGATTCAAGTATTTTCAATGCGTGACACCCAAGAGTCTCCAAAATTCTCGACCGCGACATTCCTAAACTTGCAGCACTCCGATCACCCGGTTAAACTATTCAGATCCGATACTCCCAATGTGGCGACGCGGAAAACCGAGGCATCTTTCGTTTCAACCGCCACCCACTAAAGCACTCCCAGCATCCTCCGACAACTTCCGATCCCACCAAAAGACCGAACGATTGATCTCCGCAGCAGCGAAGCCTTCGCGAAGATAAATCCGAGCGAAGGAGATCAAAGGCAAATGGCATCGCGTGTTTCCTGCACGCGTGACGACCTCGACGTGTGGGCCGTGTTCAGCGGGGAACGCGTGCGTCGCGAGCTGCAGCTGCCGCGAGCGCGTAGGACTCGCGAGTACATAAACTGGCCAAGATAGCGGCGGTTTCTCTGTGAGAGAGCCACACGCGCTTCGTAACGCGAGATTCCTCGTGGACCCCGGTCGAGTTCTACACGCGTGTAACGCGCTTGTCCCTATCAGCGGGTAAGTAATTACTCGCGATGAGCCGCGAGTATTCCTCTCTCTCTCTCTCTTTCTCCCTCGGCGGTAAGGAAGGAAAAGGAAGGAAAGAGAGCGCGCGCGAGCAGATCCGATCACGCGAAATTGCCAGATAAATTGACTTGGATGTAATCGGGGACTTAATGGCCCGCGATTAACCCTCCGGACGAGCAAATTGCGGCTTAGATCGGTGACGAGCCGCTGTTGCTCCCTTTCGTTCTGAAATTCACCGGGATATGCCTTTTGACTTTTTTCTTTTTTTCATTCTTTCCTGTAGATGTTGTTGGACGCGCGTGTACCGATTGCTACTCCGAGAGCATTATTGTGAAGCGTCGGAGTTGAAGGGGTGGCCTGAGCGGTTTAGCTTTCGTCGCGCTGACGTTCGATACGGGCGATAATAGGTGAAATTTCAGTTCGTCGCGAATACCGTCTTCTTTTTTTCACTTGCTTCATTTATTATATTTATTCGTTGTTGTAATCATATTTGCGAGGCGCGTGCCAGTTTGCAGGGAACTTTATTATCGATTGCTTTATGCAGGGAAGATTCAATATTTTCTATTTATACGGGATAAAATTTAGTGAAGATTCATGTATTTTATTCTTAAGGGTGTAATCTCGATAGGCACACGAATTTTCGCGCGTTTCTCAATTGGAAGGATACACGGATGACGAAAAGAAGAAATAGTTTCTTTCTGCAACCCGAAGGAGCAATATCGTGTATCATTTATTGGAACAATATACCCCGTACGCCTGTTCCTTGCTTTTCCCTTATCACTTCTGGGCATTTACCGAATTTCTCCGAATCGCCCTGATGGCGCCATCTATCCGGAGGCCATCCACATCCAACGACCAGCACTCTCTTCCCCTGAAGAGAATTTCGAAATCTCTTCTATTCGATGATCGTGAACTTGAAATGTATCCGTACCATTCCACTGATATTTATTATCGCAACTTTCAATACTTAAATCCGTTCCACGAACGAATAAATATGAACAAACTCGATAAACCAATTCCAATTGTATGATTTCACAATCACCTGTGTACCTACCAAGAATTGCGAGCAAGAAGAGATTAGCGCAATTGCTCGTATAAAAGCAAAAACAAAAGAAACAGTCGTTTTTCCAAATTAATTCAGCTTCCCCGCGGCGAGGCGGGGGAAATTCATCAGGGAGCCAGCGGTTTCACGATCGCGATGGTCCCCGAGGTGAAACGGATTCCAACGGGAGTCCAGCAGCGAAACGATTGAGAGGAAAGGCGACCGAGCGTGGACGTCTTTTTTTTCGCGAAAACACGCGTTTCTGGCTAGCCGAAGGGACAAGAAAAAGTCCAACAATGGCATCGTCTCCAGGCGGATGTCTAAACGAGCGTCGTACACCAAACGACCCTCGTCCCTAAATGGTCGGGAGGCGGATGGCTACCATTAAGGGCATCGCGCGAGAGTTACGTCGCGTCCCATTCGCCCAAGCACGATGGAATTACGATCGAATCTCCACGGATCGATCGTTTTCTACTTAGAGGAGATAAATGCAATGAGAGTTCCATTTGGAAACGAAGCGTCAAAGAACGGCGCGTCGAGGGAGCCGAGAGACGGAGGTAGACAAATGTAAAGCGCTCACCTGAAATGCTCCTCTTCTTGCTAAACGTAGAATGGGTTCATGGAACTCGTGCAATATCTTCTCCCGCGAATGGATCAATCGTGAATAATCAGCGGGCGTTTATTGCAGGAGAAAGTTTCACGGAATCCAACTGGAAATGACGCGGCTGTTCATTTGTAGATTTCGCAAAAGGCATCTTTGGTGACGGTGCCGATTCTACGCGCATTGTAACGCGCAATCATTTCCGCGGGCATCACAGTCTCTGTATCGCGACATCGTTTTCTAAATCGTGAGTATAGATAAGCCTTTCGAAAAGTGACAAAGATAATTGGAAGTTCGATCGTACCGGGATTTTCTGCTGGATTCTTTTAAACGCTACTCGAACTGCAAACATCAACGGGCAAGAGAGAATTGCGAAAAGTACATCAATATCCTTACAAGGGACTTAATAAAAGAGTCTTCTGCATCCCAAAATCTAGGTACTCGTCGATGTTTGATGTTAAAGAGCAGCCCATGAAAAATCCATTGGCATTTGTATGGACGTGGTGTGAACACTCGAAAACAACAGGTGGCGTTCAATTTTCACCAGTTTATTAACCCTCACATTTCCATCCCTTCTCTTATTGCCTATTGTCCGTGGTTCCGCTGGTTGACGAGCCGATAAAGCAGGGAGGAGGTACTCCGTGGCCCGGACGAAAACGTTCGGGGTAAGAAACTCAGAGGTGTCGCACGCGATTCCGTTTCGAATCGATAAAAAGAAACAAATAGAACAGGTCGTCGCGGCAATGAAAGTGTCCGCGGGGTCGTGTACAAATATTGTCGTTCGCGTGATACAAAAAGTGTCTCTGTCCGCGTGATCGGATCGAACGACGATTTTATAAAAGGGACGCCGGAAGAAAGAAGCACGGGACCGAAGGTTGAGAAAAATTGTGCGTTTATTAGAGGAGATGACGCTCGACTAGTTCCCGCCGTATATGTACTCACTTCTTCTATTTGCACCGGGACTTTCCTCGCTTCGCTTCGTCGTCGCGCGTGCAACGCCTGCGCCGCGCTGTTTCCACCCTCCCAACCCCTTCTTGCAGACGTTCTCTCACGAGGAATCTCCTCGAATCGTGCCTCCGATCATCGCCGAGGCAATGAAAGCGGGAAATCGGATGCGATGATATATTAAAAAATTAGACGCACATCGACAACCCTCCCCCGGTTCAATGGACCAAGTTCGGAAAATACATTGAACCGAGATTCCACGTGGAGCGACGCTCTTCCTGAAGAGGAATCGATTCGGCATTTTCTCCGTCGATTAACTTAAGGGGTCGAAGGATGGAAAATCGTCGGGGCAAGGGGTTGCTGCGAGCCTTCTTCTTTCCCGCCGCGAAGCCCGATCGCGAATGCTGTCCTCTCGCATGGAACTGGATACGGAATAATGAGGAGAAATTGTCCGGTCTTGTCTCTCTTTCTCACCTCTACGCTCACTCCCTCCCACTCTCTCCCACCCTTTCTCTCCCCCTCGCGCGCGCGATTCGCACCCTGCCATCGTTTAATAATTGCCGAACATATGTAACACATGTACGTGATTTTCATAAATATTTATAATATATATATATATATATATATATTTATATATTTGTTTGGTTTCCTTTTTATATTCATATATATATATATGTGTGTGTATATATATATGTATATTCATATATTTGCATGTATAATTAGTTTTATCCTCCTTTTTACTCCGTCATCGTGTTAACTATCTAGAATATTATCTACAGGGCAGTAGTCAAACGCTGTGACTGACTGGGCGAACTTTTGCCTCTTTCTCCGCATATTTCGCTTACTCTTCACTGTTCCTTTCTTCTTTCTCACGTGTCTTTGTGCAACTTGCTCGCGACGATTTCGCGCGCGATTCCCCCGTAAGCGTCGCCGGTCGACGATTATTCGTGGCACAGCCACGTGGCCAGGGAGAGCACTTATATTTCATATCAATCATCGATACACCCGGGCGATAAATTCATAGAAAATCGTCGGAATGCAAAAAAGACGGTCGTATAAAATAAAAAATCTTTGCGCAAGGAGTATAGACTAGGATCCGTGAATGTTTTGCGAGGTCGGGAGATGGAAACGGTGTGAATGCGCAGGGACGTGACTCAATTGCCAAGCGTGTCTCCATCGATTCTATTTGCTCGCGGTGAAAACTGCGCGATTTCACGAGAGATCAACGAAACCCTGGTCACGTGCCCGGTCGTACGCGTGAGCTCCAGGGCACGGCCTCGCTGCGAGGCACGCTTTAGAGAATTCGGTTCGTTTCCCGCTCCTGGTTCCGTCGGATCCACGATCACGCTTCCGTTCGAGCGAGCTCTTCGTGGGATCCGTCGCGATGAGATCGGCTTTGTCGATCCCTCGACCGCGCGCAATAGTGGTCACGCCGAACGACGCTGACGAAAAGTACCGTCGTTATCATACTTTTGTACGCGCGTGCGAGAGAAGGTTCACGCTCCGGGTACAATTCGAATAATAGACACGGTCGAGCAATCTCTAACGAACTTAAACTTATCGCGCTGGGAACGCGTTATCTTTTGAGAACAGAATGTCGTGACACATTTTACTGTATAGCATTTTCATTGAAAAAGAAAAAAGGAAGATGTATATTGTGGTCCTTAAGAATGATAAAGGAATGAATACTAACTGTATTATTTTGATGTTTTAAATCGAACTGAAACATGAATTCCTGTTTACCTAATTTCACGTGACACGACACCTTGCCCTCGTCGCGGCATCGACGAAATGGCGAACGGTGATTCGAACTAGCGCTGTTCAACATTTCTCCCCGCTTAGGCCTTTCTCTTTCATCGACGTCATCGTGTTCGAGCGGTGCTGACTAGATCGTACATCACTTCGTCATTGTTTCATTACTTCCACATTCTGTCCGCCTTGGTCGTTGGAGGATAGGCGAGACAAGTTCTTCAAATCTTTGGCGTGTCTTGCTGGCAGTACGTTGGTCTGCTGGCGGCCAGCTCGGCGAACGATTCCCGCGAAATGGAAGAAAAATAGAGTCTAATCCCGAATCGTTGAACAACTCTTTCCCTTTTGTCCACTGCTCTTCCCTTTTCGTTCCTTTCTTTTTTTCTGCCAGAGCACAGGAGCGAGAAGAAGTTTTCGACTTGCCGTACATCAATCTCGAGGGGGCGATCGTGGAAGCTTTATGCGCGTGCTCTCCGAACCATTGTACATACGTCCAAATCCAGTGTCGCTCTTCTTCGGATCGGCTCGCTCTCAAATGCGAAGAGTGGAAAGACAATGACACGATGGGGTGCGAGAGATCGAGCTACTTGTGTATCCATTGTTAATTGGATTGTCGTGGCACGTGCCGTCTGGGTCAATCTTGAATCGCTAATGCATCGTGGTTTATTTAAAGAAGCATCGATAGAACGATCAAGAATATTGGCCACCCTCAGTCCCGTTGGCAATCCGTCGGTTTGGCTCGCTGCTTTTCCATATCCCCCCATTTGCGGTAATGCAACACATTCTTCGTAACGTCGCGCTAATTCTATTCGTTTCGCATAACACGCTTCTAGTCGGACAACATTCTTTCCAATTGGTAAATCGACAGACTTTACTCGACAGCTGCAGAACGATTATTCTTCAAACGAGAGTCCATTTTACACGCTTGGGAAGAAATTGCTTCATTTTGTTCGTGGTCCCGTTGCAAAAGTCGCAACTACGGTAAGATGTACAAGTTCGTTCACCATGGTGTGACAAATGAAGCCAAGAAAGATTTGACGATCGTTCTTCGGAAAAAAAAATCATATCAGCCTTTGACATCGGAAGTTAATAATCATCGTCAAAAGAACGATGAAAGAAGAATGTTCGCATTCACAAGAATCTCGTCGCAGAGTACTCGTTACTTATCGCGACTCCGACGCTGTTCAGAATATTCATTCATTAATTCGATAAACGGCAGCCCCTTCCAACGATGGCTATTGCTCTCGCCTGCTCGTTTCTTTTCTCCTGGAGTCGGTAACGCGCCACTCGCAGGAATATTGCACGCCCACGGTGACTCGAATTACAACAAATATCGAGCACACAAAAAATTAGGAACAAGTATTCGAAAGGAGGGAATAGCTTAATAGAAATGTACATTAAACTTAACAATCCCACCGAGGGTTCGACTGAAGAAAACGAGAAACGGAGAATGGGGGAAGTGATGCAGAGAGACAGGGTTCCGGAAAAGAGGGAAATAAAAGCTTGGAGGGAGGCGGGAGAGATAGAGAAGACGTGCTGGTTCTTTATCGAGCGGAGGTGTGTATTTGCGGTGGGGAGAAAGAGAGATCATCGGCGACGATCAGTCGCGAAATACGATGGAACTTAGGAACTTCCTTGAAAGATAAACGTCATCGATTCCTCGACCTACTCGTATGAATATCACGCGAGCGTGTACCAAAGTGTCCCAGTAGTACGAGTCATCGATATACGCGACGAACGTGCCCGGCCGACTAATGTATCTTCTTCTTCCTCCATCCTTTCCTTCTTGCTTCCTCGTATTTTCGCATCTGCCTTCCTATTTAGTTACTTTGATCTTATCTTGTTCAGTCAATCGTCAAGGTTCGTGCACGTTGGCCCCGATGTGGCGTCGCGTGGAAGAGCGATCCGCGAGTTTTCCGTTCCCCTTGCTTCACCCGAGAAATATCTCTTTCTCTTACGCGAGGGCGGAAACACGGAGCCGGCTCCTCCGTTGTCGTTGTGGCGCCGATGTGCCCCCGGGCTTTACTCGTCATCGGCCAGCGTTGACAGCGTCGCGGTGTACCCCGACGGCATCGCGCCCGAAGCACCCGCTGAGAAGACGGAGGAGGCTGTTGGTCCGCTGCCACCCCGATCGTTCCTCGTCGACGAGCGATTACGTGGTGCCCTTCTTGCCCTTCGACTTGCCGCTACCGTGCTCCTGATTGTTCGGCCCGCTGCCCAGTCTCGCCACCCGCCGATACAGCTCGCTGTTCACGAATCGTGGGTACGAGTCCCGGTGCATCAGCGTGTAGATCTGCAGCTGGGCCTCGTCGAACGTGTGCGGCGTCGGCTGCACCATGTTACGGTTCACTATCTCGCGCACTTGCGAGTCCAGGCTCACCTGAAAGTCGGATTTCAAATTGGACACGTGTAGGAAGTAAGAATGATTAATTAAAATTGTTAAACGGTTGGTTTTTTTTTTCGAGGATATTCATTTTTCTGTACACTAACATGTATGTTAATTCTATTAATTCAGTAAGTTATGTACATTTGTATGTTAATTTAATAACACACTTAATTCCATTAAGTGGATATTGATTCTTTGAATTTCCCCAACTTCTTCCATATGCTTAATTATTTCAGCCCCCGAAAATATGAATAATCTATGGGAACAGGAATGTTCAATTTTCCTGTCATTTATAGATTAAAGCCAAAACATCTATCAATACAAAACTACCTTTCCAACAGCGAATCTCACCTCTTTCTCCGAGACTATGGATATGTAACGCTCGTAGATGTAGCGTGCCTGCTCCTCAATCTTCTCGGGGTTGGTCTCGCGCTTCAGCTGTTCGCAGGCCAGCCAGAACGCTATGTTCTCCTCGCTGTATTCGCTGACGAGAAACTCCCTGAAGAAGTTACGGCCCACGGGGCTCCTCATCAGTTTGTCGAAGGACGATCCCCACGACCTGATCTCCTCCAGGCTGCACTCCGTATTCCCGTCCATGGCGTCGAGTCCGTTCCCCGCGCCGGTCCCACCCGATTCACCGCCGACGCCGCTCCCGTGATCGCCGCCGACGCTCGCGTTACCCTTCTTCTTCCCCTGGTCGGCCGTGCCACCTGCGCCCGCCGTGTTGCTGCCAACCGCCGCCAAACTGTCGATTTTCATTTTACGGTTACTTTTTATTGGGCGCAGATAAGAATTCTAAGGGTAGTTTCAATGGGTTCGAGGAAACGGTGATGGGGCGGATGAATTTTAGGGGGACGTAAAAATATTGCCTTCCTACGGCTGCTACTCGGCTCCTTCACTTTCCTAGCCATGGTATCAATGAAGATACGAGAAGGGTATCCTGAATACAACGATCTCGCCATAATCTCGTAAATCCATTCTGAACGTCTAGAAGAAATCAAAGTTTCGCAAAAGAGAAAGATCGTTGAAACGGCGTTTCACGGGAGAACAGACGATAAAACGAGACGTAGAGCGAAAGGGGCATAAAGGCGCGCGTACCCGCTTCGCTTCGTGTCGCGAAACGAGCTCCATTGTTCCGGAAGCTGGCTCCGTTTCGTTCCGGTCGGCGACGATAATGCGCCGCGCCGGAGGAACGCGTTCGGGGGATAAACAAGCAGATAGCGGAGCCGGGAACGCGACCGCCGCGCAACACGGGAAAACGTTTCTCCCGGCAGATTTCCGCCGAGGGTGGACACGTGTTACGCATCCGGGAGGGTGGTTTCCTGCCACGGAAAAACTGGTCGCTGGCGCGCGTAATCTATCGACCCGGGGGTTGGTTATCGCGCGGCTGAAACTACACCGCCGCGCCGCCACTCTCTCCTAGGAAAGACCCGACCACCAACGCTCCGGCCGAATATCCATGCGAACGTTTGCTTATCGTACGAATGTCTTCTGCAGAGGTAGGGGAAGATATTGCGGCCTACATAGTTGGGTGGCCTGTGCGCGAGGAAATATTGTTACGAGTTGTTTGTTCCGCGCGCAGACGAGGGTGAAACGAGTCGCCGAGGGTGGCTTTCATTTGTTGCTGTCAAAATACGGCCAACTGGGACGCGAACGCTCGTTTCTGGTGAGAATTTTCGTGAACGGCTGTTGGAGTTGAGGATACGCGATCATTTTTCTTTTAGCCTTTTAATAGCTTGATTTTTGCCGTGCCACTTTTTCTTTAAGCATACGAATCAATCTTGTTTTATTCGTGCAATTGGCGATAGACGAAAAAAGTGCGAATAGACTCGTGGAATGTTTTTCGAACAACTCAAACGTTACACCCGAGAGATCACGTTACAAATAATATCTAAACAATCTCCGAATTCGCGTCACTTCAACGTTTCAAGCTTTCTCAATTTCAGTTTCATTCTTTTGTTCATCAATCAAAATTCGATTAGAGGTTCGTTAATAAATTCGTCCGCGTGGAATAAGATTTCACGACTCGAGGATCTCGAATAGCTTCAACGAATGCAGCTTACCATTTATTCCTGCGTGCCGCATGAAACAGAGAAAGAGCACACGTGGATATGGTTGTTCTTTGGTAAGTAGGTCGTGTGTGGCTCCGTTTTAAAGACAATGGACTGACATCGTTTCGCTGACGATTATATTACGAAACGGGGCGATAATGGCTTGTCACGCGGCAGGATATACGAGTTATCGTGCGACGGTTTCGAGGATCGATTTCCGTGCGCCGCTGTCCCTCCTTTTTCGGCTTGGGATGGGGGATGAAAACGTTCGATCGACTCGCGTTAGCGCCGAGCTCGTTTCAATTCAACTTTCGCCAGCGATTCTCCTCTGTTCTCTTTCGCTTCTTAATAAAGGCTGGTTCATTGCCTTGAGCGAGCTTCCGATATTCAGAACGTATTCGAGTAAGGAAAATTAAGGGGTGGCTAATTTGTGAGATGTTCTGAGACTGCATCGTCGTCGCGACGAAAATTGTGGAGATGACAGACTACTATTCATGTTACGTGTCCTGTTCATTTAAGGGCGGATGATTATTATCTAACGCTGCTACAGTTTAAACTGATTGAATTTAACGAACAATAATGTCCGCTGTATCGACTACCCCTTACGAAACGAACAAAATATCTCATAACCCGGTTGCCAAAGAAACTAGAGGAGTCTAAATAAAGCCACCCTCGCTCAACGCCCCCTTCCGACAGGACTGTCCCGGGCCTCCACGAATTTCGTCGAACGAACGACGGGTGTTGAAATATAGACAGGAACGGTAATACCACGAGCAACTACAACAACAGCACCAGCACAGACAACAGTTGTCCTTCTTCGCTCGCCCCATGACCCCGGATGGCTGCCGTTGCTGCTGCCCCTGCTGCGACGAGGGCGGCTGTTGTTGCTGCTGTTGAGAGGACTGCTGCTGGTTGGTCGACGATCCGCTCGCCTGTCCCTGGCTCTGCGCGCGTAGCCTGCATCCGCCGGTGACACCCTCGCCACCCCCGGTCCCGTGACTAACGCCGATCCCCATTGCAGTTGCACCGATTCCGCTCGACATCTGCGAACAATACGCGTCGCGTTTGGTCAACAGGGTTTCTTCGCCACTCGAAGGTATCGGCTAAAAATAAACGCGCACTGGAACGAAGCGTTTCATTAAATGCTACAGGGTGATTCGCCCGTCAGGAGACTCGAAAGAAGTGCCGCCGCCTAAACGTCTGGCACTCTTGTCCCGTGCAGTTCCACGTGAAAATTTCGGCCGACGTATCTTGTCCTTTTCCGTTTCTCGCTTTCACGTGGAAAGAACACTCGGTCGTTCGCTCGGCAGTAGCCTAAACGATTGGCAATCGACAAAGTATGTCGCTCGAAATTTTTCCACGGGATTGCATGGGATAAGACGTTTTAGGCGACGGCACTTCTTTCGAGTCTCCGGGCGGACGAATTGCCCCTGTATCTTAAGCTTCTTCCGGCGAAGGATCCGCAGCGTTCTCGGGGACCCTTGAGGGGCTCCCCTTTTCTGGGAAATGGGAATTCCTTTTGCATGGATGGAACGAGATTCGATGGAAGGGATACGCCAATGCTATAAAGACGTCATCGTTAATATAGCGTATAGATTTCCCGTGACGAGACGCGGAGAAAGTTTTGGGGTGGAAAAATTTGGGAATGACGTTCGAGGGTACTAGGAATGACAGGAGGGTGAATTGTGGATCGTATTGCGGGGTATCGGGGAGCTCTATCGCGTCTTCTTGCTTATTGCCGATCATGTGTTCTATTTTAGAAGAGGGTAGAACTTGGGGAACCTGCGGTCTTCAAAGTGGAGAATGAATGTAGAGAACGGTTTCGTGAAACGTGTTACCGGAAAGAAGCATCGTTGGGGAACGAAAACTTGGTTAAAACGAATGAAAGATACAATCGAAATATTGTCCTTTGATCAATGTTTGTTTGGCAAAGGAAAAAAAAGGAGCATTGGATATTTCCGAAATCATTGAAACGATCAAATTGATTTTTATCGGGTATAAAGCTCCTCCCTAGCGATTCTCTCCGATAGTCTAGTCTATTGAAGCGGTGAATCGCAGTGACTAAAGAGAGGTCAATTTCCACGGATCGGGGTTTCTAGTGAAAAAAAAAAGAAACTAGGCCACGGATCATTTTATCGTGGCAAACGGAATTCTCTCTGAGTTCATTTGAACACTTGAAAAACTTCACAGTCGGTCGCACACGGAAAAACCGTGAAGTCGTTAAGCTGTAATTGAGACAACCTGACCGTACAATAATTGACACATAAGCCTTCAAAAGCCGGCCAATTTATTTCGATACGATTGTCACACGCTCAGCTGCATCTATCGATCCACCCCCGTACTCCCGAACTTAATAGAAAATCGACAATGGTCGAATTGAATATTTCCCATAGAAATCGCCTATTGCACAAGTTGCGCTGTTAAATTTCCCCGAAAGATCGATTTGCATTTTCGCCTTTGAATATAAGTTCTTTCTTCAAGCTCGAACATCCCGTAATACAAAGGTTCCTTAAAGTCTTGTAAATGCAAATTTCAGTTCCCTAGAGCAACAATGCCTAAATTTATGGTTCTTCCTTTATTTCCTGACAGTCAGCAATGGAGGCATATTAAATACATCTTGAACGCATACTCAACGTAGCAAAATTTCACAAAACGAATTGCCCATCCCTTTCCAGCAGTCCCAAAAATCGTGGACCGACTCTAGGAAGCTTACAATCGCGCGCATGCACGCCCTCCCGACTCCGCTTTATTTTTACGCGATGGTGTACATCGGTGAACCGTTTCGTGAGTAGCATTGCCACGATAGCGAACGTGCTCGAGAGTTGCTAATACGGGCTGTGGGCAGCGATTGATAAACACCAGAGCTCTGCGTGTCGCGTGTGGTTGAACCGAAATGGAAGATCGGGGGGCTCGAAGGCGAAAACAGTGCGCGGTTCATTGCCACGGCTGTGAATCGCGTACGCGACTTTCATAGGTCAACGGGAGGGTGAGACGGAAATTGAAAGGACGAAAATAAAAAGAGCTGCACGAGGAGTCTATTTAGAGGAGATTGGCAGAAAAGTGAGAAGCTTCGATGCGGAGAAGTTGAAGAAATTTTTCTTTGTTTCGTGGAATTCGTTTAGACGGAGGCAAATTTCAAGTAGATATTAATTTCGGAATGAATACTTTCGGATTCGCATTGCTGTAGAAACGAATGACAAATTCGGAATTGTAATCAAGTCAAGCTGTATTTATGGATATTCGAACGATGCGGAAAGTGTGCTATAGCTACAGATGGTCGAGGAATCACCAGCCGCTGTTGGAACGTTGCCCAAAAGTGCATTCGCATATTGTTTACACGCTCGGGAAGATATGAAAACAATCTGATCGAAAGAAACATCGCTTGCGAAAAGAAGAAAGATCTTCCTAACGCTGGTATTCTCGTTTCTATCCCTAAAAATTGCATTCTGTACAATTGAATTAATTCAAGATCTTCCGAAGGTCCTGCGGGCAGCTGGTGCAACAAGCTCAGACACTTGTTGATGCACGTATCGTCATCGAGTTACGCTGAAACGTCGAAACGTTCATTATCGACGCCGATGTGGCGGAGAATCGGCCCCATCGTAAGCGTAAGCTCGATTGGAAAGCACGTGTACCGCATGAGGAATGCGGTATCCTAAATTCATTCAAGTGCCACGAAACTATTCAACGTTTAATCCGATTCAACGGGCAAATGTAATCGAATCGCTCGACAAGTAACGAACGATCGAAGCATTCGAATATTTAAAACCCACGTGTTTTGGTTGCGCAAACTTCCGTGGTCTGGGCCGCACTTAAAATTTAATCATCGATTTCTAGAAATTCTCCGAGCAACGCTGATCCCCGCCGGCCGCTCTCCCGCTAGATCGCGAATCGTTTCGGCGCGCGTGTCAGAAACAACGATTCATCCAGTCCGAATATAAATCCCGGTTGGATCAACAGGCTCGACAAAACGTAGCTAACCCAAATCCTCGCCTCTGCTCGACGTTTTCCAGCTGTTCGCCTAAACCCGTCCATACTACCAATAAAGCGGAAACCAGAGCTTCTCGCCGTTCCCAAATTGACCGTAGTAAATCATCGATCCACTCTAAACAAAAGCCGGATTTATTAATAAGCCGAAGGAGGAAGCCACTGTGCTCTCTTTCTCTCTCCCGTCTCAGCCATCGACAGGGCATCCCTCGAATCGATATCGCATCGCCTCACCTCTATCATGTTCCATGCGCCCGAAAGCGAGTCCAGCTCGCTTCCCGCGATCTCAGGACGTTCGCTGCTGCTCGAACGATTTCCTCCCTTCCTCCTTGACGGTACTGCGATCACCACCGTCGATCCTTATCCCGGTCCACCCGCGGGACTAAGGCCTCTCCGGGCCTCGCCCGAAGCCTGCATGCTCCCGGCACGCGCACACTTCCAGCCCTCGATGTTACAACCGACTTGTAAACTCTTCACCTAGCACTCACACGGACGGACACATACGTACGCGCGGCGCACCACCGGCTGCACAGCGATACACACTCGGCTACGCGGGCCGTCCCTTGCCGTCACTGGTAGCAGTCTCGTAGCGACCGGGTACGCTGATGATCCGGATGCGAAAAACGATCGGTCGAATCGGCGCGCCTCGCTCCAGCCAGCGGATCGTCCTCGCGCATTATAACAGCATACCACCGCCACCGGCCATTTCCCGCCCGCGACCAGCCGCCAAAGTTCCAGCAGAGATTTCCACCGGGGTCCACCTCCGCTGTCAACAGCGGACCACGCTCGGCACGGCGACACCCACCAACCCCATCCAGCGAGCGGATCAGCGACGGGGGAGCGCGCAGATCGGTTCGACACACGGCGCCTGAAGGAAGGCGGGTGCGCGACGGTCGATCACACGCCAAGGGAGAGATAGACTCTCAATGGCGTCCCCTATGGGTGGTGGACTCGGCTGGTCCTGCCGCTCGACAGACTCCTTCGTCGATCCTGTTCCATCGGCATCCCTCCGTTCTTCATCGGCCGCGAGCCCTCCTCGGCAGGGTAGCAGTGGACGATTCCGGCGTGGCGGAAGAGGAAGCTCGCCGTTCCGAATCCTCCCGGCGCCACCCCGTATCTTGTTCGGTCGGTCCGTGTCGCCGATGTGTCCACCCGCCGAGTAGCTGTTGTCGCCCTGTCCTCTCGATCAGGTCCCGCGATCGTTCAGCTCTCCCGGTTCTCTCGGGCTTGTTGCTCGCGTGGGCGGTCGTCGAACGCGGCGCTGTTCTCGCTACGTCGTCGGCTACGTTGACGGAGTATAAATAGGATTCGTGACTGTTTGAAGGTGCAGGGCGCTGGCGCGACCAGCGGCTCGAGCGCCGCCACGGCAGCTTCTGGCCGCTCGTACCTTCGCGTCGCGACGCTGCCCCGAATCTCGTTGACCGTCGTGCTTGCTCTCGGTCGAGTGTACGCCGGCTGTGTTGATCACGGTCGCTCTCCGCAAGGGGCGGGAGGGGACGCACGGGAGGATGTCGTCTAGCCCCTAAAAGGGCGGCGGAAGGGAAGCGGAAGCGTGACGGAAACGTGGCTGCGGGAAGGAAGAACGCGAATCAACCGGAAAAGCATCTCCAAGGACCGAGCACGTCTGGATTATTCTTTCGAGCCCCGTTTCAGGCTGCCCGACGATCGGAACGGCTGAGCGATAGGGCTCGGGGGAGACTGACGGTGAAGCAACGAGGGAAACACAGAGAGAGTGAGAGAGAGAGAGAGTGAGTGAGAGAGAGGGGGGGAGAGGCAGAGGCAGAGAACAGAGCGTGAACGAGTCGGTGCGCTGGTTATTGATTGGCAGAAGCCGAGGGAGAGACAGGCCCACGGCCTGTCACACTGCTGGACAACTGACGTTAAACCGACGGATCCTCGTCGACTGTTCGTTCGCGCTTCCACCTATACTCTCTTCCCTTTTGCTATTTCATTCGCGATGGAAGCCGATGAAAGCTCGATGAACCCGGTGAGCTGACCGCGCGGTCGATCGGATCGAGCGACCGCTCCTGGGTTCGACGAACGACGTCGTCGAACTTCCCGAACGTGTTATCATCGATACACAAGCCTCACTGAAGCGCACTGGCGGCGGTCGAAATATTTCTCGATCGTGTCCACTTGTCCACGCGCAACGATCTAAACAGGTCCGCCAAGAGCGAGGGGTAAAAAAAAAAAAAAAAAAAGAAAAAGAAACGGGGTCAGCGAGGTTCTCCCGATCGAAGGGGTGTAGGCCAAGGGTGAAACTGAGCCCGTGTAGCGATCAAACACTTTCCCAGCCACTATCACTGAGCACCCTTCCTTTCAGCCTGCCTGTTCTCTGCCCCCTTTCTCAGCGGTTCACCCTGCTCCACAGGCGTGGTGTTCGAGGCGTATCTCGGCGTGCCCGTCGAGAAGCGATCGCCCTCTTCCTCCGCCGCTACCCCTTATCGTTCCTCTCGCACTGTCGGCTCCGGAGAGCGCACACAAGCCACTCGACTGCAACACGCCCTCGGTTCTCACCACCCCCCCGACGTTCGGTGGGAAGCCGAAGCGGAAGTTTCGCGGAGAGCGGCCCCGCAGCCTCTCTCTTTCGCTCCGACTGCGAGCGGTTCCTCGCGGCCAATATGGCGGGTTACGCGTTCACGCGATGCGTTGGCCACCACCACTGTTGCGTTGCCTCCGTCGACGACGATCCCAACGACGCTGACGCGAGGCGCCGCGACGGGATCCCAGCCGCCGCGCCACACCGTAAAACGCCGACGCCGACGCCGACGCAGCCCGGCTGCCGAGGTTCATGCTCGCGATCCTGCGTGCGAACGACCCGCTGATGGACGACGACGTTCCCCTTGTATTTTGTCCATTTCGCGCGATGGATACTTGTTCGCTTTGCGGACGGTACGCAGATGTATGAGCATGACGCAGCCAATGAGTTTACGCTGATTGCTTTTGGCGAATTTGGTCGGATTCGTGTAAAGCGTTGTTGAGAAAAATCTGTTCGTTCGGTGGAATCAGAATTTACTTTTGCCTCTCGAGCACAATTAATCGATTCCTGGCTAAATTACGAATGAACGGTTCCTTTAAAGCCTATGTTATTTAATTTGATATTGTCGACGCGCCTTTTCCGCGAAGGAATGGTTCTAGGCTGAAATTTTAAAGGGGTGTTCGATGGGGGAACGTATTTCACGCGGTTTGCTTTTTAAATTATTATGGGGAGGGGAGCAGTTGGCAAAGTGTTTGCAGGCTGCGAAGCGAGTTTGGTGTTACAGGAAGGCTGTAACAGGTGCCGTTTCTCGCGTGGCGGCGCGCAACAGTACCTACGCGTGTGATCTGCGTGAGAATAATAAGCGATGACGCGTACCACGTGCCACAAGGGATGACGTCGGGCCTTTGACGTCGGCCGAGCGTACTTGCGGTCTTATCGCCTCTGCATTTGCATTCTCTGAAAACTAGTTGAAGTCAATCTTGGCTCCAAGAATAATTCCCTGCTCAACAAGTACTTATGAAGAATATCGACTGATACACGTTTCAACCCCATTCGTATTTTCCACAAAGTTCTCCTGAAAATGCTAACAGCATCCGTTGAATACAATCTTAGGAATATTCGAAAAATCATATTTCGCGTAATTGTTGCATACTAGAACAACAACTTCTCATATAGTACAATTATATCAGTAAGAATTGATTTTACAAGAGCGTAAAATTGTCTCACCCACGATCGATCCTCTGATTATAGGTGTTCCTTTATTAACCAGAGAAATTACGTGGGTTACATAATTTCCTCGCGCACGTACGCACACCTATAAATCGCTCCACCTCGTTTATCTTGCTTATTTATAATCAGCCTGCATCGTACACCAGAGCAAAAAATATTCCGTTAAAAAGAATAATCGGAAACTGGAGATGAAAGGCTCGATGCAAGTTCAATGTTTTCTAGACAAGGGTGAGGCAATGGACGGGGGATGAAGGGGTGATATCGATGGAAATGCGTACTTCGATGACGCGAATAAATTTAGAGAAGTAAATCCAACTTATCAATTTTATTGACATTAAATCGCATTGGCAGTCGAGTTCACAGGCTGCTAATCCCATTTTACGAAAACGAACTCCAATTTGATGGAGTTGCAATGATTTCTTTATTTTGAATAATAAAGGGGTAGCAGAGATTCCGTCGAATAGGAGCTATCGACATCTAGAAGTACAGGAATCAAGTTTACGCGGAGGCAAGTGCCGGCGAAGGAATCTTCACCGAACGGGTATATTCCCTCTTCGTCGATAATACAGCCAGCTGCAAGCGGATTCTGCCGAACGGAAACGCTTACTGGCACCACTGCCCTCGCTCTACCTGAAACTGTACGATAAACTCGAGAGCCGGATAATAGTACAAGCTTCCCTTAAACCTACCGACCCTTTTGTCCGTTAAAATTAAACCCTTTTCAATGTTTGCTCGGAGGAAATCTCCGTTTCAAGCCGATTAAAGTTCCTCGAATACGTTGGAAGTAGGTCACTGGCTCTTTTTACTTCAGATTCAGTTAAAATTGTTCCCGCACTTTGTGCAAATGCGGGGCCATTAATTAGAAAGATTCAATGTAAATTAAAGAGCCTCGGAATTTACGAAGGGAGAGGACTAAACAGGGAAGAGATTTTACAGAGTCTGTGGATCAGTGCTCCATCCACTTGGATATCGAATTTTTATGGAAGTAGAAAGTCCCTAAAAACTACCCTTACGAATTCACGCTCCAAGACGGAATATTTTCATTCCCAAGAATATTTCTCTCTCCTAACTATTTCTAATGTCCCATTTTCTTTTATTATCAGACTATTAACTTTCTTACGTTCTGTCTCTCCCTCATCGACCAAGTCATACGAATAATTCCAACATCGAAACCCAAAGAACCGTAGTTCCATCAAAAACTAAGCAGTATTAAACGAGAACTGTTACAGTCTTCCCAATAACACCGACGAACTCGGCCAGGGGCTCTTTCGAACCTTATCTGTCTCCGACTTCCGCCACCCCCTAAAACTTTCTCGAGCCGAAACGAACCGGCAGTTCGTTCGAAAACACGGGCCTGTTCAGACCCAAGATTCCAGACCCTTCCAAGGAAAGGTTCCCTCGGCGAGGGCCTCGAAGGGTCTTCGTAAATTCTCCTCCCACCCCAGCGAATCCGCCCCTCGGTCGGCAGGCCGCTGCGTTGTGAACACGTGCAGGGAGGTTCGGCTGTTCCCTGTCTGCCTGCCTGCCTATGCATGTATACATGTGTGCGCGAAGGAGGAAGAGGCGAGGCCAGAAACTCTCTTTCACACACGCAACAGAGGCGTTATATGGACATAGCTGAGAGCGAGAGGAGCACGCACCAACACGTGTACGCCTGATCCGTCGTAACGTCGCCGGCATCATCATCATCATCGTCCTCCTCCTCGTCGTCCTAGACATTTCTTTGCCTGTGGCTGCCGGATGCGTGCAAAGAGACAGGGACAGAGAAATAGAGAGGGAGCAGGCCAGAGGGAGGACGAAGGAGGGTGGGCGGCAAGGGAGGGGAGGGAACAGGCTCGACTGCTCCCCCTAATACTGCAGGATTGAATGGGCGAGGAGGGTGGTATTGGGTTCCCTCACCCCACTCCCACCACCCACACGACTGCTAGCCCCCAACCCACCCGCGCCACCCACTTCTGTCCGCCTGCCACCCCGCCTGCCCACCCACTCGCCACCCGACTGCCGTCGAGGAAACAACCTGCAACCGAACCAGCACAACGTTTCCTCGAACAACGAATTTCCATCCTCGCCTCGGCCGGTTGGTCACGTCGCAGCGAAAGCCGTGAGTACCGCAAACACGACACCGACAAGATCCACCTTTTCTTCGTACTCCACGCCGATTACGTTCGCGCGCGCCTCAATTTTTCTCATCCACGGCGCCCCCCTAGTCGCCGCGTCCTTCTCTCCTCCTTCCGTTCCGTCCTTCTTTCTTCCGCTCGTTCCTCTCTTATCGCTTAGCGAAGGGACCAATACACCCGAGCCCGATCCTTTCGCGCTCCTCGTCCTGGCGGCAAGTATTTTCCATTAGGACCGCGCTTCACCCGTGCCACCGAATCGGACGGTGCGCGAGCCACGGCTGTGCCGTAGGAGGAACGGAATCGAGTGGGCGAGATCGATCGACGCGAGAGTTACGTGAATTCAAAAGCAGCATACCGTGCGCGCACCGCGAGGACTTTTATCAGTGTACGTGGCCGTGCAATAACATTTAAAAAGAAAACGCCGCTTGTGTGAGTGAATCTCGTGCACAGTGTTCGCGCGTACGTGACGGGCGAAAATATGCGTCTGGTGCGCGTGTCTCTTCGGCCCGTCCACGGCCGTCGGTTCTTCGGGATTCCGCGCGTGTGGGCGCCTACTGACGCACGAGCTCTCGACCAAAAGCGGAAGAAACGTTGGAACAGCGTCGAAATGCTGCCCCCGATGCCTCCGACGAAATGATTCTCACCTACGCGTATACCAAGTGCCCACGCATTATACCCGTATCTCTTTCGGATCGCTATACAATATTTATAAACTGTTGTGTGCGGCCGTATGTAACACGCACTCTCGTAGACGTGAAGAAGTGCGCGCGCGCGCGCGCACCACGCAGAGACCCGCTCGCCGTCCTTGGTTAGTTGGTAATAATTTCCGGATGAATTTGAATGGCACATTGCGCGCGCCTTCGTTCCCCTACCGACTCTCCCACTATATCTGCCCCCGCCAGTTGGCTCCAAACCTTTATCTCTCTTGGTACCATCGCCTCTCTATCTCCTTCCCTCTGTCCCCCCTCAATTTTTGTTCTTCCTTCTCCTTTTGCCTCTCCTCGTTCCCTCCAACGTTCACCGTTGTACGTACAACGCCCCCCTCGGGTCTACCCACCCGCATCATCTCCCCACCCAGCTTAGGCTTTCTTTGGAGACAGTGGTGCCCAACCGGCGCGCAGAAGCCGAAGTAACGTGCACCCTCGCCATCTGTCGCCTCCGGGACGTGTCCTCGATCACCAGTCGGAGGGGAATATTGATTTATTCGTCGCCGGTCTAACCCCTTCTACGCGGCCAAAACCGTTCTCCCCGCCGCCGCCCCTGCGCGTACACACCGACACGACATCCCCCTGTGTACGTGTCGTGTGTGTACACCGCATCGCCTAGGGTTGCCAGAGATCCTCCGTCTTTCTCTATCGAACTAACCCCCCTGTTCCTCTTTGTCTCCACCCCTGCGAGTTTTCCACCACGCGGTGGCGGCCGATCAATACGCGACCAGCTTCTTCTTCTTCTTCCTCGCTCCGAGCAGCGGCTCGCCGAGAAACGAGTTACGTCGCCGGCGCGGATCGAAATCGATCGATCCGAGGGGGTGGGATCTCGGTTCGATCGATACACCAGTTGCCCGCAAGTCGATTGCCGGCTAACCAGCCACGATGATTCACTAATTTTCTTACTCTTAGTGCCATTCAAATCTCTGGGATCCGAGGCACTTTTACTTGTATCCCATTTCCCGAGGGGGTGGGTTTGCTTTACGGTAAAATCATCTTTTGAACGAGGTCCACTTTGATCAGTTTCCAGGAAAAACTCACGGTAGTGTTTTATAATCTCCGAACGATTCTCTGCATTCGAAGGGCAGTTCCACCCCTTTAATTAGACATTCTAATTTGCGACCCTCGTTAAAAGTGGCTGCTACTTTGGATACGTTCAAAGAATGGACAGTAAATTGGAGTCAGTTTAGAAAGTTGTATCCTTAGGTCGTTGTTGGAAGTGGCCAGGGGGTGGGATGGCCTATTATAGAACTGTCCTTTGGAAAATCGTATAAATAGCCAGAGAATACTTATCGTCGAAGACAATGGACTTTCGGAAGCTATTGAAATTCTGATTCATAGACTCGAGAGATAATTTCCATCATTCAAAGAACACGTTTACCGTCCCGATTAAGAATTCCTAATCGCCACTGCTCCTGAATGTTCCTACAGAATAGTTTCCAAGTCGAAGCTACTGTAGAACGTTGTTGACGTAGGTGGTAGTCGTTCGTCTATTTACATGCAAGAGAAAAGGGGTTTGGATGGCCCAATCCGTTACAGCAGCTCTGATAAACCATGTGGTCGATTCTTCCTTTTTTGTTCCTGGGCCAACAGCTCGAGAGTGGTTGTTTCATGGCCTCCGGGAGCATTCCCATTTCGACCCACTAATATTCCAAGGTTGTATCTGTCTAAAAGAGGAACGGGGGTTGAATCTTTTCCCATAGGGTTCGGAACGATGTTCGTGACATTCTTGGTTTCATCGTTCACAATAGTGGCTCGTCGATGAAGAACTGCTTGTCTTTATGCTCGGTTGGCTTTAAGAATCCCTTCCCAACCATCGGCCTTTCCCTCGCTGTTTGAAGGGCGGGAAATGGAATTGGCACCGGCCGATCGTGTTTCAGCCAATTACGTACCAGCCTTTTGTCGAACCGTTCAAATGACGACGGAGTAATCGCGTAATTGGTGTCCACGACTTCTCCGCTTTTGTGGACTTTTAATTACGACGACAAACAGATGACTCTTTAGTGATTATTTTTGTTTCTGCCTGAATTTGTCTCAGAAATTTGTCCGACTTCTAAGTGGTGATTCGAATTCTTCAAAATCTACTTTCAAATTCTCCGTTTCTTTTAAATGTGCAATTTTATTCTTTTTCTATTCATTCAGTTGCCGAGGGACGAAAGATTTCCTGGATCATGAATATTTAATCCACGGTAACACAATCAGGCCGGCGTCTTCAACTCTTTACCCTTCCCCGGAACGCACGGAAGGGGTGAGTTAAGACTGCTCACGCTCTAGTGAATCGTAAAGTGGCCTTAACTCCGATCAAGTTTTTTCGGGATCCTCCACGGATACCGGTAATTGCTTTTTATATTCCCTCTTCGTTACTACGGTTCCCTTTCAAAGGATGCCGCGAAACTTCGAGTACCATTTCAGTATCTTGTAATGCCACTTAAGTGTATCCTACGAAACACAAATTCAGCAAGCAAAAAGAAAAGAAAACATTTCGAACCTGGTTTCGCACAGAAATATCTTTCCACATACCCGACAATTATCAATGATAAAAAAAAGTCTGAAGGGTTGATCAGTTTAGAAAACTAATACAATTGTACAGCGGGCGATTAATTGTTCCAAGCCAAATTCACAATGGGCGTTTAATCGAAGAGGAACTGTTACGCCGATCGGCACTTTTAAGCGGTCTGTAACAACCCCGATTCGAATTCCGTTGTGCCATCCACCTCCAGGGAGAGAACTCGTTAACGCTCCTCGATACGAAGCTCCGTGGTATCTGCTGTAAGTTTCCGTCATCGAAGCAGAACAGCCGACCGCGATTTCCGCCTGTGCATTAACCCCGTATTTGCGTTACGAACGCAGCTAGAATGTCTTCCGCGGGCCCTCGAATTGCTATTACGGCTGCCATTGTCTCGTTTGCGTTCGACAATTGCGGGCATCGATTGTTCGGAACCCTCTGCATTCTGGGCAGATTTTATCGAGTTTACGTGACTCGCAAGAAGGGGTGTATACACGTTTGAAATTTGTTTACTGTCCGTATAGACAGGAGAACGAAGGTTTCAATCGTATTATCCTGACGCTTCCCGTCCGTCGCGGTGGATCGATTTTTCAGGTGCACGAAGCTCGCCTTCGGGAACAAGATGTTTCAGTCCACGTTACAGCTGTACATACATGTATAAAGAAGATAAGGACGAGGGGAAGTCGCTGGGCTGGGTCGAAGAACGTACTACACATTCCTTCCTTCCCTAGAAATTCTATCACGACTACATTCACAAAACGTCATTCTACTTCTAAAAGATGCAACACGAAAAATACCGAGAATCTGGTCAAAATGTACAAAAAGCTATCGTTCTTCAGAGAATCCAGTTAAACTATGCCCAATATCAGCGCTTATGGAGATAAGCCGCTTAACGTTGGCCAGATATTGTAAGTTACACGGACGATCGAGGCAAGCGCTTTGGAAAGATTTAATTAAGCTTCGATGAGCCAATTAGCTCCCTTGGAACGACGCTGTTCGCCCCGAGGAAGCGTTTGTGAAAACAAAAAAAAAGAAGAAAAATCCCGTACCGTTGGCGAACGAGTCAAAGGGAAGGGTGTAACGCGGAGGAAGTGGGAGTGGGCGACGTTGGGTCGTTGATTTAAGGTCCAAAGGGGGAGGGACGGTCGGGAAAAAGGGGAAATGCGTTTCGGGGGAATTATTAGTTGTAACCGGGCTTACCGGCACGACTTGGTTCGCAGGTAGACGGGGATTTATTGTTCCAAGGATAGTGGGTGACCGGCGAGGGTTGGAGAGATGGAGGGCAGCGGCACCGGAATTAGCAGACTCGACAGCTACGAGGACATGTTCAAGGAGATAACCAGGAAACTGTACGGCGAAGATCCTGATCATAGAAGTGAGTAAGCCGATAATATTTTACTCTTTGATTAATATTAAATTAAGTAAATGATTAAAGAAGAAATATGGAGGATTTTCATCATGAGTAGTATACAAGGCTTTTCCATTGATTTATTGATTTTCGTTGGACTATGTGCAGTGATGGAGAAGAACTACAGTTGGCCAATAAGATTAATTGAGAAGTAGAACCAAATTGGAAGTAATTGAAATAATAAAGATAATATTCAATTAAATTGGAGCTAAACATCTGTTTACAAATTGTACATTATCTAAAACCCTTTTATATTTCCACTATTCTACTCGCACGCCTATTTTCGCTCACCGCTGTTTATTGCAGCAGTAAAGGGTAACGGGAGCATACGGTATAAGCAGTTACGAATATTAATTAAATTGCAGCACTATTACAGGATTCCACGGTACTTCGAACACGCGATTTTACGCATAACGTAACGACATTACCATTCCTGCACAAGGCAGAACTGCTGATATTCCGCAAAAAATTGAATAACAAAGAACGCGGCTAATCAATGGAATCTATTTTAGCCTCTAGCGTACAGAACGAATTCGAGACATCCGTGTCTTATAAGAACGACGAGGATACCGGAAACGGGACCGACGGCAGCGACGACGGCAACTGGACCTGCGAAGAGGAACCGCTGAAAGGTACCGATGGAAGTCGTATCGCCGCTTATCACGCTGGAAAAGCAACTTGGAAGTGCTATGAATGTGGTTTGTATCACATCTAGACAACTTTCGAAGAACGAACCGATTTCCGATTATTCGAGCGAAGATACGAAAACGTATCGATATAACATTGAATTACTTAACGCCGGACACATTTTCGAAGAATCGAAACATTCCAAATTGTGACTCAATTGTCCCGTTTTATTGCGCGATTACCGGTCGGGTTCGCGTTCGTGTAATTACTGTGACAGAGCAAACACAGAGAAATAAGGAGCCGCGTGTCGTTGAAATAACGGCTCAAGCGTCACGAGAACTCTCCCCGAATTGACACAGAAGTGGCGAACAATACGGAAAGCTAAGCTGCCGGGTTTGTTTCCGAACAAAAGGACTTTTATTATACGACGCGCTGCATTTCCCCGGCAATTTCCAACGTTCCGTGTCATCGAGCCCCGGCCGAAGGATTCCGCGCCCCTCCACCCCCCTCGCCCGCCCCAACGCAAATGGAAACTGTCGGACGAAATAACACCCTCTCTTCCCACACCCCCTTCGCCGGTGCCAGATAAAGTTTCACGTGGTTCGTTCTAAATATCCTTAAGCCCCGCTCATTATAGCCTTTGTACGAGTCGACCGTCTTGCGTTCAACGAAGTTCCGCTGATACTGTTGGGGGATGCGTCTCGTCGTGCTTCCATCGCGGATTCGGTCGAGCGGAAAGAAGTTGCGTCGCACCGGGGCGCTGAGCGTATCGATTCACTGGAATCCGGCTGAGGATTATCTTCCGGGGAATTCTGAGTATATTCATTTTCAATAGAAACCGTGGATTCACGAGTGACAGATCATTGTCCCGAAAATCATGAGTTATCTTACTGTAATTTTTAAACCATCGCCGAATTTTCCGTACGTTAAGACGGAGAGCCGGGAAAGCGAGGGGTATGTTTAAAACTCAATTGCACCGGTGAGTCACTATTCGAAGAAGGTCACCGCGACGCAAATAGTGACATATATTGAACACCCACCCTCCTCAAACTTTGACCGCCTCATAAACCGCCGGCTCAGCCTATCGTGCAACGTTAAACAATAGCTGGACAGGTATTCCGGCCTACGCTAATAGTTTCTTTTTTTTCCACTGGCTCTAGCCTGGCCATTGGCTGGCTCCATGGGTTTTCAGGCGTCGATAACGAATGTCTTTGTTTCGGCAGGGGACGTGATGGGTGGTGGGCCACGCGACGTGGCCGAACACTTCATGGAGCTTCATTCGTCGAGGATCCTTGCTGACGACAGCAGGAACAGGCATCAGTCGCCGCGGAAGGACTACCTGCAGTCGGAGCTGAAAATCGAGGACCTGATCCCTTACCTGGAGAGGCTACGCGAGCGGGCCGAGCGGGGCGCGCCTCCGTCCAGGAGGACGCAGGAAACGCAGACGGTACCTGCAGCTCTGTTACCGGTCACGTCCACCTTTCTGCTGCAGGAATTACCATCTGCCTCTGCGCCGCAGCATTTGCACCAGGTATGTTTGGTCTAATAAGAACAAAAATACCGGGGAAACGTTCCTTACAGTTTCTTTAAATGCCTTGCTTTATTCAAATCAATTTAAAGAAGGATTATAAAATTCCATTGATGTTAAATTAAGCATGAACTTCTTTATTTCCAGTGTCTAATTGCCGATGCTTGAAATTATATATATTTAAAATGTTCATATTAGTACGGTATGTTTGGGGCACTTAACATGATAGGATATTCTTTGGATTAACATTATGATATTATATTCACTGTGACTATAAGGGTTGCGCAGAGCTTGGAACCGGCAAGACACTAAATGCGTCCCCTGTTGAAACGTTGATACTTCATACATTTTTTCCTCCACTTTTTAAAGCATTTATTCAAACACTTCCTTAACAAGTACTTTTCGATTTCGCAGAACGCGACAACGATGCCAACGTCGGCGACAGTATCCGCAAGCGGGAAGCGGTACACCTGCCCGTACTGTCCCTACGGCACCGATCGCCGCGATTTGTACACGCGACACGAGAACATCCATCGCGAGGAGAAACCGTTCCACTGTTACATCTGTTACAAGCCGTTCAATCGCGCGGATCACGTGAAGAAGCACTTCTTGCGAATGCACCGCGAGCACGGTTACGAGCTGTCCAGGATACGCAGGCCGGCTGGTTCGAGCGCGCCGAAACCGATTCAGCAAGACGCCGGGGCGACGGGTACCGGAAACGCAACGGCGAATGGCCAGCAACAACCGCAGCCGCATACCAACTACTCGACTGGGTTCAACAACAACAAGCCTTACCAGTTGCAGCCGAGCGCCGGTAACAATAATACGACCACGCATACAGGAGGAATTTATCAAGGTACGTCGATGCCGGCGCCGGGGATAATGCAACCGGATGCGAACTGCGCTACCGGAAGGAGGGTGCAGAACGGAGGATGCAACAGCAAGAGTCATCTCAAGGGAGGTTCCAAAGGTGCTCAAGAGCGAAGGTGGGGGTTTCAATAGTGAACAGAAGATGTTTACAGAACTGATTGTAGTTGTGTTTAAGAAATATTGCGAAGCTTGTCGGCGCTGTTACTATTATCTATCTTCATTAATTAATAATAAATAATATATCCGGTCCGTCGATGGAGATCAATCACACACATTAGTTGTAATTTCGTGGCAAGAGAAACCGTTTTGAGAATCGAATTATTTTTTTCTAACTAAATGCAATCAAATTGCATCGCGGTTGAATATTGTTTAATTGCTATCATTCCTTTTAGATACACTTGTTGCTATTGTTCCTGGAGCGGTGTGGACAATTGGTGTCTGAAGCGGCATTTGAACACGCACTTGAAGCCCTTCGCGTGCACCCTGTGCGAGTACAAGGCTGCACGCTCGGAACGTCTTGCGACCCACGTGCTCAAGGTGCACAACAGACGGCAGTGCTCGAGGTGCTCGTTTCTCAGCGAGGATGCGGCACAGCTGCAGATGCATCAGCTGCATGTGCATCGTATCAGCACTGCCAATGCACCCGCGACATCGACAGCTCAGGCTGCACCGTCGCCTAACAATCGTCACCAGCAACCCCTACAGTAA
Source organism: Holcopasites calliopsidis (assembly GCA_023838395.1). Taxonomy (NCBI): domain Eukaryota; kingdom Metazoa; phylum Arthropoda; class Insecta; order Hymenoptera; family Apidae; genus Holcopasites; species Holcopasites calliopsidis. The sequence continues at coordinate 297,171 of JALHAQ010000026.1, forward strand.
GAATCCATTTCTACGAGCAATTCCAGCGCAGCGGAATCTTGCAACTTTTTAATCATCGGTGAAAATTAATATTGTGGGAAAATTTACTGGTACTGATATAATAATTCTGTGAAAGTATCAGCTCCATCGCGAATCAGTACAATAGTACGACTTTCAATTCTGCACTTACGGATTGAAGAAAGATTTCAATCGGAAAAAGAAGACTCACGTTCTCCAATGCTATTCCGTTTAATTAAAATCTTCGATTCAAGGTCGTGCCGCCGATCGATACAGTACCTAATTACATTTGGCCCGACTAATTCGAATTGGGAAAATATCAGCAATCGACGGCCGGACACTTTTACGGACGCGCGACGTTCGTTAATTGCAGCCGGTTTCCCGTTCCGCTTGCGACCGGGTAAATCCGATTGAGCCGACTCGGTCGGCGCGTTTAGTTTAGCGGTTTGCTGCTGCTGCGCTGCCTGAGAGGCCGACCACCAGGAAATTCATTAAAACGATTTAATTGGAAGTCGATCACACGCGACCGATCCGTACTCGTTACTTTTTTGTCGCTCGCATCTGCCCCCCGAGCAAACAAGCGTGTAACGAACTGTTGCACCGGATCTCCCGGGTCCAATCGATGGCTAACGCGCCGCGTATTTATCTTGCTCGTTAGTCGTCTTTAAATACAATTATCACCGTGCCAGCGGGGGCTCGTCGAATTTCCGAAAAGTATCGACCACGAAGCATTGATCGCGTGTCGATTGATTGGTCAGGGGAGAGGATCTTGTTTGACAGCAGCAAGCGTTTCGCCACTTAATTTGCTCGTTGTCGAATGTTTGTCAACGCTGTCAAATGTTTGTAATGCTAACAACTTTGTTTTCTTCTTTTTTTTTTTTTGCTAATTTGCTTTGTCCCCTTTGATTTCCATTGGAGCTGTTTACTGAGCCGTACAAATATTCGTTTCTCCTGCGGTGTATTCATTTGATTTTGTATTGTCTACAAATCATTTCAAAATCTGCAATCACTTTACGTAACCGTACTGTACTTCGTTATTAATATACCGGAATTGTTGATCGTTAATTATCGCATTTACAGCCCCGCAGGGGGAGGACGACCACCACCTGGTCCGCCAGTTTTTCCAGCTCCAGCTCCAGCTATCGCACCTGCTACCACTGTGATCCCACCGACCACGATACTCGGGTAAGCATTTAACCAACCGCGTTATTCTTCCATCATCCTAACTGTTTTATTCGTCCTTTTTTTTTCTTTATTTTGTCCCCCTTTCACGATTGGTTTTCAGTTTGATCGTGATTTAAAAATTTTGTTTGCTGGTTTGACGATAGCCTGGTATTGAGACCATAGGAGTGTGCTAAATAGTTCTCACGTACAACTGGAGATTTAGATGTTGTAAATATTTTTGATGATACATTAACGTCTGGATGTTTGAAAAAGAATTTTGATCTCCACCGATTAGCCGAGTAATGGCTTGAGACGTTCAGTAATTATTTCTAATATCGATAAACGATGATCCAGCGCGATCTCCAATTGATCCGGTGGAGATCAAATACGTAGATGGTCATAAAGAATGAAATTAACAATCTGCCGATGGGAAGATCGATGTTTAGCGCCGCTTCGCGTGATGTTAAGTTACAAGTACGATTCTTGCGCTTTGTTCATTTTATATTCCACCCCGCACTCGTCCGTTCTATCGATTCGACACGATCAGCAGCCGGTTGCCACGCCATTCGAAAAAGCGAACAATCCAGAAATCTGGTCAATTTACGAACGAACCCCGCGTGGAAAAAGGCAACCCGCTGTTGAAATCACTCGTCACCCGCTCTCCCGCCCCTCCGTTTTCTGTTACGTTGCAGCGTCATTTTTTGGTTGGACGTTTTTTTCCGTTCGCGCCGCGTGCACGCTTGATCTGTTTGCTTTTCTTTTTTCGGTGTCGCGCCGAGACACGCAAAATGTGCACGCCTGCCCGTGCTTCGTTTCCATTGTCTGCTCTCTTGTTGTCTCTGTATTTTTACTCTCTGATGTAAACAAAAAAAAAAAAAGAGAAAGAAAGAAAGAAAACGTCTCTCGTCGCACGGTCGACGAGCGCTCGATTGGTAAACAAAAAAAATGACGCGAACGTAACTTATGGAACAGTGCCGCGGTGGTTGCAGCCACGAGATGGTAAACTCCCCTGCAACTGCAGCGACAATGGCGTACCCGACCCTGGAGGAGGAGAGGCGGTCGAGCGGTCACGAGCACGGCCACGATCCAGGCCAGCGTGGTCCCGACGACGTCGACCACTTCCGCCACGGAAGCGCGAAACGCAGCCGCGGCCGCGAATCGTCGCCCCGCGCCGAGCGACACGCGGATCACCACGTCGCCGAGGGGTGCGACGACGGTTGCAACTGCGACTCAACCGCTACTGTACTTAATCGTGATTTTACGCACAGCTACCGAGCGGTTTCCGAAGCGAGCGAGGGACTGTCGGCCAGACAGCCGTCGGAGTGTCCGTGGCCCGGCGACAGCCAGAGGAAGCCGAACGAGAGGCGGTCCAGGAAGCAGCGTCAGCCGAGGAAGATCACGTGGAACCAGGAGGTCGACGAGGAGGACGCGGCCAACGCGAGCAAGCAGGACAAGAGGCCAGAGGAAACGACCACGTCTAGGACGCGTTCCGTCAGGACGAACGAGCTGAGGAAGAGGTACCAACGTCGACTGGCCAGGCGGAAGCTGTTCAAGTGCCGCCTGTGCCCGGACGATGCGCCTGCCAGAGGATCGATCTGCAGACCTTACCACACCAAAGCTTCTCTCGCGCTCCATCGACTCTGGAGGCACGGCAGACGCAAAAGGAGCCTGAAGTGCTACGCGTCGAAGGAGAGGACACTGCCGCAGGTTCCCTCGTCCATCACGCTGAAGGCGACGGTGTTCACCAGTCCCGGATACGGCTACCATAGATAACAGTTGGGGTGGAGGGAGCTAGTGACGGACGGTCGGAAGGGTGGATATCGAAGATCGCTGCTTATTTTCTAGATCGTTTCGTTTATCGTTATGGAGAACGTGTCTGAACATTATTTTTTGTTTAGGAGATCTTTGTCCAACGGTCGTTGGATCCGTTGATCTTCGAGTGCCTTTCGATATCCACCGCTTCGAACGTAACTACTGGATTCAGGGTATTTGCATCGAAATCGTCGAAGCTTGTGATTTTTGCCCTCCGCGAGACAACGCGCGCGAGACGAGTATTGGTTTCGCGAGAAATATTTTGGTGTTCCTATAATCGAATAGGACTTTGGACCGCGCCGAAGATGAGGCCGGCGTTTAGGATAACTCTTTAAAGTGGTAGGTGCAAGAACGTTTACTCGTAGCCAACGAAGACAAATTTTAGATAGCGAAAATGAAATTTCCTCGAGTGGTAAATACAGCTGCGTAGGCAAAAGCTTTTGCGGCTGATCAAAATTCGAGACCGTTAACGATCGCGAAAGGATCGAAGTCGGCGAAAACGTTCGGCGCGCAAGGAGCGGACTAATCGAAAGTACCTAAACTTCAATTTTTCTCCTGGCGGGAATATTCCCTCGCAGGCCCTTCGTGTGAAAGCATATTTTCATGTAAGAGATAAGAGGAAGCGTGCTAAAACGATGCCGATGCTCGATTATCGTCTCCAAAGGTCGATGCATCGTGCCGTTTGTCCAGCGTCCGTCTCTGTAAGTAAATGCATACATACGTAATTCATTACTTTCCCGATCAGTGGACCCTGTAATTATAAGATACGTCCACGGATGTACCGTGTCTGATTCGTACGAAAACGAAGGAGAAACGACAGAGGAGAGGAGGATCGAGGCTCCGCGATTCCTGTAACTCGCGTGTGGCCAGGCGAGCATGATTTTTATATACGATACGGGATGTTTGTACAAAAATCACTATCTTGTTTACGTTATTACATGAAATATATTATATCTATTGTACTTAAGCAGAGGACAGGAGGAGCCCGGATAAACGTAGACTCTCAGAGATCATCGGTGCTTCCGTTACTTCGTCTCTGCGATTCTATGCTTTCCACGGCCTTTCATTTCATCAGCCCTTTTCCTCTATGCGAAAGTGAAAAGAGAGAGATTTAATTTCGTTTCATTACTTTTGTTTCGAGTTTATGTAATTATAATACGTATTATTAGAAATTCTTTAACGCTACATGCGATTTACTGATAAGACTGTCCACGGTGAACTCTGTAATCGTGAGCTGTTCGTTGTTGCTAACAGATTGTTGATTTCCTTGTTTTTCTTTTTCTTCCCCGCCGGAAAGTATTCTACAAGCAAAGATTATACTCGTGTACGAAGCCAAATAAAATACGTTGAAGTCACGAATGAGCGTTTTACAGGAATTCATTGAATTCTAATTTGAAAAAGGTATCTAACGATGATATCGATTGTAGAATGGCAACTTTGCGACAGGCGTCGCAAAAGAATGTTGCATCGATTTCCGGTTCTCAATACGAAATATCTTTCCCAACTTTCACGATCGAGGAGACACGAATTGCAAAATTGTCTAATACTTCATTAACACGAGTTTCATCCTCGCTGTTTATTAACAGGTATCATTAGCTTATCGGCCGCTTGCGAACTCCGGCTCACTTTTTCGATTCGTAGAACGAAAGGATTTTCCAGCTGAGCAGCGTGCAACTTGATTCGAACTTTTTAATAGTCCCCGGCAACGAAGAATGTTCAGCAACCGGAATCTTTTAAGCGGAAAACGAGGGGACTTTGCGAGCTTAATAAATTCGAGGCAGGTTCGAAGGGCGTACAGGAAATGCTGCGACCAGCTCGAGTAATTAAATTTCGATGGCAAGCTTCTGTAACGTTGCTCCACCAAACAGTTTACGCTTTTTCAATCGAACGAGAGTTGGGAAAAGTTTTACCAAGTGCACGACCGCGGGTAACGCGACCGAGGAGTAGCGCGGGGCGAACTCTTTGCAGGGATGTTCAGTAACGATCAGACGCAATCTCTGGTAACGTAAAGCCGGCGAGAGCACGCAACGTCGGCGACAGTCGATAATTGGATGAAACGCGAAACCCTCTTGGCTCGACTATTCACCCTTCTCGCTAACGGGACCTTCGCCAATCGTTCAATCGCGATGACAAACGGTTTCAACTTGTATTTGAAATCAAAAGCCGCGTGAAACTCCTCTTTCGATCTTGCGAAAAGGTCTTTCAATGATACATTAAACTAACAGAAATCCTCAGTAGAATTAACGCGCGAAATTGTACAAAAGACTTTTGGTTGACAATTTATGTAGAAAAAAAAAAAAATAAATTGGCTCTGCAGCAATCTCGCGAGGGTACAATGGAAACTGTGGCCCTTCCAAAACGCGCAGCTACATTATTTCGAAATTCGTGTTGTAAATTACCGGAAAGCGGTGGTAGTTTTTCCCCACAACGGAAATGACGATACTCGCGCGATTCGTTTCACTCGAATGCACGCACGAGTTTACCCACTCTGCCAGTTCTGTCGCGTCAAAATTTCCTCCGCGAACCACTGTCAACTGTCCCCCGGCGTGCCGTTCGAACATCGTGCTTTTTGTCAGTATTTCACCCTGAAGCGTGGATGCTGCATTTGAATTGGCACGTTCGAATATTTAATCATAGATTCGGTGGAAGAAAGATATTGGTAGCTACGCGGATAGCCACTTCTCTCGTGTAATTCATTTATTCAAATCATTACCCGCTTTTATACTGAAAACGGGTATATTAAATTGAAGGAACACATTTCATTTGCACTCCTTTATAGAAGTATGTCTAAAAATTGATTAAACTCGCTCGCCGATGTGAACGATTAAAAATAGAATCCCACTCCGCGAATTTCTTTTTTTCTTCCATCCATGGACTTGAATGCTTCACCGACGCAGCGTTCGATTGTCCTTCGTTCGGGGACTGAATCAACTCACTTCCGGCCTGTAGATATCCGCCGGTCGTTCGGAAAGCTCCCGACCATGAACTCGGAATCCGAAAGCTCGCTGGAGATCGATCCTCCTGGCACATGTGTCACGCGACCGAAAGAGCGCACGAAGGAAAAGCGAGCGCTGCCTGGAAACGGAAGCTCACCGGCCACGGCGAATTGCGTTTCATCGGGTCAGCCACGGGGCCAAGTAATTGCCGCTGCGAAGCAGGTTAGAAGGAACGAGGCACATTTGTACGTAGGGTAAAAGCTCGCTTTATTCCTGCGCCTAAATCGCCCCTCGGCCTCTTGTTCAAACTTTCCTAAATAAGAGTTACAAATACTCCATTAACAAACCAGGCCACTGTAGGACCACTCTGCGAATAGTTTAAGTTTTTCGGATACTTCTCGGTAAAATTTTGACACGTCTCATAAGAATTTTGTGCAATTACCATTCGCGGGGAATCGATCGAACAAATTCGTGTGCGAAACTACAACTATCCTCAAAGTTGTATAATTCCCCGAAAATGCAGGAAGAGTAAAATGTGGCTACGCATGCTTTATGAGGGGGGCAAATAGACAAACTTTTGAATATTCATCTAACCGTCGTAGCCGTCAAATCTGAAGGTACGAATTAGGATAAGCGTAGCACGATTTGAAGAAAGTGATCCTAAATCTTGCTTCTCCTAAAAAAAAAGAAGTAAATAGCTTTTATAATTAAAAGTAGATTATTTTTTGTTTTCTGCGTTTATTAAACCGATTAGTTTATTAATAAAATTGGCTACCGTTAACTGTGAAACACTACCTCTGTTACATTTTGTGTAATACGCGTTTGTTCTTAAAGCGTACGAAGCGACCAAGTTTACCCTACCATACGCAAAAACAAAAAAAAAACGGAATTGTAAAAGAAGACCGGGCAGAAAAAATTGGCATCGACAGAAAGTCGTGCCACATCGAAGGCGTTTCGCAATATCCGCCCCTCGAATAAGCGTGCGACTATGACGCTCGTATATGAATTTATAGCGGCACTTCAGCTCGCCGAGCAGAGCACGAGGAGGGCACGTACGTGTACGCGTGAACCGTGCGTGTACTATCTATCTCGCGGAAACCTCGCCGGGGATAAAAAAAAAAGGACTTTCTCATCATTACGCGTGCCGCATTAACGCGCGAATATTCATGCGGCTTAGGCCATTCCTTTTTCTCCTTAAGCTTGACGAAACTCGGCGGGGAAAATTTATATTCGCCGGCAGCGGCCGAATGACGAATGCAACGCCTTTTCCGCAGCATTCTTTCCCTCTAATTCTCTCACCGACCTTTTCGCTCGGGGATGATCGTTTATTTGCACCTCATTTAGAGCGCCGCGAAATGTGTTTTGCATTTTAATTGCGTCAATTCCGCGTTATCATTTCCCGGATAATTTCCCAACGTCGTACATTCCTCTCGGGGGAAAAAAGAACCGCTCCCGACTGTGTTCGAGAGAAAGCTGTTCTTTCCAATTAATTCAATACATTCAGAGGAGAAATAGTATTTCGACGTTTTTTTTTTCACAATTCTCATCTCGTTTCGTTTATCGCGATGCAATTTCGGAAACATCTCTCATGGCCGCGATAATGGAAATTTTCTTCACCGTCGTCCTTTATTTCCCGAGGATAAGATAATCGTTTCCATGATATCGCGGCACTTGGATAACGCCGTTCCGCGGAAATTCGTGCGAGATAGCTCGCGGATACGGGCGGGGCCGCTGCGACTCGCGAATGCATTTTACATGCAAGCTAAACTGGTTAGGGGTTAAAGGATACCATCCGCCGGGCCGGTTTGATCGTTTCCGTTTCGGGCGGCCACTAAACAGCATCATACGATAGGGTTGCTTTCCCCTACGAATCGCTAAACGATGACCCTGCTGAATTTGCCGCGCCCCGTAACCGTTTCATTTTCGCGTTATCCGCTGTTATGCTTGCGAACAGGTCGAGGATTTGTTTTTCGCGCTGCAATTCCTGATACCATTCAAATTGCTATTTTTATTCCGTCCCGTGTTTTCATTTTACGTTTCTTTTGCATACCTACGAAAAGTTGTTTAAAAAGAAACGTCGCGTTCATTGAATTTGTCTTGGCTACCGCTATTTCGCCGTTCACAAATTTCAATTGAAGAAAAAACGGGCAACGCTTTCTAATGCAGCTCGCTGGAGTGTTGCATTATGCATACGGGGCCGCATTAGCTTCGTTAACCAATTTAAAGCGGCGCGTTCCCTTTTTCTCGTTCTCCGCGGCTTCTCGGCCAACGTATTAGGGCTTAAGCAAATTGTGCTCGCGGATGGATCTCTCAAGGAGCGGATAAAGAAAAGATAGGCAGAGAAGTTTAAGCCGCAAGAGGTGTGCATAAAGCATCCTCGAGCGCGCACGCTTGTCAGGCTCGTCGAAAAATTCCTTTACATTTATCAGAGCCCGCGCGTTTAGCATTGTTGTTTGCATAAATTTACTAACCGCCCTCCGTTTCGCCATCTAATGCACACGGTCGCTTGTCACCCGGGCCAAGCGAATAATATTTTAAATGCTGAGCCAGCGAATGGAATATTTAATCCAAGAATAAATGAATAAAAAAATATATATATACATATATTCTCGACACATTCTGCACTTTCCCGAAATTGCGTACAAATATTCTTCCTTCGTGGAAAACGCGTCACGTCATTCTCGGTCCACAATAAACTATTTATACGTGTAACGCGTATAAAATCTGGCGAATTTCTTTTCTTAAGAAAATTACACAGCAGTCCCCGAATTGCTTCTGCATTTCAAGATCCCCTTCGAAATCCCGGTGCAAGAAAATCCGCCCGTCGAACCTCTCCGGGTGATGTTCGATGCGAGTTTCGTGTTCAATGTGTCGCGCGGCGCGGAAGAGTTTACGGGGTCGGCAAACCCGTGACACGCGAAACCGATTCTGTACGGTTTCGCGTGGACGAAATAGAAAAAAAAAAATAGAACAGAGGGGAATCGCGATTCATCGGATTGTTTTGTAATGCCCTGTCCCGGTGGAAAGGTGCACGCTCCGACTCTCGCGTGCGAGCTTGTAATCTTCGGCGGACGACACCCGCGTCGCGGTGAAATGTACAGGACGATGTCGTCGCGCGGACGATACGCGCGCCGTAAAATTTCCACTGATGGGAACGGAATAAAAAATTGTCCCGGCTTTGGGGGATTACTGGTCGGCGCGAGCAGCGATAACGCGGGAATGGGGTACGCGGCGCGCGGAAGTTCATTTCGTTGAATCTGCTTGTCCTGTATTATGTTTCTGCTTGGCTAAGTGTATCGTTTGCTAACTGTACACGTAAAGGGCCATATTTTTGTTGCGGGAGTCGAACGGGTCAAGGGAGGCGTCTCGTTAATCTTTGCTTTCGGTTCGTTCCCGTTTCTTTTTTCCTTTTTTCTTTTTCGTGCCGGCGACCGACATTTTTGGCCGCGCGACAGAGGCCAGATTTTCAGGAAAGATACTCCGCGTTATTGCATAGCCACGGATCTCGGCGGACGATAAATAACCGCATTTATAATCGCGCCCAATCGGTGCCCAGTCGTGCGACAAATTAATGAGAGCCAGCCGTGCTCGCGTGCTCGTGGGTATCGATGAACGATCTTCGACGTCGTGCAGACTTTTCCAGTCCAGTCCCCCGAGGGCTAGCGATGTATAGAAATCGTGTAATATTATTCATCCAATGGGGTCAAATCGATCAATTTCGATCGTTGCTTAATTTAATTTTCAATCGGAAGTACATGGGCACCGTTTTAATTCGATACACCCAATTTCCATTGAACTCTCTGATTTAAAATGTAGATATAATCTTGAACCAGCTTTAATAACCAGTAATTTAGTGCATTTATTTTTGTATTCTATGAAAGTTGGGAGTTGTAATATTTTCAACAGCGCGTTGGTCTCCCCAGTTAAATTCCCCGCAATCGCGCAAACAACTATTCTTCCTTCACCCCTTTCCTTCCCACTCAACCTCTTTCACGCTCTGTCCGTCAGCATCCCCGATTATCTCTCGCAATCGACTGTCCCTTCCTTTGGAGTTTTTATCATCCGTCGAATTCGTTGAAATAATAGGTTGCATCCGATCTAGAAGTACACCAGGTCCACTCGATTTCACGGACGTAGCGCGCAATTTTCTGGCACTTCCAACTAACGGTGTCGGTGAGCGCGCGCACGGCATTTATTTCCAGCGCGAATCGCCGGCTTCATTACCACGTCCACGGAAATTCAGCGAAATCGCCAACCCCCCCCCGGAATGGATTACGCGGGCTTCCCTACATTGTTAGGCAGATCGATTCGTGGGTTTCATTTAATGATCGAACCGCGCCGCGCGTTTCCCGCCCCCGTCCCCGCCTAGCTCCTCGCGAATATGCTCGACAACTGGATATCCTCGGCGAAGGATAAAGTAACGACAAGCGGCGGCGGGGCGGGGTTAATTAAAAAGTTAATCCAGTCGCTGGGAACGGGCATACGTTCGCCGGGATGCGGGTGGAAAAATAATACGACGGAGCTGCGAGCGAGTACCGATACGCGGCAATTGAATTTTTACCACTTTTGTATGAGAGCAGATTTGACGGTTGTGAAAATGGGATTTTGTTGGAGGACTATTTCATGGACGATTTTTAACAGATTCTCTTTTTTTTTTGTGTGTGTAACAGTGATTGATGAGGTGGGGAAGGATATGAATGCCTTTGGAAGGTTTCGGTTTTCTTTACGGATTCTTTGTAGTGGATTTTAATACGATTTTCGAAGTGCCTGATTAATGGAAATTGTTATACGTATGCTCGGTTTATTCTATTTTATTGTAGTCTGATATTTAAATTGGGTTTCGAAGGGATAAAATTTCTAAAGACGATTTGACAGTTTACTGCTTTTCTTAAATTAAATCCTGATTCTAGATTTGTTTAGTACTACACCGTAAATGTAGTTAATTAACATACCACCTTTACCCGACAACAAAATACCTGACTTGAAATCTCATCCGCCACCTCCGCATCCCCCGTTTCGTTCCCTCTTTTAATCTCCGCAATCTCGCAGCTGATCGAAAGCCGGTTAATTTACATAATTAGAAACGCAAGCCGGAAATTCGGAGTGAACCACGGAGAAACACATTATTCCCTGGTATAATTCGACGGGATATCAAAGGGGGAATATTTTCATCGACGGACATCGCGATATTACTGTGCGACCCCGACAATGTTCGCCGCGTCGCGTCGGTCACCGTTCGAATTAATGTCATTATTTTAAACGGTTATTAAAACGATCGGATTTGCCGTTTCCCCGGTGCGGAATTGATTGGAATTCCGCGCGGCGAGCCCCCGGTGTAGCCGCGTGCGAATCCGAATTGAAAAGTAACACGATAACGAGCTGCAGAAATAATTAACAGACGCTTGATTCTCGCGCGTGAACGTGTTCGCCATATCTCGCGTAACTCGTTCCAATATGCGATGTTCCGGCCATTGTACACCGTCGTGTCCTTTTCGCCAGCGTTTCGCGTGATTTCCTTTGCCCACGGAGAAGAAAAGAATACATGAACAAAATAGAAATGCTGACAAATAAGCAAATGGTAATCGCGAAAAATGAAAAACGAATTGTCTGTCCCCTCTTGCACAGACGTTCGAACCGATTAATCTCTCGCGCTATTTGTTCACCGCTTGGCTGTAATTGTCGAGCGTGAAAACGTCTGCTACCGATACTCGCTCCCCCGTGTAAACGCTGGGTGAGAATTACAGACATCCAAAACGAAGTATTGGATAATGGATGGAAAAAAAAAAGGACGAAGGCTTCCGTGGAAAAGTCACGGCCGGTTAATGATCTCCACGCGTCACAGTACAATTATTCCGTGTTCCCGCGGGAAATTTGTCTGCAAGAAAACAAATTGATGGAAAATTATTGCTGAAAGTCGCCGCTCTTCCTGGTTACTTCGATAAGGTCCGGTGGAATAATTGAATCGCAAATACGCGCGATCTATGCCTGCACGGTTTCACGCGTTTTCTGGCTGTGTAGGGGCAGCAATTATCAGCGGCGTGCACCGGTCTGTCCCCTCGTATATTCGTTCCGGAAATGACACTGACCGTGCCCCGCTTCCTTCCTTCCTTCCTTCCTTCCTTCCTACCCGCGCGTGCTTCCACACGTATCGCGCTTGTAAACTCGATTGACTATTAACGCGAACTTCGATGCCAGTTTGGCGACTCAGCAGCATGGACGGAGCATTGGAATATTTGTCTAATTGAAATCAATATATTCATTGTAGAAGGCCAAGTTCTCCATGTTTATTTCAAACTGCAAAAGTCCTTCCGTTCCGAATTTTCTTGCTCACCTCGAAGATCCTCGATTCTGTTGGCAAATCGTCATCCCGCGATTCGGTGTTTCAACTGGCCGAGATTGAACTAGGAATTGCGCGTTTAACAAACGTTTGTCCGGGACGCGTTGCTGACGTTGAACGGCGTAGATACCGGAGGGAACGGGCTCTTCGTTAAATATCCAAGGGGATTGAAACTTTGAAGCGCCGAACGACAAACGGGTGGAGCGGGCTTCAAGGTGGAGGGTAAATATAACCGAACGCTTAATAATTACCACGATGGGCGCCACTCCAGCGGGCAATATCTGTTATTGCTGGACGGAACTCTTGTGCTCCATGCTTCGGGCGGCAAGTGTTTATGAAAGTATGGATGAGCCCCGGGACTGTACATACAACTATTCGCCCTGGCCCCCGTGCGCTCTGAATAAAATACGAGTAGGAACGAATCCTAAGTGTCCACGGCGATTTTCATGCGAATAGAAATCGAAAACGTATGAATATATTAATCGATTCGATCGTTTTTTCCTCTTTGATTGACCGAGTTGTCGGTATATTTAACGCGTAAGACCGGTGGACAATTGAAAATTAATTTATTCATCCGGAGCATGGCGTTTGTTGCGCCCTATACGAAACCACCGATGCAATGAATGAAAGAATTCAGTTTAACGCGATCGTTCAACGTGCACCTAAAACATCCTTTCAATTGCACTCTACTCGTGTCCAGATATCATCCTCCGACTAATTATTCGCCGATAACGAAGGATCGTTAACCGGAGTGGCACTCGGTCGAAATAATGAAAGCACGGACGGAGGTAACGACCACTTTTACTGGGCAATGTCGCTGAATCGCCACTCAGTCGATCCCCTGTCTCCGTTCTCGTGGCAATTCGTTAAGTTTCATTTCGGATCGGTTTCGCGTGTCACTTGATCGCTGATTACGTCGAACGGAGAGTACACGTTCGCGGCGCATCACTTCCGAATGCAGCTCGGTCCAGATCGAGGTCGAGGCGTATCGTCGCGCGGCCAACCGAGGATCGTGCAGCAATTAAACGCGAGTGACGAGAGGGCTTAAAGTAAAATTAACGACTCGATAAGTTCTCGAGTGGACAGCCCGTAATCATCCCCCCTCCCCCCGCCCCCGTTAATACGCGCTCCCGCTGGAGGGTGGGAGATGTCGCAAACGAGAATACACTCTTAATCAGCGGCGGAATTCAGTGATTTATTCTTAATGATCGTAAAAAAAATCCAAAAGGAATGATACTTCATCGCGATAGTTTCCTATAAATGAACGGGTCTCGTCGTTTTATTGAAATTCCAAGCGAATCCAGCAGACTTTCACCGCTTCGGTCTTTCATCGCCCAAGAAGTAATGATAGTTGTGATGTTCAATCAGAATTATTATTCTCCTCGAAACGAGAGTAGCTCTATAATGACGATGATATTTTTACCTTTGAGGATCACAGTATACGTTTTTCAAGGTGCCTCTGAGATTTCATGTTTTTTTTACATTGAAAACATTAGGTTAAAAACCGTATTCGTGACTATAATTACTAACAAAGTACATATTAAACACATTTTCTATTTTACATTTTTCATTACATGTCGAAGTGCTTTCGAACATAGAGAAAACTAGACGTTCCTTGGGCCCGAATTCGTAATTCTATCACACTGTGAAAGGGTGAAAAATATGAAAGTTGCAATGGAATAGAGTGTTTCCGATGTCGAGCAAAAGAGAAGAACGGAAACGGAAGGTGCAACGAGGAAGGTCTTTTGCATTGCGAATAGAGATTGCTCAGCGTATCGTCGTTTCCTGTCGTATTTATATGACGCTGATTAAAATCATTGCATTTGGCATCGTTCAATGTTAATTATCAGATTAATAACGTGTCTGCCTAAGCATTCTCTTATGTTTGCAAGGAAATCCGATGAATGTTTGAATAGCATGCCTTTCCATTAAAACACGAATTTTCTAACTCATGCATTTACAATTAATACATAGGTATTCTTTATTCCTAGAATTTGCATTACTCCAATGACAAATGTCCCCATAAAAATTAGAAAGAGCTTTTCGCAGTCTTCTTACCAGCAAGATCGAACATTATCTCGGTCGCATTATTTTAACGTAAGGACACACGAACGTCCGATTTATGTGAAATCGCCGTTTCGTATCGAGGTCATCAGCGTCGCCGGCGAAGGCTTGCTGTATCGTCTAGCGGCGGCGTTTAATGTCGGTCGCGCGAAAAGATGGATCGAGGTACGTGTCGAATGGAAGAACGCGACGCCGACAATTCCGCCCTATCTAAACCGCATACGTGATCGGCGTAGACCGGCTGATAATTGGAGCTCATTGAACGGAACGCGTTTGTTCCCGTCAGCGTCGAACGTCCCAGCGAGTCGACGGTGTCCGGTTTGTTCAATCGTTATTACGTATTTAGCTCATCGTAGTTATTAAGCCGATCGTCGCTACGTAGGAAGAAAATGGAATTCGAAGTTCTGTTAGGAACATTAAATTATCAAAACTTATGGATTATTCAAATTGGCACGATCGATTCAGTGTTCGGTACGGAAAATATCCTGGCCATATTAAAGAGGACAAACAGTACATTTTGTAACGATATATTCTCCAACGGGGCGCAATGATTTATGCGTTCGAAAGAATCGGAAAATCGAACGACCATTAGCGGCACACAGGCTGGAAACATGATCACGACACGTGTTGCCACGAGAGATGCGAAAATGAAAATGTTTCACCTGGAAACTGATCGTCGCTCTACTCTACGGTTATACACCATCCCTTCCGAACGTGGACGAGAATTAATTTCGTATAGACACCGGGGCCGGGCCGTATATGTCGCTTGAAATGTTTACGTAAACGCTGTTTAATAAGCGCCCTTAAATAGTAACGATTTTACCTGCCTTTCAGCGAAGCAGCAATTTGATTGTTCTCGTTTGTGCTGCACGGCAAATCAACGGATTCTAAATTTTATAATAAATATTTAGCAGCTACGTAAACTGCCAAGTTTAAGAAATATCAAATACGAAGTATATGGAAATTATTAAGTAGCAAATTTCACTCCGACACCAACAAAAATGGTTGTCAATGGTTGTGATGTAAATTAGTAGCCATTTCTCGTTACTGCATTATTCTCTTATATCGTTATTAACGCGCTTAAAATCATGATAAAAATTCACTGTTCTGCTATACGCAAATTCTTTCATCCGGACAGTTATATCTCCCTGTTACTTCGGCTACTGGAGGTTCTACTGTAGTTACAATTAGTTTGATAGATGCAGAGTAACTGTTCTTTTGAGAAATGAAATTCTCATTCGTATCACTTTCGCGTCCAGGTTTTCCTGTTTCCTTAACATTTTTAAAGGCCAGGCTTCGAAACAGTTTCAACATCCTTTTCGGTTCATGAGACGGTGTCGAAGAACCGAAATCCTGAATATGAATTCTGATTCGCTGGATTTAATTGAAATTTATCACTATCAATTAAGTAAGTGAAATACATAGTTTATTACTTTGCACAAGATATAACAAAAAAAAATCAGTGGCATAGTTCAGCAACACCTGGCTCGTTTGGCCAGAGAGGAATGAATGCTTAAACGTTGGGTCGGCGCGTTAATGATTTCGGAACGATGTAGTCGTGTTTGCGGGGTTATTAAGCCGCTGATTAATCGCGTCAGCAGCGTAAATGATTGTTATTAGACAATGAGACGAGCCATCTGACAAGATTGATTGTTGCCACGAACGGTACACCGAACGGGGGTGGTGAACGATGGACCATTGTTATCGACGCCGTCGACTGCATTGTACACCACCGCTCACCCCCGCGCGCCGTTCGTGTACGGGTGGTGACGAAAAATTTAATCTAACCATTGTAAATGACTCCGCGAGCGTTAATTAATTTTCGCGCCGCTGATAGCTGGCACGTCGAAACCCATTTTTGTTGACTTTCACGCCGCGCTCTTTGTTCCCAACGCTTCTCGATATTTGCCAAACGATGGGTGCAAAAATTCGAATGAATCTCGTCGCCTGATCGTTCTCGAGAATCCCCGAACATTCTCGACATTTTTCATAAAATACGAAACCTTTCTCCTGTGCAGCGTCGAAGCCATTATTAAAAGTTTAAATATTCGAACGCTTCTAGACATAAATTGATACAAATTGAAATATCTAAATTGCAAGCCGTTCCAGACGAAAAGTTAGAATCCGTGCACAATATTTTGGTACCCAATTTGACAAAAATCGATGACTATGCACGCGAGTCTATGGATTTTAATACGAAATCAATCAGTTACGAGCAAGGAAACAGGTGACAGGTGGTACCGTCTTTCGCCCCCGATAAAACCGAGCGCCGATACATCTGTGGAACGGAATAAAGTACACGAAGCGAACGGCGTCAGCATCGATAGCGCCTCCGGTTGCCCGATAAAATCGTGTCTCCTCGGAAAAAGCTTCAGTCCGTCCTGTAGGAGAAGCTTGTCGACGGGACGTCTTGCCCATGTGACGGCCGCCAATTTCGATAGGACCAGCCACCCCTCCTTACCACTACATCCTCGTGAACGTATACAGGAAGCACCGTTTTCGAAGGGTGCAAAATCGATCTACGATTAACGGGCTGCCGGCTAAAAAGATTATCGTATCGTGTGTTGACTAAGAGACAGCAAAAGCTAGGGGGGTTGGTGAAACAGGAAGGGATGAAAGGGGTCGAGGGAGAAAGAGAGAGGGAGAGAGTATCGTCATCCTGAGGCCCGTCGAGCCAGAAAATTGTTCGTTCGTTCGCTACCTGGATTCATTCCACGCAATTACCGCGATAAGCGCTTGCTTTAATAATCGTTCGTTAATCGTCACCCACCGAGACATCCCTCGTTTAGTACACATCCTGAAGGAAATCATTGCTACGTTCTTTATTATTGATAGAAGGTGTATCGACGATATTTAGATTGTTTCGATATTTGTATTTGTTGATAAATGCTTAGATACTTGGGGTAGTTTTGATTGGGTGTAATTTACGGGTAGTCTTCTTTTCTGATAATAATTTCTTCCATCGGACCGTCAGTGACACTAAGCAAAAAAGATTCTTACATTTTTCTATCGAACGATTCTCTAGCTTTAATCAAATTCTTTATTCGTCTGATTATATTCTGTAGGTGACGAAATTTCTCAGCGAACTTTTCGCGCATCGCCATGGCGCGGAATCGAAAATTCATTTTCACGGCGTATCAACGAAAACTCTGGCAAATCTTCCAATTATCGATCATGGAGCGGTACATACCAACGAAAAAGTTACCATCTATCAACGTTGGCGGAAAAATCGAAATCGATATCGGTGCTCCGGAACGAACCGCCTGGCGAAACTTGATATCTATTAAACGGGAATAATATAGGGGATAGTAGGGTATAGAAAATTCTGTCGATCCAACCAAACGGTAAAAAAAAAGGATTTGGATTAAAAGTGTCGCAGAACGTGGATCATCTTATTTCTACGAAAAAGGTTTTCATTGTGGTAGTAAAAATTATTAGAGTTTGTTCTGGCACTTAGATTTTGAATTTGTTTATTTAGGTTTTGGACAGAGATATGTATGTGAGGTAAAGACGACTGTGTGCGTTAAATTAGTTCAGTCAGGGGCAGTAGTTACCCGGAAGGCCAGGTTTAAAGGTAAAGGGGTTCAATTGGTAGGTCGGTCATCTAGAAAATGAAAGATTCAGCCTGGGAGCCTGGTCCAGGGACTCAATCTCCTAATTTCTTTTCCCCTCACTTTTTCAATCTCGTCTCATTGCCATCCTGCCAATATCTTGGCCTCGAAAAATTCCTCCGATACCATTCGGCTTCCACTTTGGCGTTTAAATTCTTCCGACGTATCAAACGAACATAAACACAGTTGTGTTATAAATGTGCGTACGTGAAAACTAGTGGTAACATTGTACGAAAGATATATCGATCACCAGAGAGGCGAAGAAATTTTATTGTATACTTTGTGCAAAGAAACAAACTATGTATTTTACTTACTTAGTTAATAGTGATAGATTTTTCTTAAATCCAATGAATCAGAGAATTCACATTCAGGATTTCGGTTCTTCAAAATCACTTCACATCTTCAATATCATTTTTATTGTATTCTTCTTGCTCGACATAGGAATTGAAATCATTGTTAACAATATTCATGGTAATCAAGCTTGTGTTTTGATCACATCGAAACCGTTCTGTTACATAATCAGGACTGCATTCACCGCGCCCAGATAGTCTGTGTAAAATGGAAACAATTTCGTTAATGTCTTTCGGATCACTTTGAACGAGGAGCTTTCTTCATGCTATTCTCAATGTCATATTCATAATGGATGACCATGCCGATCCTACCATGTAGAGACAATCTTCTCAATTTAATCTCTTATGCCAGTTTATAACGTTCCCGTTTTCTCGCTCAGTGTAAAAAAAGAGACTTCCGAAGCAAACTTTTTCTGTAATGTCGCTTGAACCACTCAATCATCCCTTGGTCCATTGGTCGGATTGCGGATGTCACAAGCAGGAAAGTGTACACACAGTGCTCGGATAGCAGAGCGTTTTGATAGTGGAGCACGCGGACAGTACGAACGTTCGAATACTAGATCGTCGGTTACTGGAGGTTCCACTGTAGAATTAATCAGCCACAAGTGCTCCCGTGACTCGATTGCTCGGTTTCCAACGTCGAGTGTTAGCGCCGCGGCTTAGTCTCGCGCTTAACGAAATCGGGATCCTGTAACGTGGTTTCATCCATGCTCTTGCTTCACGTCTACGAGGATCTTGGTTGTAAACGTGTTAAGCCCGAGATGGATATTGAAATAGAGGAGCAGGCAAAGCTGCGTACTCGATGAGTTACGGCGCATCGTACGCGCGTACAGGTGGTTATAAGGAACTCGAGGTTTCCGAAAGCACCTATTGTTTAGAGGGAATTTGATGGAATTGTCGCGCGACCGAAGTTGGCGCTAAGGAAGGATGCTGTAATTTCATTGCAGGACTGTGGAGAAATTAATTGGACCTAGCTGGAATGCGATATGAAATAACATTTAGTACTTGAGGGTAGAGCAGAGTCAGATTAAGTTGGATTCAGCGTCTCGGTGATTTTGCAGTAGTGAAGTTCAAGGGAAAGATATCTCCGGGGATACCGGAGTTCTTGAGATTTATAAAGTATAAGGATCTTCACAGTTTCCAGGAATTACGATATTTCTCAGATTCATAGAGTTTTCTTTAAGCTTCCGAGTTTTTAGAATTGTCCGATCACTCAGACTTCTCAGCTTTCCGAAATTCCTCAGAGCTTTCAGAACCCTCAGAGGTACCCAAAGTTCTCAGAAGTTTCAGGGCTCTCGTCCCTTTTTCTCTGAGCCTTGAGAAATTGTTGAATAGCCAGCCCTCGGCGAATCCGCGCGAGCCTTACCTTAAATTATTTCTAATTAAATCTCCCCGAGTCTTCGCTGTTCTAGGCATTTCCGAAAATTCCCGACTGCGAAGCCACAAACTTCATTCGCTATTACACCCCGCAGACCCATGTTTATTAGCCATCATTAAGCCCCAACAATGCTATTGTAGCCTTTAAAGCCAAACGTATGAAAGTACCATTGCTTGAATGGAATTGCGCGGGAGTTGTTGCACGTATGTATGGCATGGTGCTTGGGATTTTGAATGCACGCGTATTTTGGGCGAATTGACGCGCTCGCGTGTGTACGGCCGAGTTTGGCTCGCGACACGCGGCGTGCTTAATACTCCATGATATATGGCGCAGATAGGGTGGCATAATATCGCGCGATTATAGTGCGGCAGCAATAACAGGAACAACTACGACAAAGATGAAGGCACGGCCGGGAATATAATAACGATATCGCCCGGTAACGCTGACAGTTACTAATTCAGATAAATTAACAACAACTGCGCGTCGTACGTTTTCACCTGACCATTATTGATCGCGGCCGAATCTGTTCAGAAACCTGAAATCGCAGAGTGAACATTCGGCCTCCATTTATTCGCTGAATACCCCCTTCTCGATTGTGTTCTTTTTAATTGGCAACACAATTTCCGGAGCAGCCGGCAGTAAAGAAACTAATTGTCTTTCAATTAAAATTCAATTATTTTCCCCTTGCCGCGTTTAAACTCCACTCACGATTGCAGGATCCCATCCACCAACCCTCTTTTTTCTTCCTTCTCCGCGGAGACACTTTCGCGACCTCCTTTCGGACGCCGGAAGTTCTGTGCAGTGGAAAAAGAGTTCTCAACGCTCGGAGTCTGGAATTTTTGCCAGTGCCGTCCCGACTAGTTCTCCTGCTGTGCAAGACATCCTCCAGTCATTAGCGTTCAATAACTGTCCGGTAATTAATAATTAACGATGCCTCGTAAGGATCCACGTGACAAAGCCTATCCATCGAACGGTAGACATGCTGTGCGCGCGTTATAATTGGACGCCGAGCGCGTAGACCGTGTTCGCTTCTCGAGACCCGCTCCGCAGGGCGCTTGATCGTTTGCCTGGAAAACGACGTTATCAATTTGCCTGGTCAATGCCTTTCCGCATGAGTTTTTGGTACAATTACCTTTCACTCTGGGATACCTCGATTCTTCTTCCTTGCCGAAGACGGGGAACAATACGAAAGTTCTGCTCAGTATTTCCGTGGAAAACTTGCAAAATTGTGCAATTTGCTTTTCTCTTATTATCAGAGTTCGTTCATCTGATAAAAGTCGAATCTTCGATACGACTGGTCGACGATGTTCGACGACGAAATTTGAAATTACTATTTTGAATTAGTTACTGGAAACATTATTATTTGCAGTCGCAATAGAGATTCAATGATGGTCGATGAAATTTAATTGACAATTACGATTCCAATTACACAAGTCAAACAGTGCGATACAGAATTAAAATGTCCAGCGTTTTCCGATTGAAGAAAGTCGAATGCAAATCTCGCCGTTCCTCCGTAAATCGAGAGGCCTAAATCCTTCATAAGTCCAACCCCGAAAATATTTGTCCCCTTCTCATAATTTTCAGTCTAACCACATATTCACTACGACCATATTCCCTTCGCTGGCCACACGAGAAACCACGGTCTCCGATCGCAATTCAAAAGAGATTCGTTTTTATTACACCGAACAGGGGTACGTACGGCTGTAACAGGTGGAACGTAAACTTTGTACTTAGCGTCCAGTAAATATTTGACGGGCTGCGAGGGTAGTATCTGTAGCCGGGTACATGGACGTTGGCCGACTTAGGGTGGCGGAGGAAACGCGCGTACACGCTGGACCCACGACTGCTTCTCACGCTCCTCTCTCTCTCTCTCTCCCTCTCTGTGCTAATCTAATTCCTGCCGAATCGAAATCAATGTCAAATACCCATAAACGCGACATAACGGCTTAACGTATACACGTAACCGTGCGGTTGTCCGACGCACACCGGTACGATACAACGCGACACTGGCATTCGTGATATCCTGCCGCGGATCGATAACACTCGATCGGGACGCGGAATCATTCGGTGGACGGGTTTGCTTAACAACGGCCTCGGGGCTAATGTTGTTCGGCAATTATCGGAGCGCGAAAGCTTTCCTATTTGCTACGGAGGGTAGTCAATTTTTCCTGGTATATCGTTTAATATACAGTCCATATACGTAGCGTTCATCCGCGACTCGGTGGATAGGCAAAGTGTTCATGCTCCCGATCTCTTAGCTTTTTTGTTTTTTACCATCACACGCATTGTCCTTATCGGTCGAAGATGGCGAAATTATGAACTCAATTTTCATGGGCTATATTGGTGGGACTGTAATTCGTGTGGGTTTATGAACAGAAAATTCATTTGATCATTAAAAAAAAGATATTAATCATACTTGCGAATCTTGAAGTCTAATTATGTTTTGCAAGATTTAGAGTGAATAGTATCGGCTAAATATTTAGATCATTATTATAAACGATATCAGCACGCGATACTATGTCACATTTATTAATATTAGTGCAATCTTACTTGGTATACTTTAACAAACCTATTATAACCCGAGAGACTTGCGTAAGAGTAAAGAGGCAGCGCGGTTCCGCCGAAAAGGGGTGGCGGAGAGGCTCGTGGGAAATTTTCATTTCGTCAGAAAGTTTTCGCGGCCCATTGAAACTTTAAGGAGCTTCCGCGAAGTGGCATCTTCACGGTTGGCGTATGTTAATTTATGTGCGGACTGCATTACAGTACGGTAATATATTCAGTATTCTTCTGGAGCTGAGGAGCTCACCGCTTGGATTTCGCCGCGTTTCGACGTCCCCATCATTCTGAATAACCCTCCCCGTCATTGCATCGTACAGTAACCACCTCTAGAAAAATTTCTGATATGAACTCTGACGCTCCTAAAGCGGGCTCAACGAATCCTGCAGTGAAATTAATGAGATTCGAAGTACGTCGAATCGATGGAAAGCCGATGAAGCTTTTACTTGCCAGTCATAATCAAGTTCCGTGTGCTTAGATAAAATATGATCGCTCTGATTTTGATATTCAATGCGCGAGGCAGGAACGAATCTAAATAAAATGTCCTAAGAAAAATAATTAAGTAAAATCCAATATTCTGAATCATAGAATATTCTTATTTCAATAATTAATCATCCTATTTATATACATACATCTTACTATCGTTTAACTCTTGGATCGATGCAACCTCTCAATTACTATTAATAAATAATAAGTAAACGAATACGAATATCCTAATGAATCGAATGATAAGACGAACGGTCGAACGCCTGCAAACATTTCTATCAGCCGCTACAAAAACAAAGAAACCAAGTACAGAGATTTACACTGAACTCCAAAACTTTCGCTCATCCGGAACGTCTACAAATCTCACGACTGGAGCGCATCATCTAAATCTTTTCACGCAGAGAATCTCACGTTTGGCAGATTCACCAAGGGAATCCGTCCTTGGCAAGTTTCTACCTGTTCTTCGCCGGCACGTTTCTCCTCACCGTGGCGTGCACGTTGCTGTCGTGCGGCGTATGGTGCTTGCTGTCTCGCCTGCCCATGATCCATCTGGTGCGCGATCCAGCGTGGATCCTGGTAGATCTGACCGGCTATATGATCGTCGCGGGTGTTCTCACGTTCCCAGCCTCATGCATCCTGTACAGAGAGCACAACGTGACCGAACGACGCCGCCCTTTATTCCCGGTAAGCCTCTCCCCCCTCTCTCCCTTCGCAGCTAATTAAGGAAACACCGAGATTACGTAAGAGTGCCGAGATAATTGAAGGGCTTCCGGTTGGTTCACCGTCCGCCGGGGGGACGCCTCGACGGGAATCGTAAACGAGCTCGCGCCGCGGCCGCTTCGAAAGTCGAGGAAACTTGGAAAGGGAAAGTTACGTGGCTGAGTTCGCTGGCGACGGGGAAAGTGATTCGACGAGCTTTCACTTTTGACGTGCCGAACGCTTTTCGAGCGTAATTCGATTTTATCGGGGCAGCATCGGGTTTGATTGATGACGGGGTAAATTGCTATCGATTTTGCGGTGAACAGAATGCTTGCGGACTGTCTTGAAATATTCTGGAGGGGTTGATATCTAATAAATAAATGTACGGTGTAATTTCTCGGGTATTAGTTGCAGAGGATTTACATACACTTCAGAAATGAAATGCAAACCATAAACTGTACAATTTTTCTTTCTGAAAATGTATCATTCCTTTTCCTTTTAATCCAACTTATCTCTTCCGGTAAAGCATAAAGATTTGCAAAGGTATTCGAACGCGCAAGAGAGTTCATCCGTGTCCCCTCGGAAAAATTTGAAAAGCAGCACCTATCAGCGATCGATGTCGCGCCCAACGTTGAATAATTCTGGAAAGCATGCGGCATGAGGAAGGAATACAGGATCCTATTCGTCGTATTGTTCCGCGACACGTTCGTACGACAGTTCAATATCCTTTGACATCGTATCAATCTCTCGGCGAGCATTTACGGCTGCGAGTGATATCGCCGCATCAACGTCGGCGGAGAATCAAATTCTTTGCAAACGCCGTGGCGCGAGCAGAGGATCGATTCCAGCCGATGTAGCAAATACTGTTACCCTCTCTTTCCTTCCGTATCGTTCGCCTGGCGAACCTATCCCACTTTCCACCGGCTCGAAATCTTCTCTTTTCATCCGAATCATCGATACGCTCTGCGATTTCCAAAACTTCTGTCAGCAGAATTCTTTAATCAGAACAAAAGAGACTGTCCAGGCTATACAGATTTCAATTTGCTTGATTTTCTTTCTGAGCAATTCGGAAGCTGCCGGAATCATCGCGGATTTGCAAACCGAGAACAGTTCCTTCCTTGAAAATCGATAGCGTCGCACGTTTTCGTGAAAAAAAAAGGGAAAGATCTTACTCCGGCTCGTCAACCGTTCCACGGGCCGTAAAGATAAATTCGGATGGCCACGGAGGAAAATCCAGTTTGTAGCGTGGGCAACGTTCACGGACTTCCTGCCGTGATAAAATCAATGAAAGCCTGCCTTGCCCGTTGGAGGGTCCAGCCAGCTCTGTTCCAGGTGCTTTAGGCTCGTCGTCGAGCCAGATAGAGAAGATGTAGAGACTCGTGCCGATCGTCCCCGTGAAATTTAAGGGAAAATTCTGGTCGAGTTACGGGGCACCCCGGACTCGGCCATTTAAATCTTCCCGGACGATTTCACAGCGATCCACGACACGGCCAGATTGCTGTGGAAATTCATCTTTCACGAGGTTTCGTTAACTCGAACTAAAAAGTTTCAAATAGTCGTTCGCTATGTTCCTATTAGGTTTTTCGTGGATTTCTTCAAACGCCTTCGGGAAATGTCCAAACGCGGTGCGAGTTGGACGAAAAAGAAAATATCGCTGGGTTTTATACGGTAATACAAACGGCGAAGGTCCAACGGAGGGCAATATTTCCTTGCGCTCTGCCCTCTCTTTCTGTGATAACGCGGGGTATTATACGGTAGTTTAGCAGAAGTTGCCACCGCTACAGAAAACGGCTCGCACGGAGGGTACACAGAAGCGCGAGTGCCACGCGACGCACACGAACACAGGAAACTTCATTACACTAATGTGCGTGGTGCGACAAACTCGTTACACGCTCGGTCGAAATCCCTTTGTCCAGGTTCGAAGTGGATTTTTCAGTTAAGAGCATACCATTAACCGCGACCAGATTCTTCGCCACTCTTTTTCCTGCCGGCGCTGAAGCTTTATAAAACGATTCCACCCCCCCCCCCCCCCCTCCGGTGACGGAAGTTGTCGTGCATTCGAGGGGCGGAAGTTTTAAAGGGGTCCCCTAATGAAGTTCGTTCGAGTCTTGTGCTCGCGTAATTATAGGCGGAACGCGGTAATTTATTCGATAATTCATGTAGAGGCTGGAGAAATTGAAGGAAAGGGAGGTGGGAGGGAGAAAAAGATATTTTCGGCTCTGTAGAATTGCGTTACAAATAATTGTGGGAACTAAAGGCGGAAGAAACTTTTAAGTAATCCGATGGATTATTTATGATATGCTCGAAGGAGGGAATTTTCCGAAACCCAATTATCGTTGACGGTTGTCCGTTTTAGTTTGGATTACACGTCGAGAGCGATTTACATGGTCAAAGGGAGAGAGATCGAAGATAGAGGAAGAAAGTGGTGAGGCGCATGATTATTAATGCATTTCACCCCATCGCGTTCGTTAGTACGTCACACACGAGAGGAGGCGTCGCTGTTTTCCACAGTTGTTCCCCTCGGTCAATTACAGCGTCCAGCGGACGAAGACTGATTGCGTCTCGTAGAGCGACCATTTTTCACGATGCATGCTCCCGTTATCTTTTATAATTGTTATTGGATAAAAAGGCACCTATCTGATGTTTCGATCCCTACAGATGCAATGTATCTTGCTGTTCTTTTAACTTAAAACGTATTAAAAAATGCGAAATTTAAGAATTGACACTTCTATAATTCTACTGCTATTAATAATTATTTTAATAATCACCCTATCATCGGTCTTTGACGCAGATTCACATACTCGCGAAGCGCTGCACTTACTAAAACGTTTTACGATGAAATCTGTACTCTCGTTACTCAGCACCGATTATTTACATCGTCATTAACTATTACGCAGGCGTTAATTGTCTTTTTCACTAACGAACCCATCAATTTCCATCCAGATCCTCCCAGCAAGCATCATTAGAATCTTCTAGCACGCTATGCATGCCTGAAAGCAGAACGCGATTTAGGGGTTCGAGATCGAAGTTAATTAGCCCTGCGCTCGTTTCTCACCTGTAAATTGCATTATCACGGGGAACGATCGATAAACGATGAAATCATCGTCCAAACTCTTCACCCGAGTCTCCCTTCGCGCCAGCGTTAATTACGCGAGGCTATTTCTTGCATGGCCATTCGATTTATTATCCCCCACGGGCGAAGGGTACGCGATATATGCTCAATATTTAATAATCTTGGTAATAGAAAAAATTGCGGACGTCGATGCGATAATCGTTAACCCGATGGATGTTACAGTGTGCTGCTAGTATTCACGCGCAGCGGTTCGTAGCTGCAGATCCGGCGCTGCTTGGTTTTTAATCCGTTCGATGCCCGGACGGCGTGAATGATGACCCGTTCCTCCTCGTTCATTAAACCATCGTATGGCGAAAGCGCGAGGCGAGATTGCGAACTCTTCGCTTGGAAAACTTCCTGCCCGGTTCGCGTCTCGAGCGAAGGAGCGCGGTAAATGCCGCGCGAAAAATGCTGGGGGTTTAGTTCGGGATGGGAGCAAGTAGAATGAGTATGTTTATGGTCAGACGGAGAACGGGGCGAAATAACACTTCGGAAGTTGCGTACTCTTTCCTTATTTTTGGTAGGCTAGATAGCTATCGAAATTAAATTTCGATCGTTGGTGTCCATTAAATAATTGACCAAAAAAAAAATGTATTATTACTCTAATTATTTTAACGCTCTCCAAATTGATGGCCGCACTTTGGAAACCAGAATTGTTCTGCAGTAAAGATTATTATGCAAGCGGAACGATGCGAATGAAGAGAGGAAAGGGTAGAAAGATATGCGGAGCAGAGTCGTGTCGCGTTTTGTCAAAGGGTTGCGTTACAAATGAAGTCAGCGGGCCTAGATTATCGCGCGTGGCAAAGGGACAAACGTGACGACGTGAACCGGTGATTCAGCAATGGACAGGGGAAGCGGGCTAACGTTGAGACAGATGGTGAAACGATGATATCTCCCGAGACAAATGGTAGCTGCAATACCTGCTGCGTGCTGCACCCACCTCAAGTGGTATAAGCCCGTGTATGATCGGACAATTCATTTCACCCGCTTGCATCGCGTTCAAACACACTGGAATCGAGATTAGAAGCTTCTTAACTAACTTCCGCAAGGGGCTTAAAACGTATGACACTAATTAAACGTATCCGCAGCGGGGATCGTCTTCTATTAATTCTGTTCATTCGTGGGGGAGATTTAGACTCGCTGGAAATACAGCTTCGCGAGATTTTGCCTCTGGATCGATCTCGTTTTGACAGGCGCATGCAAGTTTTCATCGGTATGCAGGCATCGGCATTACGGATCACGTACCGCATTACCTGAACATATTATGGGGATGGAATCTAAGCATGGCTCGGTCGGAGGAGCAACCATGTCAGTATTGTCCTCGGTTACAAATCAACCGGACAGGATGGAACGACGGGTAGCTTATTAGCGATGATGGTTCTCGTTGAACGCGAAAACGCATCTGGAGAAAAATAAGCAAACGAAAGATATTTATCAATACAGATCCACGTTCTATCCAACGTTTCAATTTGATCTAAATTACTATTGATATTTATTATACCGTAAGATGTAAACAATGAAATCAATTGACCCCTCAATTAAATCAATTGCCCTCAGACTATTCTTTCATTTCGAGAATTGAAAATTAACGTCGACCCTTTTACACGTCAACGGTGCAAGGGAATAACCATAAGAACACCCGGGACGAGCGATGCAAGGGAAAATAAACCGTGCAAATAGGAGAATAACCGGAAACGGGACAGAGTCTCGTGAAAGAGGTGAACGAGCGAGAAAGAAATATCGCGACAGGGGAAGCCAGAAGCGGGTCAGGCTCTAAAAGAAGGAGCACGGAAATAAGGGAGCGGTGGAAAGGAAACGAGAAAGAGAGAGTGCGGGGGTGGAATGTTGGAGAGCACCTTGGGGACTCCGCGGCGGTTCGTGCGCGAAGGCAATTTCACGAACACGCGGACGAAAAAAGGCCGGCAGCCAGCGCGAAACGAGACGACCGAGGATTCATTTTTTTCCCCGCGATTGGTTGACAGGAAGTGCTCTGCTTTATAGCGCGCGCTGAACGCGGCTGAAGTACCCGCAGCTAAATTGTCCTTTTTCCTTCTCCGTTTCTCGGTTCGTCTTCCTCTCTTATTTTCTTTTAATCCCGCGCAGAGTAACACGTCTTGCTGAAAGTTTGATCGGAATCGCGTGGAAGCCCCTCGCAGGTCTTCCGCTCGGTTTCGTGGGAGCGGAACAGCGGCGTCGAAGCGTTTTTTTCTTTTTTTTTTTACATTTGTCACGATTGCGAACGATCTTGTTGTTGCACTCCGTAAAGTGGATTCGAATGCAGCTGAATTTCATTGTTTCAATGCAAATTTCATTTAGGCAGCTGAACTTGTGCAAGTATTCACAACATTTTTAAGGCGACAAGAGAAACTATTTTGATTAGCATTTTCGAGCTAGAGACCCATTAAACATTGAACGCGTGGATCGTTTGTTACAGCTCCAAGAGAGAAATCGCGCGTTTCGACGCGATCAACGTGGCCAACATGAAATTAATCTGTGTTCCAAGTGGAATTCCAATCGGTGCCGGGCGATTCCATTGAACGTTCGACCGATCGTTTAGCGCTAGAACAAAGGCAGTCACGGTCAAGCGGGCGCGAATTAAATTATATGAACTGCAACACGATGATGACGCTTTTGACAACTAATATGCGCCGGGTTATTCCCGTTGTTTACCGCACGGCGATACGATTTCACGTTCCGTTCTTTTTTTTTTTGACAAATTCTCGTCGATCTTTAATCGAAAAGTTAGTAAAATATATTTTTCTGCCATTCTTTTCGCATCGTTTTCTTTTAATCTCACGTTGTACAATTCCCATCCGAAAGTAATTAATATATCGTATTGAAATAAACGAACAAGCTGCCGTATTTAGAATCAAGCTTGAGACGCAGCTTATTTACTATATTGCTATTTTTAATTATTGAGCAATTCCTATAAGGAATATTATTAATCACTAATCACTATAGGGCGATGCGCATTTAACTGCAATTCGCTAATGTAACGAATTCCGCCCAGCCTCGCTGGCCTCGTTCCGCGCGTGCACACGCGTGAATATTTCATCCGCCCGAAGACGCCGAAGCGGACTTAATTACGCGAGGCATCAATATTTGCTTCGGAGAAGCATCTTATCGCGCGGAAGGGTGAACGCGGCCGCGCGCGCCAGCAACGGAGGAATAGCGTTACTTATTTATTCATCGCGATACAACAGAGCGTATGGAGGAGGCTGCTGCCTTTTAGCGCATACATAATGCAGCTTGTGCACGCCCCGTTTTCCTCAATCGTCAATAGACGACGGTGCCCATTATGCTACGCCGAGACAGTGAAAGTCCTTTATTGTCTTCCATCGAGAAGTTGTCTCGCAGCCGGGGTGGGCGAGCTTCTTGCTCGTCGTTTCCAGTTTGCTCATTGTTTCGCTGAAAGTATTCGACGATTATCTGGCTTCCTCGATCGGACATCTGGGACGCTTTAATTTCTCGCTTAATTAATGCTCGATTGAAGTCGTTCGGTCGTCGATTAATTTGCAGGGAGAATTTTATGTTCATTACAGAGGAATGTGTTGTAAATATTAAATGCATATTTACCATATTAAAACGGACAAAACAGTCGACACATTGTTCATCGTTAATCGTGAAAATTCTGTTGGAAAATTTCATAGCGCTTGATTGAGGAACCTCGCGCTCTTTCGACTTTCCTCGAACGCGAATAAATCTTGTAATAGTCCACTCCGTTAATCGATCGGAGCCGATAAATCGGCTGTGCGCCAAGGAAACGGCATTATTACACGCTTATTAACTCGATAAATTCGCCTGTCGATACTTCTTCGTCCGAACTTCTGCATACTCGATCCCATGGAAGAATTCCTCGCTGGTTTCTCCCTGCATAAATCCTTTCATCGAAAACGCGCACGATTTCTTCGTTCTTTCTTTGTTAGCCTGTTAAACGTAGCGAACATTTACATTATGTATATTTGTTTCTTTTTTCGTTTGGCAGGCTAGATTTTCCTTGCGAGCATCGAGACATAATTCGATCTCGAATCCGTCGGCCGACGGCGGCGCAAAAATTCTGCTCGACGCCCGATGCTTCGTGAGAATTTGCTGCCACGACGACACAGCGCGTCGACGAATAATTTATGAATTAAGCCGAGTTCGGGCAGAGTATATATTTCGTTGGTTTATTATTCCTCCGGAGCTTCCGGTTCCCGGTTCCGTCGACGCGATCGGACTGGTTTCCTCGCCAGTCAGGAATTGATAAAAATTAATGGAACGTGCACGCGGAGATGCAGACGGGATGAATAGCGAAGAAACCACGAATGCTGGTTTTGATATGGATGAGAGGATGCTGGGATGCGGTTTATGAATGTTGTGTTCAGTCGAACCAGTTGAGAAATAAATATTACCCCCATAGGAATGTACTTCGATATTTTTATTTTCAGCGGAGTACAAATGATACTCGAGCAGATTTGCAAAATTCATTTCATACGAAGTACAAGCTCTTACATTCATGTATAATTAAATTATTACCATCTATACTCTTTTCCCGCAAGCTGCGTGACAATGAGAGGGAGAGATTACAGCGGAAAATGATTCCAAACTTAATTTAATTAAAAGTCGAATTGAAAATTATCCCAAATTCTTTTCAACAAAATTGCTCGACTTTCCAAGGTGAGAGATAATACTAAATGCGACCTACGCACGGTTCTCAGTTTGCAACAGAGACCACAGTCAATCGGCAACGTTAAATCGACCTCAGGCGTCTGACCGAATCACGGTTATGCTACTTAAACGCGAGACCATGCGCTACTGCCAACCGCTTCTCACCCTCGAAAGGATTAAATCTATGCAGGGCGGATCTGTGTTGTGGACGGTGGAAACTCCCGTGTACCATTCACGAGTGTTGTTCGACGTTAAACCGCGGGAAATCTTTCCGTTTGTAATCGCGGAAACCATCGCGGCGGGCAGTTCGCCGCACCGCGAATCCGCAGAAACTGGACGCGGTATCGATCGATCGGAATTCTAATAGGTCCGCTCTATTTCTTTCTTCGGTCGGTTGTTCCCCGTGCTCGCTGGCGCGGGTATCGACGACCGCCATCCCCCTTTGTTGCCGATCGAAAAAGCCCATTTGTCCGCGGGCAAGTCGGCCCCGATAAAACGCCGCGGCCCTTGGCTAAACCGACGGGTACAAATCTCATTGCTACGGACGACGTGTTATCCTTGTCGAACTTTAAACCGTGCGCCCAGCGATGAATACGTTGGAAATTTCCTCGTGGAAAATGTTATTTTTCCGAAAAGCTTGAATTGTATTGTTTGCGATCAGTTTGTTCGGTGAAACTGTTTTTCTTAAATAGTTACATCACGAGACGATTACCAATGAAGTACTTTGAATCGAGCGTTTAATCTTTCTTCGTTTGTCGAATTATCGTTAATTGAATTATGGTTTCATCATTTCACAACCTTTTAAATGTAAATCGTTGAATCGGCGCGTTACAGACCAAAATATAGTACTCTATTATTTCGTATGAAAATCGTGCAGCCAAAATCGCGTTCTATTTCCACGTCGCTCGATCGCCATACATTTTCCAGCTGGCAAACAAGCGAAGACAGATTTTCATAAATCGCCGAGCCATAAATTCGCGGGAGCTTCACTGATGGAAACCGCGTTGTAAATTTATTTGTCAAGTATCAGTTATACCCGTCGACGGTTTTTTGATATTTAAACAGAGAATCCGTATCGACGATTCGGCCCGTGGATATTTCGCGTGTGATAAACAGCCGCGAAATTTCCTCTGTCCGGCAAATATTGGCACACACGTATCGCGACAGCAACGACAGAATCGAAGGGTTGGCTGACAAAAAAGAAAAAAAAAAACGAAGCGCGCCTCGGCACGGATGTTGGGAAATATTCACGCAGAAAATTGCATCGCGGGCGGGTGTATCGATGCAATTGGCTCGCGGTGGGTCTAAACTAAACGTCCGAATATTCCGTGAATTACGAACGCTTATTAGCGTTCCACAGGCGTGATCACCGTGACGAGTTCGATGAACCCCACTTCACCGGCTTTCGCTTCTGCCATTTCCAGCACGCAATGCGAAAACTCAGGCGAACAGACTCGATTGCGTTATGTTTAATCCTGTAATTTCATCAATATGCGCTCGAGAGGCAGCAAAGCGGAACAGGGAAGTGAACGCTTTTCAAATTTCTACCGCCATGGGATTGATCGCACGTATTTCTCGAAAATAGTAATAAGACTGCACGTCCTGCCCTATCGTTCCCTTTTACTTTTGGCATACAAACAGCGGTCATTCCTGATTAGTTGCCAAAGAAGCCCCAAACCATATAGCAGATGTTCAACGCGTCGCATCGATCTCACGCGAGGGCCACGCAAAATATAAATCTCCAGGAAGGAAACTCATGGGACGACTCGTTGTATCAGCCGTGAGATGGTGTTAATAAAAATCGACGCTCTATCGAGACCGTCCACGGTATAAACCAGCGAAATTTATGGCGCGTTCCGCTGCAGCTGCTGAGTATTTTGAAAGCTACGACCGCGGTGTGCGCGGCTCCGGTGTTTTTCGCCCAAGTCGCTGCCGGCAAAGTCTTCGCCCGGGTGAATAATTGTTTGAAGTACGTTTTGATTGTCGACGAGATTGTTTCAGTATAATATAGAGGAAGTTTGAATGAAGACGGGTGATCGCGTAATTCAATTCGTTCCGTTTCAATAGCTTAAAAGCTTCGGCAGAAAGTTTATGCATTTTTCGTGTGCCGTTTCGAACCGGCTGGTGCAACATTTTCCCATCTTTCGATTCGATAGTATTCGCCGCACCTCCAGTCAAATATTTGCAAAATTGCCTTTCTCGTTTGGACAGCTTTGACCCTTGCGTCTGGGCCTGTGGAGAAAGTATTCGTCTAAAAGGAATTCCATGGGAGACCTGGTTGCTTTTCGACGATTAAACTGACTTCTGTAGGGAGCTTTGACATTCAGATGCACACTGTTGCGATACACGATACGATATTCATTGATCGCGTTCGTGGGCTGGTGTGCTCCCTTGGCGGATAATGCAACTTTAGTAGGGGTTGGAGATGTTGGACACCTGCTCGGCTGCGAATCACGCCAGGTGCTGCAACCACCTTTTATAGCCACGCCAGGTGTCTTGGCGCATGTCGCGTACTGCTGCAAAACTTATGAATAAGTTTGGATACCCGTTGGATACCAGTTCGGGCTCTTGTCGCTCGCCGGAAAACATGCAACAATAAGGAATTCTATTTATCGGTTTCGCAAATTTTACAATAGATCCTTGCAAAAGCACTTTACTCGAATATTCGATTCTTAATTAAGATATTCGAATTTAATCGGAAGGAATTGTGAACCAAACCCAACGTGCTTCGGCCACGTAAATACATTCCTTAGAATTACGTCCGTTCTCATAATTTTCTGTCCGTTTTCATGATCGAAGGTAGCTCCCTTGCTAAAATAATTTGAAGACTACAATTCATGGCGATTCCCTGTTCGTGCGCTAAACGAGCTTTATCCCGAGGCAGCCTTCCCAATGGGTCAAGTCGCTGCTCGATCAACTAACATGCAACGCGACAGATAAATCAATCTGCGTTCCAGGTGATCGCGTTGCTCGCAATATGCGCGATACTCCTGGCCTGCTGCGCGAGCCACGCAATCGTCTACCGCAAATCCGCTTACTCCCGTCTCGAGGACTCGGCGACATCATCCGCAAGTGTAAGTCCAAACTCCGTGTCCGCCCCCCCCCCCCCCTGCAGCCCCTAACGCCACTGACTCCGACGTTGTTACATCCGCGCGTTAAACGCGCAGGCATGCTCGGATAATTTAACGCCGCGCTTGAACTCTGTCAATCGGGCGTATTTAGAATGCAAAGTCGACGCTCGACGAGGCGAGGTTTAATTATTCTTCGACGTTCGCGGAGCAAAGGGAATCGTAACCGGTTCATTAAGGAACGTAACGAGCCGAGGCCGATTTTGGGCTGGCTCGCAGCCTATTTGTTCTTCGGTTGGTCGAAACTGCGTCTCGCGACTTTTATTGTTTGCAGTTTAAAGGGGCGAATGTCGAATCGCGGAAGAATTTGAATTGCGATCAGTTTAATATCCACGCCTTTCTTTTTTTCGTGAAATCTGTAAAATATCTCAGCTTCGTTCTCATCCCCGGAAATCTGCGACAAATTATTCTATCGAATATTCTACAACTTTTCTCACAAGTCGAATTATTGATTTCTCAATCCCAGTCGAAGTATCGCGATCGCTGCGAAACGATCGAGCAATTATTTCGAATTCTAAAGCGAACGTTGCACCGGGAACAGAAACCAGAGCGACGGAAGCTAGACGAATTACCGCGCCGGCCCTTGTGTTTTCTCGACGCGTTTTCATTACGCTTGCTCGCGCGGGACTGGAGAGGCCTCAGGGCTCTTATCCTTGCACTTCCGGTTCAACAGGCATTAAGACGAGTATCGTTGACATCGTTTCCCTGCAGACGGGAGGAGGCTGCGCGAAAAGGAATTTAGCGGACAAAAGAGAGCCCTGGACCATCAGAGTTGGATGCGCGAGACGCGGACCGGGGCGAGAAGTTTTCGCTCGCTTCGCAGATCTTTCCGCGATGGGCCGAAATTCATATTTCACCCGGCAGCCACCGGAAAACCGGTCCCTCCCGCCTTCTCGTTCCAGCCCCGTCGTCTGGAACTTCGCAGCTTTCGCCAGCTTCCAAATGTTTTTCGCGGCTTGCTTTGGGAATATTTTATTACGCGCGGCGTGGCGCGGAGGGAAGGAAATTGCTGGTAAAATGACTGTATTTGAAAAAGTGTGAAGGTAGGAGAGCCCGTTTCGGAGGTGACACACAGTCCCTTTTCCACTTCCACTTTTCGACATTCAGTTTTCGTTTTCACTCGAATAGAAAGATTAGTCTTTACGAATCTTTTATCTGTCCAACTGAACGTTTATAAGTTACCTTAGTGTTGTTATAATGAATGGCATGGTGGATCCTCCCAATTTGTCAAATGAAATTCGGGATTCCGTGCACGGTGGGCCAGCTGACGAATTTCAACGAAGAATGGCGTCCGCTCGTTCGTGCAAGAACTAATTACTAGCTAATCCATTAATTCCAGCGTTTCGTCGTAAACACGCGGGCGCTTGATGTCGGCAAAGCCGCCGCAAATTTTCCCGTAGCCCCGAAGCTGGCTGGCCGGATCCACCGTCGGGCTTCCGGTTAAAGCAGCTTTAAGACGCGGTTGCGTTTCACGCGACGCTTGTTGGACTTCCAGCAGCTCTCGTTGCTTGTGACGATTTTCACGCGATTCACCGATGATCATGCAACACTGAAATTGTAAATAGGAAAGTGGTGGAGGATAATTTTCTTAATCCCTTTCCCCTTCTCCCATCTCCTTTGATATATTTTTAAGAAGTAAAGCATTATTCATTGCTGTCGTTAATATATTTTAAATTTACGCATCTGTGCAGATGACAAGAAAAATCTTATGATCTGCAATAGAAGAGAATTTCCTTCTTGTTCGGTAATTGGGGTTTAAAGAATTATTTTTCAACGAGCACGTGCTGAAAGTTGGAAAGCAGAGTTTTTATCAGTCGAACAATTTCGCGCAGGCATAGGCACCGATAATTGCGAAACGTGTCGTGTTTAGTGCGCGCTTTATATTCGAGGACGGAGATTAACATCTGCACACGAACGATGGCTCGCGGGTGACCGTCTGTTACCTACTAATTAAAAGGCAGATATTAGAAAATTTATGCTCCAGCTGGGAAAATATGCATCACGCGACGGCCGGAATACTAAAAACTTTTGCAAAATATCGTGCTTCCGTTGCCAGGCACGATTTGCAATGAAATTTCGGCCCTTGATATAATTTTCTACTCGTGAGTGGAATAACCGATTAAGTCGGTTTAGAAAAGTAAAAAAACAAAAAAGGTACGATGTAATTTATCATTAAATAAAAATAAAAAGCTGCCTTTATTTTCATATCCCCCTAATGCGAACGAACATCGCCATCGACTTGACTCATTGTCGGACCTTATCAAACAGAAAAATATCGCAAAAAGAGACTCATTTATCTCTGATTCTTCCCTGAAGCAATATCCAATCCCGCTGCCCAAAGTT
The DNA here is from genome assembly GCA_023838395.1 of Holcopasites calliopsidis. Taxonomy (NCBI): domain Eukaryota; kingdom Metazoa; phylum Arthropoda; class Insecta; order Hymenoptera; family Apidae; genus Holcopasites; species Holcopasites calliopsidis. The sequence continues at coordinate 333,791 of JALHAQ010000026.1, forward strand.
CCAACAACGGTTTCAATAAAAACGGAACGCACGAGGAACCCTAAAATATGGCGCGGAATATGTAATTACGTTTATGGGAGGAAACGTTGATCGGGCCATTAAGAAGATTGATCCCGGGACGGAGGAACAACAACGCGATGGAATTAGAGCAATCGCCGGCCATCGATGAAGAGTCGTTCGAATCTCGAACACGGATATCCGTGAACGGCCCATAAAAATCGCCCGGCTCTTCGTAAATCGTCAGACATATCGGATTTCCGGATTAGCTTCGCTCGTTCGGCCTGCTCGGTCACGTCGCCTCGTAAATTCTTTTCTTTCTGGTCAGGGGTTGGGGGGAGGGGGTGAAGACTCGTCGGATGCGGACGGGACAAGACCGAGTGTGCTACTTGCGCATCGTTCCACTGTTTTTTTCCTTCTTTGCTCCCTATCGGTAATCGGCGAGTGTCAGGATCGATCATAGAGCATGGTATTTTATTTCCGAAATGGGTGGCGTTGCCTCGAGTGCATTTTCAGTAAAGGCTGGCGGAAATTAGAAAAAGAACCGCGTCGCGCGAAAGCCTTTTCAAACCATTCATTTCAGCCTTCCGTTACGAAGCACAGTTCCGTTCGCGAATAATTTGCCAACGTTCGCAAACACGATTTCACTCGATCCTCCAAAATGTCCGTGATAAAACTTCCAGCGAATCGCAAATTCTCTATAACGTTTTACAAGCAACGAACGAACGCGAACGGTCTCGCGTAACCGCAACCCGTGCAAGGAACAGTTTCACGCGAGTAGAACCATCGGAGGAGGCGATTTCTCTCGAGGTAGCACACGTGCAAGGGTAATTCCAAAGCGTTTTCTCCAGTCCGTGCGCGATTTTACGCGCGTACCACGCGGTCGGTGGCGAGCGCGCGTTCTCGCGGACGATGCGATAACGAGGCCGCATTCGCGCGCTTTGCCCTGCCCCCCCCCCCCCCCCAGGATTACTGTTACTTCTCCATTTTCCAACAGGACAAGGGTTTATTAATATCGCGACCAGAACGGGCCGCTGCTCTATTCGGAGCGCTGCGCGACCGGATTAACGCTGAGCTTGCCACCCGTTTACGAGATTACCCGAACTACTCGTCTGCCTGGGATTTAATGCAGGTATGTAAACGGGGGTTGGATGGGGGAGGGTTTGAGGAAAGGGTTGACAAGTGACTGAGAGGACTAAGGGCGAATCTTTGATGACAGTGATAGATGGTGAATTTGAGAATTAAGTAATATTACATAATTATTTCATAGAGTATTAAGGAATTGTTTCTCTACACGGCGGATAATTAAATCACCCTCTTCTCTGTGATATCGAAGAATTTGTTTCCCTCGTAAGATATCTAAACAACGGTAAAAGACTATTCCAACCCGTGTCCGACGAATATTTTCTGCCGAGGGGCGAATATTTTTTCCAAACAAGTCGGGTCAACGGACGCTACGGAATTTCCGCCGCCGCGTAACGCGAAATAAATCGTCCCCGGCAAAAATAAAAAGAAAGGAGAGAAGCTACGAGAGCTCGTCAACAAGCCGGCTGGCACCGTGCCTTCGGGATTGTCTTCGGCCACGCTGCCAAAACCCCGAAGTCATCCCGTGGAAAAACGGCGATTCTCCCGTGGCCTCTTCTCCCTTCGTTCCGCGGCCAAATTCATTTTCATCATCGAGACGGCGCGACGTTAATGAAGACGAAGGCGTTTCTAATCAAATTCGTCAGACACCCTCGAATGATTAGCGACTCGAATTGAATCGAGAATTTATAATAATCTCTCGACTGCTTTTATAGAATGGAATTTCATGATTCCGTCATTAATTAAAATAAAGAAAAAAAAAGAAGAAGCAGTCTTCCTTTGCACCCTCGATTCCTCGATTCCGGCGTGTTTTGCACGCGTCAGCGGAGTCGCGCGAGCTTTTTGTCGTCGTTAAACACGGTGCCGCGTTAGCGAACGGGGAAAGAGAGTTATTCTCCTCAAGCTCTTTCGAATGAACTTTCTCTCCTCCAAACGGGGAGGTCTTTGAACTTTGCCGGCTCCACAACCCTTCAATTCTTCGCTGTCAGGGGAATTGAATATCCCTGGACACGGAGAAAGAGGGTAACGCTCTGCTAATTTCCTTCTTTATATGGAAGACGTCTGTGCGTCTAAAGTGTTCTGAAACTTTTCACTTTTCTTATCTGTGGTCTTTCTGGGATATTGGAGTGAGAAACTGCAAATTGAATCTAATGCGTTTGCAACTTTCTATTTACGATGCAACGAACTTAATATTCGATTTACAGAATAAAAATAATTGAAGACCAAATGAAATGGACAAATGTTAAAATGTATTTTCATGTTTAATTTAATAAAAGTAAGTAAAGTAAAGTAATTTATCCTTTTTTCAATATCATCAAATAAACAAGCGCTAAATTACATTTTAATTACATTAAATTATTAGCATTTAATAATCCTCCAACTATATCCTTTCTACCAACTCACCCCCCTAATATATATCTCAATATTCGTCCCAAAAATGATCAAAAACACATTTCCTTTTTACGAAGGCACATTTACGATGTTGCGGCATGAACAGCAGCCTGGATCGCGCAGTGAACTCGACTCCATCAGCGTCCTCCTGGCAGTGCCGCAGCCCCGAAACGTTGCAACAGTCTAGAAACAGGCCCGAGTGCTCCGGGAGACGATGGTAACACAAGTTTCTGATGTAGAAAGTTGCCCCGAGGACTCGCGCACCCTAGATGAGAATCCAACAAGCTCGCTAAGCGAGTCCAAGGCTCCTCTTTAAAGAAACCCTCTTGGTGACAGTTAATCGATCCCGTCTCGCTTTTGGGGGCAACGGGGGCTAATACGTCGACGTCGTTACGAGGCATCGCCTCGGCAGACGATCCGTGAAAACCGGTTTACAAGCCCCGAGATTTATCTCTGTACCGCCACGACCTCGATCTCCTCGGGAATTAGCGATTTAAGGGTCGCTCGATCTTCCTTCTTTTTTTTTTTTTTTTACTTTCATCCCCGAGATCGTGTTGAGAATTATTTGGGATTTGTTTCGGTGGGGAGAATTTTGTGTTCCTTCTCAGTGAAAATCGCTTTTATCCCGGATTTTCTTCGGACGCTGTTGATTTTATTTGTTGGGAATAGCAGAGTCACTTTTGAGACTTTTCGGTCGCTGTGGAGCTGCAGGAAAATTCGAGATTCGTTTAGGAGGGAAATTCGGCATTCCTCGATTTTCTATGGAAAATTTCGTTCGACGTTGCCGTTGTTCTTGGAAACAGGTCGAGATTCAGAGAATCTGCGAGATTTTATTGCGAGAACGAGGTTCACGTCGCGGTTAGATTTTTCAAGGGCTTATTCCTTCCTTTGTGGCGTGAGGCTGGAATTGAATAGAAAGGACAATTTGCGATTCGTTTAGCTGAAAAATCCAGTTTCCCTCGATTTTCCATGAAAAATTGCGTTCAGCGTTGCTGTTGTACTTGGAAGCAATACGAATTCCGGGAATCTGCGATATTTCGCTGCGGGAACGAGGTTCATGTTGCGGTTGGATCTTGAAAGCACTAATTTCTTCCTTTGTGGCGTGAAGTTGAAATTGAATTTGGAACACGGCAATGTTTGAACAGTCTTTCGTCTTTTTCTTTAGAACAGTGGTGAAGACGAACTTGGAATTTGGGGTTTGCGAGCTGTTTCGTCCGGGCGCGGGAATTAAAATTGAATAGAAAGTTTGGACGCGCGGGGTTGGTTCGGGTTAAACGTTGAACGAAGTCGAGGCCGAAGCTCGGGTTCTCCAGTCCGGGCGTTATGCTAAATTGAGTTCGAAGGAAAAAAAATCGGATTGCTCGTCCGGATGGGACGAACTTCGGTCGAGACTTTTTCCTTCGATGGAATTTCATTTTAATCGAGTCGTTCGTTAAGGGAAATTAATTTTCATTGATCCCCCTTGGAAGGAGGAATTTAATTTTAATCGAGCTCTTCCGCCCTCGAAAATGAATTCCTACATCGCCGGTTTCCTTCGCGAAGGAAACCAACGGACTCTCGATACTCCGTATCAGACCGAACGCATTGTCAGAGTTATTAACAAGGTTCGCGATGCACGAGTCGAATGATAACGATTTCGATGTTTTAAGCGAAATCGACGGACGCGAGTCCGTGATTAAACTTCCACCGACAGTTTCCAGGTAACGTCGGCGGAATGAAATCGCGCGCACGATTTCGCAATTAAACGCACGAGAATGCAAAGTAAATGCTGGCGGTGGTCTTGTAAACGTCGTTATTCCCCAGAATTCATTTCCCGTCAGATCGGTATTCGATATGATTCGTTTCAGCCTGGCAGATGGAATTCATTAATGCGAATACGAATCGGCAGGGGTAATTTCGTCCGGCCAGGTAAATCGATTAGTCCATCCGTTCTCTATTTTTCCGACAATGACCACGGGGAACGATTATGACATCTTCATTCCTGGTCAAATTACATTCGGCCCGTGGTCTCATTCGATGCCCTTTGACAAAAAAAAAACAATTACTTTTATGTCTTCCGCGAACCCTGTACTTCTCATGGTATTCAATAGAAAAAAGGTTTTACGAATTGCCTATCATAATCGTTAATTATGGATCTTTATTCTAGGAGACAATTTGTTTAAAGATATATTTACCGTCGATTCTTGCCATTGTTAATAGAAGTTGAATAAATCATTCGTTTCACGCAGTTCATTCAGAGAGCAAGAATGGTTATTATCATTATCATTAGGTATTTTCTTATTGCACGTTGAAGAATAATGATTATTCTGTATCAGTACCTTCGTAACAAAGCAATCCTCTTGTCGAGTTATCACACGAGTCCATGTACCGTAGCATCGTTTATTACACGACACCGAGATACAGCGAAACGAGGGGGTGGCCTGGCGTTTATGGCTAAATTATTTTTATCCCCGTCGCGTCGTTCGAAAGGGAGGCTATAAAGGAGCGACGAGGGAAAACGAGACTGATCGGGGTCGCTGTCCACTAAAGTGCAGCTTCGTTTCTGCGTGCACAAAAAGTACAGAAAGGGGAAGAAGGAGGGCAAATGAAAATCGAAAGGAAAGGGGTCGCTGGCCGGAAAGCATCGAGTGCGGTGATACGAGTTCCGGAGTCTTGTATTTGTCTCCCTTTCTTGCTCGTCCTCCGCTCTCGTAGCATCCCCTCCGGTACCGTTCGAACCGGCGATGGACAGCGTTCCACGGCAGTCCAGCCACCAAGACTGTTCGCCACGTTGATCCGAAGATTTTTCGAGAGCAACGGGGGACACGCGTCAGGTGGCAGTTGGCTGACGACGAAATTGATTCGGAAGCTAAGCCGCCCAGCGTCGGGGTCCGCAATTCTTCCCTTGTACTTCCGCAATTCTTCCCTTCTCGCAGCATTCGTTTCACTGCATTTTCCCTCTCCATCTTTTTTGTTTTGCACTGTCGTTTTTAATTCATTCGTCGGCATTCACTGCTGAAACAAGCTGAACAACCCACGAATCCGTTCGCCTCGTTCTTCTTCTGCAACGATCGACGCAGCGCGAACGATCGCGTTTAACGGGGATTACGAGGAGATCCATGCACCGATCGAATCGATATTGATGGCCGTGAAAACGCGTTCGACTCGATTTTCAAGATTATTCCATATGTGCTGGGTGGTTTTTCTTTCTTTCAATAGATCCTCGGCGACGGTGTTCGTTCAACTTGGAACCGTGAATATTTTCACGGTACTCAGCTCTTGGTTTTGAAACGATTCAAAATTCATCGAAAGAATATATTTATATCCGTCTTCCACAGTTTCCTTCTAAATCTTCTATTTAACAATAGTTAATGATCCTACCTCGAGAAATGAATTCGTTCGCAATGCTACAGTATCAATACATTTCCCCAAAGTGCAGCAACAGTTTTTCTATTTATTTCACAAGACCAATGTAGAAAAAAAGGCGTAACGACGGCGGGCAAGCATTTGTATGGTCGTATAACATACTACTCGTCGACGATGTCCGCGCGTGTACTACTAGTATTTCCTGTTAATGTCGTCGGCAGCGGGAAATCGGATTTCCGGTAAATCCTAAAACGCGGTGGAGAATGTCCGTTCTCTTCCCTCTCCCTCTCTTCGCCCCGATATTTTCGCTGGACGAGCCACATCTCTCGCCTGTATTCTTATTATCGAAGCGGCCTATTTCGTCGAGAATTTGCAAAAAATTCACCTCTCCCTCTCTGTTTTCTTCACGCTTTTCAAACTGAAAAGCATTAATGTCCCTTCCATAATTTTTAAGTCGTTTGCGATATTATATTTTACGCTCTCCTTTCTTCAATCGGATCCACGTTATTTCTAATTTTTCTCGCGCGATACAACCAACTCGTTCACGCGTTCCGGCAGTTTTTCAAGAGTTTATCGCGCGAACCGACTCTGCGGAATCGTAAACCGGCAAATCTCGATGCTGTATTATGAAATAAAAACGGCCGCTGTAACAGTGCCGCGGGGCAGGAATCGCACGGTGCTCGTCCATCGGTATCTCCAACGTGTATTGTTAATCATACGCTTTTTTTTTCTGCGAACAAAATAGTCACTCGTTGTCCCGTCCAATTTGCAACTATTCCAAATATTCTCACACATGCGCGATTAAATTCTCGTATTGGTAAATATTATTCCGCGGAATATAATAAAATGATTTGAATTTCCCTTCTTTCTATACCTTCGATTTTGTTCATCCTTCTTTTAACAAGCATAATGAGTGGGAATTGAACGTTAACCCCTTTGTGTCGCACACGTTTCTATGTGCCCGAGGGTGGAGATGCAGATTGAACGCGTCAAATATGTCACGACCTTCGTGCGACCTTGGACAGAGGAGCACCGAGATCAAAGCAGGCAGAAGTGGCATCCCGTGTTCCCGAATAGCACTAGAAACGGAAAGTGGGACAGTCGAGTGTGTTCAATGAGTGCGCGGATCTAACTCGAGTGCATGCACGTGTAACTGATGAACGAAAGAATGTCATTAACTACTTGCTCCAGTTATTCACACGTGCCATGCATCTCGATCCTAACACAATAGTTAAACCTACAAAGACGAACATCTATTCGGGTAAACGTGAAACACTTGCCTGGTGAATTTATTTATTCGAATCGTTTGTTCGACGCGTTTCTTCAACACGATTACTCGATTTACTCATTCGATTTATCTACGCGATTCAAAGTCTCCTCTGTGCACTGTGCAACGACAACGCCCTTCAGAACGTCCCAACAATTCAAGTCCATCTAAATGCAATCCAACGATCGCGATCGAGGTCGATCGAATCACCGGTGAACACGCAGCACCCCAAGTTGGTTGCGGGGGGTTGCCCGTAATTCCCCCTTAAGCTCCTTCCAGGTGGTCCATTCGCGTGTCACGCGTGGAACTCGAGGGGGATGAGCGTACAGAGACACCTTGAGTAGTCCGGAGCCGGTTGTCGCCGATACACGCCGACATCCGTGTCGATCCACCTTAGCTTGTCCGTGTATTGTCCGTGTGCATGTGCCGGGGTCTGGCTTAGACGCTTACACCCATTCGTGCGAGGCTTACCCAAGACGACGTCGACGTCCAACGTAACGAACAATGGGGCGATTAACGGTGGTATACCAGAAAAGCGGCACGCCGATAACGGAAATGTTTGGAAACTCCTTGTGAAATCGCCAGAAAACGATTCGAAATGGTGGAAATAGGGCTAGCTCTTATCTCTTTCGGATGCAAGGGAGATAATGGCAATTCGAGTGCGTGTTCGCGTGAATAATTAGGAAGCACGAGAAATTGTGACGAGAGACAACTTACTCCTATCTCTCAAAACGGAAACGTTTGGAAACTCCTTGTAAAATCGCGTGGAAACGATTCGAAATGGTGCAGGTGGAAATGGGGGTAGTTCTTATTTCTTTCGGATGCAAGGTGAGATATGGCGATTTGAGCGCGTGCTCGCGTGAATAATTAGGAAGCACGGGAAACTGTAACGAGAGACAACTTATCCTTACCTTGGAGGTAAAGCTTCATGGATGTCTTCGGTGAATGAGCTCTCTCTAGGGTAACTAGGTACGTACCGCTGTGGTGTTTTTATTGCCTGCGAGAATTAGGCAGGGGTTTCTAGCGGCAGCCCCTCGAGGGTGAATATGGTTTAGTTGCGGGCGATTTGGTGGGATGTATCAATACTAGTCTGCCGAGAAATATTGTCAACTGTAGCTTATCTCACGCGTTCAATGTTTAAGGGAAGTTTATTCATCCTCGTTTCCTAGATCAATGACTTTTTATTCCATCGTACGGCGATAGATCCTATTGCGAGAGATCACGCATTACCTAAATTGCTATAAAATTGCGGAAAGGGTAGAGCAAAAAAAAAGGGTAGCGCGGTTCGAGAAGCCGGAAGGAAGTCTTGGGACGAGTAAAAAAGTATAGGGTTGACACGTTCGAAAGTCGATGGACGATCGTTGCTCGTTCTTACGGCTGCTCTCGCCGCTGATAAGGATCGTTTCGATCCTCCTTATCGTGATCCACCTGATATCCCGCCGACGCGTATCGACTTTCTCACCCCCTCGATTACACTTTCGGTATCTTTTAAGTGGGCGTATCTTTTGGGTAATCTACGCCGGGGGATCGCACGGTCTAAACCGAGCTTTCGCTGGCCTTCCTTTAATTGCCGCTGCTCTTCCACCGACGAAAGAGAACGACCGTGATATTGATCGTTCGCTGAAAAGATATCTCACGGCTTGGTATTCTTTTAGACATTAGGTGTATGCAGTAATGATGACCGTCATTATTTTATTATAATTGTATTTCATTACTGTTACGCAATTGCGTGCTGGAGAGAAACGGTGATATTGAGTTGACTGTTTATACAGTTTATATGTATTTCTATCATTATATATTTACAGTACCGCGATCAATAATATTATGTTTACTCTTTTTCGAGTTCCAGGGAATTCGTCCGCTTTTCTCGCCGCCGATTGTGCTTCGGGTACGACTGCGAACGCGCCGCGCGCTCTCTTGTCAAGAATACAATTTTTTGAGGGGCTTTTAGGGGTTAAATATGATTGTCAATTTTCGTTTCGATGCGAATTCAAGGAGGAGAAAATCTTTATTTTAACGGCAACCGATAGGCTGTGAAGATTGGCAGGAAGGAACCTATTTAATTATCCTTCCCTGTAATCCCCTGTCCTTTTCTATTCATTGTATATTAATAAACTGTCTGAAATCATTTCCGTAGCAAATTCAATAATCTTCGGTTGAAGTAAAAAGTAACTCGAGAGGGATGTGAAATGGTAAAATGCATTAGATTTTGGTCTGCTGAGAAAACTGTTTATCCAATATTAGCTGTTTTCCAAACTGTGTCCCTTTCTTCCCACTGATAATCGTCTTGAAAGAAGTCAACAGATCCTAATACTCTAAAAATCATCTAGCGCCTGTTCCCCTTCTTCAACACTGATCGTCTCCTCGAGATCCCCCTTTGCTGCTCGCAAAGCACACAGCCGAAAGCTCATCGCCCCGAGGGACGCGTCTTCTCCCCCGACACCTTCATTCGCCGTTTGGTATAATTACAGTCGTCAGACTCGTTCCCTGGAGGCCGCGTGTTTACGCGCAAAAAAAAGAAACGAAAGAGAAAGAGAAAAACTATAAGTGCGCAACGTCTCGGAGAATATTCTACGGGGGGCTGGGGACGCGAGGGGCGGTCGGTCGTTCCACTGCGGAGATGTGGCGCGCCCCCGGCCCGTTATCGCGTTGATAACAGCGGAGGACACGATGCGCGAAACAGGCGACATTCATTAATCGACGCCACGGCATCGTCACCCTTTAAGCGCAAAAGCTTCTGCCTCTCATTAGCGTGGCACCGAGAGAGGGTTGCACGGGGAGAGGAGCCGCCCCAGCGCCACTTCACATTCACCACTTTCCCCACGCACACCCCCTTAACACGCGCTCTCTGACAGTGGCGTAGTCAGGGGATTTAATTCGAGGAGTTTGCTCCGCGTTCAGCCTGCGACGATTCACTGAATCGTGCTAATTTATATGGGTGAATTTGAGAAGATTTCACCACCGATCACGGTGTTATTTTTGCGAGCTGAAGGAGATCGTTAGTTCCACGCTGTCCTTTGTTGCATCCCGGAGTAGCGTGCTTCAGTAGAGGAAAGAGAAACGAGGAAGGTCGTTTTTACCGAGAATTTGGTATTCTAATGTTTGGTTTTTGCTAATAAACGAATCGGGAGAAATTGTAATTGTTTGGGTAGAATAATGTGTGTATTCTATCATACTATAGCAGAGATTTTTTTAGACACATCCAGTAGCTTGTTTCCTTTCGCTTCTATTATCTTTCTGTCAAATGCAAAATCGCTCCGTCGTTTTATTCCTTCGTGATTTTTAAAAAATCCGGATTCGACTTTCCTCCGCACCAATTTCCATGAACGAAACGAGCACAAAAGAGAGTAGAAGGTAAAATAGTATATTCAGCGTAGACTCTTCAAGAACCGTAAGCGCGTATTCTGCCGTCTACGCCACTGCCACTCTTCAGCATCCCGCGAAATAGAAATCAGGGGAAAGATCAGGGCTGAAAGTAGAAAGCAAGGGTGCCGGGGCGCACGGGATCCTCTTCCCTCCACCTCGTCGAATATTCCCTTTGTGCTTAGCTACGAGGAGAACGATAACAGCGGAGAACTGAAGAGAATCGCGTCCCGCCCGGGCTGCCTCGATGCTATAACGTTGGATTTGATGTGGATTACCGCGTGCATCGTTGGACTGTGTTGCGTAGCGATCTTTGCCGACACCCTGGTGATTCTGTCCATTGCGATTTCTCTACGGATCTCTAATCGGAAGAAGGACTAATGCACAGGTAACGATCGATAAGATGATAATGCAATCGTCGAAGTTACGGATGTTTGTTTAGCAGCTGAAAGTAGCAAGACAGGAAATGAATAAGGAGAAACGGGAAGGCTAAGGATGTATCGATGGTGACAGCTGGCATGGTGAAGTTATGTTTTGCAGCAACTCTGGACAAAGTTATGCTTTCCGTTTGAGCTATTTCTGCAAGTGTGCCGCAAGTTTGATTAATTTAACGTATGTAAAAATAGAAGAACAGAGAGAGGGAGAGTACAGTTATAGCATTTCATGTATGGCTTTCTCAATTCTATTATCAATACAGTTTCGCACGCCATATATAGTAATAAAACTGTGTGTTTAAAATATAAAAAAAAAGAAATGATTGTACTCGAGATTCTCTTGGATGCACATGTATTAAAATTATCTAGAAATTCAATTTCAATTCTCTTTCTTATTTAACTCGTCGCACTGAACAAGTCCCGCTGCGATAACTTTCTCGTTACCGATACGGGAAAGAGTATCGTAAATCGGCGGGATGATCGAGTCTTTCTGCGCGACGTTACAACGATGAATAGTCGATGAACGTCGAATTATCATAATTTGGCGGGATAAGGTAACGTCACGGACGCGGTGGTTCCGTTTGATTCGATTTGAAATCGCCTCGCTCGGTTTCGCTCTATGAAGGAATTCCATTTGAATTGTTCGTGCGAGACAGTTACACGATTTATGATAGAATCATGATTGTGTCGACAGGATAATCGAGTTGTTAAACGCTATTTTATATTAACACATTTCAAAATTACGTCAGAATACTAATTTTCATTTTGATGCGTTTAATAGAACGAGAAACCTCGAAACAATGAGAAAGCAAAGGATACAGTGTTATAGCTAAGCAAAAATGTTTTAATTTAGCGGAACATAGAAAGGTAACTATTACTTTGCGTTCCCTCTTCATTTTTTCCCAACCGTAGAAATACGTGTAGAAATCATTGAATCTGTCGCCTTTATGCCCGAAGCCTCGGCAACAAAGAAAGCCAGTATAGAGACCGAGACATTTTGATGAGATATACCATCGAGGACACCACGCACGTATCACGCCATACAAAATTCCTCAGAAAACTGGATTCGTTGGAATTGCTGCGGGATTGATTCGTTTCCAAGCGAACGTCGAAGTTCGTCGCCAGACGTAAATTCACTGGCCGCTCTTCATCTTCCGCGATAGATCGGCTTCGAGGGGCCGACCGAAAAATACCCTCGACCATGTCCCGTGGAAAATCGGAACCCTGGTGCGGAAGTTTTCGCTGGATTTGGAACAATCATTAATTAGAAGCTCGGAATTTATTGGCATCGATAGTTTGGATGAACGCAGCATTGATAAAAAAGAAAAAGAAAGCGTTTTCTTTAATTAATCGTAGGATTATTTGAAATCGTTTATTAAAGGAATTTTCAGAATCTAACTTTTTTAATTGGATAATAATTAGGAAACCTGGAAAAATTACTGAAAAACCTCTGGCAACGAGAACAAAAAAGAAATATATCATTTCGGAGTAATTTTTTTTCCCCGAAAAAACCTCCGCATCCTAGCCGGTGATCGTACGCGCGAGCGAATGCGTAATAAAAGTGTATTCATTCGTTGGAAACGAAACCAGTGGCGACGTTGCTAATTTATTCTAAAGCACGATGCTAACCATTAGCGAAATTAATCAACGTCGTTTCCACACCGTCACTTAACATCACACGCTCGCGTAATAAATTCTATCTCGCTTTGGTCGGGTTCAACGTATGTATTTACATACACCGCGCAGCGGCCGATGCTCCAGCGCGAGCAGGGAAAGAGGCGTTCCGAGACAAAAGGAAGACGTGAGGTTTGTTGAAAGGGGAACGGAAAGCAAAAGGAGCCACGTCCGCGTTATCCGATTGCCATGGCGGGATAATTAGAGGAGGCGACACCGGTGAAAACCGAAAAGTCTCATTGCGATTCCAAGGGGGGACGGGCACGGGCCTCCCTTTTCCCGATCGCATTACACGCTTTAAAGCCGAGTATTTTTGCACGGAACTATCATCTTTTGTTCCAACTGCCGGCGCGGCTGCGATAGACGCCGAATAGAGGAAAGGAAAAAGGCGGATGAACATAATTAAATGGTATTCAAAGCTTGGCTTCGGTCGGAGGAGGAATCTCTGTGTAAATTCATGGGAGGGTAAAGCAAGAGCGGCGTGCTCTATAATTGGTAAAGGGATCTCTCATAACAGGCGCTGATCAACGGGATAATGTTTGTTCTGGAATCCTCATTTCATTTCTCAAAGGATGAAAGGAATTTTTATTTCATATTGTTTTAATCTCCCGCGTCCTCGGAGAGGTGTGTCAAAAGGAGGAACAAAAAAGAATGTAACGTCTAGTTTGCGCTGCCCCCCTTTACCCAGATACAGTTATTACCTGCACGCGAACAGCATACGGAATCAAATAATTTCTCTTACTTTCATTGCGAGAAGAATCATTAATTCCTGCGTCTGACTTGTATTTTTAATAGAAATCGTGCTGATATCCCTCAAGGATAAGGTCGTACGATTAAACTTTACCAGAAAAATGAAAGGATCGATATGATTTACTGCGAGGCAGACGCGAATGATACGAAGGAATAATTTTTCCATTTCGGAAAGGAAATGAAAGGATCTGCAAGACGAAGGATTCGCCCGGCCCACAATGGTCGATAATCACTGCGGATGATAGCGAAGGGAAAGGCTCGACAACCGTGGCAACCGACCAGCTGACTCGATCCACGATCACTGTTTCCTGAATTATGGAGGCGATCTAAGTCAGCCTTTACAAAATTCTCACGTTAGCCATAGATTTAATGATCCGTACGGGCTTGCACTTTAATTCAATTGAAAGAGATAAATGATAGGAAAAACGAGACATATTTATTAACTTCTTTATTAAGAATGTTCATTTGTTGCATTACCGAATGAAGAATTAAGGATGGTCCATGTAGAGTTGTGTCGTTAGAGTGGCACGTCACTTTACATAATTGTAGGGCAAGGAAAATCAAAGGGTCTGTATCTTGCTGCAACTGCTTAATTACGAAATTAAGGGATGAGCCTACCCTCCGCACGTTACGGAATTTACGCCCGCGATACAGCTTTAGATTGATGCTGAAGTTTGTATAGCTTTGGTATATTAATTCTGGGTAATTAAAGCTTGGCAAATTTTCCGTTGTCGACTGCTGCCAGTAACAGTAGTAGTTACATTATATTATGATTATTATGATTCTTGTAATTATTATTTACGCACATGTGCACAGATATTAAATTCTGCATATTGTACATTGTTGAACTTCAGAACAACTGACTCATTATGCTACGCAGTGAAGAATGTGCATGGAAAATACAGCAAATTAATACGTTATTATACTATTAATTCTATTATTTGATCATCATCTAATCCCGCTATTTCGATGCCCATTAATCTGCCCTTATCAAACGGCACTTCAACTTTCTTTCTTATACACTCCAAAGAAAGGACGCACACCTCCAAAAATGCTGCTTTCCCACGTCCACCAGAGAAAATAAAAAACAGAACCTCACGAGCTGGCGCAATAAAAAATCACCGGCAAGGGAGTCGTGACTCACGTTCAATCATCCCGAAGAAGATCGAACCGCATGGAGCCAAGGCGTCCCGATCGTGATAGCAACGCATCTATCGTGGATCGGGTCGTAGGCGGGTTATCTGAACGCGGTGGTCCACATTTTGCCAAGTCGTATCAAGCCGGGGTTCTCCTGTGAACGACGGATTATCGACGCCCTATCCGTTTACATCGGCGCTCCATTATCGTGCCGATCGATTTCGCGTCGCTGTTAGATCGGGCAACGGTCACCGGGACGATGGTTCACGCAGAACGATCTAACGGAAAGCTTTCGAGGTGATCTCGACGGGAGAATAAAGTGTGACTGAACCACGGGAAAGGGGCGTAGATCTTGGAAATGTGTGTGCAGTCCACTCGCCAAGGCAATTGGGGGGATTGCTTTGAAGGGGTGGCAATTTAAAGGGTTGTCGTGCATGCACGTACGGGCAGATGGAAAAGTTTGAATGCAGATAATCAAGCGAAGAGCTTTTGTCAGAAAGGATCGCCGAAGGGATTTTGAGTTGCTCCGTGAAATTGCTTTTTGAAAAAGTTAGTTAAACTATATCGAGTTCCACTCAATCACGGTGATTTAAAATTCTGTATGATAATGATCGTCACCGGACTGGATCAGAGGGACCCTCATTTTCCAGACGGCTGCAGCATCGGTGCGCGTTGCTCGAGTAATTTCAAATTGCAATTACAGCGCGATCAAACGACAGAGGGCCGAAAAAAATCCCATTTGCATCTTGCCGTGCCGCGAAGGCTGAATATTTGAAACAGCTGCGGAACTCCCGATGGACGTGTCCCTCGGGCTCTTCATTATATCGCGCGTACCGCGATTCTCTGCTATTCTGAGCAGTGTCTCGTTTATCAAAACCTTATCAAGGAGGAATATACAAAAATATACACTGATACCAAGTATAGGTGTACTACAAAAATAACGGCGGCTCGAAATAATTCGAGAGAATTAAGAAAAACAGGTCTGTTGTTGTTTAAATGAATCCCTCGCAATCCAGGGAAAAATTGAAGAAAATTAAAGTCGTCGCGCTAACGAGGCAGAACTTGAAACTATGAATATTCGATTCTAATCAAATATCGGAGGATATGTTTCGGGTGTATTTTTCATCAGCTTCTTTCCGGAGACGACTTTAATAAACGATTATGAAAATAAATGATACAAGTTTGCAGTCATCGATTATTGATACGTGCATCGAATATCCGTATCACGTGGAAACTTTGCGTCTCGTTACTCGATCTCGTTTCTCCTCTGCTGATATTCAGTCACGAGAGTTCACGGGACACCCTCGGTACAGAGACATTCTTTTCGCGAATTCTCACTGCGTCTGCTGCTTGAAGACGATGGAACCTTCCCGTGTATTTTTCACCTCCGCAAGATAAATGCACCTGTTCCTTGCACGTTACGTATGTACGTTCTTTAAATTCATTCGTCCCGTCTCTTTGCTCACGCAGGATTCAACAGAGACCCTTACCATTTCCTTCTAGCGAAGCCACGCTTAAAGACACGAAATGTTTCGCTTTCAAAGGTGCGGAGGTCGATGAATGCTATTATAATAATTAATATTATTAATGCGCATTATTTTGTAACTATGACAAGTAACGATTTTTCACAATACTCCTATTTTTAATTCTGTTGATTCAACGTTTAATTCATTTTCTCCGGATCTGTTTAATCACTAAAAACATCCTTCCTCATATTTTTAATTAACTCTCCACTCTGATATCCAGCAACGTCGTAGAGTCCACTCGTCCTTCCCCAAGTTTCACAATTGTCTAGAATATAATGCTTTCCATCGGCGAAAGTTTAGCAACGATAAGAGCGAAAGCTCCGGTTGAATTTAAGTGTTGACATTTTAGCAACCACCTGAATAGCGGTTTCCCCTTTCCACGGAAACGTTGATTCTCCAGCGGTCTCGATCGTCGCCAGGCAGGTGATATCCTCGTTAGTATCTTTCAACGCTGACAATGAGGAACGTTTGCCAGCTTCGCCGGCCTCGTTATCGACTCCGAGTACTGATAAGGAGCAGCTGAAGCTTTATTAAGTTTAAGCTGTTTTATAAAAGCGAGTTAAGTGAATTTCCTCGAGTAGCCATTGTTCTTTACTCTACTTTTCGTTGCGTTTGCGAACATTATTGCCGGCCCGGTCGATTCCTTTAGTTCCCCGAGTGTTTACGACTCGATAAACCTTTCTCGGCCAACAGTTGCGGGTGTTTCAGGCAGTGTTAGTAGCATTGCCCGCGGCCACGTTGCAATATCCCTCGTTCCCAAACATTTGGCCAAGCGACGAAGGCTTTTGCTATAATTCCTGCGCGCACTGGCGAGACCATTCGTTATGGCTGCAAATGAAGTTCGAATCTAAATGAACAGGCAAAAGTATTCTCTATGCGATCGCTGCATACATCATGAATAAACTTTGATTAATCGAATTCCGTATATTACAGAAACTCCCACATTTATAATACAATAAAGAAGCATAATTCAATCATTTTCGAGATACTAAGGGAATACAATTTTCCACCACGATTTTATCTAGCACTTTCACCAACTCTTTCATCAAACGAATAGGTGTCGAGTGTTTGTTTGAAACCTGCATTATCGCCACCGCCACGTTCAAACGCGGTCGTTATGACGGGTGCGTCGGGCTTACCGAAAATCCAAAATCGAACAAGAAATATCGCGGAGCGATGACGTGAGGGCGAAAGCATTTCGGTCAGTTGAATATCAAAGGGACGAGTAGGGTCATACCGGCCGTGAGTGGGGAACACCCGCGTCCGTTTCGATTGAAATTTCCAGATATTTTTGTAGAGTGCATTCGGTCGTTTGTGCCGACGCGAGAGAACGGTCGAGAAAGGCTTTCCATTTTTTTCTCCCCGCCCGAGACCGATGAAAATTACTGTCGTCCTACTAGCAATGGCTACGAAATGTGTTTAAAATTATTTCCAAAATCCTGACGCGTACTTAAAAACTGATTGAATCTTTAATTGGGACATATTCGATGGCTACTTCGTTAGAGATTGAATGCTTTGATTTCCAAGATCGTCCACGGGGGGATTTTTTTTGAAATTTCAGAGTTTCTTATCCGGTTTAAAAGAGTGTTTATCTTTACCATTTACTTGCAATTAAGCTTCGAGGTTTTCCATCCAGCCGTTACAGACCCTTGAAACTTGACAGATCCTCGAAATCTCGATCCCTTGGTTGTCTCGAAAAGAAACCCTCAAGACATTCTAATTCCACGATGGCTTTCGGGTTCCGAAAGTCCTCGGAACTTTCGAGATTTCCAAGAAATTTCAATTTCAACTGCTCAGTCACCCAAAGCCGCGGAACCTACTAATGAAAGCTCTTAAGTAAGTTGAAGATATTTTCATACTTCCGTATCTTCGCCCTCTGGGCTCGACTTTCTCGAAGGTTTTACTCGCCCTTGCCTTCGCCGAGCAAGAAACACAGCCCCAAATTGCCATGCTCAATTCGGCACCATTAATTTAATTTATCCTCTTCACTGTTTTACCTCCTTTAACCGAGACGAAGTACGTTAATTTAAGATCCGTTTCCGTTTATTCTGAATGAAGCTTGTACGAACTGTTTTCACAAATCTACAAAATATAGTATTCATCATACTAAATTGAATATTGTACGATAAATGATATTTTAATAAAAAAAAAAAAAGAGAATTACTACTTTCTTTTAACCCTTTCGCAATAATTGTTCGGTCATCGAAGGGGTTCATACAAGCGGAATAATGTCGCGGGTAATTCACCCATAATTTCATACGAATTGTTCGGGAACTCACGATAGAACGAGCTCAGTTCCAATCCCTACGGGCGGTGGGCGGCGAAAGGGTGAAAAAGGCCGAATCGCGTCGATCCGACCGACGGAACGGTTAATTGATACAGTAGGGCACGCTCATATTTCGCCCAGGCTGGATTTCAATGCTGGAATTCCCGAGCGGAAAACGTGTGGCCATTGAATCCCTAAATACAGAGTTTTTAGCGCGACAGAGCTTTAAGACTGGCCCGCACGAATAAAGATCGATTTCACGCCGAATGAACGCGTACAGAACCCACCGCGTGCGTACCGCGCATTCATTCGTTTTGTTTTTTTTTCCCCTCCGTTCGGCTCGTATTTTTCATTTATTTCTAAATAAAAATCGCCGGTCCGATCAGCTTTTCCGTGCCAACTGCAATTTCCCGTTGCTCTCGCGCGAATGCATAACAACCTCGCGGCCGCCTTTTGTTTACCTTTTTTCTCTTCAACTAGTGAAGAATGGATAACGCATTACAATATGTCTCTCGTTGATTCTCGAGAGGAAGGCGACGGTGGATCCTAATTCTAATAATTCTTACAATACTTTTTTTTTATAATATAAATAGAATGGAATTTAATTTTTGTTTAATTACTGCAATGCGTGATGTTTGCTCTGGACTGAAAACTTTGTAATTAAAGGTAAATTATTATCTGTACACGCTATGAACACGGCAGAGAATTATATTTTCTTTTCTATTATATTTCGAAATGGGTTTTCCTTTCTTGGGTGCAGGGGTATCTTATTAATCTCGAGGATGCTGCTTGCTCATTCCATCTTTCCTTGAAATTCCACTTTCAATGAAATTGGAAAGGTTTGACTCACGGTTTCGCATTAACCGGGATTGCCTTTACCCTTTCCCCGGTCTTATGAAACTAACAGAAAATTCAGAGGAACTCCTTACCCCTCATTGTTATTCAATGCCCAGAAACGGGGTAAGCCTGTTCCTTCCCGGAGACACTCAGATTATTGCTTTCATAGATCGATTTATCGTTCTGCGAATACCGCGAAAAAAAATGAAATTTGCATATCCAATGCAGAGAATTGCATATCCAAGCAAAAGATAGATTGATTTGTAATTACAGTATCTGTTATTTGTTAAGTACATTCGTATAATTAATCATTTCTTCATCAATCGTCTGTTATTTGTGCAATAACAAGCTGAATTTCAAATTAAATGAACTACAATATCGCAGTAGTATTTGCAGACAAAAATGTTTGCTACAACAAATCTACAATACATTGCGTACATCTCTGCCGCCCCAATTTCCCAGCGAATTGTCCTTTGTTAATAATTAAACAACGAACGGATAACAGAATGAATAACATCTCTTCCGAACTGTTACAAACGGCTCCGCGGGCCAGGAATCGGGTTTCCAATTATCACCGCAAAAAGCATCCTCCATTTCCCAGCAGTCATGCGCCCTATTTTATCATTACCATTGAAGCCAACCCTCCCGCTGATACGCCCTCCAATCCCAATCATTGTTTCCTGCGGTATCTGTACATGGACGCGTGCACCGGTTTCCCCGGAGATGCAGCAGGGAATCGGAACTTCATTAATCTTCAACCCTTTGCTACCACCGGCTCCGATCTACAGGTCATTCTTTTCCCCGAGCTGATCCTCCTCTTCTCTTCTCGGTTTCGTTCCATTGCCTCCTCCATCCCCTCCGCGCCCCTTGCGCCGCGTAACTTTAGAGACAGACGCTTGCCCGAATTTCTTATGCAACCCCGCGCATAGAAACGGCTCGTTTGCACAACCGCCCCTCCATCGAAGACACGGCTGAAGCTGAAAGAGGAAAAAGCGAAAACTTCCCCCAAAGGCGTGGTGGGCTTTGGAAAGTTGAAATAGCCGTGTCTCGTTTCGATCGTTCGTTTCCTCTGTCTTTGTCGCCATAAAGTAGAATAAGACATTTTTCGGGGGTGGACTCGCAGTGAATCGATGCGACGGAGGGGGAGTAGAGAACCGTGGCTGATGAATATTGCCACGTGAATTATTAAGAAGTCCCGGCACGTCGATAGCCTGATTTAATTATCGACTGATCGATAGGAGTATTAATTGAGGCGTTGGCCTCGGTGGCGCAGCTTTCTTCTATTTTTAGTAGTCGGCTAATAGGAGGGACTTGGAGCATTGCTTAAATTGGCGCGTCGCCCTTTCGACATTTCAATTAATTGTTCTTAATAATACCGATTGTGCGAGCGGAAAGTATTTAATGTACGACATAAAATATTCATCAGATAATGAAATGCCAACAATCCCTTTCTTCTCTATGTTTGCTTCCCTGCGGCTCTTTTAATGGAGGATAATATAATACATTTTTTATTCTTTAAAAGCGAAGGGTAAATATTAAACGAATACATAAATAATGCGAGGATCGAAATGGTCAAGAGTGGAATACTAAATTTTATTTGGTAGCAAAAATTGATAAATTGGTGAAAGAAAATGTTTCAACTACCTAGTCATATCGTGAGCCAACAAATATTGCATTTTAGGAAGTATCGAATATCCGAAAATCCCACGGCAGTGTACTTTGTTCCAAGTAAAAAACTAAATAGTTCTGTTATCGATTCTCTTTACAATGTACTGCTTAAGGCTTTGGAAATGGTAAACGATCGAATTTCGCTCCACCCCCACCCCCAAGCGAATATAACCCGCGGTTAGAATGGTGTTCGTTCGGTGGTAACTACTAAAAAGATATTAGCGGTATAATAATCGGCTTTCGTTACGGTTATTGTTCGGGTGAAATTGGAAAAAATGTTTGATAGCGCTACCGGCGCGTAATTGGCATTTTTTTTTTTTTTGGCAGGGAGAAAGGGATTCGTGCCACGCAGTACCTTTTTTTCGACTACATGGAATCGCTGAAATCGACGTTAAAAATGCCTTTTAAAATTCAGTAAATGGAATATTCAGAATTTGCGGAAATAATACAGCACCGAGGGCAGGGCAATTTTCAAATGTAAAATATTAAAATGTTCTTTAAATTGCACTGACGAACGAGGCACTTGAAAGATCATATTGTCTTATCCGCAACAGGTCTTTTATGTTACTTTTATTATGCGTTACACCTTCGACATCGAATGAAAAGCAGGAAGAAGCGGAAGCTAAAATGAACAGGAATAAGAACATATTTAAGGGTTGACTTCGCCCTTCAAAGTCAGATCTCTGAAATTGACGCACGATCCCACTTATTCCGCTCCAGCACCGACGTATTAGTCTACAAACGATCTCGCGGAATCCCTCGAAAGCACTCCAACCACCGTGCTCTCCCTTCGCTCGAATCAACAGTAAACGTACGAGATGAAAAGGATCGAGTTCCCCGTGGCCCGGCGTGTGGGGGGAGAAAGGCGAAATGGCAGAGCTTAATAAAAATCCAATTCGGCTGGATTAGCCAAGAGAAGCGGAGTGGAGCGGCATTTCCGTCGCCGCGGGAACCAGCCGTGAACGCAGGAGGCAAAAGGGAACGGGCGATCCGCAGAGGGGTGAATCGTAGGCGTCGACGGTTGAGTACAGAGAAATTACCCCGAACAATGGAAATCGCTGTCGCGCAGTGGCCGTCCCTTTGATTTCGCTGGTACCAACTCTCGATCGCCGCGTTCACGCTGCGTTGCCGGCTACGCGCGAGCGGGAAACGGTGTGGCCTGCTGTCTGCCGAGGGGCGAAACTTTTCACAGTGTCAAACGCGTCCGTTTCTTTGAATCGTTGCCCAAAGCGGTTTCGAGCGGCCGCGTTTCTGGAAAGTACATAACGACTTCTGACGGAGAGACGGATGGGGGAATCGTGGTAGTTGAAACGCAACGAAACGGGAGTAAATTCGATGTAAAGGAGGTCGGAGGACAGGGAGGACATTCGAGGGACGAAAGTGGAGGAAGGACTGTTTCCGACTCGGTTTATGTTTTATGCTCCTGCGAAATGGATTTGTATAACTGGCCGCGGAGTGACCGTAATCTTTGAAAATAAATCTCTGCCGCGCCACATAAGATACCCTATTTCCGAACTTTCAAAATAAAATACAATCTTTGACACTAATCTTTTAATTTAGATAATAATTAACATCATACGCCTGATTGTCGATGAGACATTTGCAATTCTATTTGAAATCCCAATTAAAATTCTGTCCACTTATTTAACTTCGATTGATCAACAATGCAAAGATTCCTCGCAATGAAAAGCAAAAGAGAAACCATAAAAAACCTTCCCAACGTAAATTTCATCTCCAGAATATTTCCCATCGGTGTAAATCAGAGTAATGACATCTTTAAATACTGTGGTTTACCAAGAGTGACCTCGACTCGGAAATTCAGTGGCGAACGCGAAAAGATGAAGCCCGTGAAAAATTCGTATCGACAGTTATCGTCGGTCCCTTGCCACGCGGAAGAAACGAATTGTTCACACGCGCTCGAGCCTCGTGCAATATGCATCCCCTTTAAACAGCAATTTTACGACACCGTTTCCCGGCGTTTACCCGGTAACATATTACGGGTCGGCCGTACGCGCGGCTTGCAGTTAAACAAATTACACGGCTGCCTGTGTCCGTGTGTTTGTTTAATACCCGATGCACCCCTGCCCGTGAAAAAAAAAAATGCAAGTTTGAAATTGCGGCGGTGGATCGTTTAGCGTGACGCGTTATTTTTAACGCAGACCGATCTTTAACGATAGCACGAACGATACGCAACTGACGCTGTTGCCGGGAACTGACAGAATTTTTATTTACGAAAAAAAAGATCCTTTGCCCGACGTTGGTTGGACAAGAAAATATTGCAGGACAATTTATATATTTGATGGAGTGGAATCAGAGTTTGATTATAGCAAACACATTGATTAATGCGTGGAAAAATGTGTCTGAAATTCGTGGTATTTATTAATATTGCGTGTTATTTTATTTGCGTGCGGATATTAAATACTGTTTCATCAATGCGACCGAATTTTTGTGAAACGTGTGAAAGCCTTAACGCGGTGCTTTTTGTACCGCCTACGTGGTGTTTAACGCTTGAGATTGATTGAAAGTAATTTCCCGAGTACCTCGATATTAATTCACACGAATTAACGATCTCCATAATCGCTTTAATGTATCTGCAACTTCGACCCGGATATTACACTCCTCGTTACGTTTCTGTTACAGTCCACAATTTCTGTTCATTGCCACCTGTGACATTCCTCGTCGAAATCGAATCTTACCTATTCATCAAAATAAATCCTCTATTCAATCTTCCCTGAAGATCCAATATTTCGTAAAAATATATATAAAAACCAATTCCGTGAAGATTCGTCGGAATCGGACGACCTGTCGTTTAAGTTCATCCTATCAGTTCAATTTCTTTCATTGGCCATTTACTTAATAACATTAATATGTACAAATTACAAAAACAGCGGACACTAGACCATGACTTGCAATATCTACAACAATCGACAGCGAAAATAAACCATCGATCGTTTCTGACGGTGGTGACCAATGATAATTATTTATCGGAAACCTCGTCGACAGTTACGAGGTCATCAATCATAATTCCGTTAACCGGATAGCGGCGGATAACGCGCGACGGACCGGTCGAGCAGAGGAAACGGTGGATAGGGTGGAAAATGAGGGGGTAAAGAGAAGTCGAATGTCTCTAGGCAAGGGTTGCACGAGCACAGGCCGGGCCACTCGTCGGCGCGACGACGCTGTTGGATCTTAATGGCCGGCAACGATGCTTCAGAAACGTTTCGAGAAACTAAACGAACGAACACGCCGGAGAAACGAATGGGAGAAGGAGGACGAAGGAAGAACAGAGGGTTTGCGTGTCTCAAGGCGAGAGAAGGGTGCTCGTCCGCAAAACGTGGTTCTCGTCGGCGACGGAAACCGCTCCCGGCTACGCCGACGTAGTCCCGGCTGCATGTGTACTAGGTGTAAAGACACGAATGTTGCAACCGTGGCTGGTTTAGTCCGTTAATAGCTTCGAGCGCTGTGTCTCGATCGTAATGTAATTCTAAATCTTGCTTCAAGGTCTTCGGTGTTATGGACACGGATGAGCATGGTACTACTAAATTAATTAATTCCCCAGCCTAGATGCGTGCAGTGGCTGTTTCTATTTTAAATAGAAATATGTAGAAACTATAATGTGTACTGGGTGTAAAGACGCGAATGTTGCAACTGTGGCTGGTTTAGTCCTTGAATAGCTTCGAGCACTGTGTCCCAATCGTAAAGTGATTCTAAATCTTGCTTCAAGATCTTCATGACATTGACATGAATAAACAAGGTACTCTTAAATTAATTAATTCGTCAGGCTAGATGCATGCAGTAGGCTGTTTCCTTTTTAACTAAAAATATGTAGAAATTATAAATTTCTTCAATCAAAAGTTGACGGCCGCGATGAAAGGATCCCTCTTTCTTTGTTTGCTACGAGAATTTTGAGGAAAGCTTTTTTTGGTGGAAAGAGATAAAGTGGTGCAAGTTCTTTCTGCCGCTCTATCTATGCAATATTTTATATGAAATTTACATCTTGCATGAAGAAGAAACGCAACGACCCGGAATCTATCGGCAGCAACATTCCTCTCTCACGTTTCGAAGGGATCCCGCAATATTCCATCGCAGCCAGCAGGTATCGTAATGAAATATAGGTTCCCGCGTGTCGCCGTTGTTGCGCGAAATTATTGTCCCGCGTAAATCTGCGCCGCGAATGAAGTTACACGACGGCGAGGCGATCGATCTTCGGGCGGCGGCCGCTTCCCTTCCGTCAATTTGTAACGTTTAATCGATCAGCCAGATAAACAGATCCGATATAGATGAGAGGATTCAATTTACACCTGCGGTACATTTTCATTCTTTCTAGCGCGGTCTATTCGGTGACCCGGTGGAACGGTTTCTTGCTCGCACCGTTTCTACCTGCAAGAATCGAGGAGAGAGAGAGAGAGAGAGAGAGAGAGAGAGAGAGAGAGAGAAGGGAAAAAAAGGAAGAAAGTGAGCGCAGAAGAAAGTAAAAATGGTTATCGCCATCTGCTTTGACTGAGGGGGACAAAAAATAAATTCTCGATTGCGGAGCGTAAGTTAAACAATGATTGTTCGAACGACGTGAAAAAGAAATGATGAAACCCTCGTGCAAGGGTATCTACATCGCGCGAAAGTTACCCTCGATCCGGACCAGTCCAGAAGGATTATCCGTTTGAGCTCGAACAGATGGAAATGAGTTCTGGGGCGGGTGAGAGAGAGAGAGATAGTCGGTCCATCGATTAGATAAACTCGTTAATGGTATAATTCGCTGATTAATTAATTTAACGTCCCGTCGCTCCGAGCCGCTATCAGCCCGGAAAGAAAGAGTCCCGGACGTTTAATCGCTCGCTTCGGGGGTGATAATGACTGGTGGATTCTGATGGGAATTGTTCGGTCCAGCGAAGCGTTAATTGCAGCCGAAAAGAGATGTAAGAACGTTATTCATTCTACTGGGTCCTTGAATTATCTGATTTCCCTCGAATTTCTGTTACTTTCCAAATGAAGAAGGTTGCACGCTAATTTTTCAAAGTGTTAATCGAAAGACACTGTCGGGCTGCAAACGAATGTTCCAGGCATGTCTAAAAAATTCTACCATTTATTCTACATTCATTTCGATTCGATTCATTGATCATATTCATTTCTGCCAGCTCCAGGTCTCTTTACTGTAATACCGAACATATTTCTTTCTTACTATTAACTTTGAACAAAAATACAGGAAACAGGAATGTGAAATTTATAAGAAAAAATATGCCAGGAGATAGCGAGAAGTATACCTTTCAATTTACCGTTTGGCCCATTCCGATATCTCAATTAGTTTCTGACATATAAGCGTTTAAAGTTAAGGCATTTAAATATCGCTACGTGACCTACATCTTTTCCTCGGAGTTGGAAAGAATTCGCAGACTCGGCGTCTGTTACTACTGTGTGTTTACGTATTTTCCTGAAATCAGAAAGAATTCGCTGACCCGGCGTCTGTTATTGTTCTGACACCTGCGCGGGAAAACTCGGTCAGTACGTCAGTGACGCGACGTGAGCGAGAAGAACAGCGATAAGAGAACATTAGAAATTACTCGTTTCTTTGCACGGCGATATCCCAGGAACCGGACGTCCTATCGAGTTCAGCCAAGAATCATTTCAAAGGGGAGGAAAGCACGCCTCTAATGAGACCCGATCGGATAAAAGATCATTCATATCTTCGGAGTTACAGCTGTTCAAAGACCGTGCAATCGTAATACTTAACAATCAAGTGTTTCTCTGGTCAAAAATTATAATTGCCAGTACTAATTGGTGAAATTCACGCAGCGATTCTTTTCATCTAACTCTAGCCACAGCTTCTAGTCCCCGATATTTGGCTACGGCCCGAACGGGGCACGGATATAGCTTCTTGAAAAGGTCGCCTTCAAGGGGTTACAAAGGGTATATTCTGTGCACGAGGAATACAATTCTTTTAGTTCTTCTTTAATCTGTATGAAATTAATGTTGAACGAGCTCCTGATATTTTTACAATTACAATGGCACCAAACACGGCAGAAATCGCATAATTTTTTGTTATGCTATAATAGTACGTCGTTCTCCGGGAACTCGGACACGACACAGTGATGTATAAATGGACCCTAAAGCAGAGTTTAATTTTCGTTCGCAACAGAAATATTACTCCATGAAGGAACAATGGATTACCTATCTGAAAGCAGAATCGTGTTTCAAAATGTATATACGAGGGGATAAAGGAATAAAGAGCAGTCTAGAAAGAGGAAAACTTCGGAATGGCATCCATTTCATCGCGAGCTCATCGAGAAATCCACTGAACGGGAGAACGCGAGTCGAACGAGAGAACATTCGGCGTCCGGACAAGGCTATCCGTTCGAACGGATCGATGATTAAGTATCGTGCGCACGGTGAACGTATGGATTTCGTGACGGAGGTGTTCCGACGATAAATGACAGCCACGTACATACGTCGTCGGTCTGCAAAATCGCTCGTAAAGAAAAAGTGTGTATGAATTTGCGCGGGCACGTTGCGGCATACGTATAGCACCTATACGGTACGCAAATTACCATGCGTTAACGGAGGCACGCGTCCAAACGCGACGCTAACGCGTGTAAACTCGCGATAGGAAATATAAACAGTTCGTGCACGTAGTGAATTATTCTTCGCACATTTACGGGGCTCGTAGTCCCCGTTTGTATCATCGTCAAACTCGATTTGCAGCTTGGGGAATCTGAAATTATTATACAGGTTCAATAGTCCATTCCGATTTATGGCGGAGGGAGATTGTCGCTACGCCGTTCTCAATCATTTACTGGACAATCAATCTCTGTCATTAATTCAAATTACATTGGAAGCGAAGAGAAGAAAGTTTTCTAACTATGGACGAATCAATTTTCTTCTTTATTAGAAGCTTTCGCAATTATAAAATAAATAAACCGTTAGCCGCAGCAGGAGCCGCGACGTAAACCCGGCATTTGATATTCTTCCGCGTTTGTAAAAAAAAGAAAAGAGCACAGAATACCGGAACGCAGAGAAGCACGATAGTCTATCTCCGCGTGCATGCATATTACATTCCTTCTCGTAAGTTATGGAGGATAAGCCGCACACGGATTTCCAAGCCGCGTAGAGGAATACAAAGTGCAACAAGTAAGCTCTCATTCGGACTAAACCAAACGCCGCACGCCCGCCGCAAAAAAAAATCCAGCCCTTATCTTCTTTAGACATTCCCCCGACGTCAGAAATGCGAGCTTCCAAGTGCACGCATAATTCCAACTGGAAACAGACACGATAGACTAAAAATTCGATGTGCAACAAAGAAACAACTCGCCCCCGAAACGAATCAACAGGTACACCCTCGACAGCTGCTACATAGATTATCAAAAAATCGACAATTGATAACTACGAAGGCCAGATTTGACCAAAGGAAAATGCTGAAGACGCCGTCTTCGATCCTGCTTGATCGATTCAACTTTAAGAACCGCAGGAGCCTGCAGTTTGCCCTCTCGTTGCCAGCATTCGCGTACCCCTGACTCGTCTAAGAAATACTCGTTTTTTATGCACGTCTAGGAGGAAATATTCAGATTAATCTCGAAATTTATCATTCCCTCGCTGTTTTTTCCCGCTGTTTATTTTTTTTTTTATCGGAAACTATCAAACATCGACGGGCGAAAGTTCGCCGGAAATGTTCTTATCGCGGCTGGGACTTCGTTCCCCCGCCAGCGAGCGCGTAAATCTTCGTCTCCGGGAACGAGTAACCGAGCGTTGTCGCGGCCAGAAGATTCTCGCATAGGTATCAGAACGCCTGGCAGGCACACGGCTATCGATCCCGGCCGCGGATCGGCCTCGAGTTTTTCCAACGACAGGGGAACGCAAAAAAATTCAGGTGGAAGTAATGTTTGAAGTTACAACGTTGAGCAGCGATGAGCGGAAAGTGGTTAGAAACGAAGAAACTACTTCTCTCGTTACCGAACGTGAAAGTATCGTGTTCTATTAATGAAACAGCGATTAGGATTGATGCTCGATCAAGTGGATCAAGTTCTTGATCCAATCAAACTTGTACGACTGGACGTACGATTACCGTGCACTGCTTAGATCGATTGGATTACGGTCGCTTTTATTGGCTTATCCCCGGAGTTGCTAAAGGAGCAAATTAATGAAGCAAAGCGATTCACTTTCTGCCAGAAAGCTTAGAATATGTTGCTAGTTAAGCTATGTTACTCGTCCTTCTTAAAGAAGTAACACTTGCTCTCGAATGTTTACTCGCACGAATCAATTAATATCGCCGGTACCGATCGGGATAATAGTTTAAAAACCCCACAATCTTCAGGATTATTTTTACAACAATATTATTTATTACGCTAAAATAGAATGGAATAGTTTGAAGAATTATTGCGGAATCAATATTGAAGATATTAATATTAAGCGTTCGCACTCAAATATGAATGTCAATACTTAGAAATTTTCAATTGAAATATTTAAATCTAAATATTTCAATATCACATACCTAAATATTTCAAAATTATTCGGCAATAGGAAATTTATACGAACTTGCGACTCTTTTGAATATTTACCTTCGCTTTCGTCTTTAAATTAATTGCAATCTGAACGAAATCTTGCGTCTAATCGCGCGCAATGAGCCCGAGGAAATTTTAAACGGACTAATACATGTTGTAAGGTGAACAGTCTCCGAACAATATTATCCCACACGACTGGGAAGAAGGTTTTCCTCCCTTTTATCGTCGCTTCAGGACACCCGAGTACGATGAGCAAAGCTTCCACCCTCTATGCAGCATAACGTGTTCCGTCGATTGGCGCGACTCGGCGTAATCGAAAAACTTCCCGCAGAATTAAACGTACGGGGCCGCGGGCCGGAAGTGGGGTCGAGAAAGAGCGGCAGTTTGAAACTTAAATAACAACATCGATGACTTCGGAACTACCCTAACGTAAGGGGAGGGAAGAATGAAGAGGAACGGTAACTCGATCGGACGAACCACCCTGTTAATCTTTCTCCGCAGGAAATTGCCGACAGCCTCTTTAGGTACGTTACGAATTTCGTATCTAACATTTTTATAAAGTGAAACTGCTGTTAAAAGATTGATTTATTCAGTTGAAGATGATGCGATTAAAAATTAGTGGAATTTATGCTCGAAGGAATTTAAATACTTTTACGGAAACGTTATTGTCGTTTAGCTCCTTGGACACCGACTGTTGCACCGGTGCATTGTTCGTTTTAAAAATACACCAAATCGTGCCACATGCACTTTCATTGATAGGAAAGTAAACCCCAACGTTTTAGATTAAGAAATTCGAATGCCCCCTCAAGTATTTCCTGCGACAGCTTATTCTGCATTCGTTAAAGGGTTAAAAGATGTTGGAAGAGGTTCAAAGAAACTCAAAGAAATCTCCAGCTACAAGAAACTTCTCCATCCGAACGAGAACTCAAGTCGACCCGTTGATATTCGTATCTCCAGAATGGCGCCACAGTTTTATCCCAAAAATGGGGGAAGAGAAAGAACGAAGGCCAGATGCGTTACCCGAGAGACCGTCAAAGACGGCCGTCGTTTACCGGCGACGTAAAAGTGTAATTACTTCCTACGAAACAGGACAAACTTTCCCGGCTTCCTCTCGCCGGCCGCAATTATCCTTGTCCGCGTCACACACGCGGCTGCGCTTCGCTCGGGGTTTCTTCTCCCTCGCCGAAGCGAAGGGGACCGAAGCTGCGTCCGCCGCGAAGAAACGACGGGCAGAGACGAACTACGATAATTGCCGCGGGGGAAAAACAATTCGCGTTAATTATCGCGACGACGTTGAGCGCGACATCTAATTACAGGGGTAGTCCCCTGCCCCTGGTCCACCCGCCAGAACCTGTTGTTATTCGTTGCCTCCAGTTTTTCCCACTGAGATTGCTTATGTCGAATCCGCACCAACAGAGGTAGCTACGTAGATTCCCTTACAGCAGGAGACTTTGTGAAATATCTGAACAAAGATGTCTTTGTGTTTGTTCTACGCTGGCACAGTTGCCGTTTCGCGACGAATTTCTGCGAACGAAAGTTCTACAATATCATCAAGAAAGATAAATGAACACGTGTATACGTTTCATGAGAGCCCGGATTCCAATTCTTTTTCTTAAAAAAATATTCGCTAGCAACTACCCCACCCTCCCACCCCGTCCGCCGAATTAAAAACAGAGCGACGGTGGAAAAAAGAAGAGAGCGTGGAGAAAGAAAAACAGGTAGAAAATTTTCCTGTTCCCCTGTTACGTATACACTTTGGCTTTCGAAAAGATAAATATAGAACGCTCCACCTCTGTGTTGTTTTAAATCCACTGGCCCCGGGTTGCCTGCGATGTACGTGGACCACTTTAAACGCTGAGCGTCACGTTTCGGCGGTTAGAGTGGTCCACGGCTAGGTAAGTGTGAACACGCTGTTTGCTTGGCGGAGTTTCAAGGCTAAGTGCACGGGCAAGAAGGCGCGGCGAGGAAGTTCATTATTCACCGTGCGGGAGTAACATCGCTCGGTTATTGATAGGATGGCTAATGGAGTTTTCAAGTCTATCAATAAGCGCGGAGAACGGCCGAAGGCGAATAATAATAAGCTCCGTGGAAAGTTCGATCATTGGACGGGGGGGGGGGGCAAAGGTGACGTCTATCTTTTCTCTTTGCGGACAGCGTCGGGGTGTGAAAAGAACGGGTGCAACGTTGCAGCAGAAAGTTGTCACCGGATAATATGGGAAGGACTCTTCCTCCGTGCAAAGTGGAGTTAAACATGATCGAAGTGCTCAGGAGTTATTTGTTTTCATCAGAATTATTTTTGCGGTATGTTATTAAAGGACCTGAAATAATTTGGGCATACGGAGAAAGTTTTATTAATCTGCATCCAAATGAAACTAGTAACGCTCTCGATATTTCGAACTCCGCGACAATTACTATGCACAGTGCCAAAGGCGTGATCGAATATTCGACGAGTTTTATAGCAAAATTAGTGCTATATCGGCCGTCACATATTGACACTATTCAGACTTGGCTTCCACGCAGCGGAGCAACATGCAGGACGGAGTGTTTACGTATGTGCCCGGTGTGCAATTTAAAGCGGCGAAAATTGAGCAATTTCGGTGTAACCGAAACGTTAAACAGTAGCCGGTTAACCGTCATTCAATATTTGAACGCGACTCGAGTATGAACACAATTCGCATCGGGTTTATTAAAACACGTAAGCAAATGTTATTACCCTCCCCCGCTGTGTATAGCGCAGTTCGGGCACGAATTATTAACGTTACTCAGTTGTTGCGTCTGTCCCATTACTTCCACCTACGATGACCGCGTTTTATCGCGATCACCGGACCACGGCACAAAGCGGCGAAGATACGGATAACTGGGCGGCAGGAAGTGGGTCAATTTTCGCTTCGATTAACAAACACATGGTCCGCGAGTCCGTTGTTTACCATGAGAATGCCCGTAACAACGTAGAACACCGTAATTCGACTATGGTCAATCATTGTTGTTAATCGAGCCTTGTCATCGGCGAGATAGAAAAAGAAGGGGGTGAACGCGAAGGGTTGCAGCTGAATCCTTCAAAAGGCAGCCTGAAGTGTCTTTAACGCTAAAGGAGGGAATCGTTTAGGAACAAATCTACGATAATCATTTTTACGATGTTTCAGAAGTTATATATGAAATAAAATGGAAGGATAGGAGTGGGGGATGCTTCTCGGGGATCCCACCATCTGTTTCGTAAAACCACTGTCGAGCACGAGTAAGGGATTAGAGGAAGCATTAATTCAAATGCGATTAATCCCAGTGCAGGCTATGGGACCAGGAACAGCTGAAATCCTACAGACTGTTTAAAGCATTCGTGCGCGCGTGGATCTTCGCGGTGCACGAGGCTTAATATATTCGTAATCATTGTCCTGTAGCTTTCGTTTGATCTTGGATTTTCTAACAAACGATTTACCTTGTCCCGGCGCTGACGCTAACCTCGTTCATTTTCAGCTGCTTTACGGAGGAACGAAAGCAGATTGTCGATTTAGCTAGATTTCAACTCTATCCTTGTCGTCCTATTAATACATTCCCCTGTGCAACTATTTCATCGCCTACAATTGCTCATTAATTTATCGCGTTCTATTTTCTTCTTATTATTTTAGCGATTCCAACAGGATTACGCCTGTCGCGGGACAATCGCGTCGGAGAAGACTGCGTCGCGTTTCGTGAAAACGATCGGCTCGTAATTGAGCGGCGAGCATAAATTCGCAAAGTGGGTCAGTAGAGCTGGATGACTGGCGGCCAGAGACAACAATAACAACCTGTGTGCGCAACAATCGCATTGTTTCGTACTTATATTCACGGGAGCATCGTCGAAATCGAGATCCCAAAGGCAGTCGAAAGTTCACTCGGTTTCAGCGGCGGGTACGTTATTGGCTTTCTGCCCAATTACAAACAATTGTGCGCGGCACTGCACGTGGCAGCGTACCAATGTTCATACATACGGGGGGACCTTCGTTTCAAAAGTTTCGCAAAACCATCGTTCAATCTCTCCTTCCGGCATGCGCGGGGTGCAGGCTTGCGAGTGCACACGAAACGCTCCGAAACACCGGACTGCCTTCGCATTTGGCTGATGTACGCGCGCGGATATTTCGTTTCTTTTTCATGACAAGAACATTTTTTTCCACGTTTCCCGGTCGTGTATACAGAACAATGGACTGCATAGGGTACGATATAACTTCTGTTACCACGCATTTGTTTGCCATCGAAATTATTATAATTTAATACGAGACAGGAGGGAATTACAAACGTCGGTCTGAAGCAGATTGCACTTTGTATGATTGTGCACGAAGCATTCACTTTATGGCGATGATAGAATAGAAGGCAAGGGGTATTAACAATTTGAAAATACATGTATAAAATATGGAGACTTTGAGCAGGAATTCTATTTTTAAATTAATGCTAATAAAGCGCAACGATATGACAAGAGGTGATTGAATAATTCTCGTTTGTCGAGCTCCAACGATTCGGCGTTTTCATCGAAACGCCAAGCAGTCGCTACGCGTCTTTTGTGTGAATTTTAATTTCTCGCTATCAGAAGATATTCGGAATATTTTTATCGGCGAGCGAAAAGCATCCCCGCTGGACGAAGATTCATAATTCATCGAGATAATGAACTTTTCCTATCCCCGGCTAGTTTCCACGAAGCACCTGTTACATATTTAACGACGCAGCGAAAACTCCTGCGATCCCGCCGAATCAAAGCGCGATGAACCGCGACACGCTCTCTGTCAGCGAAACGCAAACGAAGGGCTTTCTGTAGATTTTATACAACCGACAGCGCATATCAGTCAGCGACGATAGAACCGCGCGACACTACCGTACACGGTGGGCAAAAAAATTACCCGGGGTGAGAAGCGTGTTTCTCGCGAGCGCGCCATCCGAAATTACCCCTAGCGGCGCGAAAAGTGTCGGCGGTCGAGATACGCGACGATCTCTCACTGCAAAGCGACGGAATTTTACGAGTGTCCGCTGCTGGATATCTTTCGTTCCACTCTGTACAAGCGTGAACGCGTGCAGCGGTGTAATTTTCGTGCGATCACCCGACAGGGTGTGGCGCGCAAACAGGGAAATCTCTCTGTGCAAAAGCTCGGACCATATTGCGAGGGGAAATTGTTTTCCGCAAATAGGCTCGCACGGGGATCGCCGTAACGTTTTATCAAGCAAATGTTTGTGGTTTAAATTCTGTTGCGTTAATTGGTTCTGGCGGAGATTTGCTAAATGAATTGGCGTTGAATAATGTATCGGAGGAATTGTGTACTTGAATATTGGCAAATTTGGTTCGGTTGCTGGGTGGACATTTTAATTCGTTCGAGGCCTGATATTGTTAATAATAGTGTAATTAATGTTAACGAGTTTTATGAATTTTTAATTCATTTTAATCAGAGTACGGTATCAGCGAGCATGCTAATTTACTAATTATAGAAATGTGAAGCATGGGTAAGCAAGAGAAGAGGAACACAGAGATTCAAATATTACAATCATTTCGAATATGATAATTTAATTTCCTGTAAGATGGAGATGCGTCTTGAAAAATTTCAAAGGGACACCAAGAAGAAAGATGCACCCCAAAGTGTCGGCTTGTCACTAGGGAAGGACAGGTTCTCGCGCCGTCGGGCGCATTGTACGTCGACCTAGACAAAATATCTGACACCTTTGCTATCGCGTCTGATATCATCCGCGAGGATTCTTTGATTCCGGGTTCGATCGTATGTGTCTGCGTGCAATACGGTTGGTCTTTGAATTTCAAACGCGCATTACGCCGCGTGCACCCTCGATGTCACGTTTCCTCGATCCGATTCCCCCCCGGAAATCGGCGTCGCGATGCGTCTCCGAAAGAATCCGGCCGATGGAGAGGTTCACGGGAAAGAAACGATCGTCGAGTCATTTTATTTTGCGATCTCGCGTGAACTCATCCCAATGATATTGCTTCGGGTTATTTGAGCAGAGATGTTAATAGGTCTCCGGACAGGACCACTCGCGAAGAACTAGCAAATCGTGACGTCGGATAAATTTCCTGCAGGTATGCTAGTAGCGGGTACTTCCGGTGACTCGTTTCTCTTCAAATCGTCCCGCAGTTTCGCGCAAAACTTGCTAAATTGGAGCGCGCCCGGTAAGTGTGTACATTTCACTCTTCTTGCGAGTAATGAAATCAACCGTGGAAAAGAGCCGCGGAAGAGTTAAGGCGACCTGAATTTATGTATCTTGCGCAATTTTGCGCAGCCCGGGGGTTAAGGAAACGAAAGGACAGAGCAGAAAAATGAAATTAACACTAAATGTACGGAACCCGTGAATTCGACGGGTTGCAGGATTCATGTTTAAAGTGACAAAAATCAAAAATATCACGTTCAAGCAACTTGTATTAATTTTCATTGAGATAATAATATCTGCACGCATCCTACTATATCCGCCGTCTCAGGACTGAATAATTTCAAACGCTTGTACATTGTATACCTGCTTTTCTAAAGAAAAAACAAAAACAAAATGGATACACAATTGAGGCTCGTAAGTGCGGTATTATCAGTATAATAAAATGTACATTTTATTATGAACTAAATTTACATTGTACTGTAAATGAAGTTTCCATTTTATTATAAAGAAAATTTACATTTCATTATAAATGTGAGCCATCGCGTACCAATTTTTCGATTACTTTAAGTTACATGACAAGCGCAAGGTTCGACGGTCGTCTCTACGGCCGGTGTGCAATAAATTCATCGAAGCACCACCGGGGCATTAATATTTATTGCACTCGAATCCAGATAGCAGACAGGCAACGTTTCTTCCCGATTCACAATAGATTCTTTTCCCGAGGGATCTTCCTTCTGTTGCGCGGCTGGGAATCGTGCAAACGAAAATTTGCATAAGCGACAATAACACCGTAAATAATGTTACCGCTTTCTCCCATTCAGTGGAAACATTTTGCCGCCGTCGCGATATCGAGCGACGCCCTCGAAATCATTAGAAATTTCGTAACCATGAAAAATATCAGGACGCCGAACTTATTTTACGACGAAGGAGAGATAATGCTTTAAGCGATTCTGTCTCGGAACATCGTAGATCGTCTGGAAGGTAGACATTAATTGCAGAAGCATCAGCAGCTTCTTAAATGTGGCAATTTTGGGCGTGTGAGAAGAAAACGCGCATGGAGAGTACCCAGAACAGGGTGTTGTAGCCACGAATGGGCGAGTGCCAGTATTTAGTTCGTATATTTGTCAGGAATGCCGGATGACTGTCTTGAGTGAACAGAAGATACAGAGGGAGAGAGAGGAGAGAGAGAGAATGAAGGGGCGCATGGGGTGAGACCATCGAAAAAGGGGTAGTCTATTTAGTAGGAGCCTTTGAAGAAAGCAGCCGTAGTAGGTAAAATATTAATTACATGTCTATTTTATCGCACCCAACATCTCTACTACGTTACTCCTCACCGTCTAGATTCCTTTTTTAAAAAGCATTCTTCACTTTCGAAAGTCAAATCCATGCCATTCGCACAGATAAATTATCCAGAATCCCATCACGCGCTCCCGGCATGGGTGCTAGTCTTTATTATTAACGCCGCCCTCTGATAAACAACCATGCTAATTGCATAAATATTCATCAGGAAGCAGCGCGTCCTACGTATAATATGTAATTCATGGAACATTAAAAATGCACAGGCTACCGTGTTCCATCCGCGTGATTCGTCGGCTGCGGTTAAACCGCGAACCCATTCATGAGGAACTCTTTGACCCCAGAACCTCCCCCCGGTGTCGTAATTACAAAAGATAATGAATCGCCAGCCTGTTCGTCCCCGGTCGCGACTCCCTACTTCCGGTCCACGATACCATCAAAGTTCGTCCGTTCCAGTCACGGTGCAATTGTATCGTTACGCAGTTGCACAGGATCTCGATAGTAACACGCGTCGTAAATCGTCGAGGACAAAACGTGTTCACTGGCCCGACGGAAGAGACGAGACTTAACGCGTGTTCGGTAATCGTCGGTTACGAACCGTTGCGCGGACCGCTTCGACGACGGCATCCAATTTTCGAGTTCCGCACATCTGATTAAATATATATGCGAGCGATGCGTTTAACTTCGGGCACGCGTTGCGCACAATGGAATACGTTGCAGAGTTGCAACCCCGACGTTTGCCCGAGGCGTTTGCGTTGCGTGGATGTATCGTTGCTTTGTGAGAAGAAGTTGACGAAGTTCGGGTGGTTGAGGGAACTTTAGTTTGGAAGTGGGGCAGAGATTGGGAGAGCGCGAGGGTTGTATGATTATTTTTCAAAGAGGTGCAAGCAGCCTGTATTTAAAGTGCATTAATTTAAAACTTTCAAGATTCAAAGAAAATAATGTACAGCGGCCAGGAGATTTAATTAATTAAATTAAATAACCGTAGCAAGCATATTTAATTGAAAAAGTATAACGAACGAGAGCGCACTTGCTTTTAATGAGAAAGTCTCGTTGTAACGTTGAAAAATTGAAGAACGAGAAAATTAAGAAACATGCCGGCTGTGATCTTTTTGGTAATTACGTGGAAAAATGATTAACGTATTGGATAACGCGAACAGCTATAAATTCCACCTTGTTTTACGGCTTCACCCAGCACGTTAGACGTTATAATGAATTTAGTAACGCAGTCGCATTTTAGTAGCTGTTAAGAACTTTCACACGCAGCAGCGTGTAATGAAGGTTTATGGGGCAGAGATTGTAGGTCGTTGCCACGCGGAAAAAGAGCGGAGGTCTAACGAGATTCCATGAGCTTCATTGACAGGCGAAACGATACGCATTGTCTGCCCGTAGGCATTATACAGTGGATGCATCGGATCAGAATGTCTCCCGAGGTGCACATGCAGCGCAGCGTTATTATCGCTTAGCCAGGGAACACGGTGCTCCGTCGCCTATAACTCGCGAATGTATGACCAGGCGCGTGAACGTAATTCCTGCGGCTAAGAATGCGTCAAACTCGGGGAAAAGGTTTTTCTCAAAGAATTTCTTAATCTATTAAGGAAGGGAGAATTTATATTACAAAGATGGAAGAGTTTCTGAAGACATTGAAATTCGAGAAACCGCAGAAGGATTCTCGATTGTCTTCAGAGTTTTAAAAGGTTCCATGGGTTTCTAAACGTTATACAAACTCGAATAAAAAAAAAAAAAGTGAACGGGAAAATCAGTGCTCGATATTTTTATCAAGTTATTAAGTAATAATTCGAATCTCATGTTTCAATTTACTATTTATTAATCTACTCTTCCCATGATTGGTGTGCAGCGAAATGTAGAACAATTCACGTATAAATGAGTAATGCAGAAGAAAATAATATATTTGTTCGACACAGGCTCGTTGACTTCTTGAGAAGATAGGATATATCGTTTTTCAGTGTCGCTGCTGCGATATGGCGAACATTTACGTAATATTTCTCTAGATTTATTGTTAGTTCTGACACGACGCAGTGTCATTTTTCACAGTTGCGAACGCACTTGCTCTCTCCCCTGCTACGTATGGATCTCTCTCTCTCTCTCTCTCTCTCTCTCTTTCTTCGTGGGTTGTACGATTTCTCGTATCAATTGCAGAACGAAATGGCCCCCCCCCCCACTTTCCAATCGCTTCTTTCCCGATCTTATTCAATTTCTTGTTCCAACTAAACGTGGAAGATATAGTACTGTGTCCTGTAACAACCTTGGCCGGCGAAATTTATAGTACGATATAACTCATAAGAACTTGCCCCGAGTAAGTTTCGCGAGCAGGTAGCATTAGCGCACCGTCGGCGAAACTATTTTGCCGAATCAATTGTTACAGCACACCCTTGCATCAGGGTACGTACCATTGCGCGTCGAGCAGTGTCTTTTATTCGTTCGAAATCGTTATTAACCGAGCGCTAATCGCGGTGTAGCAACCGGTGACGATTAACAGCGACGATTTGTAACCAGCGCTGGAGTGTTTAGCCATCGTGCGGCCGATTTGTCGTGCGACCGAGGGTAATGAGCTGGTAAACTACACGCGTTTCGAATACCGTAACACCGTCTGAATATCGTGTACGATTCTCTCCGCCCCTCGAAATTCGCCGGATCGGAAAGCTCTGCGTTGAAACTTCAGAGATTAATCCACAACGGCAACAGTTTATTCGTGACCTTCGCAGATAGTAGATGTTGACCGAAAGCTTTCTTTGGGAAATAGGTAAGACGGAACAGTACCGATTCCTCTGCGCACGAATCCATGGCGAATAGGAAATATATCAATATCGCCGTGCGCGTATCTCGGTAATGAAAAGCGGTGGCAACGCACTCCAATTCAAAACGGTGGAGTTTCGAACGACATTTAGCGCTGAGCGTCGACGGATTCCGCAGTTAGAGAGTTAATCGCGGACCAGCACGCGTCCCCGAACTCCCTCCGGCCGAAATACAATGTGGATCCGTCAAGGATTCCAAGACACAACGGCCATCGTCGAGGATCCGCTCCTCCTTAATAGCCACCATTCATCGCACCCTCCAGCCAGAATTTTTTCCTGGGATTCGACGTTCCGAAACTTGCGTGACACGCTTGCTGGAATCGTCGCTGGCTTCGATAAATTTCACTTACCCTTAGTCACCTTCGTTCGTTCGTTTTTCTTGTTTTCCGAAGTAGCATAGACACTCTCAATCGTCCATTCAAATTCTGCGCGTAGCGCGTTTCGTAATTTCTTCTATTTTTTGAAAGGGTGGAATACACCTTTGCCGCTGGTTTGGCAATTTCAAAGCAAACGAAGCTGAATCCGGGTGGCTACATTTTCGCAGCTCTCAAAGCGAAAAGCGCCGCTGCGCGTCGTGAGAAAGAATGGACAGAGACCGTTCGCGAGCGAATGGAAATCTGATGAGCTGGATTGTTTTCAGTAATATCGCGCGAATAAAATGTAAATGCTTCATCATTTTATGCATTCCGATGTTCGCGAAATTACAATGTTTGCCGCACTTTTGCCAGGCTGTCTTATTATTGAAACGATATCCGCCGGCGAATCATTAAATTCCGGGCATTTTCGTGCAATAATCAAGGCACGCGTTTATTTTACCCTTGATACGTACGATGTGTCGATTTTAACGCGACACGTTGCTTGCGACCATTTATTACGTTATAAAACGTACCGTTTCAGTATGCGCGCAATCGTTTCCCATTGAGGAGACGAAATTGCGAGAAAACTTAGACCGCAAAGGCGTTCCCCGTCGCGTTTCATTTCGTTCGACAAATCACGTTTCGCCACCGGGTTTCCCCGTCATCGGGTGAATTGAATTTAATTAATGTTATTCCGAATAATTAAAAGGAAGGACTCGTTCCGCATTCCGTCCCCGCGACGAATGGAAATCAGAACGGCGAACTGGCTATTCATTAAAATTTAACGTCGCGTCAAATGTTTGAATAGTTTATTTTCGGCTCGCTGCAACGTTCCGCATCGCGGCGAACGAATAAACCGCTGTCTATCTCTCGTTAACCAGTTTCTTCTCGATCCCGGATGCAGAACCGTTTCCCCATCACGTTTATATCCTTTTTTTCCATCTACCATTGACGGGTCGGCTGAAAGGAGGGGGCGGCGGGGCCCTTTGATCCTGCGACAAGCCGAATAATCGACGAAATAGCCTCGCGCCAAATTAAAAGGACGCCTTCGTACTCGCCGCGACGAACCCACGACGCACGATATTAAAATCTTTTGTGGATGGAACGCTCGAAATTCTGCCGTTTTATGAAATACTGCCGCGACACTGTTCTCCAACGCGACTGGGTTCGAAGGGGCTCAAAGCCCGTTTCTCTGCAGTTCGCTCCGGATTAATCGCCGAGAGATTTTCCTATTTCTCCTGACAACAGTGAAATAGATCTCGCCTCGACTCCTTCAATTTCGTTCATTAATTCCTGCTCCTTTCTGATTTACTGCATTCAATTTTGTTTATTATTTAGAACGGGGATAAATCTACTCAGCTTCAAAATTGTAATATCAATTTCATTTTTCAGGATCCTGTTTTTCGTTTTAAACGAAAGGCGGTTTCTGTGCCTGCAACAACAATTTCGAACGAGCAACTATTTGTATTATTTAGAGCAGGGATAAACCCACTCACCTTCAGAAACGTAATATCAATATCACTTATCAGGTCTCTGTTTTTAAAACGAATGGTAGTTTCTCTACCTGTAATAACAATTTCGACTGAGGAAGAAACATGATTTTTTCTATCACGTCCTCGTGAGAATAAACGCGATGTCCGACGACAAGCGCAGCTTCCAGTATTACGCTCACGTTCGGCACGAATTTTTGTAACGATTACACGTGTTCTTCTGGACGTTAACTCGCTGTGTCAGTCGTTTTTACGAAGACGCGGTAGAAGATGGGTATGTGTATAATAGAATTGGAAATTTCTTCTTTAAGTTTCTCGATGCTGCGGGCAATGGTTTTGCTGGTACACCGCACATTAATTGTACATGCACTACAGCAACAGTAGAGTAACGGAGAATAGAGCAAAGAGTACCGTTGCAAAAGAGTAGTATTCTTATCTTTTTCAATATCAGAAGTAGAGCCAAATTGAGGCATTATATATCACGCAAGTATACATGAAATTTATTTCCCCCAAAACAGTGTACAGAATTTAATAGAATTAAATTGAACGTAAAGCACGGAAGAGATCTGTGCTCGCTTTCAGCTTCCGATTATCACTGTCTCTCATGGCTGCATCTCGCGTTTGTTAAAACTTTGCGTTTCCAAAAGAATTACTTTCATTTGTTCGTCCTCTTCAAGAGGAACCGTTATTAATCCCGTTGACGTCGCGAATAATAGTAAATGTAAATGCATGAATACGGAAATGAAGCGAACTCTTTTACCGCTGACCTGTATTCGTGTTTTTCCTTTTTTTTTTTTTTTTTGCTTAGAAAGCTACTTTTTGTATGCATGAGTTACGGTTTAAGTTTCGCCGGGGAGAGCGTGTTAGCGAAATGAAACCGAGGGGAACGAAAAATGCTCGGGACAGGGAACGTTTGAAAAATGACAGCGTCGATTGGATTTCATCTGCGCGATCGATACGAATATAAGAGTTCTAGGTGGAAAGGATTATTTGGGAGTGTTCTTAACTGGCAGACAATTTCTGGGCGGCGAGTTACAATGGTTTCGTTATATCCATCTGTCTTTTTCTGTCGGTATTTTTGGCCAGCCGAGAGATTCTTCATCGGCCGAATTTCCGGCTACGAAAAACGCGAGACAAAAGTACAGCGAAGGAAGGGTCGAACGCGGAAGGGGACAGGGGCGAGCGATCGCATAAAAATTGAAGAGGGCTGCTGCGCAAGGGTGATCGAATAAAAACACATGTCCTGTTCAACCCTCTCGTCCTCTTCCTTTCTTTTTATGGTGCTTCAATTCCTGTCGACACCCAAGTCGCGACATCAACAGGCGTAAATGCGAAAATCAGTCGCGTGTTTATTGCTCCTCTGTGTTCGTGTACAATCAGGTATCTTCATCGTCGAAATTTTGCACAGGGTTGTCGGTACCTGGTATTTTCACGAAGAATTTATGGTGTACCGGGAGAGGAAAGCAAGCGCACCAGTGTCGCCAGGCAAGTGTGCGCTAAATGGGAAATCGAAGTCGAGACATTCCGTTCGATTCTCGGGGAGGTAAAGTTTTTCTTACTGCTTCCCTTAAAAAGATTTCTTCTTTTTTTTTTTTAGAAGAAATCTTAGAAAGAAATCGAGAATTATGAAGGAAAGGATTGCAAAGTCTCCGATGGGAAAGAAATAAAGGGAACAAAAAGTCTCTGGAGAAAGGGAGGGAAGAAATTGGCGCGCTTCGCTCTCGGTAATTGAACAACATCGTACTCCCGCCGGTATCGCGATGCAAATGTGGCCATAGTCGAAATTAAAGGAAATCCTTTTTCTGGCCGCGTGTAAGCCGGCATTCTGTAGCGAACGCAATCGAGCGAATTCTAC
This sequence comes from Holcopasites calliopsidis, assembly GCA_023838395.1. Taxonomy (NCBI): domain Eukaryota; kingdom Metazoa; phylum Arthropoda; class Insecta; order Hymenoptera; family Apidae; genus Holcopasites; species Holcopasites calliopsidis. The sequence goes on from JALHAQ010000026.1 coordinate 376,940, forward strand.
GAAGTTTCGTTCGAAATGAACATTCATTGGGTGCTCGCAGAGCTTAACAAAACACGATTCCCTTTTTAAACGTTCCGCCCTTAGAGCTGTAAAAGTTATTCCGGAAATTCGTCTAATAACAACCGTTTCGTAACACGTTTTCATCTTTGGAACGAGCGTAGCCACGAATAAACTGCGGATTTTCATGCATTTATAGGAAATTTATTATATTAGGGCAACTCACCCTATTTCTGTATAATGCGTGTCCTTTAAAAAAAATAGAAAATTCACTCAGACCACCTTTCGTTCATCATCGACAATACGGATACAACATGTTCTACTTTCCATTTTCATCAAACTGCCCCGAATCGAGTTTTTAATTTTAACCCTTATGCTTCGCGTGGGGCAAAGTGCGCATAGAAATTTTATTATTGGCGTTTCGTAAAAGGCGCGTAGCGATATTCGACGAGGCAGGTTTTCGTTTGAACCGCGAGAGAGATGGAAAGAGAGACGCGAGAAGGGAGATTCGACGGTTTCATCTTTCAAATGCAACATCCTCATTAGCTCGCTCGCCTAGTCGTACAGCCGGGTCGTCCGCCGGATTATGATTACGCCAAGCACCAGTCGCGTTTCCATCGATAACAACTTTCCGATCCGCTCTGCGTCTATCTCTCGAGAAGCAGTTTTCACCGACGCCAGACAACGCTTATCCGTCGGAGCAGGGGCGAGAATGGAATCAAGGAGCACGGTGGAATGCAAACAGTGATAAATGCGAGGCTGAATGTATTTCAACGCGTGCAGGGGGCGGGGAGGGTGGAAGAAAATGTGAAACTGGCTAGTGTGTATGAAGGAAGGGGAACTGGGGAAGGAAGGAAGGAATAATGAAAATGCTAAGAACGCACGGCGAAGATGGTGGTGAAAAATCAGTGCCGTAGTTAAACGCCGCGAGACGTGACCAGGAAGTCGAGGGATTTTTCGAGAATAACGAGGCTCGCAGGGGTTGCGAGCGCGGCCAGCGGACGTTAATACGAATTTCAGCCGGCTTCTTCTGCTATCTTTGGAATTTCGATACGCGCCGCCTTCCTTTGCTTGGAACCTTTCCACCATTGTCCCGAGCAATTTATACCGCGCACAGAGAAAACTGGAGGACGTAGTAAAAAAACAGAAAAGAAGGGAGGAAATAAAGCAGGAACGGGCGTTCTCGTCAAAAAGAAAGACGATAAAGCAGCCAGGACGGAGAGACAAAGTGTCGTCGAAAGGGGCGAGGAGAAGAAAAAATCGCGCGTGACGATCGCGAAGTACGAACGAAAGCATAACAAAACCGTGAATGCCGGTGAAACGAAGCGCGCCAAAGGAGGCGAGTCGAAGCGAGCCGCCGTTTTTAATTAAACGCGTTCTGTTTATGGTTTTTGGAATTCGGCAAAATCCGAGCTGCCTCTGTTACTGCGCGAAACCATCGACGATTTGTCCTCCGTTCCTGTTTCATCGATACAAACCGCCCACATCCGTGAACGCTCTTCTATTTTCTGTCTTCCGATAAACTGGGCGACTACGAGGCGAGAAGGAGGCTCTTAAGAAGAGAACGGGAGATAAAGATTTTGTACGAGAAAAGCTAGGGGGCGACGTGGCAGTTCGATACGTGGCAGGGCAAAGCGAATGGATTAAAACAGACTAATTTCCAAGATTAACGAAAAGAGAAATGGAAATGAAAGGGGAATGAGGATAAAAATACGGACAAAGGGCTGAGAATTTGCTTGTAATTAACCAGCCTCAAACACGCGTTAGTCTATCCTACATTCCGTAGGGGCTGGTAAGTGCAGAAAGGGGTGGACACGGTAGCTACGTCTGGCATTAATATAAACGCGAACCTTTGTCATTTCCATTCGTGATTCTTCAATATCTCCTCATCTCTCTGGAAATTTTTGCATTCGAGCGCGAGCACCGGCACAAAGAGCGTCTTCCGTGCTACAGTAAAGGAATAGAAAAGGCGAGGAATGGTTATGCAGGGGGCACGGAGCCGCGGGGGGGAAGGAGGAGATCGTGAGCGAAAAAAGGAGAAGGTACGTATAACGGAATGGAACAAGTACGCTTGGACGACGATGGAACGAGGACGCCGCTGGTCTTCGGAGAGAAAAGAAAAAAGAAGAAGCTATAACGGTGGAGAAACATGATGGAATTTGCATTCAATTCCCGGTATAATTGACTAGTTCGATTCGCACCTCTATTCAAACGTCACGAGGAAAAATGTCGCTTTATTTGGAATTAATAGGAATTCCGTCTGCCTTCCGAGTCGCTCCTCCGCCGCTGCCCCCTTCACCCCCGCCGTCCGCGTTTCCCATTCGCATTCTTACGAGTACGCTTCCTCTGGCAGCCTCGCCGCTGGAACTTCGTCCGTTGACAGACACGAATTTGGTAGAAGAGCAAGAAAAAAAGAAGGGAGGCAGAGGGAAGAAAAACGATCGTCGAAGGAGAACGACAAAGAATGACGGGAGGCAGAATTCCCGTTCCGTATTGATCAAAGAAGGATGACAAACGGAAACGAAAGGAGCAATCCATGCGATTACCATTATCGTGTCCGTAGCGTAGTTAGCCAAACCGCGAACGAGCGCGCTATTGGTGCCGAGAGCAATCTGTACATGTTATTTTATAGACCGAAGAGCCATTATTACGAAAATCAATAATAATTCGCCCGCCGACGGTACTAAAGTTTTTGTGTTCAGCAGATAAACAAGTAATAAAGGGTGTCACCCCAATACTCGCCCCCCTAACTTTATCTGCGCGCAACGAGATGTGCAAGCTCTTCGGAGAAGTTCATAAAAACAGTTCCATTGCTCGTTCTTCCAGCGACAATATTCTCGCGCGACGATGAAGCTCATACATAGCAGATCGGTTGGTTCCAGAATTTCCCATGCTTGCCTACGCGCGAAAGGTATACACCGGTCGAAAACAAAGATCAGAAGGCGTGCGATTCCGCGTAGGAGCCTTGCTGAGAGACGGAAGATTAAAGGCGGAAGGGGTGAGCGCAGCTGGAGGGCCAGTTCCGCTCGATTCCCTCTACAAATCAAGCGGCGTCGCGCCTGCTTACATTCGAATCGCGAGTGCAACGGTGCAATACTCGAAATTAACATAAATTCCCCTCCTCATTCATCTCTATTCAGCGGGACCTCTTTCTACGGAGCCGCTCCGAGAGGCGCGATACCGGGCGGCACATGCGGGAACGGAAGGTGTGCACGTTTCGGGAAGCGTGCGAAGGGTAGAAACGAGGGACGAACGCGTCGGTGTACCGCTAGCAACGGACAGAGAAGGGGATATACCTGTGCGTTCAATACGCATGCGAGGTAAAGCATGCGCGCGGGCGCGTGCACAACAGTCTCTTTTTCGATCGGGCACGACGATTACGGGCAACGACGTCGAGGTAGCCGACGACGAGGCTCCGCCGACAACGTCAGCTTCGCCGCGGTTGCGTTCGGTACCCGTAGAGGGTATAGCGTTGCAAAGGGGTAGTAAGCTCGACGGTGGGGATGCTGGCTATGGTGGGATCCTGCAGACGTGGAAAGGGAATGCCTGGTAGTGGTGGTAGCCGAAGCGACATTGGCGACGCTAACGTCGACCGCTCAGCCTAGCGGTGTGTACCGCGCGACCCGGTCCTCGATACTAGTGCACGCGAGCGGAAACTCGCCGATCGCCGGTGGCGGGTAAAATACTCCCTCGTTTCACCGTCAAGACCGCGTCGACGGTAAAGTCCGTTCGAAACCGCTCGAATATTCCTTCGAACGCGGATCGCGAGAAAGAAAATTGATAGTCACACGTTTTCGGGCTGACTATCCACAGGAGGGGGGAGGGAGGGGAAAGCAAAATTTTTCGGAACGACAGAGCTCTATGATAAGAAATAGAAGAACCGAGAAGACGTGACGAAGCATCGCGTGCCAGCGTGAGTGTTACTTCGGCGTTCGACAGTGATCGCGCGTGTTCCCTACGGATTGCGTGTTCGCCGTCAGGAAACAGTGGGCCCCAGCCGGAGTTTCGGCAGAGTGATTCGGAAGTGTGCTTGCGTGAAGAAAAAGGTATCCAGATAGTTTCCGGTTAACTCGTTACTAGAATTTGCCGTGCCGATTTGCTCGCGCGAGTCCTTCGACGACGTTGCGTGCGTAAGATGCGGGGCAAGCGTGCGAGGGACACGCAGGACGGGGATACAGGAAGACTGTTGTGAGTCGGGAACGCGAAAGAAGTTCGGTGCACCCGTGTGACACGGGACACAGTGTCAGTGGAATTGGTGGATGATGATGCTTGATAACCGGTTGCTATGATCGTGCCGCGGATAGTTCACGTGGAACGATCATGATTTACTTTAGGCTGCACCACGGGAGGAGTCTACGGTGCAACGCGAACGCAAGACACTGGAACGTGTTCATCGTACCGGTTTTCACGCTTTGGATTATCGGCGCGTTCTGCGTGAAGGACAGTGAGTACACAAAATCATCTCTTTCTCTTTCTCTACCAAGCGTTCGCGGTATGAACTTTTGCGTTCGATTAGACTACAGAGTGTACGAAAGCGAGTATCTCGAGTAAATTGTTTCGCGTCCAGCGTTCTCCTTCGCGGACGTGCGAACGCGCTGGCCCCAATAATTTCTCTCTCGCGCGTAATGGCCTGTGTCTTTGACGCTGTTTTATCTCCCTTGTACGCTCCAGCAATTTCTCGATACAAACGCTTTAACACCATCGACGTGTCACCCGAATCACCTGAATCGATCATTAAAACACAACGTTTCAAAATGTTTGAAAAACAGTATGTAGAAAGTTTGCTTACTTCCGCGACGCAGATAGGCTTTTAGTTGAAGAATTTCAACACGGTGGAATCATTTTTCCCTTCGCAGGCAAGCTGATTCCAAGAGTATGTTTTCTTTGCAACGGATGATCTCGATTGTTGCGCCTTACTTGATATTCCGACGGCTTCTTCCGGTAATCTCGCTATTTTCGCGCGAGACTCCATTCGCTTGGCTGGGCGAGAACCGGTGACGTTGTTATCCGAAATTGCTTGTCGAAAAAAAAAGATCTTTATGCAAGAGGAGAGTAATACAATCTAGACAATCCGGAAAGCCGACTCGCAGAACTTTGATACTCGCTTCTGGCACGGAATAAAGTTCTCCAGCTTTGACATAGAAACCCCTATGCTTTCCCAAACCTTTATATCGACCGTGAAAATTGCCAAGGATATTATTTAGTGTTAATTGTCAGACAATCGAGAAGTTTTTCGTGGATTCACGATTAGAATAGGATTGTATTAATTATAAAAGAATCCCATCGAGTAGAGCCTGGTTATTCCATTGACATTTTCGACAATTAATTTTATTACTATTTCCATGCCTCGACCAAGGTGCGATAACCCAGCCAGTAAATAGTACACGAACGAGTCCATTCGAACGTCGGCCCGCAGGAGAATCCGGCTCGCTTTGATCCCAACCCCAGGCATTCGGGGTTAATTAAGATCCCGCGAATCGATCATCGTTCACCACTTTAATCGACGTTGGCCGTTCCCACGGCGGAACTTGAAACGCGCGTTACATATTCATCGCAACCTGTATGGACGCAATCGTACCGCGCGTCCGCACAAAGACACAACTTTTCGCTTTGACTCGGTCCACCGTCGTATTAGACCGTGTATCGTTCGGCCGTGCTTTTGCCCGGAAACAAGAAGAGCGCCGCACTCGATTGACCTCGGCTTACTTGATATTCAGCTCCTTTCCTTGGCAGCGGCGTACACGGAGCGCGGAAGCTACCGATGAAAACGCAGATTCGACCTCGTCGCGAAGTTGTTTCGACCGGGTCGGGCAGATATTTTCGCCGACTCGGCGGCGCAACGCGTTCTCTCGCAAAGATTTAATGTCACGGGGGACGAAATGTGTGGCCGTGTGAATTTGCCAGGCCATGAAACTTCGGGATGGTGTACACCTAGGAATCCCACTTATCCCAAACTTATGGCTAATGTTTTTCGTTTTCAACAATTGCCCTTTTTACGATGAGTGTACAGTAAGTAAGTGAAAAACATATCTTTCTTAGCATCGATTGAGTAACTATGCCATCAGACTTCAGTGGATTCGAAAAACATTATCAGTTGTTAATGTTAGCAACATTTATTAGAACATTAGCAGTTCTCGATATCTCTCGCGGCTATATTACTTTTTAAGTCTCTCAGCAAGGATTTTGATTTGCAAAACACTTGGGCTTTTCGCACTGGTTCTAAAATAAGTGCACAGCCTATTTTTCGTGGTCTCCGGGTGAATCACTGTGTCACCAGAGTTCAGTGGATTAGACAAGAAACATTAGCAGTGTTTTCATTAGCATTGGCAACATTTATTAGAACATTAGCAGTTCTCGATATCTCTCGCGGCGATATTACTTTTTAAGGCATCGAGATTACGCGACTCTTTATTGGACGTTCGCTCCATGGGGAACTCTAGCCATTTACGTGACGCTGCCATAAACTGGAGGAGATTAAGCGCAAGACAGTGCTCTCGCGGCTCGAGCCAACTATTACTACGCTCTTGGTTGAAAGTAATGGTTACGCTCAGTATGTATCGGCAATATTCGCAGCTGTATCTCACACGGATGATCATTCGGCTTGTTGAAGGGCATGATAACAGGCGACGCGTAGTGCATTAGGGAATCCTATCGCTCTCTCTCTCTCTCTCTTTCTAACATATCATCCAGACATCACGAGGAGAAAGCTGGGAAGTAACCGGCAAGGGGGAATATGGTAGCATAAACTGCTGACAAACTATTACTTCCATCCTCTAATTACTTAGTGATTTGACACCCGTATTTGCTCTGCGCTGCCCCGCGCCGACCCAGGGGGAATCAAAGTTTACTTTCCTCCGATCTGTTGAATCTTCGTTAGATTCTTCTACGAGGAGCTTCGCGAGTTTCCACTGTTTTAGCACGGTGTTCGCGATCCAATGGATGACTGTCGTTTCTCATACGGTCACAGCTGGGAGGAAAGATGATGGCTTTTTCCGGATGAGGTATTTCCGGTCGAAGAATCGAAACAGTATCATTTACGCACTCGTCAACCCTTCTCGCGACTCATCGCGCGTCATCCCGTTCAGCTATTAAACACCATCTCGGTTCATCCCGTCGACAAACAGATTCCGATCCGTCCTCGGAAGTTTAAGCCGAGCTTACCTCGAGCCCATCGTCCTTCGGCTAATCGCGCTGCAAATCCACCGGGGCTCGAAGATTGCTTCTTTCGTTAGTCGAAGTGGCATTCTATCTGTAGAAATTGCCGCTCGAGACGTTGCACCCTCCGGCAAGTTGGTCAAGGTTGGCCAATCGATATTGCATCGTTGGCAATTTTTTCATCGAGGGAAAAAAAAGAAGAGTAACGTGTAAACGTTCTTATTGAAAGAATGTCGTATCGCTTCAAGCTAATACGAAAATCACTTGAAACTCATGACAATTGCAAAAATATCGTAGCTCCCTCCCGGGATAATAATTTTACAAGCAAACCAAATTGACGGCGACACACGTTTCCCGTGCAAGACGCCCGCGCATCCATTCGTGCCCGTAATGTAGAGACATCCAGAGTGATCTTATTATCGCATTATTAGAGTAACATAGATTCTGGCGGCAGCGTTCGCGTTACGCGCGGCAGTACTAAACGTTCGCGGTATTATTCCGGCGAATCGCGCGCGATATAGATCTTCGCCGTTTCCGAAATTCCGTCGACGTGGCCTTCTGATAACCGAGTCACGGATGTTCGGCGAAGCTCGTTACGCGCGGCTATCCAAATGTTCTCGGGGATCTCGTCATCAAATATCTCGTGTATCTCGCGCGCGGTTCACGCGGGTGATTGATTTTAGCGGCGGGTGAGGTATGATCCCCCAGGGTTTCGCCATAAACTATTTACCGGGGATAATGATAGCAACTGTGCGGAGAAGGATCGCCGGCGAGCTCTTTCAAATGTGAGGTAATTTTTACTTAACGGTATTCTTCTTTTATTCAAGGAAGCAGGAGAGTGAAATGTAGGGTAGATTGGTGGATTGGGGTAACGGAAAGTTTGCAAATCGTTTCGTATGATTCTGGACGGGGAATTGGAGCTTCGAAGGGTGAAACTTCCAAGGGTTCCTGTCGATTTAACGTCAAACGCGTTTGCAATTAAGAAACCCAAACCGAAATACTAAACAGGAAAAACAAAGTAATAGGAGAAAAACAGGAGATAGAAGTGGAATGGAAATAAAACGAGGCAGGTATAGATAAAAAGGGGTGATGCCCAGGGAGAAAGCAAGGAAAGAAACATTCGTTAGGCAAGTAGCAAGCAAGGGAAAAACGGAAAGACGTTGTTGCCCCGGAGCACGATCGCCGCTCGATACACGAAACGTTCTCTTTTACGGGGCCCTCCAGTGACAATAACGTGCAGTTTCGGGATCGAAGCGCACCGGTGAATTGCCTCGCAATACGCAAGCCAGTCGCCGGGCTTGACGTTGATGAAAAGTAATAGGTTTGCTACGTTGCCTTTTATTATACACTTCGCTCCACGGTTATACCTAACGGACGTGAAAAATACAACGGCACTCGATGAACTGCGTTGGTAACGCCTCTTTGAAACGCGAGCAAACTGTGTGTCGGGCATTGAAAGATGAGCGCGATGGGGACTGTGAAAAAGAATTATTTACAATAACATTGTGTCTATCACCAAACAATTAATACGCGAATGTCGATAGAACATATATCTCGTGGAAATATGCATCGAGAGAATTAGGGTTCATTATTGTAATTGCTAGACAAAAGAACTGCAATTTTGTCAGGCTGAAAGGCTAACGTTTCCAAACTTGTTGCCTTGCCAAAATATTAATGTTTTTTTTTATTATACATAGATTAATATAAATGTTTTCATTGTAAATTTTATTTGGACAGACAACAACCAGTTCACCAGCAACCAGTTCAACAACAACACCAGGGGAAAATCGTCCGGCTCGTTCCTAGTTTTACGGTCGACGAAGATTCGCACGATCCCCCGTCGACGTTAATTGTAAGGGAATTCGTAAATGAAGCGCGGTTAATCATTATCCTCTTAATACGTTTCAAAAATGTGCTTCTCTCTCGTCGACGAATTTTTCCCTCCCACTCGATATCGGCTGATGATTTATCGAGGAGTGTTCGAACGGGCGAACGTTGATTCGGCGAGTACAAATTGAAACGAACGGGACCACCGCGTTGTTTGATATTTATGTCGGGGCCGGTATATCTCAATTTCGAACAAATTTAATAAACACGAGTCGGCGAGCGCTGGCCCGCCGTAAAATCACGCGAAAAGGAACGCGCGGCAAAATGCACCGAGTCTTCGCAAAGTTCATCCGTTTGTCCCGTCAAGTTGCTACGGAATGAAACCAACCTTCGTTTTTTTTTTTTCTTTAAAGATCTTGTTGATTCATGTAGAACCGTCGGACATTTCTGCTTCACGAAATTCGAAACTGTAACCTTTGTACCAGAACGTTTAGGAGAGTCCCACATATTGCACGCGCGAGGTCCACCTCTAATCAACTGCTGCGCTTCAAGTTTACCGAGTGGAGTAGCCCAAAGCGAATGTTAAGGCCGCTTTTACACCTCGGAGAAACCGCTCAGCGAAACTTCGGCAAGAGCATACACGAAGCACAATTTATCGGTGTATACGCTTCATAGTCAGGCATCATCTTGGACTCCCGATGTTGCTCGTACTGTCGTTGTAAAATGAAGTGCAGCTCCTATTTGTTTACCAGTATGAGACAATCGGACACCATTGGAGCATAATTAAAAATGAAATGCAATCATTTAATCGCAAACAGCTGATTTCTATCAAACCTCACGAAAAATTGATACAATTCTACGCCTATCATTCGTTACTATGAACCATCGAAGAGGCGCGCATCCGATGCAAGGAAAGCTCAAGAGAATTGCAGGGAGAGCGAAGGCGGTTAGGAGCTAGTCGGAGAAGTGGCAACGCTCGAGTAATGCAGTTTCGTGCAGGCTGAATATTTAAGCGATCGCTAGTCGTCCGGCAATTTTCATAAAATCCCGTTTTGCCTTCGAGGGGGGCGAAGAGGGGGGTTGGTAAGTACCTACGTAAGAAGAGTAGGTAGGAAGGTCCGGTTGAAAGCTGGGCTCTGCCGTTAACCGGCGCCAGATATAAAAGTTCCGGTCTAAATTATTAGCGCGGCAACATTATTAACCATTCTTAATTTAACGCTGCCCTCCGGCCTGGCCGGGCTCCAGTTTCGTGGCTTCGTGGAATTAGCTGCCTCTTGGTCGCGGAGCAAGACCTTGCCTGCGGTAATGGCGGAGTTTTGCTGGAAATATATATTTAATTACGTTCTATCTTGTACGTGAGACAGGGATGAATAGCTTGGTATATGAGATTCTCCTAAGGGGTCCCTAAAGTTGAGCGTTTGTTGCCTGTAATTTTAGTAGCGAGTATCAAATGTGTTCCGAGCTGAGCGACTTCGCGTAGTTTTCTGCAGAAAGGTTTTTAAAATTATCGGGCGAGTCTTGGCATTGACATTTTATAGATTGGAAACCCTTTCAATCATTTATGTGTTTCTAATACGTACACGCAGAAATTGCATTCGACAAATTTTGCTTTATATTAACAAGCAGAAAGGTACTGACAAGTTTAAAAGCGCTCGAATCATCGGCATTAGCCAGCCAGTCTTTCGAGAAACTTGATTAACTCTAAACTTTATCATTCCAGTAATAGTACGGTATGCGTTGGCTATTCTATTCACCAGCGAGCATACCCTTATCGATTCCTGCGAGCTTTGCAAGGGCAACAGAGGCGCGTGAGTTTTAATTTTGTAACCAGGCACAGCTCGTTGCTCCATTTGTCCGCGGCGCAACGAAAAGGAACAACGGGACTCGGTTTCCATGGCGAAGAACCGAAGGGCGGCGTTCGACTCGATACTACCTTCGGGGAGAATGCTGTTACGCGGACCTTTAACGTTGCTTAAAAGCCAGTTGAAAGAAGCAACAAAGTTACGTTAAAAACTCCGCCAGCAAGCATCGAGTAAATTAATTAAAAACTGATTCCCCGGCTTTCTACGTTCTCCGATTTTTCCTCGTAATTGTCGGTGGCAAGAAGATTTCTCAGCCCAGTTTCCAGACCGAAATATCACTCGCGCACATTTTCTCACCTTTATCCATTATTCCCGCACTCCAGTTACGACTACTTTTCACGTAACGCGCGCGCGCGCGCGCGCGCGTGTGTGTACGCGAAACCCTGTATCATCAGCCCTCGCATGTACGACAAACCCTCGACGGCGACGTCGAGGATCTTCGCGTTTAATGCACCTTCCCCTGACAACGGTGTCGTACTTCGAGAAACCCCTCTCTCTATCGGGTATTGTGTTTTGGCGTTACAGAGACTGCAGTGCCATTCTTCCAACCGGTCTTCGATGCCACTTGACCTACATGCACGCCTCGTGCTCCGTTTCTTCGCTTCGGACCGAACCGCCGCTGTCAGCCGCGATACGCTCGATGCATATGTATGGCCGAAATTACGTTGTTTAACGTGTTACGCGGCCACGCTCCATCGTGGAAAGTCGTGGTGTCGGTGTCGGAACGGGAACAGCGGAGTGTTCCCGATATTAGGAAGATCGGTGGTCAAATTGCTAGTGAAAGTAAAGTTAATTAGTGAAGTTAAGCGTTATTAGAACACAAGTTTATGGCTACGATCGAACTAAACTTTGGTCACGAAACAAGCATTATTGTTCTGCTCTAAAAGAAATAGGCCGCGTCCCACTCTATCCACAGAATCAACGAAAATAAATTTTCCAATATAGAAATATTATGAGGTCTTCGAATCGTCTTTCAATTACAGAAAGTTTAATTGGAGTAAAAGCTAGAAACCCCGTTGTGTTTTGGTAACGATTAAAGGTGGCAGGGACGATTGTCGCAGATGTCATGTGCAAACTATTAAGTAAGGTTTAGTGCAGGTTTAGTAAGAAATGTTTACTAAAAGTCAATTGCAGCGGTGTCCCTTCTCAAAGAGCAGCTTCCAGGCAAGTTACTATCACGAATGAAGTGTCAATAGCCTTAAGCATAGATTTGTCGAGTAGAATGTGCTAGCACAAACAATGCTGCCTTGGAGGATGAAGTGCAGTATAACTTCCGGGAACAGTTCCATCATCGTTCGTGTAATTCGCAACACTTTTACAAGCTGATGGAGTAGCCAACTGTTGTCGGTGGGTGTAGCGTAAACAGCGGATGGGTAGTTATGTCCACAAGTAATAATCGGGGATGGAATCTGGTTTAGGGATCACGGGACCAAGCAATTGATTCCCTATCCATTACCGCGAAACCGCTCATCCACGTAATCATTTGCTTCCCGATTAATAAGAGGGCCGGAGTGAATTGTACTCTGATTACATTTTAAATGCGATCCGCAAATAGTAAATTGCTCATTCGGAACACGGAATTCTACTCTGGTCCATAATTCGGGAAGTAGCGTCAATATGTTTCGCTGTCGTTACTTAGAAGTGGCCATATCTTTGCGAGGCGATACGCGATTCTTGTATTACCCCGACGAGTCCGACGTCGCGACGCCGCAAGCAGGCGTTATCTATACGCGTCTCTGATAGTCACTTTCAGCGAGACGCGGATGTACTTTTATGTCGCTATCGACGGTATCGAGGGTTCGAGGCTCTCTCACCGGATATTTTCGCCCTTCTGAATAACAATGTACCCACTGTCTGTCGAGCGATGCCGGCTCTTTATTGTTCTCGATGATAGTGGCGTCGGGAATCCTCTCGCGAAGAGCCATCGAACGATCTCTTCTACTCGAGGAAATTATTCGGCCTTTTGACATCCTTCCTTTTTTCCCTCGTTTTATTACTGTAATCCATGTATCTTTACATTATCAGAACAATTAAAGTAAGACGATTATTACTGTGAATTGGATGTTGCAGTGTTTTCAAATTTCTCTAATCTTATTGTAATAATAATAACGGTAAACATCAATGAAAATGTTAATTGTAAGAGTAACTACTTTAATGCCGAAAATGTCAAATTAAGATACAAAATTTTGTGAGTAACGGAAATGTCGAGATCATTCACAGAGCTACTATATGCTGGCAAGAGACGCGTTCGCGAGTGGTTATTTATTAAGCACGAGTACAAAGTTCAATACCCTCCGAATGTAGTCCAAACGCAACATTACGCGCCTATCAAGCCAAGGAATGCTTCCAATTTGTCCCCATACTGCATTGACTGGAATGGTGTCGGACGAAAGTTGCCGGTGATCACTATTGTCTGACTCGCGCGGCGCTCTACTACTGGCAGCATCGCGGCAGTAAGTAAAAACCCGCAGCAAAGGAGCCGTAAGTAGTGCACTCTGTCATAAGTCAGCCAAAGTTTCCAAAGCCTTTGTTCCCCTACTGCGCATTGTATCGTATAAATAATCACGAAGAGCCTTCAGAGGACAGTCTGAATTGCACTATTTCTTATCTCCCTCATCACTTACACCCCCTTACCTTGATCAATTAATAACGGTTTCGTACAATTACGAATTCAAGTAATTAACAGGCGACTGCCATATGCAAACGTTTCTCTAACATATACTTTATGTAAACGAAGTTTAATGTGCGAGTTTCTAGCAAAGAGTGGAAAATTAAGGGGGAGGTCTGACAAAAAGTACAATCTCCAGGAGACATCTTGAGATCCCTCGAGTCGTCGTCGAGGGGTGGATCGGTCATTTAATTATTCAGACGCCGAGCGTCTCGAAACTAACGTCACTTTATTAACTCTAATTCTCTAACGTCCTCGCGACCACTGCTTCCACGTTCACCAAAAATTCGTCTCACCCCCGCTAACTTCATAATTAATGCACTTTCCCACGGGTCCTTAGCCGCCGGTCCCTGATACTTACGATCGAACTTTCCTCTTGCCTTTCGCCCCGATTAATTTTACTACCCTTCTTCCTCTCTCGCTCTCGCTAAAAAAAAAGGCCGCAATTAAATGTATCGATGACGGTATTTCCATTAAGAAGGAACGCCAAGAAATCGTCCGTAACAAAGACCAGAAGCAACTTTCCTTCTCGTCCAAAGATCGGATTCCTTCGATATTGGAGTTATAAGTTGTTCGATACTTTCGGAACTACCTCCACCGATCTGATACAATTCATTTAGATTGTCCAGCGAAGTTTTTTCATTAGACTCTATGGCTCTGATTCTCGCTCGATATGGTGGCTGTAACGACGGCGTTATCCAAGTATGAAACGTAATGGCACGCCGTTGCAACTAATCTTGGTAATCTTCGTGCCTTAGGAGTGTTCTTGAACTCTGGCTTACAAACACACGAACGGTGCTGCTTAGTCCGATCGAGGCTCTCCGTTATCGCGTTACATCGAGGCATCTACTGTGCCGCGTTACGTTTCAGGTCTCTTCGAGGCCTTTGGAAACCTGAGACAGGCGTACAATTACCCCTGAGATCGAAACGGAAAGAGATGTATTAAATAAAGGATATTTATCTCCTTAATAATTATTTTCCTTTTTTGCGATTACGTAGCTTTTGAAATTTGATGTACATTTTAATGTACACACAGCAACTCGAATTAAAATAAAAATTGTCGTACACGTGTAATGTCTTCCATGGCAATCCATTACTATCGTTTTTCTTCAATTCAATTCTTATTCCACACAAACTAAACTCCTCCAGTCCCACTTCCCACATTTTTGCCAGAACATCGGTCAATTTACGGGTATGAAAGAAGCCCGGCTACAGCCGGCGAATTTAACGACAGGGCCTCCCGTCTTCATGCTCCGGCGCGAATCGTGAGAACAGAAAACGCATTAGCGTCGAACCTAAGACTCGACGTGCTCCCATTATCTCTGTCTTTACGATCGAAACCCGCGACCTACGCGCGTTCGCAACACGACCCGATGTGCAAGAAACGTGGAGCATACTTCTTTAGCGGGAATTAATGGGCTTCGATGAGGAAGAACTCCTGTTTCGAAACGGAAGACTATTATCTGTTCATCCTCGAACTCGTTTCGGCTTCGTTTTTCGCTAAACTGGTCAAAGCGAAACGGTTTGGTGAAAATGAGTGCAGTCCTTCTGGCAATTTGACGAACCCTTCGAAGTATCCCTTTGAGGGTAAAAGACACGTACAACCAATCCAAGATATATCTGTGTGCTCAGTTATTTTCTTATCGAATTGCTCTTTGGTCAATGGATAGTATTCTAATTGGAAAATCGAGGGCCTCGTTCGATTTAGATCGTGGTATCATGTATGGACGTACCAGTTTTACGAGAATTTATTTTGCGGCGTTTCGTTACTTGTTCGAAGGGTGGCTGGACAGCGTTGAATCAATGAGAAAATTTCGACCGCGTGATTATCACTTTGATTAATAATGTTCTCGTTTCGTATTACCTGTAAAGTAAAACTCTGCTCTGTGCCATTAATAGAATATCTTATCAATTTGACGAATATTGTATTTCCGAAGCGAGCTTCAAATTTCCCTTCTAATGAATAACTAAAATATAAAGGTGTGCAATTTTCCGTACTGCGCCAAATTAGATGTAAATACAAATGAAACATCGAAAATTATAAATTCAAGATCATTTTCACCCCTTAACAATTTTTTTCTTTTAACACTTCCGTGCTCCCTACTATTTAACACTCTTCAGAATAAATCCTACAACCCTAAATCAGCCTGATTTTCCTGCGAAGCACGCCAAACCGTTTCACCCCAGCCTTCGCCCAACAAAACACTCGCCGTCATTCGGGCAATTAGCTTCGCGGCTTTCGCGAGGGGGGGTGCGGTGTAAAAGGTTGAAAAGGAACGTCGTTCGTCCCGGCAATTGTTCAACACGGCGTTTCCTTGCCGGCGCACGACGATCCCCTCGTCCGCCTTCTTAATGCGACTCGAGTATTCTCGAACGGTCGTCGAAGTTAACAGCAGGTAACCGACGGCCACGTCGTTTCGACGCCTTTGGCTAACGAGCGCAGCGCGCGTCCCTCTATTTTCAATGGAAACCGAATTAGCTCCGTCGACTGGTCGGAAACAGACAGTTCCGTTTCGACCCGGAGTTCCGCTAACTGGATTTGGAAAATCGCGAAACTGTCGCGTAATTTACCATCCTCGGGCCTCGTGATTTCGGCTCGCAGAAACACCAAGCAAACCGTACTACAATCTCTTTCGTTTACTCGGATTCTCGGTCTCGAAATCGATTACAACGAATCACGCGACTTATCAAATCGGATACGTTATCCTGCGGAAGGACCACCCGGCAACGGCGTGCCGTCAGCGGAAGAGACTGGCGAAAAGCACGCGAAACGCTATTGACGAACGCGCTCGTCTGTGCCTGATGGAAATTAGCCGGGCGCGTTGACTCCGCTACAAAATTGTTTCGTTCGCCGGCGAGCTCTCTAACTGGATTTACGCTTGGATCCCATGACTGCATTTCCAGCGCTGGGAAAGTTGCCGCGGAAACATCGTTAAGGACAATGCGTCACCGTCAGCTGCAAGTTTTTCCTGGCCAATCCAATTTTAACCCAGCCGCCCCATTTGTACCGCGAGGTGTACGTACTTCGAGTACCGCAATTGTTTTAGCGGCGATCAGACGAAACAAAAAACGAACAAACAAACGCGGGAGCATCGAAAGCGGCGCTGATTTTGAAACGAAACAGTTTAAGCAACTGGCAGTTGCCGCGAATCTAATTACCGAGAAGAGAAAAACTCTTGCCCGGCGTGAAAGCTTCGTTAACGAAACTTTGAATTAACGATAAACATGGAACGGCAGCATGAGCGAGAATTGCGCGTGGAAATTAGTCGGTCATTTTTGCCGACAATCAGCTTCATTTGCGCGGCCCTGCGTACTCGCAATAATATTATGAAATGATTGCGGAGCGGATGAAACTTCGAGAGACATCGCGCCGAGCCTCGGCCTCGCGGAGACAATTCGCGATTATCGTCGCGCTCGGACAGAGCCGAATGTAACTGGTTCGAAGTTACGGCTTGCAGTTCGTTTTTGTTACGCGAGAGTGATAGACGGGATGAATAGTATCAGCTTGCAGCTGCGAAGACACCACCTGTTAAGTGTCACGAGCTCCGCAGGCAAGAGCGTGTAAAGGCCTGCGTCTCGCGCGTGCAAGACTCGCTTTGATCGAGGAAGAAGCAGGCGCATCTCGCGTTTCTGCCACTTCCCCTTCTGCTTGCGCTTCCTCATCTTCCTGACGGTGCTCTTGGCTTCAAGCACTCGGCTCGCGTGTCTTTCTTCCCTTAACTATCCGAGAGGTCGTTAACGAGTAAGTAGGAAGAAAATGGCTTGCAAATGGTTGTGTTCATTGGTCTTGACTAGGGGCTAGATTACCCTGTTAACTAAAACATTCTTCTTTTGGAAAATTTCTATTGGGACGAACGCGGAACGAAATGGAAAAAGTAGCTGGTTCGTTCCTCTCTTTTATTGAGCTTAATGCATAAGACGATTAATGTTTTATGACAAACGAACGCGCATTCGACAGTAATGAATCGTCGTGGTAGAGGCGAAGAAATGAATCTAGCTGGCTCATTGCTAACCATTCGGCTAATTGAAACACTGTCCTTATTCTCCATCAAAACGTTATTCCACAATCTCCACCGGGATGGCACTTTATCCACCAATCTCAATAATATTAACGCGCCTTGAGCACCAGACATTCCCAGACGTAGCGAGAGCTTAATAAACCCGGATGCGGCAGTTCCATGAAATCCCAAACAGCCATCATACTCAAGAAACCGTGTTACTTTCCATATTTAATCATCGCCGCACGAAGCACGTGCATTTCAACGACGCGACTCGACACTCCGGGCGAATCCGGATTTCATCGCCAACCAGATCCAGACGTCTCCGTGATAAATAATCAACCCGGACCCGTCTATATTCGCCCGGTCATGCGTTCCATCCGCGAAATGATATTCCACAGTCGCAAGTCGTCGCGACGAGGATCGTAAAGCCTCGAATTTACAGCGTCGTATTTCGTTTCGGCGATGCGGTGAACGGGACGGGCCCGTGATCGCGATTCTCTCACGGGGTCCCTCGAGGATCGACGATGACTGCCAAAGCGTAACGACGTCGCCTTTGACCTGTGAACGCTTCTGATAAGTAGCGCTCGGTGCGATGTAAAACGTAGGATAAGCAGCTAAGGAGATCGCCAATGCGATACGGGAGTTTCGATCAGCAATGAGAATCGCGATAGGGAGCCGAGCTTTTGAACTGGCAATTACTCGCCGAGAGTTTTGAAGTCTCCCCAATTTCTCCTCGGCACCACGTTGAATTAACACCGCGTGTTAGAGTTAAGGGGAAACAAAATAGATTCTCCCCCCGCGGCCGCGTTGCCCCGGCATGTTGGTAACTCTTCGACTACTTTTCCTTTAAAGCTTCCCTCGGAAGCTCTCACTCGCCGCGCACACTGTTCGCCCCCTGAACTCTCACAAACTCGGCCTGACCATGCACGGATATTTCCTCCATCCGTCAATTGCGCCCGTATACACGGTCGACGAGAAAATCTGCGATCTCGATTTCCCAACTTCTGATTTACTTCCACCGATAATGGAAAAACTCTTTCGACCGTCAGGGATGTAACGTATGTACGTGCATTCGAGCACGTATCGTCGAGCGAATTACGGAGAAGTTACGGTGCAGGCTGATTACGGAATCGTTGAAACCCGCTTTCGACGTCGACCTTAGCCCCTGGCCACGCGCCACCCCTATGCAAATTACTGGCCGCGCCAATAAAACTGTCGGGGCTGCTCGAACTTAATTATCGCCGGAACTTACGTAACGGATTGCAGGGCACCGCTGCTGAGATCTAGGGGAGCGCTTGTTTGCCCCCGTGGAATTAACGCGGGTAAGTAACGATACAGAGGAATGGCGTTCGATAATTAAACGTGTAACGGTCGTACCGGCGGTGGGACCGTTGGTTGGAAGCGGGTGCCGGCTCAGTCGGCTGGCCGGGTTCGTTAGGACGGAATGAGGTTTGGTACAGTAACGAGTCAGTGGGTATCTGTTTACGACTATCTTTCTTAAGGACTACCTTATTCTAATTACAACACTTATTGCTAACTTTACTTCTACGCGATTCGCGAAGCGGTGTCTTCGCGACGGTTTTTCGGCGGCTCACGAAGCGGTATCTTCGCAGCGGACGGCTTGCAGGCTAATGCCTACGACTACGCGGCTATTTACTAAATCAGCGGTGCGGCGCGTAAATGGTGTATCGGTTCGCGGTCCGGTATGTCGCTCGGGCGACTCGTATGCGGCGGCAAGGAGAGAGTCCCGCCCTGTGGCGTCGGCAACCCGGCCACAGGGAAGTCGGAAGGCCTTTGCCCCGATAGCGTTTACGCAACCCGCGCTATCGGAGGCCTAGGAGGTAGTGGTGTATTCCATCGCTTAGGGTACGGCAACCCGTCCTAAGCGTGGGGGTCACGTGCTCTATCGGCCGCGATTTGCGAAACGCAACTATCTCAAATCGATGATTTTTTTTTTAGGTGAAACGTCGATCAGCTTGCAGGGAGAAGCGGATCGATGCGTCTGTGAACTTCTTAGAGCAGACTTTGTTTAGGGAAATCAGACCTTGTAGATTGGACAATTGAAATTAGAATTTAAATTTTGGCAAGAAAAGAGGGACGCTGTAACGGGCTTCTGGAGCGTTTCAAGAAGGAAATACAAAGTGCTGATTATGTTTATCCAGATTAGGAAGTTGAGAGCGCTGTGTACGTAGCGTGTGCATAGATTCAAACGGGCGCATCCAGGCATTGAAAATTAGCATTCTAGGTGTTTCATTAGCAGCGCATCGGGCTTAACTTCTTAACGTGACGCGACGTTTCGAAAGCGACACGTCTCTTAAGCCGCAACTTCCGTTCCACTGTTTCGAAAATATTTTCCTTTAAATTCCTAAAGAAATTAGAAGCAACAAAGCAAACCGTAATATCTTCCTGTATTCAAATCCAATTTAAGGAAAACAAAGAAATTGACGATATTGCTCATCGAATGATTATCAATGCTGTAACAATCTTCAAGTTCTTCGTAAAAGAGCGCAGAAACGCTATTACAGGAGAACGAACAAAATGGGGTGGAATAGGAAACACAGTGGTAAAGTGTAAGAGCAACTTCCGTTGCGCGCAATTTCGCGTGCGACAGTTAATAAGCCGAAAGCAGAGTTCTATGACACACGTGTGTAGTATTACAAAAAAAAAAAGAAGAACATGAACTGTGCGCGTGCTCGCGATCCTTGTTGATCGTATCTTGATATCCTTGCTCTGCGAGTGCACGCTGCAGTCGCGTAGCCACTCTGTACTAAAACTTGGACTTTACTCAGGCGCGCCGTGGCCAACGTTAATCTTCCTCTTAACGTGGTCCAAAACCACGGCGCACCTGCTGTTCGTAGCTGGACAGTGGCAAGTATTTCGCACTGAGAACTGCGCGGACCTCTCTGGTTGAAATTACTTGGGGTAATTACTATTCCACTTTACATCGCGAAGCAAAATGTTGACCCGTCAGTAAGAAAGTTAGAATTGAGAAATTTCTAAATAAGAAAAGACTTGGATTTGAGAAACGCCCGGCCTTCGATGATTAAATCCCTCGCTTTACTTTACTTTCCCGCGCGTTTAGTTTCATCCCTTCGCCCCCCGCCGTCGCGAATTAAAATTGTAGAAGAATAAAGTAAGCGAACGAGAATTGGGAAAAGAAAATTTCTAAATAAGAAAAGTCTAGCATGTGAGATATGCCTGGACGCCAGATATTTAATCTTTCATTTTATTTCCTTTTCCCACGCACTTAATTTCACGTTTTGCCCCCCCCCCCCCTGGAAATATATTACTGCTGCATTCTGTATAAACTATTCTATCCGCATGCGTCGCACGATATTTCAAAGGTGTAAAACGCGACGAAAGAGTTTCCCACCCGCATAGAAGCGCTAGAAGTCGCGGTTCTCGGCTCCGACACTTTCCCGGAGAAGCTTCGAGGATCTTTTGATGGTTACTCTGGCGGAACTGCGGTGGCGAGCGAGCGATGGATCTCCTTCAGCCATTGTAAACGCAACAGACACACCGCAAGACTCGTCTTTGAGCAGACCCGTCGTCCCGTGTACTCCCGTGGAGAAAAAAAAGAAACGCACACAGGTGCATCGCTGGGACGGCCAAACACACGTGTAGCCACGGAAAGTTGAAGGGTTGACGTCGTATCGAGCAAGTGGCCCATGAAATCTACTTCGTGGCATGCGATCCAGGGGTTGAACGAACCCCCGCGCGACCGACAGACTTTAAAGATACCATTTTTCGTGGAACGCCGCTGCGGTCGTATTAAATCGAGCAGGTTCCCGGAGATGTTCGATCGTGTTTGACAAAAGCTCGGCGCGGTGTGTAGCCGAGTTTATACGGCGTCGTTTGATATTAGAAATCAAATATTAAACTCGAAACAGTGAAATATAGAAAAGGTTCGCTTTGCGCCAAAGGAGATTTCTATATGTGTCATCATTATCGATCATTATATCTCCTGTACGAATCATTCGTGAATTATAGTCAAAGTAATATCGCTACTTCCTCAGCGAAGACACGCCAGGTTTCATTCACGGTTGCTGCTGAATTATTAAATTGATCATCGATTCGACATTGACAAGGTTCATACGCGGAGGGCGTATAGTCGTGTATGGTCGACGGCCGATTCGTTATGCAAAAAGGGAATGCGATATGATGGCTTGCGAGTTCGATTTACGTATTATTCTTGGCATAGATTTCAAGTACTCGAAGCTCGTGTAATTCCACGTAAAGGACACCTATGGCAATTAGGTACACGCGCGACGTTCACCTCTTTCCCATCAAATAATTCTGTTCTTTGACTGGCATTTAGTAGAACGGTTAAGGTTTCTTTAATTTCATTGTTTCAGTCGTGGTAAAAAGAAACGGTCGCGTGAAAAAGTATTATAAGCAAGCTTCATATGAGAATAGTCGCATTGAGACAGTTTTGATTTTACACAGACTCACTTTGATTTCCGACAAAATAGCTTCACATGATAAAACCGAGTGCAGGTGAGTAACAGATAAGAGTGATTTATTTATTGACGAAGTAGAGATAACTATGGCTTTCGCTTCCGTAATTGTGTTGGATATTCTTATACCCTGCAAGGTTGACGCTTCTGAAATCGTTTATCAGTGTCTCCCGTTTTCATAAATTATAGCATGATGTATGACTGGAGAATTATCGTCTGCGCATCGGATTACTGTACCCGCAGCTACTGTAATTATCATGAACGTGTCACACGCGTGGAGAGCTGGGTCACCTAGACGCGATACCGCATTGCGACTTCCGTAACGTATAAATATACGAGAGTCAAAGATTTTGAAATATTCAGCCGTCGCCTTTCATCAGGCCGTATACAGATGAAAATTACCTTAACCCTGAGCCGTGAGATTCTATTATTTTGTAAAGCGAAAAGTTGCGGATGTGTAATCACTTGACATGATAGATATTGTTGAATATTCGCTGTAAATAAGTTTTCTTTATTAAAGTCCAATTATAATACGCTAGAAAAATAGTGTAACTAATAAATTGGGAAAGGTAGAAGCAAAATTCTACAAAATTAAACAAGCATTGCAAGGCCTACCAGAAATCTCCAAAGGTCTTTCCAACAAATAAAAAGAAAGCAAAGCTTGCCCCGTTTCTCCGCAAGGCTGCCACCGTTATCATTCCCGTGTTCCGCAAAGGGACAAAGTTCTGAACGCGATTCAACTACAAAAACCGAGTCAGGCAACAACCATCACCAGGATTGCCCAAGCAATGCCGCAACAAGAACAACAGCCGCGTCCACTCGACTGAATAGCAAAGTGGTTCGCGGGCAAATTTCAAAATTGCTCGAAGCAGTGTGTCCGCGAACGTTGCGCCGATTATCGTGGACTCCGAGTGTTCTCGCGTAATTCGAGGTCCATCGAGCGAAGAGCGAACACACCGCAGCCGAGCTACCGCCCCTCTGGAGCTTTTCGAGCTACTTTCGCAACCCTTGCTGGCGGGAACGTTCCCCTGACCCCTCGACCTCTCGAACTTCTCGGCCGCTTTGATCCAGTTATTTTGGTCGAACGAGTTGCACGGTGGCTGCGATCGAAAATTCCTCGCCCTCGAGATTTCTTTGCACCCTCGGGTCCTTCCGAAAACTCCCTTCCCATTTCCGTGTACTGGATGCTCGGTATTCACGGCCGTCGATTAACCCCTTCGCGGTCGAACCTCCTTTCGAGTGATCCTTCGACGAAAACTTGGAATGTTTGAGAGCCGCGCCCTTTAACCGCGATTCGCGAGATTGTTTTACCGCCGAGAACAAATTTGCGGGGTAAAGTTTGCGGGCCAAGGAGGCGGTCCAACACGCCGCGTTAATTAATTTATCTGTGATAACGATGAGTGTAATTAAACGGAATAAGTTTTAGGTTGATGCTGGGAGAAATTTATGAAGTATTTATTTGTCGAGATACAGTAAGCAGTACTGAGATAGAATTGTTTTAAAAAAGTCATAGGTGATATCAGAGGACTGTTTAACAGTTTTTCTGATTGATTGCCCATTAAATTTCCGTCTCAATTACGTTGATATCGATCGGACACCGATAACCGCGATGCTGGACCAGCTGAGCAGTTAACAGGTGGTCAAGAGACTCGCAAGAGTGGTAATCGAACCTACCCCCGACAGCGGAATTCGCACTTTCTTTAGAAGATCAATCTTTATCATTCGTACAGATCACGAGATTAATTGTAGGATAACACTGAGATCTTTCAGGGTGCCACAATTATAACTTTATGCTCTTGCTACTCAAAAGAAAAGTCCACAGAAATCTTGTACGGTCCTAAAACATAGTACAAGTTCGCAGTACAAAAACGCAGAAGCTTCCCCATTTGAAGGTGCAGGAACCCCACAGTCCCAATCGATACCAGAGCACACCTTATCAATTAATTCGAATAAACCTTCTGCGCATTGAAATAAAATATTTCAACAAATTTATTCGCCTGGAATACTTCAACCGCAAACGGTATCTATAAAATCCGTAGCACTCCCAACAAGGAACCCCTCCGTTATCCAAACAGCAGTCATACACATGCATGCATTCTCTGATGACCGTCAATTTGGCGAAATCACGGCGCGCCGCGGTGCGGAGCCTCGTAGACACGCGAGCCCATTCAACCGGAAGATAATTAGGCGCGTGCATTAAACGAGCATCCACGGCGTCGCGTAATGAAGGAAGCGGCCTCGTGAAACCGTTGTCCCGTCCCTTCCGCGTGCACTCGCCTCCTGGGTCGGATCGAAAAGCAAGATTAAAGCACCTGGACGTTGCTCGCTGGTGAACGCGGGCGTCGAAATGGCGTGACGAGACCCCATGAAGAATTTAAGCCTCTCGCAGCGTCGGCTCGTGGATGGTATAATTAATTTTTCAGTCGTTTTGGAATTCCTCCCTCGCGTGGTCGTTTTCCGCGTTGCCTGCCGAACAATTATTCACACGGGCGCGAGCTAATTTCTCTCTATCCTTCATTTTCATAGAGTCTTCATTTGGATGCGCCACCTAGTCTTCGTCTTTTTTTTCTTCTTTTTAACCGCATTCGCAAAATGGCAGTTCGTTTGTTGCTCGCGGCTGTTGTGCCCCCTCGATCATATATTATTATCAACGGATAATAAGAAGCAGCAATTGTCCTTCATTTCTTTTTTGTTCTTCTTCTTCTTCTTCTCATCGCCGCGATTGCTGGGCTTAATACAGCTCGTTCCGGGACAGTGATTTGTTTTTTCCACAACGGCCGGATTTGCGCTCCCGAATGGAATTCCTGCAGCGGGAAGTTCTAATGGAGCACGGAACGCTGTTAATTCGGTAACGAGCTCGCGGAGCTTTCCGGATCTTTATTTCGTGAGTTTCTCCGGATGGTTATTTTCGACGTTCGACATCGCAATTTAGCCCCGCGTCGAGCGGTTTTTATGGGGGGGCCAAGTGCGTTCGGAGTAATCCTGCGCCGACGGTAATCGCGCTCTTACGGAGGATTACCGCCGGCTTCTGGCTACTTTGAAGAAGCCCCTTATAGCAATTGCGGGAGGAACGAAGGAATTGGGTTAACCTTGTGATAAATCTGATGGGAGGGGAAATAATTCGAGGGGGAGAATCGTCCGGGAAGATGCACTGATATATTAACACATGTGGGCCAGTTACTTTCCATCCGATACTAATTGCAAGTAACCAACGAAAATCTCTTACGTCACAAATAGTAACGTAAACATTCTTCGTCCTGAATGCAAAAATGTATCTCCTACATTTTTAAAGGCTTTACTTCTTCGAGCGTATTTAAACCGAACCAACGAATGCTCGTTCGCCCTCCACTTCGACAAAATTCAAGCCCTTTATCAGCATACGTTTGGACAAACGAAAACGAATTTTCGAAAGTACGGAGGAGGGGGGCTATGGAGCATTCTTTCGTTCGGACTAAGTGCACCCCTACAAGAAAAAGTCTCGGCTACCTTTCTCCTCGAACTTCATGAAAATTGCCAAACTATAAAGCTCGCCCCCTTTACGAAATGAAGAATTCCACTTTGCTAGCGCCCGAGCGGCGAAGCTTCTCGAGAGATTGTTTCGCGGAGCAAGCAACTCTCTCCGTGGCGAAATTCATTCGTTACCGAGCGATCACGTACACCCCAGTCGCGGCAGGTTACGAAGGAGACGATCAGCCTTTTCAGCGGGAAAGCGGAGTTCGCGCGAGTGGACCCCAAGACGAGGTCTACGACACTTGGATGCGTTGGTCTTTTCTTTTTTCAAAGGGGGACAAAAGCGGCCGTCGTCGGTTTAGTAAAAGTCACGTTCGCCGGTTACGGCGAGTGCCACTCGTTCGAAACAATCACGAATCGAGGCTAGGGATGCACTCCGATCGAACGAACCGGCAACCCCGTTTTAATCGCCCTCGAGTGTCTCCGACCAGACGCGACGTCAATTGATAGACGACGTTCGCGAGAAACGCTAATTTATTGAGGGGAAAGCGACCCTGGGAAAGTTGTATTATTTTTGTAGTTATTTAGCGACGTGATCTGCAAAGGATTTAAAGAAACGAAAATTGCATGTGGTGCATGTTTGGATTTCGGATTAGAACTATTGGAATTGTATAATTTTATTGTACACGTTGGTTGGCCATAATTTGAAGATGTTAAAGACAACATCATTTACGAAGCGGACGTGCACGGAAGTAGCAACAGTCGTGCAGTTCAGAAAAACTCGCGCACGTGAGCTCATAGTCCAGCGATTATTCATGAAGTAAGGCAGCGTGTTTGCCGAATATTCGCCAATTAAAAGCGAGAACCGTTCGCCGTTAAATACATATTCCGCGGTGATTAAAGGCACGCGGACCGAAAGCTTCCCCGAACTAAACTAAGAACCTTAAATCCACTCCGGCTCCCTCGGGTGCAATAACAGAAGAGCAGAGCCGCATTATTTTGTCCCTCGCCCCCCTGGGTCCTATCCATCGACCGGTGAATATAAACCGTGAAACTCCATTCCCGTCTACTCGTTTCAGTGGAACCTGATTTCTTGGATTACCGAGCTACGATATCTCTGAATTCGTTATCGGCGCTCGATGAGTCGATAAACGACGATTCCGCGAGTTACACGAACGACGCTTTTAAAGTTGTCCGATGAATCTTTGTCGGAAGTTGACGAGGAGGAACTTCCGAGAGGAATGTCGACGGATTGATCGAAAGTAAGGGGCTCCCACGGGAGAACGGTAATAAAGAAGCTGCGTCCTCTTTCCGCTGATGAAACGCGAAGATTTTACGAGGCTACGCAACGTATCGACATCGTCCCCGTGGATTGTTTGAGCTGCTAAACCCCCCCCCCCCCGGCTGAAGCGTCGCGTTTAATCGGAAAATTGCGAAGCGCGCTCCGGTTTACGAGACACGCTTCGATGCCGTTGAATAAATTTAGTTATACGTTCGATTCTGTTCGCCGATCCTCATTTCGCGCCAGACGCGCGGCCATGAAGGAGACTAAATTTCATTTTTAACGACGCCACCGGCGTGCATGCTGCTGTCGTAAATTTCAATTAAACGATAAATGCATCGCGCGAAGGGTAGGGTAACTAGGAGCCGTAAACGAAGCGAACTGCTCAGATCGATGCCCGTCGAAAAAGTTTTGGGGAAAATTCAGTAGGCTGTCGAGCTTTCGCCGGGACATTGAGATATGAAAGGGACAGAGAGATACGGAGGAGGATGGTAGAAGAGAGGGATAAGTAATTATCGTGCAAATTTCCTCGATGCAGCTCCGTTTCTGGTCGCTCGTTCATTTCGCCGGGCGCAGGGAACGAATCGGGGTCAGCGAGAGAGAACTGGCCGAATGAAACCTCGGGCGACACCTTTGGCATCGACGGCCGCCAGAAGAATCGCTAATTAGTTAATTGATGGCGAAAGGAGATGGTTCAGCGATCTCCCGTTCGGTCATCGCACCTCGAGGCTTTGATACTTCGGCTTTCGAGCGGCGAATTAATCTATCTGCCTATCGACCTTTTCAGCAGAAACTCAGGAAAACTCGGAATGCTTGAATTTCCATCTTTCAAGCGCGATATTCTATTCGACGAGATATCTTTCGAGCTCTTTAAAGTAAAGTAGCAGTCTTCCAATCAAATTCTATTGGCTTGCGTGTTTCGGAAATTCTACGGCAGTAAAATCTCAATCTAGAATTAATTTGTTTAAAGAATTACCATCTGCCGAAAATGTTTAACTTCTATCGTATTCTGAAATAATATTTCATTAATTCTCTATCGATGTAGCCAAATTAATGAATTCGAAGTTCTGTTACTTCGAGTATACCACAAAATTCCCCCCCTTTGTTCCACTTCTAGAAAGTAAAAAGAACTTCTAGCGTTAATTAGCGGAATCGGTCATCGGTTAAACGAGGTCGATGGGAGAAAAGCTGACACCGATTCCACGGCCGCTTGCATGGCGATATCGGTCAGTTTTCGAGCTCATTGGGCAAGTTACGGCCAGAGCAATGTGAAAATTGCGGCTCGAGGTTCGCGCACAACGAAAACTGGACTAATCGATTGCATTATGCCGGTCGATGTGGCTTGATTATCGCGCCGATGATAATGAGGCTGGAAAGTCGAATATACTGGAAACTCGAGTCCAGTTGTCCTACGAAAAAACAGGATTAATCCTTTGACTAATTAACATTTTTGACACGATGATCTCTTCTAATGATTCGAACTTCGTTTCGTACGTTGTGCGTGTTGAAACACTGGCAGGCTTTGAAAATGTCTAAATTAATCTCTTCTTAGAGAGAATCACTGCGCAATACTTTTCAAAGCATGGGTCCAAAATGTATATGCATAGGCTGCTATAATTAATCGAAGGAAAAAAAGGTTTCACATTGATACGAGATTAAAATTTTACTGTATTGCATTGAAATAAATGATTAGATAACGAATTTCGAAAGGTTCTTGGTTCCTGAATTTTTTTGCTTGGTTCACCATAAAGTTTAATTAGACCGAAACCGTAGAAAACGGATTAAAATGAAACATTCCCGGCCGTTTTGAAAGGCTCTCGCGTGGCAATAGCCTGCGCATTTATTTATAGGCGAAAACGGGTCATCCTCTATAGCATTTTCCAATATAACGTCGCGCTGTGCGTTGTACATCGCTAATAAACATCGGACACAGCTTCAGCGAATAATTAAAGCTGCTTACACCGTTGAGCCCGGCGATCGGATCAAACACTGAATCAGAACGTTTAACCCTTCTCGGATATTCATTAAAAATCGATCACGCCTCTGCTAATTATTACACAATCACTTGCTGGGTTCACAAAGCTACTCGGTGCATACTGCGGGCCTACAAAATTATTCTCCCATCGATGCGCAGTCCACCATGCCCTAATCGATCGTGGAAAATGTAAACAGTATCGTCGCTCAGGAGCTGGCAGAAATAATTACGTATATCGGAACGTGTTTGCCACGGGAGAAGAAAAGAAATCATTGAACCAGCAAACGCATGGGACAGAATACACGTCCAGCGCGAGGTAGAACCCCACTTCCGGTGTATCGGGTACAGAGATAAAAGCGCAACGACCAGATGGAATTCTGCGGTAGAAATTGCCAGTTTCGCAGTGATCGAACGAGGTTTTTACATGGAAACGAGAACGAGTGGAATTCTCATCCGCCGTTGAATATACCGTAGCAACGAGTGGCTCGACTGAGCGGAAGCATCGGCCGTGCTTACGGCCTCATTTGTGTAACGTTAAGGAGCCGATTCGAAACGGCAAGCAAGAAACTGCTGCTCCATGAGAAAGTTGCCCTTTTTCCGGCGAACGAACCATTTTTTTTTCTCCATTTACAGTCCTCCCTTTTTTAATACCTCGTAACGGACCGCGTAGCGATTTCAGTTTATCGGGGATTGATCGGAAAAAATGAGTTTGCGAAACTGATTCGAATACCCCGATGCCACTGAATGGGAGACGTAATAAAAATTCGATTAAGCGAAATTATATACAACGATGCTCCCGCTCATCCGTGTGCATTTAATTCCTCCAAATTTCATTCCCGTTGGATCGCGTTTCACCCTGCACGCTTTTCGCATAGCTAATGGGCTGCCACGTGTTCCAATCTGGTTATACACGTTTTTCGTTAGAAATTCACCGTGTCGCTCAAGTTGGCATCCATAAATTGAACACGTGCAGATTCTCCTGCACGCTCGTCCGCGAACCATTCGCGAAGAACATGTTCTATCGTACAATGCGAAACAGGAAACGCGATTCCGCGCAGCGAATACAGCAAACGAAGTATTACAGAGCTCTTTATTACGGACCGGCATTGATCATCGGATTATCATACAGGTCAGCAATTAGCGATGGTGTAAAGTATGGCTTAAATCTCGACCGCATGAAGGAAATACGGGGACGCGGAATCGCGTTAAGGGAAGGCGAACTTCTTCGGTCAACGAGCGATTATTCATTTTTTTAGCCGACTTGCAATTTCATATTTTTCATTGCTTCTGGCATAAGGTCGCATTGCATAGGGTTGAAGGGAACGCGTGCATACATGATGTTTACGCGATAAATTATTATGAGAACGCGAGCCGTGTTCTAAGCGCGGTTTTAATGAACTTAATTAAACAACAACTTTGCACGCGCAAGATTCCGTCATAATTCTATACGCGCCGTCTTTAGGCGCGCTGTCCTATTTACACGAATTACGTGTCTCAGCTTTGCGCTTCGTATAACGTTCTCCTGCACGTCCGTCATGCTTCTTATCATGTTACGTAGCGTGTTATAAAGCGTTTGGCCTTTTTCGGTTGGACAGATGTGAATGTTAAAAATAACACGTGGTATTAATATCAGGAACATTGCCAAAAAGTTTTACAATAATATTCTGCAAGACTATGTGTGTATTATATTAGGATCTCACTTTTTTTTATAGAAAACAACGAAAGCTGATGATACCGTAAGGAAGGTTTCGCGTTTATTTTTAACACGACCCACTTTAACCCTTATAATTAAATTACATCACCGTAAACAGCCCGTATTAATTTTATGGTGAGCTATAAAAAAAGCCTACACTGCACTGCAACAGCGCGATGATTTAATAATAATAGAGGGAGCTTTATTCGTGAACCTTTATTCGTCCCGCCCCTAATGAAGGATTAATTGGTTCTGTTTAACGGGCGATTAATAGTTCCGAGATTTTGTCGAAACCAATCACAAGGATAATTGAATAGTGAATCGAATCGAGCGATAATGAACGCGTAAGCCGGATTCTGGATAATGAGACGCCCGTTAGAAACGAGCTTTTTTTTGGTCATAAAATTGCGCAGTTAATTCGAATATAATAATTATCTTTATTCAAACGAAATTCGTGTAATAAGATTTCACTGTGCCATCCCTCTATTTGTATTTTAAGCCCAAAGAAAATTAATTCCACAAGTATCGTGGTAAAATAAACACTGTTTAATTTCAATTGACAAATATAATTGATAAATATGTAATATACCTAGAACTATTGCAAATTTTTATAATTTTGCTCAACGGGATAGCAGTAACCTATTTAACCAGGAATCACACCCTTGGTATCTCGCTATTCTCCAACATTTATTTCTCGGCTACTCGAAAGCATCCCTCTAAAGGATCCCCGATTTCGATCGATCAACGCACGCCTCGTCATTCATTCCGTCAAACGAACACGTTCGGCGCTTCCCTCTGTCATCTGAAAAAGCTCTAGTATTGCCGCGTAAATAGTTTCCACCCCCGACACGTCGCGACGCTTTTTCACGTGGCATTTGATGAAACAAAAGATACTCGTCACGCACCGCTCCAGAGAAATACATCCTTTTTCCAGAAACGCTCGATCAGAGCAATTTATTCACACTTCCTACAAGACTCCTTCCAATTTCGGCAATATTCCTCAATTTTTCTACTCATTTCTCTACTCCTTTCTTAAAACAATTATTTCCTTCCTCATTGAATTCTTCCTAATTTGTTTTACCTTCATATTTTTTTACTTAAAGTTATGCCTAAGGCGTTTTACTGAAAGTTATATACAATCTAATTTTGTTTGTTTCACTGAAAGTCGTATATAAAGTTATCAGTTTTACTACTAATTTTTCTATTCCTCTTTTGATGCAATTTTTCCCTTCCGCATCTAATTCTCCCTTGTAAAATCGATTTATGTATTTTTGTTCTTTGAAGTTGTTTCTACATTTTCGTAGGAATGGAACGAAAATTCCAAGGGCAGAACAATCTATCTTATAATGCGGGAATGACGTTACCGGTGATGCAACAGAACGCATTATGCAATGCTCCTTTTCTCCGCGATACCTTTTCAAACCCATCGGATCTTTACGCTCCATACGGATATTCCGATCGCTATTTCGCCGTCTGAAGCGAGGCAATGATCGCCATTTCGTAACTCGCGAAGGAAATACGTCGCCTCTAGGACATTCTCAACGGGAATTGTATCGAGGGCTGTGCCAACGCGCGCGCCGCGAGATGCAATCTATTGTTGCCAGCAGAGTCTGACATCGGGGAAAGTTTTAATTACCGCGTTTCTCGCTTCGCGGATGATTGCTGCGGAGTGGAGCTGCTTCTATGCGATTCTTCACAGTTCAGTCTATACGTATAGAAATATAGAATTGGACATACATTTAGCCAGACGCGCTAATTATGTCTACGTGCGCTCGAAAGTATTTTGTCAAGAATACATTAATCAACAACACGAAGATCGTAGGGAAACCGCGTTCGTCGTGTCTCGCTTCGCGACGCTCGTAAAAAGTCTCTTCAAAGAAATATGCATCGTGCCATATCTCCTGACGCGCAAGCTTTCAACGGATCGCGAACAACCGTTTCCCAATTAAAACTCCGCGGCCCGTCACAAAGCTCGCAAATTCCGAGCACGGCATTCGAATTCACTTCCTCACACGTGCCTCTCCGATACCGGTATCATAAAGATGGGGCAAAACAGGGCGGAAACTGTGGCAGACAATTGAGATTCGCGAGCGATCCGATTACACTGAATATTCATCGCGAAATTAATTAACAGATATCACTGGCAACGAGAGGTCCTCCGCATGAAAATTTATCAAGGAACCGAAGCAAAGGGATTCGTATTGTACGTGACGCGGAAAGAAGTACCACGGAAATATTCATAAATTCATAAGTATATCGTTAATAAAAATCGACGCGAGAAGTTCCACGTTGGAAATAAAATTTCCATCGTCGCTCCGACGAAATTGATTCCGCTTTTCGCGCTTCCTACTTCGCTCTCGAGCCCGCGCTCAGCAATACATTCGGGCGAGGGAAATAAAATTTTGATCACCGCTTGGCGTACAGCGCGTCCCTCGATTCTTATGACTCACTGTCTTCTGTAATATTTAATTTCGTGCACCCGTAATTTTAATATTCCTCGCAGAGTTTTTATTAGAACGACACGATTAAATTTGCAGCTCTCTTAGCCGGACTGTAACGAGAATTTTCCGAATGGTCCCGCGAGTTTTCTTAACAACCCGAATCTGAAAAGTTCACGAGCCATCGGAGTTAATAATTACCACTCTAGTTTCTTTTACTCTTGTCAGCGGAAATGAATTTCTAGTCAAGCTGGTGCTACTTTAATAATAAGTATATGACGGAAGCTTTCGCAATAATTAATTAATAATAAAACATGCGATCTTATATATTATTTTTACTAATTCAAATTCAGCGATTGCCTGCTTTGCAATTATTTATCTATCGAATAGAATTATTTTAAAGACGCCAAAACGCTTTGGCAATTTTGATTCTCCTCCATCCTTTGAATTTCTACACCAGCCACCGATTTGAAATATGATTCGAGCGCAAAACTAAAAATATCTATAACAATATTATATCTCCTCTCGATTCTCTAACAATTATCGTCGGTCAGCTTAGAGCAGTCGCAGTAAGGAATCGCGGTACGTCGATGGAACTGTGGCAAGGTAGCAGCTTTCGTGTCTTAATTACATATTCCAGCCATTGCTTCGCTCGATCGTTTAGATTGTCCCGTGATCGATGAATTATTAAAACGCGAACGTGGTCTAACGTTATCCTTGGGATACAACACGATCATCTCTTTTGTTGGTTTCCGAAATCAGCGAGCTCGCTAGTGGGTCGCTGAAAAGATCGGGAATCGAACTGCTACCGGGTTTCCCCAGTTAGATATTCGCGGTATCGTTGAGATCGCGCCGAAACGGGCTTGTTAAAATTCATAAGGAATAAACGAGACTCCTGAAAAGCAGTTTTTCGATTGCCCTGAGCCGTTCGAATGAAATGTATTTGTTTGTCAGGTGCGGTTACGCAGTTTTTGCCGGAAGTTTATATTTGCGATCGATTTTCGTTGGATCGGTGGAAAGGTTCCATCGTTTGGGAGAATGGACTGCGAGCGACAGCAATTTTCAATGGAGCAGTTCGTTTGACTGCGGTGTATTCTTGAATTAATTTAATTATTGTAAAAGCGTGTTAAACAAGACGTTCATTAATCTAATAGAATTTATTTACATCGCTAAGCGAGGAGCAGCTTCTTGTACACGAAACCTTGCACAATTAAGTCACAAAGTCCGATTTTAGTTAACCCTTTGATTAATTCCTACGGACCGCCGAGCTGATTGCCAAAGAGTCCTCTCGCGCAATTAACAGCTGAAGCATTTCCCCTGCGGCAAGGCGCATTTTATTTATGCTCCGCAACGAAACGCCAGGCGGTTCAATTATACAGCGATTTATGAAACAGGGAAACGGCGAATCCCTGCGGACGCCGCACCGCAGCGTCGAAGGCTAATTACTAATTACACAAAGTACTCTACGGAATCGCATTTAACGACTACGAAGGTCCACTTGCATCGGCGGCCGAGACGGCGGCGATGTCCTAGGAAAATCTCGAGTAATCTTCCCATTAAGGGAGCTGCGCTCTCCCAGCACGGCTGCAACAAATTCAATCGCTGCGATGCTACGTTTCTCTCACTGCGGGGAAAGTGTATACTATCTTCTATGTGTTCTCGGGCAGCACTTCCAAAGGATGCTACCGATGAGGGGGTGAGTTTCGAAGTGAAAACGTCGAAAATATATTCGTCGATTAAAAATAATTCGTTGATTAAAAATAATCGATCGTAGCTCCCGATTGGAACCGATTAGAATATTTTAATATTTCCAACAATTGATACGGTTTCGCTTCGGACGTTTCAATTCCGAAGTTCATGCCGGAAGGTATCAAAAATTGAATCGACCCGCCGCTGCGATTCCAAAAGCGACCCCGATTATTAATTCAGTCCGCGTGGCGAGCACCCACAACCGTGGCAACGGTCGATTCATCATCGTTCGACCGTTGGACACGCGGGTGCGCTGAATAATGACTTTATTAAAGGGGCAGAGCTGTGTCCAATCGTTTCCACTCGGCTTGCCGGTTCGATCAGGAAATAACGAATTAATTTCGGCCAGAGGAAAAGGCCGGCCAAAGCCCGGCAACCTGTAGATACCGGTTTTCCGTCACGCCGACCCACCGCGCGTAATCCCATCACGTCCGCGGCGACCGCGGACGCTCGTCGCTGAACGCGGACAAAGGCGATCTTCCTTCGTTTTGGGTTAAATAGAAGGAAAGAAAAAAGGACGATCTTGACGGGCAATGTGCAGGCACGTGTGGCTGCGCCGCGGTAAATCGTGCCCCGAATTCGTGCGTTAAAGGGAGCCCCGGTTGGTTAAGAGCGACGATCGAATCGGGGGGCCGAACAGAGCAATCAGGCTGGGACGCCGCGATGAAGGGTAATGGAGGAAAAAGCAAAGGGGTGGATTTACAAGGACTCGATCGAGGGAAAAGTTGCGTCTTGGGCGGTTTCGTGTGACTGGGTCAACACCCTCCTCCAAGGATAATCCTGGATTGTTACGGCCGCGTGTTTGCCTCGCTCGGGGGATCTTTTGGGGTTAGCGGAATTAGGGTGAAAGTATTTCGTTGTATTTTCTTCCTACCGCTGTTTGTTATTCCGGTTCCATGGAAGCTTGTATTTTCTGTCGGAACTCCTTCGGGTTGGGATACCATCTTTAGTTCCGTGGAAGATGGTCGTCGGCTTAATTTGCGATCCGTACTACTTGGAAGGTCTTACGAATACATGTTCTCTACCGATCCAGGACTATTTATGCTTGTACCACGTATCATTTAGCATAAGCAAAACGATACGCTTGCAAGTTACAGACTCTTCGTGTTTGCACAGCTTTCGGGTGGATAGATTGTTTAAAAGGATATTATAAAACGCAGTTTCATCCTCGATCGCGAACTTCGATGCAACATGAAAGAGAAAAAAGAATACAAGTCCATCGGCCGATGCCCGAAGCAAGAAATTATTCCGCCCCCGATATCTCGATACATGCATCAAGAGCGCAAACCGATACCGGCCTTCCTAGCAATAATGCATCGGCGTCTATCGAAGCGGCAGCCAGGCAGTCAGGTGTATTCCGGTTGGCAGGAAATCGCGTCGGTGTGCATGCACTCGCGGCTATCTCCACCGGGCGAAGAAAAGTGGAAGTCGAGCTCGTACATCATAGCCGTCTTACGCGTAAGGGCGATATGTAAGAGCGAGGGGTTGGCGCGGGACACCATGTACAGCAACCGATACTCGAATTCCTCCGCGGCGGGCTGGGCTATCGAATTGAAAGAACCTCACGAGAAATCTTCCTTGGCTAGCGGATGCAGCGAATATGCGATATATATGCAAAGTATACATCCGGCGAAATTCCGCTGCGAACTAACGATCCCTTCGAGCCGCATTTTAAATTCACCCCATCCGCCCCGCAGGCTTTAACCCTATGAGCCAGGGGGTGAATATCGGAAAACTATGTAAATTTCTCGCGGGGACCGCACCTGTGATTTTCACATGATATTCTCGTAAATTATCAAAGAATTCGTGTGTAAGCACCGTTCCTGGCCAGGTGGGGGTTGCAGAAGGTGGTCTGGGTGGCCAAACACAGGGGCGGCCGCAGGCAGTTTATTGTACAGGGTGTCGAATAAGGTTGGAACCAAACTTATACTACGCATTGCTGAGGTTAAATTGATGAAAAAAGTTCATTTATGGTAAGAATAATAATAAAGAAACAATTGTTGACGATTAGAATGATTAGGCCTTTTGGACGAACAGGATTAAATCGGATTAATTTTATCTGCATGTCAATTCTTAGTTGAATGACATTAAATTACAAAGGGTGACGATTTTGTTTTTCCACTCGGGTCGACAACCCAGGAACTGTGCGAGTATATAGAATACTCTTCACAATGCTGGAGGATCGATTCGATCTGAATGAATTATTAAAGAAAACCGTAATTTCCGACGGACTCCATCGCGATTCTGTACAATTGCAAAGTCCAAGCCAAATGACTTGAAATATCTGCCAGCAAGGGTCGGCTAAAGGAACGTCGCGTAGCATTTCGACGAGTTAAGAGCGAGGGAGCACAGTCGGAGGACTGCAGCCTAAAGTTGCCCGCAAGCTCGGGCTCTTTCGTAGGGATTTTCGAAAGCAGAAATTAATGAACTCATCGCGGAAGTCGGGCATCAAAGCACGCGAGAGAAAGAGAGAGAGAGAGAGAGAGAGAGAGATCG
This sequence comes from Holcopasites calliopsidis, assembly GCA_023838395.1. NCBI lineage: Eukaryota > Metazoa > Arthropoda > Insecta > Hymenoptera > Apidae > Holcopasites > Holcopasites calliopsidis. Next base: position 413,990 of record JALHAQ010000026.1, read on the forward strand.
TCGACACTGAGTATTCAGCTTGAAAGTGTATTCGAGACGGGGTGGGTAAAGAGAGGGTTGGTGTTTTCAATGCGGTTGTTTTTAATGCGCGCGAGCCTTTCAACGAGAAGACGCGAACAGCTGAAATGCTGAAAGCCATTTGCTAAAGTCAATTACGCGAATTCTTTGACGAGTTCTATGGAACTTACCGAGGAACATTTATTTCCGCGACAATTTAAGAGGCCATATCGAGATTCGGCTTGTTTCTGCGGATTATGAAAAATGAAGTAAAGAACATTTCTAATGCGTAAGTGAATTGCGTTGTTTTGCCTCGGAAGCATGTCCGCTTAATTGTACGTCTGATGGGCAAAAGCTGGTTCAATGTTGGCTTTCTGTCTGAAATAGTGGTGTCGAGGGTCTCGTTTGAAAATTACAAATTGCGCGCTGCGGGATTCATAACTAAGTGTAACTCTGATAGTTGACTGGAGATGGAAATTCGTTTTTTATCATTGTTAGTTTAGTTAGCCCTGGGCTAATTAATGAATCTCACTGTATCCCTCATGGGACCAGAATACCGTGCCACTCCAATACCTGTCCATCCATTATTTGCAATCCGCCAGTACTCCAACAATGAAATACTGCATCGGTACTTCGATATTCCGATACTAGACACCCTGATTGCCCGATATACCAGCACTTCAACATACTCCTGTCGCAATTTTCCGATTCGACAATGACACAAGGCTCCTCCGCAAGAATACTCGACACATCTAAAATGCCGCGACGCCGAACACTGCAGTGGCTCGCTAATAATTATTCCTTCCTCTCAACTCAAATGGCAGTTAACATTTAATTTCATCGCTTCCGCGTTATCATTCCAAACTCCAGCCGCGGTAATCAATATTCACGAAGGAAATATCCGAATCCGAGACGTATGTATCTTGAATTAACAGGGGCAAAAGCTAATCACCGTGGAACATTCGTCGATCGAATAATTCCGTCGGAGGAGGCTCGTAGCGGTAATTAGCGTGCGCGGGAGTATTCTGGATTTAACCCCGAATCATCAATCATACGACGAGAGCCGCACGTAGCGAGCAAAGTTTCTCCGAGTCCTGCGCGCATCTAGCTTATGTCGCGAGATCTTAATCGAACGGCTGCAAGCGGAAAGCAGCCAGCCTCGCATTTGCATTAATCCGATCGCGATATCGCGTCGCGTGAGTTACCATTGCGCGTTCCACGCCGCGAGAAATTGTCGACTGTTTAATCGACGGGACGAGAAGGGCGGCGTACTCTCGGCCGGCCCTTTGCCACCGACCGCAACGCAAAAAAAAAGCCGCAACAATTGGCTGGGCAATATTGGCCCGGCTTGTTTCAAACGAGTCGCTCGACGTAACGATTTAAACGGCGGTTCCATCGGTTCGACATCGTTCGCCGTTTTTTTTTTTTTAACCCAGCTTCACCGCTACTAGGCGATGTTAATAAAATATCGCGGGCATTTTTTTCGATATCTGTTCCGACGTCATCGGCGGACCAGTTTTCCAAGCTGGTCACGAGGAGCGTGCATCGTTGTTACCGTGTTGCATTCAACGCTTCCTCGTATCGTATTATGCTGCGGACGAAGAACGATCGTTCCCGTTTGTTGATTTATCAGTCTCGCGAAAATTTACACCGCGATGTGCTTCGATTTGTGTCGAGTTGATCGAAAGTATCTCCCTTTGCTGAAAATATTGGACGAAAGGAAACGGACATGGTGATAAAAAGAAAACAATCGTTCGGTTAATAACTAATTAATCAATAGATACCCACGTAGTATAAATATGTAGCTAAAAAGTTTGTACTATAACGCACTAATAGCAATGCAAGAATTCCCTATTAAAACTCTGCTAAGATTTTCCTCATTTCCTTCATCTTCCTCTTCTTCGTTCCGAATTCTACAGAAATGTCCCCATTTTCTTGACACCCCCCGGTGTTCGCAATTGCAGTCGATCAATAGCCCTTATGTTCATACAGGGAATTGCGCAGACAACGTGGCAACAGTAAAAATGGGCAAGAGATGACTGCGGATAGGAGAGTGGATGAATGAATAGACACAAATGAGCGTTTCCCTCTCGCCCCCTCTATCCGACTATCCATCTTTCTCCGTGTCTTCTCCTTTCTCATCGTCGGTTATTCCAGCCGTTCCTCTCGAATCATCCATCTAGCAGCCTCTCTCATCAGGCTTTCAACGAATATTACAAACTTCACCTTTTCATCCGTTTCCTGGTGCGGGCGAAAAGACGACGAACTCTGCAGACGTTCTAGAATAAACCGCGATATCTCACGAGATTCGTGATTGTAAGATGGGACACTGTGAATGACGATAAGTGGCGACAGGAAGTTGCTTCCATTTCCTTCGAGAACCCACGGAACTTAAGATACGACTGTGCCAAAAGAGAGCCGGGGAAAAGTGGAACTTTGCGCTGAAATAATCTTGCTACTTATATTTCGAAGCATTTAGAGTTTCATTTTGTGACCGTATCGAAAAGTAAATTTATGATGATGGTTCGTGTTCTGAATGTTTATAAATTTTTACGAAGTTCGTTAGAATTTCCATCACGGCTGCCGGATTCTTTGATTTCATCCTTACCCGCGCGTGAATACTTATATTTCCTCGCGGGGCTAAGTAGATAAGTTGAAGCCTGTAAGGAGCACGACCTGATCCGCCTATCAGAAGCTTGTCATCGGCAATAAAGTTGCCAGGACTTGGGAGCGTCGTAACAACTTAAATTGCTTCGCGTTCGATTACCGAGCAAACGAGGCTCGGGCATGAAACAGCGTTAAATCTCATCCGCAGTCCAGAATTTTGCAAAACTACTCTCGTGCCTGCGCATTTGATTTAGGAAAAATTCTATGATAAACACTCTCCAAACTGTATTCCGCATCTCTCCTCGACAGAACTAACTTTCGTCCACGCTGACATAGTTACACGCGACTATGATAATTAGTCGAATCTGTAACATTCCACTTCATAACTTGCGCACAACGAACGAACGAGCGCTGTTGTAATTAGCGTTGCCGAAAAAATAGCCAGGGGAGAAACGGGCGCAGGGAAGCAACGATCGGGGAGTCGTAAAATTAATGCAAACGTCGACCAGCGACGACGAGCAGCACCGGGACGCAATTGGTGAACCGTCGCAACCGGGACGCAACTGTTTATTCTATGATTCACGTTAACGAACCTCTGAAGTTAATGACATCGTTCACGGGACGTAACGAAACTCGAAACGAGATTAATAAACAAGAGGCAACGCGCGAAAGGAGGTGAGTCGACTGTGAAAGGTCTTTAACGAAATTTCGTCGACGTTTCGTTCCTCGGTCTCCGTTCTGTCGGGATCAGTGGAGATGTTCTGAAATTGTTACTTATTAATTCATAGATCCTTGCTGGCGACGCTGCGGTATGCTCGCGATGCTCGAGGGATTAGTGTTCCGGCGTGAACTACGGTCGTTCCCGTGGTCACGTTAAAACTCGTGCTACGCGCCCAGTCGACACTGCGGAACGCCGTCGTGGCCGAGTAATTAGGCGGCTTCGCTACTTAAGGCGCCCCGAACGCGTGCTTATACTACTTTTATAGTCGCACCGTTTTAGTACAAGGAGATTCGACCCTGAGCGGAGCTGTTCGAGTCCTTGGAAACGAGTTTTATTCACTCGGTTATCGGGGAAACTTTTCCCAAGGAACGTTGGCCCAAATAATTAAACTCTAAAGGGAAGGGACTTGCCCAGGGCTTCGGTTTTTTGATTCTAATTAAAATTAAAGCTAGATACAAAGTACTAAGTACAGATAATTAACTCGTGAATAAAGATGAAAGACGTTTCTAAAATACTCTTACAAATCGCGCTGATGGCAAAACTGTCGCTTCCGCTTTCCTAATTGAAAATTTAAGGACTGCCAATAGCAAAGTTGAAACTCTTAGGAATTTAATATCGCGAATGCACCGGTATTTGCGGCACTACACGCAACTATGCTTCTCGTAAAATTTCCGTCGTGATGAATTTTTGCGATAGCATGATGAAACGGTGAGGAGACGAGGCTGAATTAAATTTACACGAAATTTAATTAGTCAGGTTAATGAGTGTACTCCCGAACATTCCTTTGGAATATATTGCCACTGAACTTTCGAAACTGCTTCTCCTAAACAATGAAAACCTGTCTTTCTCATACTTTGCCATAAATCATCATTTGGCAAATACCATTCAATTTATTATACATTTCAAATTAATATCTGATTGATGAAAATATTCGCTCCAATTATTATCATACAGGTTGTCCCAAACTTAAACGGCCAAACGGCGAGGGCTTAATTTACAGACAGAAGGAAGAATAAAACGTTACACAAAGTTTGTCAATAAACGCTCAATTGCCGAGTTATAAACCAATACTGCGTACATGAGATGAGTAAACACATGTTCTCCATAACAGCGCACAGAAGGCTGGCTGTTTATGTGGCACACACGTGCTCCTTTTATTATATGGTAGCTACCTCCATATCGTTAATAGTATTTGCAATTCCTCATTTGAAACTGTTGCAGCGATGAATAATGGCATTCATGACATTACCAAGTTCTTGAGAGTTCTACTCAGCTTTGACAATTGTATTTTAATTCTTTGAAAAACATTGTTTTATAAAAAAAAACATGCACGTGCGCAGACCCAATAAATACCTATTTCGAGCATACGATATTTGTTTGTAACTTTCTAACAAAGCATTTATTGCAAGGCTTTATATTACATATTTTTTCTTCTATTTCACTGTAGATCACGCTCTCGCAGTTGAAGTTTAGGATACCCTGCGTATCATCCCCCTTAACACAATTTAATGTCTCACTCGAAACTCCATTGCCCGCTGCATTGTCCGTCCAGATCGACGATCTTCCGCATCAACGACATCCGCAGTCCGAGCAATTCCGGCATAACGATCACCCCGGCGCTTCTTTAGCGCGCGAGGTTATTAAATTTACCAAACAGCTGGCCGTAAAGCGTATTGCGTGAAGGATGCAACAGCCTCTGGCGACAGGCTGGCCCGTATGCCCGGTGGGTCGTTAATAACGAGAAGCAGCGCTCAAACTGGAGGCTCGAGTCCGAAACACGCGATCCCGCTACCTCCGGGTCATCTTTCATAAATGCGCGCTGCTTTGTACCACTTTGCCCATCTTCAAGCGATAATCGCGTAACATCCGCACCGCGGACTGATTGATTTCCTCGGGTGACCGGAAACTGGGCCGCGGCAATTACTCGATTCACCTGCAAGACACTCGATCCCGCACCAGTTTCCTTCCTCTTAATTTCACCCTGCCGCCCACTTCGCTTCCTCTCTACAGTTCCATCTCTTTCCCTCGCGTTTCAATCCCCTCCGAGCTCTCGGTATTTCTTCCTTATTTGAAGAAACGGGGAATGTAATTGTAAAATAATTAATTGACACATCGGTTACCCCTACTGAGCGTCCATAGATAAAAATGTCCATTACTTTCGTTATCCATAAATGCGAGTTTCCTTCTGTCATCTACAAATGAAACGCGCTAAACATTTCGCCCAATGTCCATCAATCAGCCCCGCGACCCTTCCAAATTTGTGTTCGCCCGTTCCTCGAGCCAGCGACCGGTCGCTCGCGAATAAGGACGACCGATAAAAATTGCTTGCACGTACACGAGCGCGAGTGAAATTTCTCATTCACCCGCCTGTCCATTGTGAGCCGCGCGTGAAAATGACCGACGGAAGTGGCGGGAATCGGCGGTCGATTCCCCGCGCGCGAGATGGAAGGAAGCGACGTCATTGGGAACTCGCCGATTACGTCGTCGCCCGGACTCGATTCCGTGCACGTTTCCCCGCGCTCGATCGACTCCGCGTCGCGAATTTATCGGCGTTTTTATGACCCCTGCCGAATCCTCACGTTTCGCCGAGCGTTTACGCGACGACGACCGTTCCCTTTAATGGAAAACGTCGCGAGCATCGGATTTTCCTCTCGCGATAACGAAACGATGGAACACCGGCCAGTCGACAGGGGGGAGGAGACTGTATTCTCCTGCTGCGCGACGATGAGGCGGGAATGCGTGTCTTTTTTTCGCGACCTGGGGCAGATTATGTCGTCGCCGAGACGACCCTCCCCGTTTGTGCAACGCGAGAAACAGACCGCTCAGGGGACTGCTCGCTTCGGGAGTGCTCCGCGTGTGCGTGGATGTTACATGAGCTGGAAGTAATTCGAAGATGAAGTTGGGGAGAGGTTCAGGTCGTTGGTTTGACGACTTTGGACGATATTGTTAAGAGCATACTCGTGCTTGGTAGATAGTACGCTTGGAATTTCAATTACAGAATGAATTGAATTTGTTGACCGAGAAAGATTGACGAAATCCGAGATCCTGACACTGGGAACAAAATGAAACGAACAAGTAGTGTAATTACACTAGGCTAACAGTATAGAAAAGGAATTTCTACGAATTCTTCTACCTCGCTGTGCATCAAACTCACATTTAACAAATTCCAATCTCGACAGATTAAATAACTGCCCCATCCCGAGAATAATTGTGACCCCTTCGGATTGTCGGAAAAAAGAAATATGAGCCCGCTATTTTCTTTAAACGCCCTTCTCGCAAAAGTTTCATCGAACATCAGCGTACAGGGATTCGATACGGTGCTTTGTCATTCGAGCACCGTTCCGCAAGATCGGCCGCAACGGGGGGAACTGAATAACTTCTAAAACACGATGCAGATGACACGGGGTTCAATTAAACGCGCCGGCGTTGAATTCTGAAAGATTTATTCATGTTTCGCTGGCGCCGGAACTGGAGGAGCGGTGAAAAACGAGGGGCGTAGCAGAAGCCGGTTGCAGCTACCGGCTGCCTCGGCGGGCCCGTTTACATTAAAACGGAGGCGGAAGCGATGCGAAGGAAATAAAAAAAGAAAGCGTCGGAAAATCGCGGGGAAAGGCTTTTGTTCCGCGAGTTTTCCGTACGTCTAACGAGTTGGAAGTGTCGCGGCTACGGCATCAACTACGTTCACCTGCGAACCGCCCCTCGATGAGGGTTCACGCTAGCCGCGGATCACGAAAACGCGCGGCGCGGCGCGGCGCGGCGCGAAAAGCGTCCCCTAAAGGAACCGGGGAAACGCAAGAGCAATTAACTTGAATTGAGAACAACACGTAGACGCACTCCACAACCACCGGGGAAATCGTACCTCCTTCCTCCCTTTCTCTCATCGCTCTTTCCTTTTTATTTCTGGTCTGTGCGCGACTACTGTGCTCTCTACGCCCAGTCTGCTCGTTCTCCGCGTTTCCCCGTGTCTCGAAGTCGTTGACACGATTGGTACGCTGGAAGCGCGAGAAATATCCTTTCTTTTTTTTTCTCTCTCTCTTCCGACGCCGGGCGGAGGAATTTTTTTCAAGGGTACCAATTAAAATTCCTTTTACAAATTGGTATGTAAAATTCACGGCGGATCGTGGCGACGATAAATCGTCGGCGACGTGCGTTTACCTAAAGGCAGAGCAGCCGGACCTCCTTTAGAACGGCGATCCGGCGCGTGTGACACAATCACGCTGCCCTCTCCAATGTTATTCAACACCCCTGAAACCCGGCTGAAGCGTAATCCAAACACAGAAACGTCGGCCAGCGACAGACTGGTACATTCGTACGGCATCGAATAATATTTGAGCGAGCGGAGGCCGCCAGTGTAAATCGAGGCGGACATGTCAACTAGCAGCTTCCGGTTGCAGCGCGCGACCTCCATACGCAAATAGCGGAGTGCGCCCCATGCACACGGCTCGTCTCCTCCCTTTTGACCTTTCTAATTTATCGAATTGACCAATTTCGTTCGAGTATTTATTCTTCATTCGATTTCTTTGCCAACTTTATTGTACGTAAAATGTTTTGCAGCCTGTGTTTAATTTGGAAGGTTTTTAGAATTCAGGTACACTGCAGGCTGTAGAATATTGAAAGTTATAAAATTTGCTGAACCGCTTCGATGCGCTCCTCGAAAACATATGCTGAGAGAGGGAGAGATCAATACACTTGCAGCTTTGGAATGTGGAGATGTGAATACTATAATATTATACAAATATTATACATTCCAAAGCCTTATTACTTTCACGATTACAGTAATTAAATTAGGGATTACAATGTGATCACGTAATTACGGTCCAGTAGCTGGCCCCTGCTAATCAAATTCGGTACTAATATACATATAACCCTATAATTAGTGATTATCTAATAGCGCGTGCTAATCAAATTAGATTAATAAAGGTATCAACACGTGACTAAGTAAATAATATCGTGTATTAAGAATTTCGTACATACTGTTGCTATCATTACAACTTTATTTAACAGTAACCATTGCAATAAAGGCGAGGCGCGTTATTGGTTCAGCAATAAATACACCAATCGAATTACGAAAGGGCTGAAAGTTCGTTGCAGCATCGGTTACCCGAACGAAGTCGCAAAAAAAGAAAGAAGCGACCCGCGGGCAAACGCGCGTTAATTGCGTTTAATTAATATAATCGTCGGGCAGCATTTTGCATTTTACGCGCTATTAATTTCCACAGAACGTTGCCCGGGCTTCGTTTATTAAATTAACCGGTACGGCTTCCAGATTAAAAATACGTTGGCAAAATGCAACGATGCGTACCGGTTATTATTGTGTAATGAAATTTGTACCGGCGCGCGGTGCTGTTTTACAATGGCTAATAACGCGTGTTTCGTTAACGATACGCGCGCAATCACGCCGACGCGTTGGCCATTTGTTACGGTATCGGTAAATTGAAAGAAATAAAATCGAACCGAAGGGGTTGATGCTACGTCGAGATACAACCTCGTAATTCCAGCAGAGAGTAGATGTCCCGTTCCGTTTCTAAATGAAGTCGAGGCCGTTCTTAACGAAGGGTTCGCGAAAGTAATTAACACAAAGCTTCTTATACGCGGAAGTTTCACACTTAAGCACGCCGCGGAAGTTTATCCGATGCGGACACGTTTGTAAACCGTATTACCGTGTTAATTGAAGCGCTGCCCTCGCGATAAGATTGCTAAAGGTATTTATGCCGAAGGGCCGCCGGGACGTTTGCGGATACAAGGGTAAATATTAACGCGAGACGATTTTGTGAAATTATCGTTGTTGAATTGAGAAGAGAGAAGTCCGGATGATTTTAATTTCATTCAGAAACATTTCGTATATTATAGAAATCCTCTTATTAGCTGAATTACATTAAGCATTAATTAAACTTGAGCTACGCACACTCTATATGTACTGATTAAAGTATTCCAAGAACAGGAAAAAACATTCTGCTGCTGTACTAATTACTCCCCCGAAAAAAAGTAAGAAACGATTGTATCCTTGAAAAGTGTAAAAGAGATGCGGAAACACCGGTACGGACGAAAGAATCGCGGACATAAATTCAAGCATCGCAGCTCTATCTCTGCGAAGACTGTGACCTCTGGTACCAGTACTTTCGAGCCGCGAAAGAGAAGCGGGGGCCAAAGAAACGCAAGAAGTAATTAGCATAAGGCTCTTAACTTCCGAAACTGTTCGCCGACCGGTAGAAATTCGAGGGACAGTGATAATTATTCTCTGCGCGCAGTTCGTGACGTAAATACCACATCGATACATTAAAATTCAGCGGGGAATTTCGATAGCGAAACAGGGGTTGGTTAACCCTAAAATAATTAAATCGTGGTGCAGCATGACTTTGGTAACAAATTTTGTCTGAGTTCGGGAAGCTTTGAAACTAATTAGCGTACAGTCCACCTATTGTCCATTCAACAGCTTGGCGATTTATTAATCAAAAGTATAGTGTACTATTTTATTTGTAAATGTAAGATCGTACAAAGAAATTGGATTTTTGCTTTATTTTAAAAATATTGAAATAATGTATCTTATTTGCAATGATTGGATTATAATTTATGGTATATTACGTTCATCATTTCACCTTTTAATAATTCACCAATTTTTTAGCCCCTTACCATTTCGATAAACCACACTTTCTTACTTTCCTAATATTTTCACGTTACTGAATCACCTACACAATCTTTATAATGAAATTTCAGTGAGAGACTTTTTCTATTTCTCCTTTTCGACCCGGTAGAATCCAGTGTCGCCCGGCTTCAATAGGAGCAGAGAAAGAAGTTAAATGGGAATCGTTTGGTAATAAAGATTGACTGAAGTTCTGTGGAACAGGAACCGAAGCCATGAAATTAATGGACAAAAATTGACGACCCATATGTTGGACGCACTGCAGCGAAATAAAAGGACAGCCAATTTCGATGGGTCGTTAACGAGGTGAAATTAAAACTGGAAAGTAATTTGCTCACCAATAATGCTGTGTTCGATCATTCACGATCGCTCGTTACGCCTGGTGAAAATTAGAGTTTATTCGACGCGCGATAACGATACGGAAAGAACCCGCCCGGCGAAACGCTAATTAACATTCCCGTGGAAAATAGCTCGGCGCTCGTACGAGCTAGCAGCGCAATCAATTAGCCCCGTATCAAATCAAAAACGCGTCAGCCGGTTGACAAATGGGACGCGTCGACTCTCGACCGCCAGTGACGGTGGAAAAAGAACGATTCGCTTTCCCATTCGGTGTCGATGTAGCCCTGTACACTGTATTCATAATGAATCACGCGCTTCGTTCGATCAAAATCAGACAAGTCTCAACATTGAATGCGCTTGATTCGTCACGAACAGGCGAGATCGTTCTATATTCAAGAATCATTGAGTAAATCGAATATGTTGAAGGGTCGCATAGTTTAGCAAGGAAGCGGAAGCCACTGAAGAACGACGTCGAATCGAACATCGACCGGAAGCACCGACCACGAGCATTTGCCGCGGCGATCGCTGAATGTCCCCACCTGTTTTGCATTCAATCTACTCCGAGCCCGGCCATTATTTGCCTGAAACCAGTACACGCACGCGGTGGCGGAGAATCCTCTCGCGCGGTCCCACGCACGTACGATGCCTCCGGATGGCTCGCCGAACTGTCGATCACGGACGGGTTGCGGTTTGTCACAGGCTCGCCGGAAACTCTCGACGCGTTCGAGGTTTCGCTCCCTAACGGTACTCGTCCAAAGAACACTTAAAGTCTCACCGTTTCGCGATTGCGGCGGTGATTCCGAGTTTCAACGAGCTGCAGCTCTTTTTTTTCTTTTACAGTTCGATGAAACAAACTGCGGTGGCAATCCTGCACTCGAGCTTTTTTCCCCCGCGTTTTGTAAGGGGAAGCAGTCTGCTTTTACGTTCGCAGCTCGTAAAGCGTGTGGACCAAGTTTTATCGGCACGTTGGGAGTCATTGACCACCTGCCATTCGACTTTTTACCTATCACGCCCACATTTTCGCTCGTAGCGGTGGAGAAGTATCGATAGCGATGAGAACACCCTTATGCAAGCGTCGCGCAAAGTGTGAAATCGCGCTAACAATGAATGAACATGCTCCAGCCTTTTCTTGTAATCAGTACAATTACTTCCCAACATGAAGAAATATCCAGTCAACTTTGACTCATTCCATCAGCAGTCTATTACTGTTCATCCCTCGACGGATAATACTCCAAGCATCCATCAAAATTAGGGTCCATTTATGCATCACCGTGCCGTGTCCGGGTGTTCGGAGAGCAATTGCAATTTTTCAATCAATTTTTACAGAAGGAATGCGACTGATTTACAATACATCTTGTATGGACGGCCACAGTTTCTAGCCTCCGATATTTGCCTCTTGAAAAGGTCGCCTCCAAGATGTTACAAGGAGCATTTTCTGTACACAACGAGTACAATTCTTTTCGCTTTGTTTAATCTTGATGAAAGTAATCTTAACGAACTCCTGAGATTTATGCAATTAAAACGACACCACTTTGTTCTTAAGTTATAATAGTACGTCACTCTCAAAGAACCCGGACACGGCACGGTGTGACGTATTAAATGAACCCTTAATCACCCACTTTACAAGTTCCTCCACTCGACGAATCGCCCTCTCATAAAACACCCCCGTCAAACATCCCAATCATTTCCACCCGTTCTCTCGCGTCGCGCGTAAACCTTTCATCAACAAGACTCAAATCTCTGTGTCCAGCAAATAAACAGAATTGCCGCTGAGCTGCGCAGCCTCGTAAATCGAGCGACGCTGGAGAGTCCGGCGAACCGCGTAGCTCGTGCCGCGCCGCGTAAACCGCGCGGAAACGCGTCAATACGAGGTCGTGCGTGGATAAAAGCTCGCTGTCACTCGATTGTCGGCCCATGGACGCGGACGGGGAACACGCGTTTAACGTATTTTCGCGAAAACATCGGTTGGTCACGTTCGCGTAGCCACTGTGCTCGCAACCGAGCGAAGCGAACGAGCAAAATGACGGGGGCATGAGAGGAGCAGCGCGACGCTACCGCGAACCGGCTCGCGCTTTTGTTCCCTCGCTTCGTGTCCGCTGGATCTGTCGCGGAAAAAATTGAGCTCCAATGCGGCCGGAATTGGCGTCCGCCGCACGATTCCAGGGTTTTACTTTCGCTGCGCGCGATCGTTCGAGAGTGGTTCTTGGATGCGTGTAACCAACGTTCATTTTGCAGATCGCAGTTGTCCTTTACAAATTGTTCGTCAAAAGGGAAAGCGATATAGTAAGGTGTATCGATTGAAAAACTGTACGATGTAAATGTTGATACTGTAATTGTACAGTAGTTCCGCATCGCAATTCAATGGTATCTGACCGCGTTTCTTTGTAAGTCGTTCATGTAACTCTTTCGACGTCGACCCTTCTCGCATTATGGCACAAGAATTTATTACCCTACCGACATCTTAATCCTACCTTTTCAAACTCTTTACGACCCCTAATCTCGAGCACTCTGTCACACTGTACTCATTCCTTCCTCCTTACGCTTATCACGAATCATAATAATTCCGCCCCGCTTAATGCACCGCACGTCGTTCCCCTTTGCGAAAGCTCGCCTTCTTCAAGCCATTCGTCATCTGCATCCACGATCCGCTTGCAAACGTTTTCATCCACTGTTTGTTCGCTCGTCTGGTGACAGAGGATCCCTTTACCGAAGGGAATAAAGAAAATTACTTTTGTTTGTTTCTTTTTTTTTTTTAATGGAGACTAAACGAACAGAGTCGGGAAAAAGCGAGCAATAATTACAATGGTATCGTTCACCGAACAACGTATCGTTTAACTCGCCGGTGCTCGAAAGGCGGAAAATTTCGCCGGAGCTTAACAATTACACGATCTGTTACGCAATTTCAGTCTGGGGAACGGCGCGGCACAGCCGTTCGCTGGCCCGGGAAATTCATTGGCAAGCCGCTCGTTAATCAATTTCTACGCACCGATTGCGAGGCCCTCGTACTCGGCTTTTAGAATAAAATCCCACCCCTACGTGCTACAAAGGCGAGCCGCGGTTTTAAAGAGAACAGCTGCTTCCACGGACTCGGTTACGTCGGCAAATGCCCCGCGCGATTCTCCTCAAAGTACAGATAAATATTTGATCCTCTTTTGCGAGGTAGCAGTTGCTAATTTAAACGAGACCCGCTCGGATTCCGTTGAGCAACTTTGCTGTTTAAAGGGGAAGCGTTCGAGGAGCACGTGTGCATGCCGAAGTGGTTGCTCCAGATATGTATGTAAGCTACGTTCTGTAAGTTCGCGTTTGGGTAAGTGCACTTGGACGGAGACAATGTGCGACGAGAGTGAAGCTTCAGAGTGGCATAGAAAACAGGAAGGGACTGAAATTTTAAAGCGCGAGACTAGTCGGGGATGTCGCGGTTTCACCTGCCTCGGTAGTTACAGTCGGTTCAAAGTCCGCTGCTACCGGGGCCACTTGCCACATTATTAACAACGCTCGCTAGTCGTCCACGTTTCATATTACATGATAATTTTGATACGCCAGGGGATAAAGTAACCTTTATTATGAGAAATGGATCCAGAATATGTTTGATTAACAAAGAATGAAAAAAAGTGGAATTTCCTATTAAATAAAAATTATTACATTTATTACATATATCTCGAACGCGTTACCACTTGAAAGCAAAGCTTCCATCATGAACATTTTATTCCGGGACTGACAACGAATCCTTGAAAAATTACAATTTAACGATATGAATCATCCTGCGTCATTTGATCATTTTTAGGAAAATCGATTAACCGTCCATCCATTCATTGTTCACGCTGTGGCATTAATAAAGAGAAAATCTTTTTACGATCTCCGCTACATCAACGGCCCGCTAAAGCTCGCCTCCCTGTCGTTATACATTCTCAGCGACAGCTTTTCTCCAACTATTAACTGGCTGCTTTTAGAGCGACAACTTCCTACCCGGCCGCTATTAACCGCCACGTCCTTTTACTTCATTTCGTAGCCACCCTCTAATTTTGCTTGGTCACGTAGTTACAATTCCGTGCGGTCGGTCCCCAACGACGACGGCTAACGACAATCTACCCTTTTCCCTCCAAAGGTCATCGTCTAAGAGCAGTCGGTCGTTCGAAGCTGTTCGACAACCCGAGGGGGGTAGGGTGTCCCCCTGTTCGCATTCATGCCGCCACCGGAACGAAAATTCAGCCCCTTTACGAGCACTTCTCCTGCACCCCTCTTTATTGGGATTATAACGGGAGACGTTTTATTTGCCACGCAGGATTTCGAGTGGGAGGAAACTTTGTCGTGCATTGAGCTTTTAACATTGAATTATGTACATTTTCCTTTTTCATTATTATTTATTTGTTTTATTCAGGATATTAAGCCGGGATTCTATTGGAGAAAGAATATATTGATTACACCGACTTTATTTTTATGTGCCTCAGCTGTTTGTTGCAATTGTTGCTTTTACATCTTCTTGAAATTGCACTTTATGTTTTATTACATTTTGACGACAGACATCTCCGCCGTTGCTGTTGCTTTCTTTGTACCTTTCCCCCTTTATTTTGCACCTGTCTCTACTGCTTCCATTTGTCCCCGAAAGAATTTTTTATTCGCCAGTCTGCAGACTCCTTTTCACGCCCGCGTTTGTCCATCTTTTATACCCCTACCCTGCTCGCTAGTCCCTCAAACTTTCTCGTGCTTCTGTTCCGTCAGTTCAGCGTTCGCTTTTAGCTCATTCTCCAGCGATTCGTTTCTTCTCCCCTCTTTTAACCATTTGTTACTTTTGCTCCATTTTATACTTTACCCATTTCCTGCCCACTAGGTTTCCTATCGTTTTTCATCCACCCTTCCCTATTTTCTCTGTGCAACTTCCACCCTTCTTTCTATCCTCATTTATCCTCCCGCACTCGAATTCGTGGCCCGATTCCAACTCTCCTCCCGCTTTCCACATTCTCCTTCAACACTCGCCCTATTCGTATTTCGCTTTCGCGCTCGAATTTCCCAACCATCTCAAACTCTATTCCCCTTCCTCCACTCCCTTCATCCTTTTTTTCCAACTCTTTAACTCCTTTTTTTCCCCACCTCGTGTTCCCATTTTTTCTTCCCCTTTCAGGTTCCGCTATTTCCTTCTCGCCTTTTTCCTTTCCATGGCTCCCTTGTTTTCTTCATCTTCGTTCTTTTATTTCGTTCTATACCGTTTCCCCTGCGGCCCGGTACACCGTCGTGACCAGCCTTCCGCGAAATAAATCTCCCCGCCGCGACAAGCACCCCCACGATAACCGAACCCGCAGCCTGATTTTAAAAATATTCGAAGCGATCGGAAGTCCCTGCCCGGTCGTGCGCCACGGAATCAGCCGTTGTCTTTCTAAAATACATTCCCCCGTGCGATTCAAGGGATGGAAATTTTTGATAGCATCTCTCTTCTTTCGAGTGGCATCAATTTTCATAATTCTATTCCCCTTCTTATTACATTCGGCGGTATGTAACTTTTAAATCGGTGTCAGTGCTCCCTCTTAATCGACCAGATCTTGCACAGAAGCTTACGCAAACCGACGAAGCTTCCCGAGGAGAACCGGAAGGGAAGTTTGCCAGGGATAATTCAATTGGTCGCAGAAATTCGCCGGTCGGGCGTGGAGCGAAATTAAACGTCTCGGTGCATGTCAAAAGATCGTCGCCGTTCTCTCTCCTTCTGGGGAAAGACTCGAGGCATCCGGGAGGCTTTGAATATCGCGACGTGACGCGTCTCGGGGCTCGTTCGACGTGAAACCACGTCAGCCGGCTTCTTCGTACGACCGGCAGTATTCGCCGAGAAGAAGATTGCCGCCTCTATTCGGCGTAAAATTGAATCTCGCCACCACTTCCATTTGCAAATTAGTCCGTGCCGTTTTCCGGTACACCCCATCTTTCTACCACCCTTCTTCCGGCCCCTTTTCCTGCCTGGCTTCTTGCCGGAATCATCACTCCCGTGTGAACCGATGCGCTGGAGAACGACCCTTTTACGATCCCCTTTGGTGCTCCTTGAAAAAGTTTTTGGGTGGTTCGATGGAAAGCGTTAAGTACAATGTAGTTAAAGGGGCGGTGAACCAGTGATGGCAATGGTATTTTAGCAGGTGTTACTGGTTTTTTAATGCAATTCGATAGGGCGTTTATTTGGCGTTTTCAGTACTTTATCGTCGTTTATATTTTATTATACATTATCAAGCTCGCTGTCTTTTCAATCATTACTAAAGCACAAGAAGCCCCACTAGAGTTCAGTAATTTCATCATTTCACGAATACATTCATTTCGGCGCGCTGCTTTATCAATCCGTTTCATATTAAACGCGACAGGCATCAATAACATACGTCAGCGCAGTGGATCTGTCATTTCCGCCATCTGGAAAAGCGGAACATCCGGGAAAGCCGCGAATCCTGTTATCCGTGATTCATTAAAAACCTTATCGTACGATAATCCTGGTCGAGAGGCGAGAGTTAGAAACCGTTTCGCGGGCCGGAAAAATGTATTTCCACCGGAACATCCTTTGTATCGAAGTGGTCGATCCACTCCGTCCCTCTGGCCACGGATTTATAAATTACCCCCTGTTGATTCGCGGGCACCCGCTATCCGGCGCTGGCTGGCGATCTCGCCACGCAATGAAAGCTTAAATATTCAGCCGGCCACGAAAGCGGCGATAAAATTTTAATCGGCTTCCGATTAAAATCCGCCCGCGCCGTGTCGATGCTATCTAGCGGCGCTGGCACAAAGGGGGAAACCACTCTCGAAACTCTCTCGCGCGGCACCGTCCGTGAACTTTGCACCCTGTACTTCTTCTTCTTTCAGATATGTTTCTTTTCTTTCCGTTCCTTTTTTCTTCCCTTAATCATTCCGGGCTGTCGGTGAAAGTACGAACGCTGAAAGTATCAAAGGACGACTGTGCTTTTTCCATTGCAGTACTTTTCTTTGTGGACTGCTGGCCAAAGGTGAGGATTCTCAAGGTAATTAATGATATACACGAGCGATGATAAAAGAAGAATCTCAGAATAAGCCCTTGTCACAGCATTCGCAATTAGAAATCAAATTAATTATTGTATATGCAACGGAATTTTGGTTCTCATTTAATGTTCTATGGTTGCAAACAGTTCTATTTCTGCAGAATGAAGATTTTTAATACAATTCTCCGGAAAGTTTGCTATCTATTTGGTTTAGATTTTAGGTTCTTCAAAAGCAAGAGTAAAATACAAACATGGGAATTGTTAAACTATTCACCAATCGAAGTTAGCCAGAAGTTAATCAGCCAGACCAAAATTTCAGCGACTATGGGCCCGTTATCGTTTCACTTTAACGATTTTCTAGCTGCTATCGTCGCCATAGCATCAATTTCATAGCGAACAGCAAATGATGCGGAGAGTATTATTAATTACGCATGCTGTTGCCGCGTACCGCGATTTTGCAAGCGTATCTATAATATGAACATCGAAATGCTGACGTAGTGACCGAGATACCGCCGCAGCACCGCGGTTTACTCTCGAACTCGTCAGCTCCCGTTCCGTACGATAGTTAGGACGTCCGAAATGACCGCAATTCATCGGAACGGCCAGCCCGGCCCAACGGAAGCTGCGTCCCGTACCGACAAACGAACCGTGGAAATTAAAAGCGACGCAGAGAATCTACGAAGCAACGGTTTGCCTCCAAACGCGTTCACTGTGGAACCACTTGTCACTGGTTTGCAGATTTCGCTACGGCAAAAGTGTTGGGCAACGCGGAAGAAGTATTTGAACAACAAAATAAAATGGCACCCTTGGCATTTATCAAGATCCGCAAATTTATTACGCTGAGAGAATCTACTTTGGTATTTTACTCCTTCTTTTTTTATTCCTTGAATGAAAGTTTTTTAGTTGTGCCGACTGTCGTCGTGCGCGTTAATGGGCGAGAAACGAAGGAGCGTAAGGAGAAACGTGGACGGAAGGTGATCACGTTCGAGCGGCAGTCAGCCGAAGATGCATTGCTAATTAAAGCACGGAAAAGTTCCGGTCGGTCGCGATAAAGTTTGTGAAACGGCGATTAACCCGTTCCGTATCTGCCTCACAGAGGAGCCGGCGTTCGTTGTAAATGTATGATAAATGCGTTATGCCGCAGCGAACCGTTCGAAGAAAACTCGGTCGTTCGAGTGGAATGGCTGCAGGAGCAGCTACTTTGGAAATGCTTGAAAAATGAACGGGATTTGATGAACGGCCGGTGAAAACGTTTCTGCTTGCGGTACTCTGAACGTGTTGCTAGCTGATGTAACTAATGTAGTTCTGTTTTAATTGGCTTGTTTCAATAATTAAGCAGATACGCGTTTGTTTGAATGTAATCACTTGGGCAGCAATTAGATTCGAAATCAACTTGAAAGCTTAAAGAGACGCAATTTGTTACACGATATTTTGACTCGACGAATCGCAGCCTGCACGATTTCATTGAATTTGTTTGTTGTACATCAACATTATTGGTTACACTGATGTGTTTCAACAGCCGCGTTGATAGCTTGCAAAGTGCCGCACACGGCTGTTCCCCGACACCTTTGAACCACATAGTAAAGTCCCCGGACGCATCTTCTGTAAATCAACTAGCACTTTACGCGCCTCGACAACTATGTAGATAGGTCGTGATATATTAAACTAACGTCCCCTTTAACTTTAGTCCCAGCGAGTGCTCCGCACGGTTCACCCTATACGTTATATTCTTGCAACTATGTTTAACAGGTCGTGAAACAGGGCTTCCCTTCTACTATGTTACTGGGTTAACAATATAGCAACTTCCTTGTTAATTTTCCCATAAACATCGAATTCGGTTCTCTGGGCCATTAACCGGATTGTCTATGAACATTCTAAAGTTCCTGAGACATTGCATTCTTATAAAAGCAGAACAATTGTATTTAACGAGGGAACGAGATCATTAAAAGGGGTAATTGTTAAACGATTACAATGATATGATCTGACCCCGAAATGAATGAAACAACTTCTTAAATGCCATCCCTTAAAGTTAAATAAATCTTCTCGCTGACTATTACAACCGCATGCAAATCGGGAGCATCCTTTACAGTCGCTCCAATAAAACTGTAGGCTACATCATAATTAAATGAAACCCCTTACATCAGCCGGCAGCAATATTAAGATTCCTCGAAACCACAGATCCTCCGTTCTACGCCGAGCGCGCCACCCAATAACCGAGGACGAAATGGAGCACAGATGTGGCACCGTATCTCCGCAGCTCCGAAGGGTTTAATGAGACGAGCAAACGATGCGTGCAAGATCGAAAGTTTTACCGGAGCTATTCATAATGCGGGGCAGGCGCGCGGAGAAAGAGAAGATTCCCCCTGAAGGAGGTATATCCGTCCGCTTGTGGAAATACCTCATCAAGATTCCCCCGTTGTGCTCGCAAACCCACTCTTCCCGGGAGGGTGTTGCTCGCGCGCGCCGTAGTCGCCGCTCGAATTACGTCTCATCAGCGCGAGTAACGTGCAATATTCAAATTATCCCTGTCGAGTGCCGCCGCTTAATGAGAATGTATGCAAATAACGTAGGCAAAGCTGGCGCGGCAACGCCGCCGAAGATGCCTGGACGGAACACTCGAATCCGCGACAATTATTTAGCTTGGCTAATTGTTGTTTGCCGGTGCGCGACACTCCGCGCGATCTGCTAACCGGTTGAGTTTACGCCGTTTCCGAGGGGTGGATAGACGAGCACAGCTGATCCACCGAAGCTGGCACACCTTTGCTCTTCTCATTTACCCCTTTGCATCCCGATTCATTTTCATCCTCGAACGAAGACGATGATAGTCCGGTTATAATACAAGTAATTAATATAAGAAACAATATTATTATTTGCATAGAGCCTTTCATCGTTTCTTTTAAATCAAATTGCCGATAAAGACAGAATATTGTATCAGTTGCATAATAAAATCGTGATATACCAAGTCCGCCATAAGAGCCACTACTCCCGTGCTAATTTGTATATCATTAACAAATGCGGCGTTCGTCGCGTGACACAGCCAGATCCACACGCAACTAGTGGAGAACAAACAGAAATGGTACGGCGTAATTACTATCGGGACCAAGTAGCCTGGCAAGAATCCTCGAAAACGCTCGAAGCTTTCAAGTGGTCGCGACATCCGACAACGCGTGCAATTATTTGCGCCGACTTAATTGTCATTCACGAGCATCATTCGATTCGCGCTAACAACTGTTCCGGAGCTCTGCCGATCTCTGTCCAATTAGCAACAATACCATCGCGGGAGATCGAAATATAGGCAAACGAATAAAGCTTTCGAGCAGGACAGTTAACGTTAATGATTATTTATCGCACGATCAAATATATCGATCGGGATAATTATGCTTGATCGGTTACACTATCGCGGACTAATCAATCAATTGACCAATCGCTGCAGTGCCGAATATTTAAGTCGTATATTCTGATATATGATTAGCGATGATTGAATGTACAAATAGGAAGGAGGGGATGGTTGGTTGAATTAATTAGATACGAATGGTGATGGAGCAGGACAAGTTCGTAATACAGTAAATACAATCGCTGATGTCTCTTTCCAAGATCACTGTTCGATCGTTGTTAACAGGACGAACCGTTCGGAGTGGAATTATTGGGTTACTTCCGCCGCTGGACCGTTCAATACGATCGGCCGCTCGGTTCGCGGTGTTTATGTGTGAAATCGGAGAAATAAATCGTCGATGCTACTAGCGATGGAAACGGGTATGGTGGACTTTCGAAATGCTTCGGCGATATTTCTTTTAGTTTACTGTGCACTGAAACCGAGTCGTTTTCAATTCATTGCTTACCCGAAAAGTTAATCAAAATAATCGAACACTTAATTTACCTTCCCAGCATAATTTAATTAATATGTGATAACAAAAAATAACAGAGCTACCTATCTACATCAATTAAACCATCCACTTCTCCGTAGCAAATATATTCTAAAGTACACCGTGTCCATTCCCTCAGTAATTTTTTCTGCCAATCGTTTAAGGGTTCACTCTGAAACCCGTCGCAAGCTTCTCTACCAGCGAAGCACGAAAAAAGAAATACAAGGAGATGCTCGAAACGGTTTCGTTTCGCCGCTTAAGTATTCAACTATGTAATCCCCTTCTCGAGAGCTGTACGAACTCATAATTAACTACAGATCGGTTGAACCGGTACATTTAAGTCGGAACGATCTCGTGCGATAAGTTAATTAAACATTTAGTTTTACTTCTTTTATTTTTTAAACAAATTTAGACGCGTTTTCTTTCATGAACGTATGGCAAGAGAAATGAGCGAGGAGGATCAATTATTCAGCCGCGTTTAACGATGTTTCGCATAACCATTCGAATGATTTAACGCTGATGATTATTAGCACGCAGGCTGGCTCTCGTTGAACCGGAAGGAGAGTTATTGGCGGCACGGCCGCGATAATGCGTCGACGACTGACAGATAGACACGCGTGCAACCCGACGGATGCTGATGTACGCAACGAAAGCGCGAGTCTGTGAATTACACGCGGTCCTAATGGCTGTGCATTTTTGGGTAGAAGGTTTATGCGAAATGGGAACTTATTATATAACGATCCACGAGTATCATCAATATTATTCCTCTAGCAAGTGGTTGCGCTGTGAGAAACGTAGAAAAACATTTCCTAAAAAAAACTTCATCAAGAAACTGAAGGGACTGCAATTCGTGAATAATTAATTATCCAAGACTCGCGTATAATTTATCTCAGCAAAAATTTTAAAGCGGATTCCGTCTTCGTTTTAGCATTTACTATGCTCGTGTGGCACTTGATGTTCCTCAATATAAAAACCTACCCGTTCAACAATGTCAAGCGAGGCATGCCGTTAAACGCTTCTCTTCCTCCACTCTCTTAAAAATTATTCGCAAACCCTTTTCACAATACCGACTGCAATCGCACTCAAGTGCTCTCGATAGACAGAAGAACCCTAACTACACGCTCCATGCCAAGATCCTCCGCCCTGCGATTTAAGAAACAGAGAAAAAAAAGGAAAGGGTGCACAGCAGCGGTCGTCGTCGGTAGTTTGCTGCCAAAGAGCAAGACTCGACACGGTTCGATCGGTCGGGAACGCGGCGTAAAAATCGCGCCCAGTGAAAAGAGGAAAAAGAGAGGAACCTGGATGCATATATATCCGTGTGCATTGTTCGCGACCCCGACTGCATCGCCATGCGATGGCGAAAACAAAAGTTTTGGCCCGTGTGCACGCCTCTGTTCGCTGGCTAGCTCGAGGGAATGGCTTTCCGGTGAAGCATCGGGGAGATTCCCGTACCGACGCGGCTCACAACCGAAATTGCACTGCTGACTCCTCTGCTGCATCCTGCATCCCCCTTTCGCCCACGTGCCAACCCTTTCTTAGTCTTGTTTCTTCTTTCTTTCTTTCTTTCCTTCTTTGTTTTTTGCTCTGCTCCATTTTTGAGAGGCTATTGGTCTCTTCACCAATGGCACTGGCAAAGGAAGATTTCGTACAAGGCGACGTGGTCCAGCAGGAAACTGTTAGAGGAATTCCAGGGGAGAAAAGATGGTGACACGGCGAGGTCGAGAAGCGTCAAAGCACCTCGCTACGGAAGAGATTGTTTCTACGGATTTTGGTGAAAGTGAAACCAGTTGCCTCCGACTATACAAGGTGTCTCGTAACTGGTGGTTCAACCAGGAAACGAGTAATTCCACGTGAAAAAAGGACTCGGAGATGTAGAATAAAATTTAGTCATTTGACGCTGCGCTTCCGAGGAAAACGGTTTTCATACATTTGCATAGCCTGCACGCATTAGCAGATAAATCAGGAAAAATTGTGCTGCCGCTTAATGGAGCAAGGCAACAGAATACAATAGAAAATACAGCAGAATCATGCACCCAACACGATGACAAACATTTTCAACAATTTCTCAAGTAATGAAGTTTATCGTACACGAACTTTCTTCTTCAGCTTTGTACAACGTTTATAATAAATGAGATAAAAAGTATCCAAAGTTATTATCTATAAGTCGAATGATGTTATCGTGGTTATCGGGAATCGTGGAATTGACAATCATCTAACGCAGGCGCCAGTAAAAATACATATTAACCAACGTGCATGCGGACCAAGCAAATGTTTAAAGTTGATTTTCTTGGAAACGAAGCCACGAATGAAAAATGTTATTCCACATTTTCGACTTATCTTTTTTTATACATAGAATCATCCCCTGTTCGGTTGTACCATCACTGACAGGACACCGTGTATATAATAGTGTAAAATTGAGCTGTTGTCTCGTGAAATATTTAAATCGAAAGTTTACTTTAGAAATATTACAAGCCGCGCGCAAATTTGCTTTTTAAAAATTTGCACGCCTCAAAAATATGCAGCGATTTTACGAAGCGAAATGTCGGTGCAATTTTGGTGTCCACTTAGCAAGCTTTTGAATTTGGAATATCCATCAGAATATTTTACCAAACACAGGGCAGAGGTTAATAATTCGTGCAACAGGTAATAGAATTTCGCGGGAGAAATTTCATCTCCGGTGAATTAAGTGCCTTTACGATAGCTACCGTAACTCTGCTTTTCCTCTGAGAGGTCAGCGAAATTTTGCCCCGGAACTTCGCCAAGATTGTTTAGTCAACGTGTTCGCAAAAGAATTTTAAACGTCGCCGAGAAAAATGTTCGGAGGTAACACGATTGTCAAAAAGAAAACAAAAATTGTAGCAACGTAAAACGTATGCACTTGAGCATTTAAGATTGAGATTGCACTTGACACGCGAAAAGTGGAAAAAGTGAGAAGCGAGGTTAAGCAAACAAATAATTTTAATTACTACAAGGTAGCTGATCATTTACACGATAAATACGGATACTCCGAATTTCGGGAACAATGTCTCAAACTAATCCAATTTAATCTTTCTAAAAAAAATTCGGCGATATTACTTTATCTACATTCCTTTTTAATATTTCAACAGTTCTCACTTCAACAATTCTCATTTCGAGCAACACGTTCAGCTCACAGTGACATTAGTTCCGCTCGAAAACCACTTCGGTCTGAATTCTCTTAAGTGAAAAGAAAGAAGAAGCAGAAGAAGACACCGCGGCGCAACGTCGCTGGCTAAAGTACTGTAAACGCGAAGCACCGTAAAAAATGCATCTGCCTTGCAACTAGCTCGACATAAAAGTCCGTCCTGTCTTCCAAACAAATGGGCACGAGGCGCGGCCAAAGGAAGGAGCCTCGACTCGGGTTAAGATTCGCCGTAAACCGTGCAACACGAATGGAAGCAGAGGGTTGGCGGATTATAACGCGATCAGAGAAAGGTATAAAGCGTTTGGAGGATGTAGCGCGAGAGTGCTTGCGAAATTTACGAGAACCGATCTGGGAAGCCGTTCGATCTGGGAATCGCTGCGAACTGCATAAACGAAAGAGTCACCCGAGCAGCGCGTCGCGAGCTTCCCCGCCAAGCTTGAGGAACTACGTGAACGAACTCCGAACGAAATCTGCGGCGAATGGTGTATTACGTATTCCTCTCCGTGTCTACATTATTTTACGTTTGCTCCGTGTCTTCTTAAAGGGTATATAAAAGAAAAAGGTTTCATTTTGTAACGTGCATTTTTGTACGCGTTTAAAGGGGAAGGCACAAGTGTTTCGGGATTAAAACAGGAAGAAGCAAAAAGGGTCGAGTAAAAACTCGCTGGCCCAGTGATTTATCTGCCTGCAGGATGTATAAATTATGTTTGCGAAAGGTTCTCCCGCGTGAGACTGCAAAAACTAGAATTATGTCTTTGGTAGATCGCTTGTTGGTACACCACTTCATTTTTCTTTTCGTTTACGTTGGTTCAGTTGCATCTTTTGCTCTTCTCTGCAAGCGTCCAGCTGAAAAAAGTGGGCGAACCAGTTCTACGATTTGCTGGCTTAGCGACTCCGAATTGCGGGGACGTACAAATCTTGATCGTCAATCAATTGACAATTTATTATATTTAACAAAATTTAATCGATTTCCTAACCAACATTCAAATTCATCGAACGCCGTAATTACCAGCGCGATAATTGTCATTTGTCCGCACGGTGTCACGCGAATATTCCAAAAGACAAATCAACGAATGCGCAAATAAGTTTCATTCCTCGCAACAGAAAGCTCGCCCCCCCCTAAAAGCTCCATTAGAACGTCTTCGCGGCGGCGTCCGCCGGGCCGGATAAGCCGTCCCACGGAGGAAGGTGGTAAGGTCGGGAGTCAAAGGGAGAGAAACGAGGGCGTAGGGTTCGGTTTCAGCTCGTTTGCCAGGCGCGGCAAGGCAAGCGAGAGGTGGCGAGCCGAACAAACGGCCAAGTGGCTGTTCTGCCCGGCGTCGTGTCGCCTGCGAAAGCAAAGTTTCACGGGAACGGGAGCGTGGAGCCCACGGGAGCACGGCGGGGCTGCGTCGGTGCATGCACACAATGACGCGCTGCATTAACCACGACGATGGGACTTTGTCTGCTCGGTGCCGCGTGACGCCGCTTTCTAAATCAAACTTTCATACCACGGAACCGGGGCGGGGAGGGGGAAGGAGGAGACATCAAAGATTTTGCAAACGAGAGGGGGTTGACACTCGAGCCCTCGGGGCGAAAGAGAGCTCCTTTGCTAATTTGACCGGACCTGACCGAGCTGGCCTCTAATAGGTGTCCTGTTTGCCAACCCTCGCCACAGAGGGTGATTCCGAAGCACCTACTCTGGGTGTGGTTGAGAACGGGATGTTTCTTTCGGGCGAAAGCGTTGGATGCGCGACCAAGGCTAACAATTCGGCTGGAAATTTGGCGAGCATTAGGGTGCTGAGTGCGTTGCTTTTAAGGGAATCTGCTTTACAATAATATGGAGGGTGTAATTGATGCTTTTTTTTTCTTTTATTTTGTCGAGCCGGAGCAGAAAGGATGGAAGACTCAACTTTTTAATATTAATGTTTGATATGTTTAACAAAGGAAAAATCGTAAGTATTCCTGGGACACCCTGATAATAATTTCCAATCAAGCCCAACGTTCCTTTCTTCAAAGAAGCTCTCTCAAAGATTACATTCCTTGGTCGTCATAACGAATAAAAGAACTAGAAAACCAGGTCGCGCTCTTTGTTTTTTCCTGTTAAACCGGCGACGATTCGTCGAGTAACTCAAAAAGCGACGACGAATGGTTTCTAAAGGTGACCGATCGATCGAAGAGGAACACGCGGCATGAATTTTATATTTGACCATTTCTCCCCATGGGAGGGAAAACGCGGACGCGAGCCAAGGTGTTTCCCTCGCTCGCCGGGCTTAATTTAATTTGAATTTCCAAGCGGGTCGTGACTCGATAAAATTCGAAATAACGGCGGTGAGGAATAACAGCGAGCAATTTAGGGAGGAGGCCTCGGTGGAATTTTATTAATTCATTAAACACATCTTATCCGCGACAAGGGGCGGACAGGCGGGGGGGAACGGTCGAATTTGCTCGGGGGACAGTGAAACTGGCTGCTTTCGTACAGCTTTACGATCGTCGTCGCTCTATATTCTCATTCGCGTGCCAAAGAAATACTCTTTGCGCGTTCGAAATTTCCTCACCGGCGGTTTATCACCTGCCGGTGTACTGATTAAATCCACGAGCCCCAGGAATTTCGTTCCATGCTCTTGTACAAAGTGCTGGAAATTGGGTTCTGGCTGTCGATTCTAACTGGCAACGCGTTTCAAGATATCTTTGGGGTAATACTTCA
Organism: Holcopasites calliopsidis; assembly: GCA_023838395.1. NCBI lineage: Eukaryota > Metazoa > Arthropoda > Insecta > Hymenoptera > Apidae > Holcopasites > Holcopasites calliopsidis. The sequence continues at coordinate 440,983 of JALHAQ010000026.1, forward strand.
AAGAATGTCTCAAGAATGATTAAAAAAGAAATGCTTCATATAAATACAAAGTATAGCGTTTAAATAAATAATAAACTTAGAAACTATTTAGACCTTCGAAATTGCAGAAGAATAAATTCAACGCTGTCAAACCAAAATATCCGAAAAATACTATATTCATCTAAGCGATAAATTGCGCAAAATCTAATCTCGAACCCTTACATTTCCTTCGCGCCTACAAAAATGAACGACACCGAGGACTCTGGGAATTGCTCAGGATCGGAACGCCGCCCCAACCCTCTGTAGTTAACAAACAGGATCGCTGGAACCGACGCAGCTATCAATTTCCTTTAAGCAAACATTATTCGAGCAAGTTCGAAACGAGTCTGGCAGGCGTGTAAGCGTAATATCGCTTTATGTAAGTTGGCGTTGCAACGACGGAAGCACGTAATTTATGAAGCGGCTCGCGTTTCAAGGAGCGAACGTTAACGAACGAGCCCGGCAGCGACTTTGCCACCGTTACGTAAATACATCGAGACGTTGCGTCGGTGTAACAACGTGGCGGCCTTCTAAGTGGAATTCGTGATTAGCTAATCAGTAGCTGGGGGGTGGGGGCGGCCGGCCGGCGCCCGGAAACATAAGCGAAGTTGCCAACACGTCGGGATCGGTGGTAAGGCGCAACGTGTATCGAACAACTTTGGCAAATAATGCGTCATGATACGACGCTAAATCGGAACGGTTTTGGCGAACAGCCGGCGAACTTCCGCCACCGGGGGGGAGGTTCGGTTTCGCGAGCTTCCGGTAACATGACGGCTGGCTGTCGATGCGCGGCAGGAACGACGGAGTCCTTTTCTGTTCGACGGTGCGATTCGAATATTGATCGAAACAGCTATCCAGATCTACCGAGATATTCTTTCCACGTGTTTCTGATAGCGGAATGGTCGTTGATGGGGCCTTCCTTTTGCGTGGATGGAGATATATTGAAATGTAAGGGTGATGTACGACGTAGAGATAGAAAGGCGGTAACTGTTGCGATATCCGTGAGGCTTGATTAAAATGGAATTTTTCTTTTTAAGGAATCGAAAGGTGTTTTGGGGAATATTGTAACGCATTTGAATGAATAATGAGAAATTCGTGGTGAATGAAGATATTAGAAATTTCAGTCGAACCCAGTTGAGGAAAGAATCCAGCGGTTTCCTCCTAAACGTTCCCCGCGGTATCTTGATTACACATGACCCAACAGTTATGCACGCGGCTTCCGAAATCGCAACTGCTGTTTTTGCTAATCAGCCACGTAGAACAGAGATAATGCCGGTGGAAATGTTGATTCGGGAAGTTCGAGCAATGGTGCAACGGAAGATTAATTACACGGGAATCGAAATTGTTTACACGTACATTACCCTCCAACTCAGCATTTCCCCGTTTACGTCGATCCACGTTGATCCCGAAAATACAAGGTAAACGGGCAAAGCTGACATTGAAATAGGTCGGGGAAACAGCATAGTGCGCGTCGCGAGAAGCGGTGTAGAACTTTTCATAAGTCAATCTCAGTTAGACTTTATCATCCCTTGTATACTCTCACGGCGCGGCAAGAACTGCGAAAGAACTTTTCCTCCGCCCACGCGATATCCAACAACAACGCTTTGGTTCTCCGCGGTCCCTATAACGCGGCAGTGTAGGGACCATGCAAATCTCGCCGCAATTCCTGCGCACGGCCGCATTGTTGCCCGGGCGAATTCGCGAGTTCGCCGGTAATTGTGTCTGAGGCGACGGAAACTTGGTCCGCGTCCCCTCCCGGCAAGCGTCGCGTCGGGACGCGACCGTAAATCTGGTCGGCGGAAAACTCCTTTTGAACGGCTTCGATCTACCTACCCCCCTACTATGAGCCGGCTGCCAGACCCCGCTAACCGTCGTACTTTCGCTTAACCCAGCCACGGAAAATTCGGTTTGCGCGAACCGCTTTGGCTGAAACTTGGCGCAACTTCCTCGCCGCGCTAGTTAACGCTGTGGAAATCTCGAAACGGAATCCATTATGGCACGCGCGAACGCCACGAGATTTCCATAGTAGAAGGAAAGCTGTATCGATGCGATTGTAAACTGGAAATTACGAGGCGAAATCGAACACGATAGACTTTGCTGGTTTGTGAACTTTCTTTTTTCTTATTGGATTCCTTAAATATTGTTTCCTTTGTGAATTGGATGATCAAATTGTGCAGATGACTGACAACACCTTTGCAAGGCTGGAAATTGTTTTCATTGAACTATTGCCGTTGTGTTCTCTTCATTTATTGTTATACATTTTATTTGTGGATACGAGACTTGGGATTAAAGGATGGCTCGTTTGTATTTTAAATTGTAATATCTCTGGTAATCATAATAACGGCAGTATTATTATTATTGTATTGTTACTATGCAATTAACCGAACGGTTCGCAACAATAAAATTATTTTGCAGCTTTCAGTCAAATCAATTGTCTGCTACAATCAGAGATTCATCACAAATTAATAATATTCTATTCAATCATTGGCACATTGCAATATAAATAAACACTCCTCTCCTTCGCTCGATTATTTAATTACATGTTAACTCCACCCCATTTAAGCCCTATCAAGAATGTACGAACTTGTCGACTTCTAAAAGACTAAGAAACTATACCGACACAGCGATCGCATTTCCACGCGAGGATGAACATCGTGTAATTCGTGTTTGCGCAACGACGGCATCGTAAAAATCAGCCAGGCGTCGAATCGTGTAGGATCGGAAGGATAGTGGTCGTTATTATGAACCGGAGTCGTAGGGAAGTAGTAAAAAAAAAGAAAAAGAAGAATCACCCCGGATCGAGAGGAGCACCGCAACGTGTCGTAAAGTTTTAATGTCGTTTCCGATTCCCCTCCGTCTCGAAACAATCCCCGGGAAGCCGGTCCTGTACGGCTTTTGATTAGACGGATGCGGCCGAGACGTCGCGTCGTGACTGGGTTACGCCGTCTGGCGCGATCAATTAAACGTAAACGAAGTGGCGAATGAGCGTGGGATTGAAATTACCGGACGACCAATTGCGCGATGTAACCACGGCTGAACGGGCCACCCGGCCGATTTACGAGAATCCAATAATTCCTGTTGCGCGCTGGGCAAATCCACCGTTTGTTGCTTTCCGCGATAATGTTCTTTTAATTTTGATTACGATTAGTCAAAGGACCATTAAAAATTAGAGATTATTTGTTGAATTCGATTATTTCAAATTAGATTGTTTAAACGATTGCAGTCTGATTCTTTGCAAACTGTTCTGCGCAATCGATTTATCGCGGCTTCCGTCGCGAAAGCGCTTGACAATCAATTGATCCTTTGATCAACAAGGGTTCCCTGAAATCAATCCCCTCCACGCGATGGAATATTTTTTTTTTAAAAACCCTCCAGCATAGCCCGAGTGCGTAAAGTGTGTATTAATAATTCGAGCACGGTGGCGGAATCGCCTCACGGAACGAATATTTATGAACGTAGGATGGGAAGTCGTCGTCTAGGCAGAGCGCAAGACCCTTTTATACAAGATCACGCGAGAAAAAAAAAATTATATTCGGAATTCCCTGGAACGATATCGAGCCGGGAGGAAGGAATTGAAAGCTCGTCGTCGATGCGACGACAAATCGAAACCAGTCACCCAGACGCATCACCTCCCATTTCGCCAGTCGCTCGAGGTAAATGTACATGCTCGCATAACTTTTCATGCGGAGCTTTTTTTTTTCTCCTCTCGCCTTCTCGCCGTCTACGCACGCCGATACGTATACCGACCCCCGACAAATTCAATATCCCTTCACTGCGGAATGTATTAAGGGACGATAAGGTTTCTCTCCTGTATGAACGGTGAACGGCACGGAGATATACTCTTGCTCCACCGTTATACAGATCCAAGAGATCGACGATGTACTGCACCGATATTACATATATTCGAAGGTCGGAGCACATCAATTTCCTTCTTCAATTATACACGTTCATACACGTTCATAGGTTCTTCTTAGATAAAATTTTATCCCGGCAATTATCGATTATTGAAACGTTGCCACAGAGATTTGAATAAAATCATCGGATACAAGGGGATAGAAGTGAAGCAACAAATGTGAAAGAATGAAGTAAAAAGGACACTCCTCATCTTTTTTCTTTCTTACTCTCTTCCAGCTTTCCCTTTCCAACTGCCATCTTCGACGAGCTATTTATTAACGGCGCTTAGCGAAAACCAATCGGCCAGAGTGAATTGTTGCAGAAATTCGAGCGCAGCGAAGTCGCAAACACTGCGTCGACGGCCTCGCTCCCGTAAATAACCGTCGTAGACGCGACCAGCGCGGAGAGAGCGCGAGAAAATAACCTGGCAAACAGTCTAATGGAAATTTATGACGCCGGATATACAGGGATGATTATTGGATTCCGGGACAAACGGCCGCGTTGCTACGGCCGAGTCCTGCCACTTCAATCGCCGTTGATTACTTCGTTTACATTCAGCCGACTTCGCCCGGCCTGATTAAACAACAGGCGCGCGTATGCTAGCCTGTTTTTAACCCCTTCGATGACGCAAACATCCCTGGCACGATGTGTTTACGTGCGTAGGCAAGAAAAAGGGGGAAATGGAGATGGAGAGGAACATTACACTCGCAAACGTTTGACAATGATTAAAAATGAAATGTAATTATTAAGAAGAAAATGAAGAAGCATAAATGGGATGAAGAATGTTCAAGCTCGATGGAAATTCCATTGAACGGTTCGAGAAATCAGTCCTTCGTCCTTTCATTAATTATAGACAGCCGACACATTAAGCAGCGACTAATTCGACCTGTTGAGAGACAGCTAAAGATTGCTCGGTCTGGCTGTCGCGCTTCGAACGCGACTTCAACAAAACAGACGGGGTAATTGAATTTTACCGTTTCGTACAAATGGAAATTAGTCGCAACGTAACAATGCATCGTAAATGCGTAGCGAAAATTCGGTCGCTGCCCGGGGCCGCATACCTATCCATTGCGATTCAATCAGAGCTAATTACTTGGTTTGCGTACGCTCTGCACATTTTGGCGTCTCGTGCATCGTTAGCAAATGCAATAATTTCCACGGAACCGACGGAAAATCCGATCCAATTTGTACAATTGCCTGCCGACCGCCGCAGCAGATTTATTTATTAGATTGCCGTGCCAGCCGGGGCGATTTTTGGTGAACGGAGAAAGTATTTTGAGTTTTCATTCCGCGACCATTAATCGGTTACTCGATCCTATTCACGTTCCAAAGAGTTATTTGTATTATATTAATTATTAGTACTACGAACACCTTAGCTGGGTAAAAATGATAACATTCGAAGCCCAGAATATTTCATATCATTTCATTTTTTTACATTCTATTGATATCATGAATTCACTAAATACGTGGAAACATTCTTTCCTTTTAACTTAGCGTTCAGTATCTTTTCGAATGAACTGTTTTCGCTGTCAGCTTTATACAACAGTTTATTTAAAAAAATGCATAATACACACCTGACAAATAAATTCAGACAGACTCATTGCAAAGTAAAGAGTCCATGAACTTAATGGACAACCCGTTAAACGTATCATTCCACCAGAACATTACGGTACAACTTTCAACGATTAAGTTCTGTAGAATATCACGCGAACCGTTTCATATTTATTAATATTAGAGCCGCAGCTCGATTGGCGAAACATCGGAAGCTGTTTCCTTTTAAACACCTTTTAAATCCCTGTGAATCACGATGGACTAGACTATAAACAAGGTCTGTTAAATGTTTGCAGGGACAGCGTAATGCGTTATTACCAAGCTGATTACTGTTTACGAAGTTCGAGCGAACGGTAAACGTTACACCTGTGAATTTCGTCGTGCAATGCGCACGCGGCTAGCCAGACATTCGATCGGCGATACCTGTTACACCGGTATGCTAATCGCAACGAGGCACACGCGTAATAGCCGGCTCGTGGCAGATCTCGAAATTTCACTGTGGAATGCTGTAACGCGAAAACTTTCGGCGAATCGAATCCCGCTCAGCGTCGGACACAATCCCCTCACTTTTCACCCGCAACTTGTAATTAATCCGTGCACCGATTCTCACGCGGCTGGAGCGTGGAGAGAATTTACTACTGTTTACTTAACACCGACGATTGGATTTCCGTCGATGGTATCTCAGTTTTATTGTTTGCAAAATTGCAAGCATCGAAACGGGTGCCTTCAACGGAGTACTTGGGAAAATTGATTATAACGAGACCGGAGATTGACAGAATGGAAAATCTTTCGGCGAGGGTGCTCGACAATATGACAATTCGACGATCGAAAGCGCGATTGTTCTACTGACGAGAAATTCGTCCGTTCGAAGCAACGGAATCGTCCATGAATTTCGGTGACATTGCGATAGAACGGCATCGACGTTGCGCTGTTGGAACTATCGCAAAAGCTTCAACAGAGACGATGGGTGAATCGCGATTCGCGTTGGAGGTGCCGGTGAAGTTTTCGTACGGACGACATTAATTGTTTCGGCATATGCAAGCTTTCGGAGATGATTCAGTAGGATAAATTAATGGGACGAAAGTTTCGCTGCTGAATTTCTCGAATGAAGTCACAACAATTTTAGGTGAACAATATCAGAAACTAAGCCAATGTAATAATATTGATTCTCTGATGAAAAGTAATTTATCATTATCTTCTCATGGAACACAAAAAGCACAAATACATCCGCATAATAAATACATTATCATACACCTGCTTGTTATTATCAAGAGAGAGCATAATATCAAGGGACGACACTGTATTGAAACGCTCAATTCAATATTGAAACGCTCCATCAGCCATAAAGGCGAAACACTACTTCCCAAGGAGCATTATGAAAGCTAATTAAATGGAATGGAGATGATAAATCAAGGGAATATCTTTTATTACGCCTAATCGATCCACCAGAGACGAGAGAGAAACACACCGTTATACATTTCTGGGCCATGAAATTTCAGGGACCTGGCTTTACGAGCGCGGAGAACGATTCCGTCAGTCGGCCCGAACTCCCACCGGGATGCATGCGCAGCCTGAATGATGATCGTAATTCATTTGAGGCTCCTTCATTATGTAGAAGCCGGCTCTGGTAATTCGACGAAATCGCTCGAACAGGCGTTCGGGTGCAACGATACGATCCCCGATCTTTAACGCGAAGGGAGATCGAGTGTTTCCTTCGGAGAATTTGCTTCATTGTTCCATAAATATTACCGAAGGGATTACACATAGTTCCCTGTACTTTTATACATCAAATTAATTTGATACGCCGGTAGACTTGCAGCGATCGAAAGAACGATCTATTTCGAATGCGAAAACATTGTATTCGGAGAGCTTCTGCCTAATAATTATTATTCAACTTCCAACCCACCGATAATATTATTTTTACAAACCGCCCGGTAATGAAGTACAGCGGAAACATAATAAAGAAGCCCGTGAAAGTATTGGCAGGTCCGAAAGGAGTGTCGCGAATGACTCGGGAGACCGGCAAACAGGAAGTCCATTTAATCTGGCGCCGTTAGGCGAAATGGAGCGACACAGTTCGGCTAAACGAATCGACATCGAGCAGCGCGTAGTCTGATGGGGACTCTTTTATTCATCGACGCCTGTACCCCACCGGGAGAGGCTCGGTGACGCGTGTGCGAGCCGATGGTATTAAAAAGGAAAATCGATCTTGTTCGATGCGGCCCTCGCGGTCGGGCTCTCCACGCCTAACTTCCGGTCCCAGGCACACGCGCCCTTTACAACATCTCTGTTGGCTGGTGGCGAACGAACGGAGGATACCGATGCGCGGAATCCTATTGGGAAAGTTCGAGATTCTGGGTCAGATAGCGGGCTCGGCGCTGACGCGGTGACGAATTCATGCTGGAGGCTTCGCCGGGTCACTGACAGAGTGTTATCATTGACTCGTACTACTTGCGACTCTATGAGGTTGTAGAATTATTTCTATATTATTCTTTGCACAATTTAATTTAATATACGATCGATATAATAACATTTCATTAATCATTTCGTAATTACCCTCATACTGTGTATAATTTGATAACAACAATGGGAAAAACGCATTATGTCACCAGTGGAGTAAAAATATTAAACGACAACGTCCGGCCCTGTGAAGTAGATTTCCAAAGGGATTAAGGGTGACCGCGAGCTCATCATAAAGGCAAGTCTCGCCGCGTTGACCCTGGTCTGAAACGCGACTCGATTCGGAAACAATTCAACTTCGTCCCTTGCTGTAGAACTTCTCTCCGCCAGCTCTCCAGATTTCTCTCTGGCCTGGCGTTCCAAGGAGCTTCGCACAATCGAAGATTTATCTGCAGTCCAAGATTTATCGTCCAACTCCCCCGGATAAACTTATGCTTTATCCAAGTGGCGAGATCGAACGACCAGCAGTGGCCAATTAAAGTTTCCCAGCATCTACACCGATCTTTGTGTCGAAACGGCTAAAGGGGTGCGAGCTTGGAACTGGAAAGGTTCAAGGACGCTTCTTCGTCCACTAAAAAGTCACTATTTCCTTTTCGGCGACTGATGTTCCATTAAAAAAGAAAGAAAATAAATGGAATTGAATGGGATGTTCTCCTGCATTGTTAAAGAAGAACGTTCCTAAAGGAGCCGAACCATTGGAACGAGCTAAGAAGCCGATAAATTTGTTCCCGTGAAATGGAACGCGTATCGAGATTAGAAGAGGAAGTTCGCTACAAATTCGATCTAGCCTTCTAATTATAGCTCGTAACTAATTGCACGATCCATTACAGAATATTAGCTGGGAAATATCACTCCCCCCGATATCGTGATCAGAATTTAGGACACCCTCCTGAAATAACTTTTCCCGCTTCGGTGAAGCTTCTCGCCGTTATTAATAAACAGCTATCCATTCTTCTTTTCAGTGAATTACAATAACGGGTTTATTAAATTTCAAGGAATTTAATAAATTATTGTACGATCATGAAGGAGCTCCATTTCGTATTTATCACGAACCAGCTAATTAATTATTTCATTGCTAGCTAACATCGTTGACGAAGATTTATGCTAGCGAATCAAATTTACCCTCGCGCAAAGAAAAAAAAAGCCCCGAGGAAAACCGGAAGGTCGGAGACAGGGTGGCCAGCAAGAAGCTAATAAGGGAAGGAATCCCGGAAGTGGCGAAGCCTCTTAACGATTTTCTTCCCCCCCGGCTGTCGACTGCTGAATCTCTCGCACACCACAGATTTTTCGGGAATACCTCGAATCCCTTGCCTACTCAATGAAAAACGGTTGGACTCCTCTAGACTCCTCTAAACTTCGTCGCGACTCCAGGTCGAATAAAGCGTCCCAATTCCGCGTGACTCGCTCGTGAAAAGGAAGTAGCGCAACAGGGAGGAGGTCGGACGTTTCTGTGATTCGATAAAAAGGAGCTTTCGAAAAGGGTCCAGAAGAGGGTGGTTGTGTGAACGTGGAAAGCTTTCAAGGGTAATTTATCGTGCTTTTAGCGAGGGTTAGCTTCGTAGGGAGAATATTAACCACGAGATTATCCACTGTTTATTTGTCACGCTTCCGCGAAAAAAAAATTGACGATGCGATTACACGAGAAAAAGAAATGATTTGTAGTGCTCGTAAGGGTGGAGTTAACGGGGGTCGATAGATTGTAGGGCGTAATTGCACGGTTGTTAAATTGCCGTACTTGTGGCAATTTAATTGTTCAAACGATCGATTGGGAGCTGATAAGCTGGCTTGTCATTATTCATTCTTTTTTATATTACTTTCTAATTATTCTTAGCTATCATTAATTAATCAATTGGAGGTCTCTATCAACGCGCCAGATTACAGAGCATCGATTACTTTAATATCATTTTTATAACATTTTGAAAATTTGCCATGCAGTCGAAGGATCTGCAATCGAGCAAGATAAAATACATTGACTCGAATGCAGCTACGCATTTGGTACCCAAGTCGGAGAAGAAGGCAAACCCCGCGAAGCTTCTTCACGTTCGAGTTCCAAGCGTTCCTTGCACAGTAATTCCGCGAAGGCGGCGCGAGGCTTCGAAACCGAAGCGGCTGCAATAAAACGCTTCGACGTCGCGCGGTTCCTCTTCTTCTCGCGGCGAAATCTCATCTGCGCGCGTGGTTTGCCGTCAGTCAAGAATTCGTTCCTGCCCACCCTCGTTGCGGCGAAAGAGACGAACGGGTGAAAAATGAGCGAACGTGCGGCAGAAGAAGACGCTGAAATAAATTCTTCCATCGGTGGGAGAAGGAGAAACGTTTAGACCTGCTGTCGAGCGGAATGCAATCATTGCTTTGCCCGTTGCAAAGAAAGTTCAGGTTGATTTATTGCTACTGCTGCGTGTAGAGGAAACAAATATACGTGCAGCTGTTTTGCAAAGCTGAGTTAAGCTGGCCTAATTTAAGTACAGACCTGGCTTACACAATTACGTGGCAATTAAGATAAATGCGTGAGGAAAAGGGGATGCAATGGTCGAACAAACTGTGCGTTTGTGTTAAAAATATTGAGAGTATGTATGCATGGAGATGCGTGGATGCAGTACAGTGAGAGCAAGTGGTGGAGATCAAGGAATAGTCGGACGGCGAAGAAGTACAGAGCCCCTTTGCATTTTCACCTCTCTTACATCAATTTTCTTCTGTTTCACTTAATTATTTAACAACTTCTTCGTTCAGTTTCATCTTAAATCTATACTTCCAGTGCAAGTCGAGAACGCAATATATAGAAAAATTCGGACAGATGGATGAAATGCTAAATTAAAAAATGTCTCACCTTGCGCCATAGCACTGTTCATTGAACAATGAAATTACTGAAAATTGCTTTGCCTCTTTATAATTTTGTTTGCTCGTAAAAAAAAAAAATGGTCAGTTTAGAATCTATGGTGAATTTGGAAAAAAAGAGCAAACACGATACGTCGAGCTTCTTTGGAACAAAAAACACATAAAGTTGGATCGGGTGGATGCATTTTATCCGATTGTTAAATCGAGTTACCGCGTATCGTGCGCATACAGGAATGGTTGAAGGAAAGTTAAGATTCGATGAGCAGAAATTTTATTCTGAACGGAGCATACGGATGAGTTGGTGCAACGAAGCGCGGATAATTTCTCCTGGATCGAGGAGAATTTTCATGCGAATCCATCGTAAATTTAACATGCCCGACGTAAATAGAACGTAGCAGCGCGAGCTTAATACTCCGCAGCCGCTTTAATCTTGATATTTCAAGAATCCACGAAGTTGGCAAACATTTCTTGAAATACATGATTAACTCTGCAAGCCGTTGAATCAGCGTTAACTATGTATCTTCGTTATAAAGTAAGAGGCAATACTCCCCTTATGTACTGCATTTGCATTATGAAGAAAAAGTGTGTTTACCGTTAGAAGAAAATATCGTATCTTCAGTACAATAATATCACTACAAAACAGCCAAGGGTATAAAACCTATTTACTTGATAAACATCGATTCTGAATTGACGCTCGAATTCTTTGATTTCCCACATTTTTTAATTATTCCAAGTGGAAAATACGAGAAATAACGAATATGCGAATGACTGCATAGCATAATAGCATAGCATAATAGACTGTGCTCGTGTTTATCGGGCCGCTGGTCGACATTCGACTGCAGAATTCCTTTCTTCTGATTTCACCGGCTTTTTTTCGTGCCATTCAATGCTTATGCTGCACAGAATTTCAGAACTCTACACGAGGAGCGTATAGAAAACAGCGACAAGTTCCAATGGCACTATGGTTGCGGTTTCAGTCTACCACAAACTTGGCCCGAGTTCGATTCTCCATACCAGCCATTCGAATTTTCCTCCGCTTTTCATAAGGTCCATAACTTTCATTCGTGGTCTTTGCATTGTTTAGCTTCGATGAAGAATGCGTGAGTTCATATAGAAGTAAAATTTGCTGGAAAATTGAAAGCTGTGCAGCAGTGTAAAAGGGAAACGGAACTTCACCTGGAAATACACATTTGGTAGAAAACAATCTCGATAGTTTCCCATAGTTGGACCAATCGGCCATCGACAGCTGTTTGTAAAACGAAAATGTGTGGGGTTCTGACTTCGATTCCCTTTCACCACTATTCCCTGAATTCTCCGAATTGCCAAAGATCCCCACGGCGTCATTGCATCACACCAAAGTGTCATTCATGACGAAAGCTTCCAAAGAGATTTCTACCGACGGAGATTATTGGAAAAACTTGGGAAAGCAAGACGAAACACTGGTATCGTGTATACAATATAAAGACATCGTTTATGGATAGCAGAAAATTGGATCTACGCGCGATACCAGAAATTTCCCCGAGTTCTCCACTTCCCTATGGATCCCAGGATGCGCTCCGTCAACTACGAAAGTTCATTCTCCGAGCGTAATGGATCCAGAAGAGAGAGATACACGGCACTGCGAGGTAAAAGAACGGCGTTCGGAAAATCTCTACGGCTGAAATGGTGGACCAGCAAGGGTATAGGTATCTTTGCGAATGGTAAAAGCAGGATGAAGAAGTCCTCCTACCCCGGGGGAACTCCTCGAATTCTCTGGCCTTTCTCCGTGAATTTGACGCTTACATCATGGGAATATCAAAAGTGTCTGCTGCGGATAGAAGTAAAGGAAGTGGCCGAACGGCGGTGACAAAAGTTTTCTATCATAACGACGCTGTCGACACCATGCTTCTCCAAACCATATATCATAGATAAAAGTATCTCGCAGGGGTTTTCACCTTCTAGTTAGGCGCGCAGAGAAAGCTGAAACGCATAAAATGTACAGAACGCGGATCGTTAGAAGTTCGATGAGGAGGCAGCTGCACACCGCGGCAAGGAAATTGGGCGAGTTTCTCCGCGTAGTCACCCGAGTTTCTTCACCGTCATTGGCTCACTCTGGATGCTCACGGTTGAACAATGATAAATCCCAGAACTTGCCCCTGTCCGGGGCGCAGCGGCGCAGGGATGAAAGAGCAAACGGATCCGCAACGAGGCGTCGAACTATTGGGGATGAACGGGAACATGTCGGGGCAAGTTCGAATGGAACTTTGGAAACGAGGAAACGGTTCAGTATCGCGGACCAAGAATATCTTATTGTCAGAGCCGAAGATCAAGATTTGTCGAACGCCATGAGGAATAGATCTTTCTACTTTCGGGCAATTCCGTCGATTGGGGTAATTCGGTGACGTTTCGCAATGTTGTCGCTACAAAAATGCTTGGTAATCAAACATAAATATACAATTATTATCACTACTAAGAAAAAGTTGAGGGATAAGTAATTATAATATCGTTACTATTCCTACATATTATATAGAGCTGTTATTCATATATTAGGTGTATGCAAAGATTTTAGTCTTTTCTTTACGCGTTCATGCGGAGTCACTTTTAATTGATAGAAATTCCCGCGATTTCGTGCAATTTTTTGGTTGCTCTTGATCTGTCTACAATGCCAGCTTCATGATCGATAAGAAACGATAATGTCACGAAACAACAATGAGAACGATGAGTGACGAGAAGCTGCATATTCGACACCGCATTCGATACGAGTTCCAGCAAGGAAAAAACGCTGCTTAGGCATGTCAGATATGGCGCCGATGGATTATCATCTATTCAGGTCGATGCAGCACTCTTTATCCGAACAACACTCTCGAAATGTTGCGGAAATGCGAAAATGGCTTGATGATTTCATCGCCTCCAAACCAATGTCATTTGTTCGCGACGGAATTCGATAACTTGGCAAATAGACGGGGAAATCGTAGAACATGAGGACCAATATTTCGAACACTAATTTTTATTACACTTGTTATGTTGTAACGGGTAGATCGTAACGCGAGGTTTAGGCGCGGTGCCGACCGCGTCAGGTAGGGGACTGCAACCGAGATCGCGATTCCCGCTATCGTTATGCTGTTCCGCGGTACATAAATTAGCGGGATCGGCAGCTAGTAACTGCTTCCGACCGAACTGCCGGTGACGCAAAGCTTCTGTATCGAAGTACGCTGAGGCATAGTAGCAAGGAACGCCTGTATCCCCGATCCTCACGGATCACCATCTTTTGGTACTCCCCGTCCCGCGACCCTCTCCTCACGACTGCTTAGACCACGGCTCGCCGTTCGGTCTAAGGGACACAGTCCTCGATGCCACGCTTAAGACGGGTTGCTGTACCCTAAGCGATGGAATACACCACCTCCTAGGCCTCCGATAGCGCGGCTTGCCTAAACGCTATCGGGGCAAAGGCCTTCCGAGTCCCCTGTGGCCGGGTTGCCGACGCTACAGGGCGGGACTCTCTCCTTGCCGCCGCATACGAGTCGCACTGCGAAGATACCGCTTCGTAAGCTGCCGAACCCGTCACGAAGATACCGCTTCGTGAGCGGCCGAAAAACCGTCGCGAAGACACCGAGTCGCGTAGAAGTAAAGTTAGTAGTAAGTGTTATAATTAGAATAAGGTAGTCCTTAATAAAGATAGAGAAAAAAAAAGACCTTTGCGTACACCTAATAAAAGACGAACTGCAATAAATACGTAATAATGAAATGACGAATGAAAAGCAGCGATGAATATAGTCATCGGAGTGGCAAAGGGGAGGTTGAAACAGAGTCACGCGTTCGTGCGAAAGGTTCCGCGGAGCATTAATTTCTCGACGGGGATATATTCCACGGGAATGAGCGGGTCGTTTCACCGTCAGTCCCGGCAAATTAATTACACGAATGTACGCGATCATTCTTTCAGGGCAGTGAAAAATGCATTAATATAATGGCCGTGGCTGACGGGTGTATTTTCGATACGTGCGCTGAATGCAGCGGAGATTTTTCCGCCACGAGAATATTTCACGGCGAACGTCCGCGGAAAATGGGTCTCAGGTTCATTGTGGAATTGTGTCGCGTATTAAGGGCGAGCCTGGAATCATTTCCAAGGGGATAATTAGTACGGAATATGTAGACAGTGTATAACTGGGGAAGACTACCATTAAAACCGTAAACAGAACATGTTGCAATCGACAAATTTCTCATTGCTTGTGAGATATCATTTCTAAAATATACTTTCTTTAAATCTGCAATTCTTGTGATTAAAGATTAAATTCACCCTACGTTCTATTTCTTCCTAATAATAAAAGAAAGCCTGCATAATAATACCATGGAAATGCCTGCATCAACAATTGTCCAGCGTCACTCGATCGACGTAACACTATCGAGCCTCTGCGTTTCGGGCGTGCTCACGATCGAGGCTGGGCGCCTTAAAAACTGTTGAAACCTCGCCTGGTACGTACCTCAGACGGGACGCAGGTGCAATTAATCAGCCAGTGCGGATGACGGATTGCACGGTGCCGTGGACGTCGTCCTGGTTAACCTGGCGTGCATTCGCACACGTAAAACCCGGCGTTGCTCGCCCGTGTGACTATACGAACGTGAAATAGCGGCGACGCTGCGCGGACGACGAATCGCGGCCGGGGACGAAATTTCGTTTCGGTAGGGGAAAAAAAGAGGACAATAAGTGGAGATGGACAGGAGGGAAAAAATAGCGAAGAATAATTTGTTTCGACCGCGAGTTCACGCGCCCGAATGAAACTCGTTTCGAAACATTGCGTTTTATCCAGTTAATTTTTTTTTTTTCAGTGGTCATGCAATTTAGAGAGTTCCCTGTTTGACAGCGTCCAGTTTGGAAGTATCTTCTTGGTATTGGGCATGACGCTATCGAGTGGCATGTACGCAATTTATTTAGTTTGCGGCTTGCGGAATGCCGGGGCGAATTTTTCCCAGGGATTTTAACTTGCCACACGTGTTGTTTGGTCCGGGATGTTGTTCCATTAAAAACCGTGTCTAAAGTGCTTCAACTGTATCGCTGTATCTTATTTAATGAAGCCGGGGATACTTGGAGAAAATCCGGAAATAAGTTTCCTTCGTCCACGTCTTAGCATGAAAGGATTAAAATTACGGACGCCACGCGGAGAACAATGGGGACACACCGTGACACATGTTTCTTTCAAGAAATTCAAGAAAGTCTGCACCCTTCAGGAGGCCACTCCGCAGTTCCGCGACTTCTACTTTTAATTGCATAAACTGCGAACGCAAATGGAAACTAAGTTCGTCAGTTTCGTGAAGTTGATTTAGGCGGCGCGACAGCGACAAATAAATAAGCAACACGAGTCTAACGCTGAATATTCCACCGTGTTAAAAAGCCGGCTTCCATTCTGGGATGTTGTTTCAACTATATACGTCCAGAAATTGTTTTCGTTTGCTGAAAAGGTAGCAAAATGTTCATGAGATAACGTAACTTTAATGTTCACAGTATCTTCGCTGAATAATAGTGTTAATGGATTAACGCAAGCCTCTTTTCAGTATAAAATTAGCACGCATCTTCAAAGTGAAAATAATTTGGAAAAGCTCTCAATCAATCGGCGTTAATTATTATTATTAATCTATTAATATAATTATACGTTAATTATTACAGCACAACTATTTTCGTTTCACTTTCGATGATTCTCACGATTTCCCTCCGAATTGAACGAATCATCGCAGCATCTAATATCCGATCTCTCGTTACCTATCCGCACCGAGACACGTGGCAAATAAAAAAAAAAAAGAGCACGCGCTTCATCATACACTGGTGGGCTAGGAAAGTGCGAGGCCTTGAATCGATAGAGTGTCTCGGGTTCAAACGGAAACACGAGTTGTTTGCAGCAGAAAGCAGCTGAAAACGAGGACACGGGATCAGCGAAGCAAACTCGGCCGGTGCGGTGGTGCATTAGCTCGTTCCGACAGATAGAAATCTCGTTTCGCTGCGCTTCGCAGTGGCGGTCGATCCGCTGCCTGCGAATTGCTTCTCCGCCGTCGAGAATTGCCCTGAAATTGAAGCGTCAGATGGCAGTAAGAGGGATGGCGGTCACGTATGGCCATCCCTCTTCGTCTCGGAGGCTCCCGTCGCCGTCGTTCCGGTCGTTTCGAAACCGGAAGGAACACGCGGCTGCAATCGTGTCTCGTGACCTGCACAGTTTTCGTCCAGAAACCGCCTCGCTAGGAAGTATTAGCCTCCCTGTGTACACTCGCCTACGGCCAATTTAGCATCTCGTACGGTTTCCTTTTTATTGCGAATAGAAGAAGGGTGGGAAAGGGTTGGAGAGATGTAATGTTCGATTGCCGTGGGATAAAAAGTAATTCTATGCTCGTTATCGAAAGACGATTTGTTTCGATTCTTTCCATTTTTATATGCTTATAGGTGTATCTTATAATATTAACAAAGTATAATGCTCGGCGAACAATATTGGGCGTTCAGAGGCCTCGTGGGAGCCCTATTTGTTAATCGAATTAGAAAATAATTTAATCTACGCTCTGTAATAATCAATGCTTCGACATACAATTTTCTAAGGACGTGTAAGTACTCGTAACGAACGATTTCCTCCTTTTTCTCGTCTAATACATCACGCCACGACATTATACACAGTCCTGAAAAACGTGCGGAAGCTTTTTGACTTTGGCTAAGGTCCAAAGGAGGCGCGAACGCCCTCCTTTTATTTCTTAAGTCAGACCCTGTGTAAAGTGGACGCGTTCAACGATCAGTCTCGCAGCTTTCCCAAGCTGAACGAAATTCGACGCCACGGAGAAGGAACGCGATTTCCTCCGCCGAGGATCTAATTGACACGAGCTTCGAATGATGCTCGAAAACGAAACACTCGTGTTTCTCGATTTTCTACTCTAGGAGATGTTATTTCGAAATAGAAAAATAGCTTCATTCTGTTTTTAAATAGAGACAATAAATTTTGTGGGGCAGTGAAAGCTGTGTGGGGGTGAGAGTGTTTCTAGAAAAATTGGAATTGACATTTTTGCAATCCCATAAATCTGCTAATTTCATTCCAACCAATTCGATTAAAAATATCGTGGAACAGAAATAAATCCATCACTTTATACCACATAATTATTCGCATACTTTATCGCGAACTTTTTACCAGAATCCCAACGCAGGTATAAACGAGTCTAATTATATCATCAATAATTGGTAGCTCTGCCTCCATCCGCGGCGGATTAATAATAATGAATACACGTCGCAAGTGGAATGGATGAAAATACGTATCGCACTTCTTTCCATTCGATAACCGTTCATACTCCATTCCTTTTCTTTTTTGTTCATGAAAACAGATACGTGCCACAATTATCTCTCCGATGGTGAATGCAACGATTGCGATTCTACGGCTCCACAAGTGATTAACAAAAAAATGGGGATGAATCAAGGATAACAAAAAAAAAAAGAACGAGAAGCAATTCGAAAGATAGAAAAATATATCTTGCAATCGTTTCGATTTTCGTGTAAAAAATTGCTGAAAAGGACGAAGAGGGAATGGAAGATAGAAAATGTTTCAAGTATCAGTCTAAACGAAGCTGCATCAAAGGGTTTAAAGATCACGTGGTGAATGGAAAGCGCGAGCACCCTGGAACGGTTGGAAATAATAACGAAGTGCTCGGTAGGATCTGTTCTTCAATAAGTGGAGGGAACCGCTGTGAAACGCGAAACTTTGCGAGGCCTCGTTCGTCAGGCTTCGTTTTTACGTGTCACCTCACCCTCCTGGCGAAGAAGAAAGATAATGATGATAACTGTGTTGCGGTAATACGTACTGAGGCCTTTTGCCTCGCGCCGCTTTGCGCCTGTGAATTTTTCACCCGCGCCTCACCAACGTGTTAGATTTATTAAGTCGACCAGCATTCGTTGATGAGCTTTCCGTGTTCACGCTGTGATAAATTTTTAAAGTTTGTGGAATTTATGGCTGATTCGGTTCTACACTTGGGAAATGAATGGTGACAAATGATGCGTTGGCTTTCTTTTCTAATCGACGCAATTAAAGAGAAACTTGCTGGTTTCTTTTTTCATTGACTTTCTTATTTTTGAATTTAGGAAATTAGTCATTGGCCATCTCTCAATTTAATTTTTCTTTAGCCTTTAATCTCTCTCCTGTAAATATGGTTATAAGATAGAGGTGCATCTCTGACTATATACGCTTCGTCTCAGGCTGTTTTTTTTTTAACTCTACTTCCTCCAACGACAGCCAGATATAGTTCTCGATTGATTTAAACAACGTTCATGGGGTGAAAACGACCGGCCAGAGGGAGAGTAAATCACAGGCTGTCAGCTAACGTAGCAGAAGCCAGACGTAGCGCGGTTCGAAATTCGAATCGAATCAAATTGGTACTCGAGGGCATTCGAGCAAAACGTCGACGAAGAAAGGAACGCGAACAGCCGGGGAAATAACAAAACAAGGAGGCTCAATCAATTGCAGTATACCAAGGAGAGAAGAGAGGATAGAGAACAATGTAGGAAAGGGAGAAGAAAGGGGCGGAAGGGAAACGCATTCCCGGCTCGAAGGAAGCAGGATTTTCGGCGGAAAAAGTGACGGCTCGGATGCGCAGCTATTTCGTATGCAAACAAAGACCGAGGGAAATGGAATCACTGGTAAACGTACGAGGCTAAAGAAGATGGATATCTTCGACGGAACATCGTCGCCGGGATCTTCGTGTCGCCAAAGAAATTAATGGTTCCTCCTTCTTCAAGAAGAGTCTACGTAATCTAAAGAAGAGCATACCACGACAATGGAATGTTTCTCATCGTTACTTTCGCTACGATTGTAATCCGTAAATTGTGAAGTTAAAGGGATCGCGATAACAGCTGCATTTGCTCAAGGTGTTTGCGAAAATATCAGGTGATCAAGAAATTAAGTAAAATTACACGTTTCGTAATTGTTGGTCTACAGACGTTCGTAATCGATGTCAGATGTATTAAATATTGATGCTCCTGAAATGCTTTAGAATAATTTAGTGGAAAGATGCAAGGATGACGGATCAAATATTATATTATCTTCGTTTACATTCCATCGTAAAGATAGAAATATCAATTTCCACAATTATACGTTGCCATGCTCAGTTGCATCGATTGGGAACAATTGACATCTTTGATAATTCGTTAGACACGTTGGTCCAAAGAATTAACGTTTCATCCAGCAGTGAAAGCTGCTAATTGCCTGTCAAACCACTGTCCAATTACTGGCCATACATTTCTTCACGCGACCAATCGAATAATTCACCTCCCTCTATAGCGAAAACAAAAAGTAAATCAGCGATCAGACGCAATAAATTAACAAGAAAATCATTCGCGTGTGAAAAATGGCGAGGGCACATCGCCTAATTACGCAACAACTGCGAGAGGGAAATTGCAGCTGGGTGAAAATCGATTTCGATCGGGGGTCGAACAAAAGGCCAGGTTAAAAGGTGGAATGGCACGCTTAAGTGGAAGCTCGACGGATTTGTCGAAAATTCACGGGGCAACATTCCGTGCGAACGATTACCCGCTTCGATTCCTCGCGTACCGATGAGCCTCGCGCGACGCTTTTTCCGCTGGAGAACCGCCGCGTCGCTTCGCGGTTCTCCCAGTGACCGCGGCTGTGATATTTTATTGGAGGGAGGGGAAAAAAGACCGGCTATTTACTTCTGCGCGATTTTATTTCCCCTGTCCGTCTCGCGTTACTTTATGAAAAATTGGAACGCCTCGCTTTATTCCTCGCGCGATGCAACGCACTGTTTTTTTTTCTTCATTTGAGACGCTCAATTCCCTGCCACTATTCTGATAATGTCATTTTTTGTGGTGGATTGCGGTTAATCGGTGGTCCAAGTTTCCTGTTACGCGTGTCTGGCAGATTGATACTGATTGCACTTGGCAATACAAAATCTTTCGAAAGTGCAATATTTTACTCAATTATTGATCGGCTTACAAAATTAATAGCCTAGCAGTCGACTTAAAATTGCTCACCAGAAACGATCAGACCCAAAGCACACTAAGCTTGGCCAATTAAGATTCAAGGATTACAATAATTCTTAGAAACATGTTGTAAAAGAATCGCCAGCAGCACCGAGCGGGGCATTCTCATTAAAATTTCCCACGAAATTCCTAACAAACGCCCGCACGCATCGACGCAAGGAAGCTTTAGATCATCATGGAATCCTTACGAGGTATCCTTGGGTCGTAGGTAATACGGTGAAATCATAGCTCGACCAAGAACACGAGGAGAGGCATAAAGGGTTAGAAAGAAGCGCGCTCCAATAACCCAAAGAAGCTTGTGACATATCTTCGATTGAATTCTTCGATGCACCAGGGCAGAAATTGTATTTCAGCGACGGGGAAATATTTCTTATACCTTCGCGTAATGAGGCAACGTCGCCCCCGTCGAGGAACGATTATATTTCTTTTCAATCCGAATCGTTCGACGAAACGCAACACGCCAGGGCGAACTTGAGAAACTTGTCCCTTGAGCCGGGTCTGGAATGATTGTTGGAGGGGAAAAAATATGGGGCAGAAGAGGAAAATTTTCGAGGTTGAACCGTACGTAGGTACGGAATCGTGGTAGAAAAATTGTGGTAATTACCCGGGCCGTGCGTTATTGCTGAAAAATTCTCGTCGCTTTATTTGAAACGCGAGGCCGCGTCGCTAAACAACGAGCAACGCGGCGATATTTCCCGACAACAACGGCTGGAGTAATATTTCTCGCTGGTACTCGACGATTTAACGCGCTGCCAGAGAGCATCTCTTCAAACATGGGAACGCTCCATTCGTTTATTTGTTCATTAATTTTCGCCGGAGGGATTCGAAGAAATACAGGGGAGGGCCATGTGTATTTTTTACGCTGCACAAGTAAACGTACCGGTCGGTGGCGGAATAATGATAAAATAAACACAGAAGGAAAAGATTTGAAAAAAGTTACACAAATTTTAGGAGGAGCGTTGAGTTTTTAAAATTAAAAAATATGTTTAACAGCTGCTCCTACATAACATAGCGGAATCTTCAATTATTTCAATATTCCGATATCCTCGAAGAAACTTTTAGCGATTATCGTCCTCGTTGATTAAACTCGAACCGATTAAAATCTCATTTTTCCCAGCCGGATGGGCAGAGCTCGATTTTAATTAGTAACGACACAAAGGAGAGAGACTTCTCCTTCTGCTATTTTGAAGTAGTCAGTACTTAGACTTTCGATGTGATTCATTGAAATCATCGACTCGTACCACTGGAGACGAGGGAGAAAGATCTTCGAGCCGATAATAATTTCTTCTCGACGTCATAAACGATTGCGTTCACTGGGTGGTTAATACGTATGGAAAATGGGCGGCTCATGGGGCTGTTCAAACTTTGTATAGTCAGGAACTCGGAGAGTTTCCAAGACATCTGGCTGGAGGGATGAGGATAGGTGCGGTTAAAATTACCGAACAGCTTAAAATCTACGATGTACAATCAACCCTTATTCACGGTTTCTGGCTGCGTTTGAGGGAACGTGCAATGCACCGTAGCAAATGAATAATTTTGATTGAACGAAACTGCGAAGTAATAAGTATAATGACACTGAAGACTGAGTCAAAGAATTTTCCTGGTATCTATTATAATTATTAAATTATGTAATTAATACTACAGCAAAAAAAAGTTAAAAACGAAATTATAGAAATATTACCTGCGCGAAATATACTTTTTTATTACACGCATGAAAAAGAAAAGTTAAATGTCCTACAAGCAGAATTATATTTATAACGCTATCTCTCTCCTTTAATCTCTCCCCTACACATTCTGCATTTCCACAGCAATTGACGATCACGTGTCTGCAACAAATCAATCCCCAAACCATTTTTTATACAAGCCACGACTAAAACGGGAAGCAAAAACTATAAATCCTTTGTACGACACTTGCTCGGAGCACGCAAACGAAACTGAACGTTCGTCCGCGTTGATTGTTCGCCGCTGGCGATAGAAACCGAACGAGACCCATCTGTGGAACGGTCTGATTTCATCGCCGCGTGGATCGAGGAAAATTAATTCGCGGATCATCCGCCGCGTACTCGAATAAACAATCCGACCGGTTGGCCACGGAACGAATGAATCGTTTGTTCGTGACAGAAAGGGGGAAATAGCGCGGTTTCCGGAAATAGGTGGACGGTCTCGCGTGGCGATGTTCTCGGGGAGGAAGTAATTGCTGTCGAAAAGCCGCGTTAGAGAGGTTGCAGCACTTGGTGCTAGGAGCGTTTCCCATCGATTCCCCACGGTGTTCCGGCACTCCGTTAAACGAATGTGTGACCACAGGAACGGCGGACCGCGTTTTGATACGTTCGTGAAATGCTTTTGCATCGTTTTGCATAAAACATTCATTTACTTGCCCAGTCGTTGGCGATTCCTTATTTTGTAACATTTTCATTTCGATCTTTCTTTTTATTTTGAAGCGTATTAACATATCCAAACAACTCTCAGGAACAAGTGGCTTGGCGTGAGCATTCCTTTTATTTTACATCTCTCTTGTTGTTGTTTTTTTTTTATTCAGAGTGTAAGTTGCCTTTGCAAGAAACAAAAAACCCGTACCTCCGGTCCATATACATTTTTCTATTGTACACGGAGAAGTACGTCTCTCGTATGATTTATTTAGCCATTCCCCGGGCCAATTTACCGCTACCTTCATCCCCAATTTCACCCCCGCGGCCACTCATTCATCTTTTTCCCACATCCGTTCCGCTCCGCGGCCCACGATCGTACATTCACTTTCCCCGCTGCTTAATCACGGTCTCTCATTACAATTAACCCTGGACAACCCCACGCACCCTCTTGATTCCTAGCACTTACCTCCATACCTCCGTTCTCATCCTCTCCCTACCCTCCGTACCGTCTCCGCGTCCCAACTATCGTTCCGAACATTGGTCAAGCCATCGCGTGCCAGCCATTACACGGCAGCCGGCTCCGTGTCTAGCATGAAACGAGCGGACGTACGTTCTCCCCGTCATCCGTTCCCGTGAAAAAGCAACGGGCCGAACGGGCGAAGAGGAGGAGAAGCAGAGCGGGCCACGCACGAAAGGAAAAACGAAAAAGAGAGACGAACGCTCGATCATCGTAGGTCCTCGCAATTCTAGAGTGGCCCCGTCCGACGATTCTTCCACCGCCACCCCCGCCGTTCGTTCAATTTCCACCCCGTCCCCTTTCCATCTCGAGTATGTTTCGAGCGTGCACGCTCGTTTTGTCGAGCGTTTCGCGAAACAAAATAGCTGGGCGCTATGTTGTTCATGGTGCTATCGCCAGTTGGCGATGCCGAGGGTGACCGTGCTGGCTGCTCGAGGGGGTGGCGGATCGATAGGTGGGGCGCATGGCTGCAGAGGCCCGCGGCCCCGACAACTTTTACCTCTCCGTTCGACGCCGTTGTTTTCCAACGTCCCGTGTCGTCTCCGATAAAGAGTTACGCACCACTTAGATGGTGTCAAGAACCAAGCGATAATCTTTTATTGGATGAAAGCGGTCGCGTGTTTCAAAGGGAAACTTTTCCGCGTCCAGAGGCGTGCACTTAAGACTATAATTTTCTTAGACAACGCTGGAGCAATCGTTTTAGCTCGTCCTTCATATTAAAGATATTACGTTTATGGAACAATTGTTTCAAATTACGCAATTATTGCTTTACCATTACGAGCATCGGCAAATTTGTTGCCAAGCTTAAGCTTCCAAATTTCCATGAAACAGATCCACCAATTTTTGCGATATTCTTTAACACTGCATCTTCTACAGAGATAGATCGCACTCCTGAATGAATTGCTTTTCCAAAAATCAATCCCGGGACTCGATCCAAGTATTTACATGTAATCTTTTAAGCTGCAGCAAAAGGACAGCCTTGTCCCGTTGCGTGCAACGAATTCTCTGATTGCGCCATTCACGATAAATTATGTGTCGCAGATGCACAGTTTTAATTAGGCGACGACGACTGCCGCTTATTCTTGCAACGTTCCTTGTTGTTCTCTAAGTGGCCCGGGTGGCCCGAGGGTTCGAAATGGTTCCGGCACGTTTTTGGAATTGAAATTGCTGCATTTTTGTTGGGCAGAATCGATTTGATTAGTGGAGTGGCAGCGGGGATTGAAATGGGTGCTTGTTAATCGATGGCCATTCCGATGCCTGCTCCTTCTGCGGCACGTGGCTTTTTCAGCCGTGCTTGGATGAACGTTGCGCTCAGGGGTGAAATAAGGGTGGCAGATGCGGTGCGGTTATCGCACGTTTGTATGGGGTGTTACGGAAGCAGGTGATTAAACGTTGGGAATATATATAACTTACTTTGCATTCATTTGAAACTATTACAAACGTCTCCTCGATACTTTATTTTTACTCCTAACGGAATTCGGAGCAGTCGTGCTCTTAATTATTAAAATGAAACGGCCCAAAAATGTGGATGATTATAGTTTTATCATATTTTTATCTTTCAAACGCCACTGCAAACTTTGAAATACCAGCCGAGTCAGAGTGCAAGTAATTAAAAATGTTTCCGCGCTAATCACAACACGGATGCGCCGTCCGCATCCCGGGGCGATGAAATTTCATGAAAATTTTTTCGAAATTCCACGTCGTGCAAACGGAAGAAATATGCGAACGTAATTATATTAAGGTTCATCGGTGCGCCAGGACAGAAAAAAAAGGTGCTCGCCCCCCAGCCTTCGCTAATTGATTTTTTCTTTTACTCCGCTGCTGCCTTTCAACTGGCAGAACACGGCTAGGTTTTTCCCTCCGTTAGAGGATCATCCTCCTCCAGGACGAGGGATTTCTCTTACCGGCGGCGCGCCAAGCGAATCTTGCTTGTTCCGGAACGATTCATTACTTTCGTCGTGATTTTCTAATCGCTCCGAGAGCCGAACGATTTGCCCCTGCTAATTTCTAGAAACGCACAGAAGAAAATTATCCGTCACGATGAAACAGACAAGGAATCAGACTAATATTTAATATTTACCAATAACCCAGAATCATTCCGAAGCAATTTGCGGAACAGTAATCTCGTTCGAACGAAGAGACCGCTTTATAAATTGATCGGCAGGTACAAAAGAAACTTGTTCCTTTATCAATGATCAAAGGAGATCCCAGTCAGCGATCTCATTGAAAACTATGTCGCGGCTCTTCTCGAAGTTGGAAGTTTTAAGTGGTCAACGGGACACTCCACTCGATAGTCTACGAACTCTTCTGCGACGCGATAAATTGATAAATCGAGAGGGGGATGATGAAATCATCGAGAGTAGTATACTCACGTTCCGACGAGTCTCCTCGGTTTGAAGGATTCGAGCGAAGTTTATCCGTTGTTAAAACAATTCTTATTGTCAAGCCGCACGCAGGGCTTCCGCTCGAAGCGTTCGCGCTACTTTCTTCACAATAAACAGCGGGAACGGGGGTCCGTTCATGGGATTCTGCCGGCTGAAGTCGAAGTGAACATGGTCATTGTTTCCTGGCACGAGTTGCTAAACTCCGCGCAACCAAGAAGTTGGATAATTTCGAGGCGCGACACGAAGCATATCGTGGCTCCTTTATGCGCGCAATGGTGGTCGTGTTTATGGCGAGAGGAAATGGGGTTTACGTTCGTTTCACTTTGGAACGATCTTGCTGGAAATGATTGCACTTGCGATTTAATCGTGATCGCGTATATTTATTTATTTATGACCGTAGAACGACTGGCAAAAAAATTGGGAGGCTCTTATTTTTCATTCACAGTGGTTTTAGGACTGTCATGAATTTTCTCGGTCGCGAACGCGTAAAGGGCGGTGTTTATGTAAGCCGTGGGTAAACGGGGTTCGACTGACTGGCTCGAATTGAAAATGCTTTCAACCGAATGCATGTATTATGTGTGCATATACGTATACACGCGTGGAGTAGCGGTATTTTTCAGCTGTCGGCGGAATCGATTGGGCCCAGAGACGCCGATGCGACAGCGATATGCAGAAAACAGTTTCGGGTGCAACTTTGGAAGAAGAAACATATTGGACCGTTTATTTTGAAAGTGGGGCGTAAGCCTATTAAAAAAAAAAGAATGAGGAAGGGATATAAATAAAAACTTTACATTGTGATATATGAAAATTTATCCTTTTCCCAATTTCTTTTAAGTGGGTACACCAGATACACCACTGTCAAAATAAAGAGCCAATATAGTAGACTCTTAGTGATTAATCGAAGGAAATTGGAGGGGTAATGAAAATGCCTTAATTTCATATAAAAAGGCCCAACGTTAAAATATCCTTTCCCACGAATTATTCCACCTTTCATCTTCATTGAGCAAGGCGAAAGAAAAAAAGAAATATGAGCGGTCGAGTTAATAGACAAGGATTGAGAACGAAGCGAGCACGATAAAATCTTATCAGCTTCCGACAAGCTACACCGTGAATCCTCTCCCGGGAATCCCGAGAGTCGGACAGACACGGAATTAAGTCTCGCGGATTCGTCGTCAGTTGAACGATACTCGACTCCGCTTGCCTCGCCCATATTGGCCGGGAAATATTTCGAGATTTACGATCCTATATAAATCCCGGGGTCAATGGGGAAAGTTTCCCTATTACTTTTGTCGCCAGCCGTCGCGATCGAGCCCTCCAGACAACACGTAGCAACGCATGATCCACTGTTCCTCTATCTGGCGTGCTCGAGATCGCCGATCGTTCCTACTCTTGCGGATAAAACGAGTAAAATGGCCCGCGTTCAATCGTTTCGACAGCAGCTGTTGTACCAGCGCGGCGACGCCGACGGAAAGAATGGCCATAGTGGTCGCCCTTCGAATTTTCGTTCTTTCAATGTAATTGATAGAAAATAGAAAGCACGTTTGGTCGGACCTAGAATTTCAGTTATCGTTGGGAAGTATTTAAGAGGCTTACAATCAGCAGGCGCGAAGAGTTTGTGTTCGATTAGTGTTCGATCCATAATAAAAAAAAAAACTGGAAAAAAAAAGGGAAATTGAAGTCAGTAAAACGTTCTTCGATACGATACTCTGATCGACATACCCAGGGAATAAAATGTAACGCAAACACGCCAGTAAACAGTCAAACACCCTCGACGGGATCAAGAGTATAGGGGAACTTTCGCGGAACTAAAAGTGGCTGAACCCGTCGAAACGTCTCGAGCATCGGGAACTTTGCTGGCGAACGTTGGAAAAATATTCCGCCGACGGATGTTGTGACGTCTGCACGGTGGCGAAACGTCGAAAGCCACACAGGGCGGGTTATCAGAGTGTCTTTAAGGGAAAAAACGTTATCCGGACTTCCTTGCCAGACGGATCACTTTTCGTTGCCGCGAGCAATCGTCGCGAAGGAAAGTTCGTGGACGCCGCGTCGCGTCGTGGAAACTTGCCGCCGACCTTTCCCGTCCCGTTCGTTCCCTTTTTCTCCGTGGAGGTAGTCGCGGGAAGATTCATCGAGTCCCGGGACGATCCCTTAATAAAATTTAAGTGCCATCGGATACGTCCACTGGATCGAATTGTTTTCGAGGAGAAGGAGCAAGGCCCTTTTTTAGCGAAAAGGTTAATTGAAGTATTTGCTTTGGTGGATAATGAGAGAGGATGGAATTACTACATCTGTTAAGAAATTAGAAATAGCGATGAAAGGGAATTATGTAATATAAGTGTCTTCAAGCGTTAGATACACCTCTGTAGGAACCCTCAGATCATCTCCAAAGAAATTATCATAAAATTCAAAGCATCTACATATTACCTAAACCTTTCCATGTAAATGTTAGCCAAGGATTTTCTCGCAATATTTTTCTTCAATTTATTCCACAAAATAAACGCAAGTTAAATCCCGGCGGCCCCCGATCCTACCCCAAGAGACGCCACGTTTCATCGAGGAGTCAGGCAGGCGTTATGAATGGATTATTTCGAGGAAATTGCGCGACAACGATCGGCTGCTCGAGTGTAGAACGGGGGAAACCGTACAGGAAGGAGATGCATTGGACTAATCCGTAGTAGAGGCATAGCCCGTGATACATTGCACGTAAAGTGTGCGCGAACGGAGAGGCATACTTCTATGTAAAGTCGGTGCATAATGCGGCAACGCGAACGCACACACGCCCTCGCTAAAGCGAATATTTAATCCGCTTTGGAACGCAAACAAGGATTTTCTCGTGGACACACGTTCAGGCATCTTTCGACCGTATTAACTGCGACATCGACGACGTGATTTGCGACTTGACGCGCGGAGAACAGCGTCAGCTTAAATAGGCTTTGGGGGAGGGGATGGGGGGGGGGGGGATATAATTCTGTAAAGAAAGCGTGCGGGGCGAAAGTTGAAACGAGCTTAACGGATCAATTTGAGAAGGAAAAAGGAATGACAAAAATGAGATGGCTCGAGTAAATGGTAAACGTTTAGTTCTGCGTTAGAGAGAAGAGTATTCAAATAATGCGAAATCATCTGGGATACATGACTACGCTTCCGGGGGTGAATAAAGTTTCAAAACGTTTCATATATCTTTCGAATATGTCAGTGGCATCTGCGCTGTCGGCGTTCCGCTTGTCTGATGAAAAATATTCCGACCAAACTACTGTTGAGACGATTCTTCTCCGCGGGGCAGCCCTCCCAAGGAAAGATACCTCTGATTATTCAATATCTACTTAATGGTAACTGGAAGATTGAGCTTCGCGTTCCAATCATATGATATACGGATCTTTCAAAATCCCGGACACGTTTTCTTCAAATCGCGATTTATCTTAAAGTGAATAGGAAAAAAATGTATCCTATATTCCCTTGCATTTTCCGATAAAAATCCTTACATTATGTACAAACGAATGCTTCTGCGAACAGTACAAAAAATTCTAATTTCCTTCACAAGAAAGGATTCTCCAAAACCGGCACTTTCTGTGCTCCATTATCAACTGGATTCCCTTCTCCATAAACAACTGTCTTTACAAGGGAAATTGAATTAGCCACGTGTACCCCTTGCGGAGGGTAAAATTAACAGCTTCCAGTGGTCGTGGCGGGCGACCGGAAGCTCGCTGGTTATTACATACTCAACACAGGCTGGCCAGAGGTAGCAGAATCTCTTCACGAGCCAGGCCACCGGATCGTGTCGAGGATACCATCTTGACCCCATGATCCACAGGAGACTATGCATTTGCTAGTCAGCAACATTACTCCCTGCATCCCTCTTGGTAGCTTCCCCTCCACCAGCTCAATTACCGGCGAATCGACCGGCTTTTGGAAGCTCTTTTGAATGTTCCAGGGCGACTCGAAAGAATATTGCAGCTATTTTGTAGATGGAATGGCCTGGACAAACGCGTCACTGTATATGTCGATGATTGTTATAGAAATTCTGTGGACAGGATAATTGACTAGGTAAAGGACATTTGATAAATTCGCTTTGCTGCCCCTGCAGAAAACAGCTGAGGAAGACGTTTCTCCCGGAGAACACTTGACCCCGAAAAGATCAATGATTCGACAGAGGGTCGTAAACGAGCCTGGCGACAAAAAGTCTTCCAGAAGTCGACTTAGCAGCCTTTGAGTCGATCTTTCTAAAAATTAGGTGCTCCACAG
Organism: Holcopasites calliopsidis; assembly: GCA_023838395.1. Lineage (NCBI taxonomy): Eukaryota > Metazoa > Arthropoda > Insecta > Hymenoptera > Apidae > Holcopasites > Holcopasites calliopsidis. The sequence continues at coordinate 471,232 of JALHAQ010000026.1, forward strand.
GGTTGACATTGCAGAAGAATCGAATCTCCGAAAGAGCTGCATTGCACAAAAATGTTGAAAATTCCAATCCTTAATTACAATAAGACCAAATGTACCGTGAATAAGCCAGAATTTTCTTTTTCATTCGAGCCTTTATTTGACACGAATTTAGTATAAACGAATTTCGTCGCATCTAGCAGGGATTATCGATCATCGAACGATGTCCCGAAGGTATCCGCGTTACTCTTACGACCGCGCTTCGAATCCACTGCCGTCCAGCCGCGGTATTCGTGTTAGGAATGGCCGGCATTCTGCTCCACGACGGGACAATTCGAGGGATTCCGTTAGCAAGCAGAAAATGCGCTTATACTGTACGCACGATCGAAGCGATACTGTTTTCCCTCCTTGCACGCCACTGAACCAATGAAATTCTCCACGAAATTGTAAACGGAATACCGAACTCGCTGGCTGACGGAGCCCACGCCTATTTGGCCAGCCGCTGCACTAAATTGATTTTATCAATTATAGCGGAAGCTGAAACTTATAATACCTCGCAAATTTAGATTTATCGAAAGAAAATTCGATAACAATTGTAGGAGTTAATCGTTGTTCGAGCAACGTTTGGAATTGAAGAAGACTTTTGAGGAATATAACATTTTTTTGATGAGGAAAGATAGGAAAATCTGTTTTAATTCATAGGAAGGGGTTGAATGATAATTATGCAGAACGGATAATAATGGTGTAGCGTTTCAGTCTACAAAAACATCTGGGATTTCGTAAGAGTTGCATACTTGGAATGAGAATGCCGTGAAACGGCGAGCAATTTGTACCGCGTGCAAGTAATACAAGAAACGTCGCGAAGAGCGATGGCGTTTTCTCGCGATGACGGATAAAAGGCGGCACTCTTGTCTATAATAATGATACGACAGGCTTGTCTACAAATGCCCATCATATTTCATAACGTTTCCGTGTGTGCACTGCAAAATTTAATGCGAGCCTGTTTCCCCGATCTTGTTCTCGTAATTAAATAGAATCGTATAAACAGAAAAGAGGATAAAACATTCTTCTAACTCGACTGGATGAAAATTAGATGAAAAAGGGACGCGTTTCGTTGTTAGAATAACACCGGTGAATTGTATGCTGTGTACGACATAAAGGCGATCGATTAACGGTGGAAAAATAACCGAGGAAGAGAAGAGTGATTAACCGGGGTACGATGATGTGAAAGAAATTCGCGTGCAGCCACCGGAAACAGCAATTATGCACACTTTCTATGTACGAGCGATCCGAATTATGGGACAATGGGGAAAATCGATTTTCAATCGGCCGATGAAGATTGTGCCCTCCTATAGAAAACGCGGAAAAACAATTAACCAACGGCGCATGAACACGTTCGTTAATGCCCCCTGAAATTTACCAATCTGCGTATTGAATTCGCGTAATGATTTCTATTCTGCCGATACTCGTTCAATCTCGTCAGAATCGATTTCTATTTAGTAGCTGAAATGAATGGAAACTAACTGGAGATACTACTGGCGCATCAAAATGACTTCCTAAAACGCTTTCCACAAAATACTGCAAATAACAGTAATTGAATCTTTTGAATAGGAAAACAAATTCTTCGAATGTTTAAGAGAGTACTTAAAATTAATATAATTAATACATTTACGTCAACAGGAGGATGTTATAAATACACTTCATTTACGAAATTCTGTAATGATATTCCCTTTGCAAGTTCAAAAAATGAGTTTTTACTCCTCGTTCTTATCATCCCCGCTAAAAGCGAATGTAGTGGCGAAATCCAGAAGAAGACAGAAGCTTAATAACTGTTTTCAAGCTCAGGAAGATTAATAGCATCTGCAATCCCAAGCTGTCGCTCCGATCAGACCAATTCCTGTTCCCGAAGGAATTATCAGATCGCGAGGAAACTTTTCGTCGAGTTAGCTGTTCGACCGAACCGTATTCTCCCTTCCCCCGCCCCTCGCCGCGGAAACCTTCGTTTCTCTGTAATTATTAATACTCCCGACCCCGAGGAGCTAAGAAACTTGCAGCGAGACAACGTTGAACGAGCTACTTAATTTCCTACGAATATCCATTTATCCGCGAGGATCGAGGCAGGGTTTTGTAACCAGATTACCGAACAGTTCCACCATCGCTAAGAAGTCGGTAACGTACCGCGTACCTCCGCCCCTTACCACCCGCTCAACTACTAGCCACCCGTCGTGCTCCTCCCTGTGTGTACGCGGCAGTTTCGCGGTTCGTAATCCCGGTAAATACGTGCCATTTTTCCGGTGGATGAGAAAACTTGACAAAAGCAATATCCGGATGCCAATGCAGGAAAGAGAAAGAAAGAGAAAATTCGAGGGGAATTTTTTTTTAAGTTTAAGGAAGAGCGTGGAATGTCTGAATAGAGCGATTGTTGGAACAAGTTAATTGTGTTCGACAAACTTGCACTATTATCTTTATAAAAAATGCTGCTAATTTTCTTAAAAATTATTCATATTACACTTCATGTTTTGTCTTTTTCCTATTATTTCTATTTAAAAAAAATTGTTCCACATTCGTTCACCGCTTTATCTGTAACGCCACACCTTAAGATAATAGCAAAGAGCTGCCCAAGAAATAAACTCAGCACTGATTAATCCATAGCACGCAATTAAACCACCGGATAAAAATCGTTTGCTACCACAAAAAAAGATCCTGTTCACCCTATTGTAAGCATCGCTGTTCTATCCCTGTACAACAAACAGGATCCAATTATCCAAGCCAAAAAAGAAGAATCGATTTTTGTGACTGGAGATTTTCCAACCGCTGGATCATTAACGGCGCACTATTTTTTTTTTTAAGCATCGCCAAAACGTCGATCGAGCCAGCCGAAGTGGTGAGAATAAATCCGTGGGGAAAACAATGGCGAAGGGTATATATCGAGAAGGAGAAAGGAGTTGTCGAGTTAGGAAATTCGTGGCGATATTCCGTCAAGGAAAAATTTTACATCGCAGGAGCACCTGTTGGACGCTCAGCGTCGTCAGGCGTCGCGTCACAGTAGTTGATCTCAGCCACCTTCTAAACTACGTCAACAATTCCTTTGAGAATTATTATGAATATTAAACAAAAAAATTGGTTTAAAGAGTCGAATTACCGAATCCTATTCGATGTCAATCGTATCGAATTCCGAATTAAATAGATCAAGTAATAGTGATTAATTGTAAGTAACATTGATTGCAATACTTCCTCTTTCTCTACCTCCTGCATTTTCTCTTTCTGCCACCGGTTACCGATATTTGTATTCATTGAAACGTCTCACGATTCACCTTTTATCCTTTCAGTTTTATTTTACAAGGAACGGATCCGAAATTGGGTTTCTGTGTGTCGCGCAAGGGATGCAGTGCAATGCGTCAATACATATGCGTTCGTCATTCGGGATTCTCGATGGGCGAAACATCTGTAGAACACCGCGTGTACACCTGTACTAGTGGGAATCGAACGTCAGCGGATATTTTGAATAATAGAATAAGGCGCCATTAGTGTTGCAAATTGTCACATTATTCAGACCACGTACGTGCGATGCTCGATCACTGTTCCGGAGTATCCAGCGTACAAGCTAGTCATCAATTGCAACAAAATCAAAATGAAAATCAAATTGAAATTAAAAGTAAAGAAAAAACAAAACATGAGAATGAACAATTAAAATAAAACCACAATGGACGGTTCATTTTGAAAGCGGTGTAAGTCCATGATCCTGAAAGATATTGGTCTAGTCAATTGCCAAAAAGGCTATTCATAAAATAAATTTACATATATTTAAACACATAGAGACGTGGAAAAGATAAATAGATCACATCCGAATTTTTAAGTCGATGCAAACTAGAAACATTTCAATATCTCGAAGCAAAAAAAGAAAAGAATGGACTTACTCCACCCTCAAAGTAAAAACGGTCCAAACGTGAATTTGTAAAGCATGTATCGCGCGACTATCGCGAAAACAAGGGAGGGAGAAATTGTTCGGGATTTTGAGTAATCTCCCAGAAACGGTATCCGCAGCTGCGAAGCACAGGACGTATGCATAACATCGCGCAACGCGTAACAATTAGTAAGGTCGACATTCGAGTGCGGCGGTTATTGGGCCATTATATGGACATTCGTAATATTGGCGGTAATCCCGGCAGTAACGAGATATTACGAATATCCTTGGCTTTAACGCGTTTACTCGACCGACCATCGAAATCGTTGCTCCGCATCGCGGTCGCTCGCGTTGTTCTAACGTTGCCGTCCTGGTTAACGTTCTGTTAAATTGCAGGCGCGATACCGTTGCACACGGTCAGCGCGTGTTGAACGTTACGTCACGCGTTCGCAGAGACGTCGCGTCGTGTCAACGTTCGATGCTCCAGGTACACGGTGCACGATACGTGCGTGTGTAGATCGTAAGTCGGCTTGCAGCTTGATGCTGAGTAACGGTCAACCATTATTCGCACCCTCTTCAAGGGATAAAGGAGCTCTGCGAATGCGCTGTTTGCGCGTGGACTACTTATTTAATTGTAACTGCATCCGATGGGGAGGGGTTGTGGTGATAAATCGTTCGAGGGCGGGTGAGAGTGTACTTTGGTGAATTGACAGAAGTTTATGTCAGACATTCGAATTATGAATGGAAAAGATCCTGCGGGACCCTGGGTAAACTAAAATCTACATTCTGATGTAGTTCGAAGTACTTGCTGCATTCATGATCGTATACAAGCTGCCCTATAACTGGTGGTACAACCGAACAGGGGATGACTCTATGGTGAAAAAGTAAGTCGATAAGTGCAGAATAACATTGTCTCATTCGAGGCTTCGTTTCCAAGAGAATCGGCTTTAAACATTTGCTTGGTCCGCATGCATGCTGGCTAATATGTATTTTTACTGGTGCTTGCGTTAGATGATTGTCAATTCCACGATTGTGTCGATAACCACGATAATACACAGCCTATAGGTATAATAACTTTGGGTCATTTTGATTTCTTTATTATACACGTTGTACAAAGCTGATGAAGAAAGTTCGTGCATGATAAACTTCGTTATTTCAGAAATTGTTCAAACTGTTTGCCATCGTGTTGGGGAAACATGAGTGTGCTGTATTTTCTATTGTATTCTGGTGCCTTGCTTCATTAAACGGCAAAACGATATTCTGCTTTAACTGCCAATGCATGCGGACTGTGCAAATGTTTCGAATCGCTTTTCTTGGCAACGAAGCGTCAAATGACACAATTTTTATTCTACATTCTCGACTTGCTTTTCACGTAGAATTACCCATTTTCCGGTTGTACCTACAGTTGAAGCGCGCATGTGATGGTGCCTTCGTGCCGCTACTTCGAAAGATTCGCAGAAGCTAAGCGAAGTATTGTAGTGTTACAAAATCAGTTATGAAATGTAAAATATTATGCATTTTCCTCAGTATACTTATGCAAAATATCGATCGGCCACTTTTCATTCATCTCGGTCTACGTATCATACAGGCGTGATTCCCTTGAAATTCCCTTGAAGAATTTTCCTGAAACTATTTTTCCCAGTTCAACATACCTACTTGACATAGGGTAATACGTTCTTATTAGGCACGGACGCAGGCTCGTTATTAGGTGTTCGTGGTGCATTGGACGTTTACAGGGGAGTTTCTTAATTGGGTTACTCGTAATAGGCACACGGAAACAATTAGTTCCTGTTCTGTGAATAGCAGCACGGACGTGTCGGGGACATTCCCCGCAACAATATTGGCTGCTGATTCGGACCTCTCCTAATTTCGTACTTTCATCGAAATCTGGTAGACATAGAAATAAATAGATTCGTCCTGCCCACATGAATTTTAATGAAAAACTGAAAATACCAAGAGTCTTCGTTTTATTTACAATGGTACAACTTTCCGAAAATTGTTGTAAAATTAAAACAAAAAAGCAGGAACTCATATAAATTACGTTAATTTTCAGACTTGGTTAAAAGTTCTTTCTATTAAAGGGTGAAGAATTTAATTTAGGAGCACTTTTCACATTCGACTTCAGCCTTTAATTAGGACTTTGTTCCTCAAGGAAGATGAATCGAATCCACTGGACGGCAAGTTCATCAAAGGATGCGCTAAAGCTATATATGTACATCCAATGTTAAACTTTCTCCCGGATTAACGAGAACCGTTCAAAGCGAGGGCTTCTTCACTCGAATTTTACCCAACAGCTTTAAAAAAGCGGCGCAAGAAGATTTCGAACAAAAGTTTCCTTGTTCGCTGGGGAAACTCGAGGCAAACACAACCCCCTGAAATGGGACGAAAACTCGGGCGCTACTTAAAAACCGCCGAGGAAGTGGTATATTTTATGTTTAAATAGATATAAACTTCACGAGGACGAGGTACTGCGGCCAAGATCGATTGGATACGGCGCAGTGGATTTACCAGTCGAAACCGGTGCAATGGCATGTGGAAATGACCCCCGAAACGAGTAACAAATCGTTACCGCTCGGGAAAGGTTCGATTTGTCGATACTTCCGGTTATATTACGCTCGTTTGTCTAATCGCCAATCGGGCTCGGTTTGATACGGCCAGATAACGAAGCAATCGCGAACAGGAACCACCGAAAAAAGTGATCTGCTCGATCCCCAGGAGAATGAATGATACCGATATTAATGAGAAGATATTTACCTATTTGGTGAATTAAAGAATTCAGGGTGTGTTCACTGTTGATTCACTATTTATCGATAATTGAAACGGAACACAACAGATATTTGATGAAATATACATATTATGCATGCTTTAGGAAAGCTTCTATCTGTCGTCATATTTTGACATGACTTTAATATGTATTTGAACGAATTTTGCGAAAGCATTGTTGCCCAGAGCTTTCAACAGCATTCGTTCCTCTATTTCAATTTATTAACAAACACCTCAATAATAGGGGAGTCCAATTTATTACTATTGGAAACTCAGAAACGATTATTAATAGAACAATAGACATATCAAACATAAATACAATAAAAGAAACACACAATACCAAAATGCTCACGAAGAAACTTCTTCATATTCCATTTTTTTCGATATCCTAAGATTATTATAACTTTCCTGCTACAGTTGCGTGTACAAACTCCTCATCCGCTCTCACCAAGGCATAAGAAATTGCATCGTCGGATAATTAAGCACCCTTCAATCCCCTGCTACAATTGCTATCCCTCGATAAAAAGAATCGCAGCATAATTTCCACCGCAGCGTCACGTCTATGGGAAGGCGGGCGAGTTCGATCAAGCCACGTCCGCGCGACAAAGCTCAAGATTACCAACGGCAGGCAGGAGTGGGTGGGCCGCGTGTACGTACATGCATCGACGTCGAAATTCACCAGCTTGCTCCGTCGGCGAGGGGGGAAAGGGAGCACGGGAATAAATTAAATGCGGAGTGGCTGGACGGTCCAGCGGTGAAACAAAACGGGTTGCCCGGTCGAACGGTGGGTATATATCCAGGGTGGTCGTTTGTCCGGATCGATCAGCACGACGACGACGACGACGACGTGCAGCCCACCGGTCTACACCGAATCGAACTCGATCGTGTTGCGTGCCAGTGGCATATGCTCGCGATTATGCGTGCACAGAGGTTCTACCTTCTGTTGTCCCCGTGTCATTAGGCGGGACAATCGGTGTAGACCTAGCCTATGATCTAGCACGGTAGAATGTGAATATGTGTGTCCACTGGTGGCGAAAGACGGGGGTGGAAAATGGCGAAGGATGAAAGTGAATTTGGGGAATTTCCGGTTCTGGAATCTCGCGTATGCGGAGGAAAAACATTGCGGGGAGATTGGAATTTTTCTTCGCTGTTAGCAAAAAGAATTCTCACGTTCTATTTTAATTTCGCTGAATATCTCTGGCGAAATTCAGGGAGAGCTCGTCCTCTGACTGAATGAATTTTGCGATACACGGCAAGATTAAGTTGAAAGCAAATCAGCCGTAAGCGATAGCTAGGGACAACGTTACGAGCAACCAGCAACAGATGAAAAGACTGGAAACGACGGTGCGACCCGAGCCCCCGCCGCACTCCAGGTAATATAATCGAATGGTCCGTAGCCGGGGGTGGAAATGGAGACGGTGGTCATTGTAGCGGAACGCATCCAACTCGAGGATCAAAGTTGGTGTCTATCTCAGACCAGAGGGTAGCGAGTTACCATGGAAATCGAGACGAGTGTCTTTGTCCTTTACTCCACTCCCAGCTGACTCTCCTCCGCTCGAGCGGTCGCGAATCTGGCTAAAGATCCCTCTGGCGAATTCTCTGCCGACAAAATTCTGGGCCTTATCGCCGTCCGTCCCTCCCCGATTCTCCCTTCTCCTTTAGCGAAAAGGGAAAATTACACCGGCGACGTCAATTTTTCTTCGCCGATCGAGTCTGACTACGATAGTGTCTACGTTCTTGCACAACGGTGTGCGTTACCCACCGCTTAATAATGTTCGAACCGATGTGCAAACATCGGTCCAATGGGCGGCGATAAGTCTAGCGTAAGAGGATCGTGATGGGGAAACGCTGCGTGGAGCTGTTCATACGTCCAAAGTACACGTTAGCGAGAGGGCTGGTCGTTGATCAAATTCATTAACCCTTTACGCGCGCGGTGTCGGTGGCAGGGGAACGAGTTAATCTGCCAGATTATACTGATTGCGCTTGACGGATGGTGTTGCACTGTCACGAATTCCAGATTTAATTAGCCGAATTGTAATCCGGATGGCCAGCGGTTTGCATTAATTTGTACACTGCGTTTGATCCCCTTTTATGAACGTTACTGTATACGTTCAATTAAAAGGGGCCTAAATGTTTCACTCGTAAGTGTACCCTTGATTTTCTGCTTCATTCTGATCCGAGGAAAGTTGACAGGAAATTCAATAATATAATCAGGAGGTGTAGCGCAACGATAACACTCAGAATATTAAAAACAGTAAAACGGTACAGAGCGGCGTGCCTATCTGTTGGCAAACATTGTTGCTCGTGCAGGACACACTCGCGATGGCGAAAAACTAAATAAGACAGGGAGACTTAAAATTCTACATGCACCGTAATCCCTCGCAATGCAATTTCGTCCGGGACCCGGGGCGAGGGGGTGGAAAGAGAGAGAAAATTTCAGCGACATCCAAGAAGAACTACCGCAAATTGTACGTACATTTTACGGAAGTCGGTCCAGCCGTGTCTTCGCCGTCTGGCTTCTTTCATTTCGCGTTATTGCGGAAGCAAAACGGCGAGGTGCACTCTTGGTTCCTCGAAGGAACGACGCCGGACAGCTTGGAAAAATTTACACGGGGACCAGCGTCTCGCAGTGACGCGTACCAAAGATCACTTTTACGGCCTGTAAATATGCTATACGGAAAGTATAAAGTGCCTATCACCCGGATCGATAGCGAGATCGTTCGACTTTCCGCGAGTCACGGCTGCAGATTGCGGTCATTAGCCTCGACAAGCGGCGAAGTTGCTTGCGCCCAATGGCTGCGTGACAATCGTCGCAACGTATTCACTTTATTGGAGCGCACGGAATATCCCTCTGCTGGGAATGACAAATGAAACGGCCGAAGTAGATTCGCCGAATTTGGTCGCCCTCGATGTCCGCTGAAGGCTTTTTTTCAGTCTCGAAAAAGTTCCTTTCAACGCAGAATTCTCTGACCACTTATTTTTCACTTCCGACCCGAAAGACTCGTGGTTCCGTTTAAAAATCCATATACAGCGCGCTCCGTCAGTCCATCACGCATGAAACGCGGCACATGTAAACGATTAAGCGCGATTAAATGCGTTTCAGTTGATAAAACCGTTTTGCGCACGGGCTCGAATGGAAGAGTCCCAGCGGCGAAACCGTGAGGACAAACGAGCACCAGTTTTTTTGGCCCGGTTTACTGGTCCGAGCGATTTTTATAATTAAAGCTCACGCACGCGATCCCAGTTTCTCCTTCGGTCGTATTTCGAATCGGTTGAACGGACACGTTTCGCCGGGTTCATTCGAAGCGGTTCAGCTCGCCGCTCGTCAATTAAACGGCAATTTCCCGCCAGGCTGCATCACCGGTGCTTTTTTATTGACAACTTCTCGCTTAAGTCTGCTAATTCTGACGAGACGTTCAAACGAGAGCGCACGGGGGCTAACGACTGTACGCACTTGTCTCGCGCGCGCGTCCGTCGTCGATCGGTACGAAAATTTCGTTGCCGGAACCGGGGCAACGTCGGGGTAAATCGAGCAGCGTCAAGTTGAATTGCCAGCGCGGTTCGCATGGTTCGAAAGCCTACTGTGTTCACGCGCTAGCAACGCGCTATGCCGCGCTATCCTGATGAAGCTTTCGACTGCGAATGGGGCTTAACGGGAAACGAGCGCAGGAGACGCGCGGCGAAACAGGAAGCAGCCGTTTCCATGGGCACGCCGCTCTATTGGCTTAGAATCGGCTTTTCTCCGGCTACATTTTCATAGCTCTCGTGTATCACGCATACGCTTTGTCACGCGCAAACGCGAGATCCTCGGAGCCGTTCACGCATTTTCAATACGGTCGGACCTCGTGTTTCCGACACGACGCACTAAGCGCGAACGGTCGGCTAATTACGAGCGGGCGTAAAATTGTGGCGGAAGGGAGTCAAGGAAGAATGTGAAACAATTTTCTCTCAACGGTTGTTGGCTTTTAAAGAAGAGTTCCTATGCAGTTTGTTGCAATTATCTTAGCATAAAGCGTGTCGGCGAGCCGTACGCCTGAAACAATCGCGGTTTGCCGAATCCGATAATTAATGGGAACCGATGAAACATCGAAGCCGCGGACGACGGTCCGTGAAATATAAATTCCGTATCAACAGGAAACCGGTAGGAGTGGGAAGCGTGGCCGAGTGAATCGGAGCGTCTTCGCGGCGGGATTATTCCGAGCACAATGAATTGCACAGCGAATTGCGAGAATCTCCCCTTTTGAACTTCGTTGCATCGCACGAACGCGAGAACAAAGGGACATTTCTGCACAAAGGAGCCCCTGCCTACCGGGAGAGCACCTGAGGACACGGGCCCTCCATTTCTCCGTCCAGCTGGTGTCTTCGTGGGAGAAAAACATTTACCCTCCGACCACTAGACGGCCGGGAACATCCGGTCGAGAATGATTAATAGGATCGAGACGAATTACAGCTATCCCTTTCACGAGCTGTAGGTAATTAATTGGGAAAGGAACAGATATTTTCAATTAATAATTCTTCTAGAATAATTGGGTAATTTCTTATAGAGAAATCTCTTTTAATTTTCAAGAATTATTAATCGGAAAACGTGAATGAATTCCATTCTTTCTTTCACCGTAAATTTAGATGGAAAGATTACGGGGTGTATCGTTTGCTTGAAGCATTTCGTGATCACGAACGACAGGGAACGGTATTTAAGTTTAGTGTCAGCAGCAGTTTCGTCTGCGCCGCTCTTCAGCGGACTTCGCGAAAAGGAAACACAAAACCTGATTTAACGTTCTCCCCATTTGATACTACTGTACCGCTGCTCCGCCACACAAATAGGAATTCCCGAATAGCCCTGCTTTAAGAACCTACGTATTAGATGAAGGAAGGAAGACCGATCAAACTGAAGGATAAAGGACCTTATAGAGAGTAACGTTTCCAATTCTGAACAGAAATAAGCTCAGTCGACGATGATAAAAGAAAGTTGAGAATAGAGTTACAGTATCTCTTCGAAATCTACAATAAAATTCATGAAGAATTATTCTCTTATCGAAAAAGAAACACCGTTTCGTATTTTCGAATGGGGCTTCAACGCCCCAACCCGTGATACAAATATGATTAAAACGAGGCCGATGTTCAGTCGCCGGAATGAACATCCCCGAAACGCTTCCGCCAATCTGCGCTGTTGGAATATATGCCCCGAAATAAGAAGAGCACTCGAGAACTCGCATAAAATATTGCACGGGCGAATGTTTTATATGAGTTCAGCTATCAAACACGGGACGAACGCGGTACATACAGAAGATACTCTAAAAATGCGCGTTGCCATACCGAGGAAGATAAATCCGGGCCGCAACAGAGGAGAGGCGAATACCGTTCTCGTATGCGAAATATCAATCCCCGCGTAATAGATTACCCCGAACCCCGCGAAGCCTGACATTAAATTGTCTTCCGTGGAAATGTATTTTCTTTGGAAATTCAATATTAAATTAGCGGATATAAATATGTTGCTCGTGTTTCCCGAAATCTCTCTTTCTCGAATGAATTCGTCGATACAGGATGCGGAACACGTTTCAGTTCCGTGAACCGCGGTATCGTAATCGACCAATTAAAACTTCGGGACACGCAATTTCCGAAATAATAACCGGCTGTTCCGCGTCGCGATTGTACAGAGCGTTCGGCTGCGTGCGGGCAAGATTGAAAGGGGATGATTCTATGGGCTAAAATAGGACGAAAGGATAGAATACATTTTTTTCGTTCGAGGTTTCGCTTTCGAGAAAATGAGTTTCAAAATTCGTCGGGTGCACGTGTATATGCGTACGCTCGACGAATTTTCTGAAATATTTCAATTTTCTTGAAAATGAAGCGTAGCATGAAAAAATTTTATTGTTTGCTTTTGGCGCATTTTGATATGAACAATCACCCTCCTTTCGGTTTTGCTGCAATTTCTGGTTGTACCAGATTGTAGGCTCTTTAGTACACCTACAATCGATGAACTTTCAGTCAACTTTCTCAAAGATGAAACCTCAAATGAAAAAGGTATATTCCATTTCTTCGTCTTACTTTAGCTCATAGAATTGCCTCTTTCATTTTAAAATGAAGAAGAAAAATAAGAAAGTTAACTAAAAAGATAAATACTAACTTTTTTTTTTGTTAAACGAACAAAATTTGATTCGTTCTCAGACAATTCTTTTTATCATCTGATAAATAACACCTGGGAGTTTTTTATACGCCTGCGTAAGCGATTCATGCATCTCATTCTCCAAAAAAAAAGAAGAATGAAATATCATTACGTTCCTTAAACGAAACATTGTTTGCAAGTTTTCGCCAGTCATCAATCCCAACAAGAACGTATTAACCGCTCGAAAGAAACACCCCAGATAATAACGATCCCATGGTCGTTCGCGCCAGAGAATCACACGTTTCCACACGTTTATCATTCGGTAACGCGGAAGAAAATAAATCATCGATGAGGCAGGGATCGCAAGCGGATCGAATACTGCAGGCGAAGCGGTTTACTCGGGATATGAGCAATAATCGCGCATCTCCATGGTCCTGGCCAAGCTTTCCTATCATTTTGAATCCGATTGCGCGTCTCCCCGTCCAAGTCGACGAGGGAATACCTGCCGGAGCAAATACCATTCGAAGGGGATCAGGATCCGCGTTACACGAATAGCCCCAGCATCCGAGATACAGCTGAGCTTATTCCTCCGTTGTCCTCTTTATTCGTGCCACGCGACGCAACCGATCTAAAGATAAGCCTGGATCATACGCTGCTCACTTTCTTCGATGAACGGATGATAATTTTACGACCATCGGAACGATGCTTCTATGGACTGACAAATTTTTTACCAAGTGATTTTACGCTCTATTGGCGAAACGTGATAGAAATAGGAGTATTGTATTGATTCGTGCGAATATCGTGGACACGACTCGGATTTTGAAAATTGGGCTAAAGTACCCTCTACTTCTTCAGATTCTCGTGTGTACAATTTCTCGAGAACTGGATAATTCAAGGAATTTTTCGGAAAAACGACTTTTCCAAGAATCGTGTGCCTAAGAAAAATATCGCTATCTATCATGGACGAAATGCTTGTACTAAAGTTTGGTCTTTACTGTAAATTCTACTGATGATAAACTTTTCAAGTAATTCTCGTCCCCTTTCGTAAAACCGAGAAAAACGACATAAGCCATGGTAGCTTTCGAATATATTTAACAATGTATATCCTCGATACATTCTCGTAACTCAGGAGTAGTGTAAATACAGCAGAGCACAGCACGCTCTCCCAACTAATATCGCAAATACATTAACACCTCGTGTAGAAGCAAAATCTGGTTAGCAACTAAAGCCAGGAGAGACAGAGAGGGAGAGAGAGAGAGAGAAGAGAGAGAACGAAATCCAGCAGAAGCTGTCCGGGAAACTTCTTGTTCGATGCTGAACAAGTTATACCGTGATTACCGTGATTCTCGTGTAAGCATAAAACGTTTCAGCCGTTAATAATAATAGATAACGAACGGAAACACCGCTGCGCAACCCCCATTACACGTGGCCGCGCAAACGTTCGTATTTTATTATCGGCGCGTCGATGCTGTCCGGTTGTTATTAAAAGGAAAATGAATCTTGCGGGCCAGGAGATTACTCCAGTTACAGTTCGGCTTGCTGTGTGCAGGTGCGCGACGCGCCAGAGAGAGAGAGAGAGAGAGAGATTTGAACTTATGAATTCGACCGGTATCATTAGCCAGGTAAATTTATGGATCCAACGGATACACGAATGGTCCGCGCCGGTGAATCGGGCCGCGGAGAAACGGCGGCTGATCTTGCTCGAAAGCGCCAGTATTAATATTATTAAACTAAGCTGGTCCCGAAAAGCACGAAACCTTTGCGCGCAGGGTATATCGCGTGCATCGGCCGCGCGATACCACCGACATCTCTCCCCCACGATTATATAATGAATATTTAATAATTTCCACACGGCATAGGCGAACACGGTGTTTGCCGCGCGAGCGCCGGGATTTCCCAGACGCGAACAGTTTAATTAAACGATCCTATCTCGGCTCGCGGACTACTCTCGCATAAATTATCGTTTGCCGAATATTCTCGTTAATCTATAATAAACAGCGTGCACGAAACAAATAACGATATTTCGTTCGATTAGCGACGCTGCGTTTCGACGAAATTCGTCCGGGAATTTCGCTGGACGATGCTCGCGCGTGCGAAAGGGGCGAAATTGTGTTGGAAATGTTGCTGACTTTCATTCGGCCTGATTTCTGTGGATTAATGTTTTCTTTTTTTTTTTTTGAAAGCAATCGAAGCGCGCGTTAGTTTCGGCTGAGGAAACTTAAATAATTTAATGGTGATGTATTTACGAGTTTCCGGAGAATTTCTCTGAATTGGGTCATATAATAGTGCGACGCGTGGGAAATTGAGCTGGCGCCGTGTGCAGACTGGTGAGTCAATTTACATTGGCAGAATCAACTTCGGGACCTGCTTTCTTGCGGCCAGCTCAAACGAACTGCCGTTCACTTATTTCCCCTATCGTGGCGGACGGTTCGTTAACTCATTTCGGGAACTCTTAGCGTCGGCGAGCAATCAGGGAGAACGAAAATTAGTGTGAAAAGTAAAACATTTCTAATTCACTTATCTAATACATTTATATTAAAATAAATCTGTATCATTATATCATTTTTATTATCTATTACTGTACGATTTACTATTATCTTTATTCTTCGTTCTCTTCCATAAACGAACTTCGGATTCTTCGATCATATACTTTTAAACTATATTTTACACCAAAGCAAGAAGTATCTCAGACTCCCGATGGGCTTGAAATCAACTATTTTCGCCATGTAGCACCAGCGCGGCAACCAGGGTCAAGATCAACCCCCAAGATACTCCGACATGGTAGATTCGATCCCTTAATCACCGTCTCGAACCCCGTGCGAAGCGATAAAATCGGCGCGACACCCTAAACGATGGTCCTCTCCTTGGTCTGATATTATCGATTGCAACGGCATGGAGGGCTGTTGGCTGTGCCGCGACAGCCGTTCATGTGTACACGCTTCTAGCGATATGACAAACAGCATGACGCCGTGGCGGCCATAATACACACGGCCCGTTGATACGCACCGTGAAACGTCGGGGTGGCTTTTCGTGCGTCTACGCGTGTCTAGATGAACGGGGTCCCCTCGGGGCAAGGGACCACGAAATGCTCGTGCAATCACAGCATTTCACCGGCGAACAAACATATGTATATCACTATTCTATTTCGTGATATTTGAAGAGATAATTACACATACCGCTTATGAGCCGAGAAACGTTATTAAAAGGAAGATAGATGAATCATAGATAAGCGGAAAACTATATTGGCCCCCGATTGCTGCAAGTAAATTCATGTGCGTCAATATTATTTGAAAGGAAGAAGTATTCGTATCACTTTTAGAATATGCAATAATTCTATCGCTTTTGTTAAGGTCCAGTGTGATAGAACTTTTTGTTTACTCACAATCAGTGGCAGCTTCTGTCAATATAAAATTCTGTGTACTACACGATCAACAGATTAGTTACAATTTTATCAATTTAATTGCACATGCAAAGGAATAAACGGGGCGGGGGATATGCATGGGAATGATTAGAGTGAATGGAATGGAAAGCGAGGTGTTGCTGTGAAATTGTTTTGCCCGAAGAGTTTCGTGCCTGCGGTTTCGCGATTCCTACGGGCGAAACGTTTGACGATCGTGGAAAGTCTGCTCGATATCCCGTGGATATTTTAATGAGATTATTTCGTGGCGAGGACTTCGTAGCTGCGGTTCAGTGACACGGGGAATATTAATAACTACGCCGCTGCAGTCATGGAACGTCTACAAATATCTCGAAAATCAATGAACATCCCTTTTTAAGATACAATTGTTTCTATCTTAAAAGCTCAACGTTTACAAAATATTTCACATGCTGTTCTTAGAATAGTACTTTCTCATTCTTATTTCTAAAGCATCACAATTTGCTCCAACTGAAACATAATCTAATTCCCGAATAAATAAATTCAGTAGAAACATAGAAAATCCAAAAAGCCACCATTAACAGCAACAAAATTGTGGTCGCTCTTCTCGATTCAAAACTTCTTTCGCAATTCCACAGGCGAACATTTTCAATAAACTTCGAGTTCGGAATAGATTGAAGGGGGTAATCGATTCGCGTGCAATGCTGCTCGATTAAATTTAACCCCGGCTCGGTGATTATAATTCATGAAATTGAAACGAACGCTCTGGCTGCAAGAAAATAAAGCCATCGTTCGAGTCATGCAGTTGATTACAAAAAAAAAATAGACGAAGTCAAAACGATGTTGATGAAACGCAGGATGCGCGGCGTTTACGAAGCAAAGATGCACTTAAAATTAATTGAAGCACGTAATTTCGTAACTGCGCCGCTCTTTTACAGGCTACGCGTGCAATTACCCCTTTTCACTGCCTACTTCAGGCCCGCGATGCCGTTTAACCTTCCGCTTGAATGGTCAAATATTTTCGTAATGGTGTGCGTAATTGTATGATTCGTTCTGCTCGGTACTGTTTGTTGGAAATGTCTTATATCATTTTGCGATACAATCATTGTAAGAAATTTTCGGTCCAATTTTATTCTCTCAAAGAAGAAAGATATCGAATAAAAATGGAAATAAAAGTAACGAAGATACAACCAAATTTCACAGTCGTATTTTTATTTCAAACTAAAGCGCGTTGCTTAATTATGTAATTAATTAAATACAGATCGCGTTGGCGTCAATATATGGCATTCATTATCCGTATATTTCTCTACCATCGTTCTTTTGACAAATAATTATACGACTAGAAATTATATTTCCAAAACAATTGAATGATCAAAGAAGTATAATTTAATCCAGCAAAATACCAAAAACACTAACTCCTTTAAATCGGACAATAACTACAGATCCGTCAGAAACAGTATTATTTAATCAACATCGACAAATTTAATTGTAGCATCAATGCAATCGTTTCTGTGCACATGAACGACCATGGCCGCATGACGAATGTCCCCAGCAGAGTCTATATTCCTTCGCAAGCACATTTGCTTCGAATTTGAAATCCAGCCCAGCCAGTGGACAGCCAACGGGTGACCCCCCACCCCCAAAAAAAAGAAAGAAAGACGAATCGCGGAACGAAACGCGTTACATCGATCTGACCATTTCACGCGAGGAAAAAACGTGAGGATTCCCATGTCGAACGCCATGAAGGAACCCGCCGCGGGACATGCTCGAATATCAATAAAGCAACGCTGGAAACCGCGATCGTATTTCATCGATGTCAGGAAGAACGAATTCACATTGAAGATTCGTGACCATTCGCGCGTCTCTTGCACCGGTTCCATTCATTCTTGCTACTTTGAAAACCGGCGAGAATCGCGCGAATGATAGACGTCGGGCCGATAATACAACCGTGTCTCGACCCCTTTCCCGATGTTCTCCATACGGCACATTCTAAGCTAAAAACATGGTGAAGAAACAGATGGAATCGGGGCACGAAACCGCTTCCATTTTAGCGGCGGACGTTCCGAAATTTCTTCTACAGATAGAATTTGGATGAACAGAGTTTGCTATTAAAGTGGGATGTGCCTTGATGAGATTTTGCAGGAACAGTTAAGTGAATCTCGTGGCAGCAAGTGGGTAATGAGAACTTATCATTTCTAATGTCCTTTTAAGCATCTCTTTATGTTCATCAAATTATTGGCGCAATTCATTCACACAAATATCTGGGCTAGACAATGTAGATTTACGTCTGATATATCATAGTCTCGTTCTACTACTTGCTCCTATCAGAGAATTTATAAGGCTCATGGAACTATATCGTCCACATTCTTTCTTTTTGACATCTATATATTCATAAAACACACATTCATTAACCTAGATAATCGTAAAACTGCTGAGATAATTATTTCCTTTCATCGAGATAATTATTTTCTGGCTACAATGGCTGACGGATCACGGACTCATACTACTTGCAACGCGTTCATAACAGCGACAGCACAAAACGCAGCCCCTTTTATTGCAAATTCCGCGGAAGATATTACTAGTAATATCAGTAATTAAATGTGGATTATATTTAAGCTTGACATCCTACATACTTCTGCATGTATGCCCGGCCGACATACACGGGTCCGTACTACTTAATCTCTGTGTCGGGACGGCCAGTTACCGTTCCGCTAATTATTGACATGCGCTACTTAATACAAGCATGAATGCCGGTGAACACCTGTTAATTACAAGCGGCGCGCCGCTTAATTCCCGATATTATACGCGTTAAGACGTCTCTCGACTAATTACTGAGTCGCGCCGTCTGATACGGAAGTTACGAGCTCGGGATAGAATCATCCGACTAAATACCGACCAGGACCACTTAGTTCCTACGCCCCGAGTCAGACGGACGTTGCATTTTACTGCATCGCCTCAACGCCTCAACACTTTTATCCTATTTTAATATACAAACCCTCGCTAGCGTCGCGTGCTGCGAGCTTCGCGTGTTCCTAACGCACGGTGCAATGTTTATTACCGATTACCCTGTCGCGATTTGCCTACACGAAGGGTAAACCACACTGATTCCGAAATGAAACATTCGAAGAGATCGCGGAGCTAAAGAGGGGAAATGTAAAGTTCTCTGAATGAAAATTGCCACTTTATCCACGGCAGGATATTCGACGCGCTGTATCAGCTGCGTTTTATGGAAACGTCGGAGTCTGTTATTCTCCTAGCCAGCCCTTCTACATTCTACGTGTGCGTCAGAATGCTCAAGCGCATAAGTATGCAGGTGCGCATTACTGAGACGATGCGCACGTCGCTGCTACTGAAGAAGATGCACCATAAATCTTAAGTTCACTCGTTGATCCGAGTCCAGGGTTTCGCGGGATATAAATCACCATTGAGAATGACGTGACTGACATATTTTCGGTAGGAAGTTTTTAACCCCCCAACAGGATTCTCACTCCATTCGATCATAGACAGATTTGGGCAAATTGAGCTTGCAGCTTCGCTCTAGTTCATCTTTAGAGAACTCTCAAGAATTTTTCTTTTAGGAGACATTGTCATAAATAAGAAATCACTTCACCTCTCGAAAAATGTATTGTATAAAAGAGAATCATATGGGCAGTCGTTAGTCGATTATGATCGTTCATGCTATCAGAAAGTTCAGTGTCTTCGATGTATCTAAGATAAATTATTATATCAAGATAAACGACGACGACGACGACGACGACGCTCGGAACATTTTCAGCGTCCATTGATTGTCATCCGATCAAACACCCCTGATCCCCAATGATAATTAATTAATCGTCAATCAGTCCAGTAATATATCGCGCGATAACATCTGCAATGACTCACGACTGTTTGTCTGTTTCAGTCCCTATATCGCACGTCGTGGCGCTGGTCGGAGATCCCACGTATCTTCCATGCGACATATCAACCACCCACGAGGGGGACTCGGTGCATCTTGTGCTATGGTATCGCGAGGACCTCGGTACATCGGTTTACAGGTGAGACACAAATCAATCTACGGTACAGCCGCTTATGCGGCTTCGCAAACAGCCCTGGGTCGTTTCTCTATCGGGGTAGGTAAGCAAACACAGACGGTCGGATAGGTGCGAAATTGCCAGCCGATATATCGTGTCTCGTGTTGCATTAAAAATTCTATTAAAAATGCAATTTCTACCGGCAGGATGGAAAATTCAGTCGCAGCGTTAATTAAAATAATCGTGATGAAAATTCGGGATTGCATCGTTAACTTGCCCCGGGAATTGTGAAACATTAATCGGAAGCGTCTGCCGTTTCATTGAAACGAACGTTGCGCCATCGGGTCGGATTTGTTGTTTGATTTTTCTTAATATTTTACAGCGTCGACGCGAGAGATCGAGATTTCGGCATCGCGGAAAGATGGTCCGACGACACGGTGTTCTCAAACCGAGCCTACTTTCTACCAGACAAGAACCCGGCAGAACTGGGCGTCGATCACATAAGGGAGGAAGACGCCGGCATTTACAGGTGTCGAGTCGACTTCCAGATCGGCCAGACGCGAAACTCCAAAGTCAATTTAACGGTGATAGGTGAGCGCCTTCGATTTATTATCGTTGCAATAAAATTCAGCAAAGTACGCAAACGTGGAACGAGAAAAAGATACGTCAAGGCTATTCTACCTTGACTATTATAGTCAAAACCGTAAAGTAAACCGCGCGAACGCCACGATAATCGAATTTTACCTCGAATCCGAAACGAAAGGCAAGCAGGTTGGCAGAGAGACGAAACAGGAACTGTCGAAACATCGTCGATCTCCTGCGTCTGTTTATCCGCGGGAATGTCGCACGAAGTGAAAACAAACGGAGAGTGGAGCATGGCGAAATATTCACCGGCGCATACTGTTGTTGCAAACAGCAAATAAAACTTCCCACTGATAGACAATAAAGATACCTGACCGGTTCTGGTAGCAACCGTGTTTCGTGATAAAAAAGATGTTGGCCCTTTCAATAAAAAAAAGCTCCAACTTGCAAATGCGCTTTATATAAATAAAAGAAACATAGATCTATAGTGGCATATTTTTATCGTGCCGTTCGCAAAGCTTAAGATACGCTTGCCCACGATATCTAGTCGATCCTTGTACTTGCTTTTCAGCCCGGCTTCTCCGAAAATATTGCCTGAAAAACTCTTTCAGACCGCTTAATCGTAAAGAATTATGCTTCTGAGCAGTTTCGAAGCGTTTACACGAAGCACGATGACGCAGAACGGAAAAGAAATGTATCAAGATAAAAAGCATAGCAGCCATGAATAGCGTCGTTGCCCGGCAAGCACATTCCCCGGAGACTGGTCGCGTTTTATCTCGATTGCCGTCGAGTTTCAAGCTTTTAACGCCGGGGCACGCAGCAGCAATTTATTTGCATTGGAGTTTGACACGATTGCAAAGGTGCACGCGATTATTTTTGGCTGCGTTGCATTGTTAGCGTATAGACGGGATATCCGCATTCTTTGATGGTGGAAAATTGTCCTTCAATTATAGAAGTATGAATTGAGAATTTATGACAGAGCTCCAGGAGAATCTTCCGCGGAGAGAGAAAAGTATTTTTATGACCAAAAACCCGATACTTCGCATGTTTGCGAATTTTTACTTCTCCGTTTCGAAGTATGCCACTTATTTTCTTTCTAATATAAAAAAAAAAGAGTAATTCGAGCGAACATTTCAAGCGGTAGCAAGAATTTTCGAAGGCATACCATATTCCCGGAGCACTCTCGATAACCTGGCCGATTGGAACGAGCTTCCGGTCGACAGTCGTCACTGTATTCCAGTTAACGTCCCTATACGACGGCGACGGGACATTACCGGCGAAGAAGAGGAAATAACGATGTCCCGAGAAGCCGTGGCCCCGGAGACACCGGGAATAAAAGCTCGCAGGAAGTTGGAGTGCGGTCTTCGGGGATGAGGGTAGGGAACGGATAAAAGGAACGAAGAGGAGCAGCTGTTAAAGAGGAAATGGCGCGGGAAAACCACTATCAAGCACAAGCGAGCGAATACCAAAGGAAAGAAGCCACAAGTCATCGACAAATAGGTCAAGAGAATCTTTAAAGGGAGGCCTGTGTTGATTGAAGGGCCAATGAAAAATTAGAGAACGCCGAGAAGAGGAGCGTGAAACAAAACAGTGCGAAACAATTGTCTGGAACGAGAACAGGGGGTGGGGGGGCGGTTAAGGGAGAAAGGGCGCGTCATAATTAAAAGAGGTGAAAATGAAGGGGGGATAGGGGAGGAATTCAATTAGCAATCTCCTGTTTGAGAGTTGTGGAGATGCTGCACATGGAAGAACGTAAGAATGTTCTCTGCCCCCGTGGAAGATTCTTTCCACAGAACGATTAGCTTCGCACCCCTCAAGCCATTTCACACGATCTTCCCCTCTAACCTGCCCCTACTCCCCAACCCCTCAAGTGGACGTGTTGGTAAACCTTCGCTAGATGAGCGCCAATTAACGCGCCTGCCTCGTTTCTCTCGCCGAAAGAAATTGCTAGGATCTAATCGGTCTACTTCGTTCTTTCCTTTTATTTCTCGACAATCGATCCCGCCGTGGGATACACGTACGCCTAGATGGGGCGTCGGAAACACCGCGCCACATTTCCTCTACGGAATGGAGGATTTTTGGAGCCTAGACGATTGATGCACGCGGCAATGAGGCGTGGTAGCTGCAATTTCCTTTGTAAACCCCCTTAGGGAAGTCCTGTGGGCGTGGATGGCGACAGTTTGATTCGATAACGCAGCTGTGGTCTCTGCAAGGGACGTGGAGGATTGTAATTGAAAGTTTGGGAAGGAAAATTCTCCTTCGCTGTAGGTGCAGAGGAATTACTGCAGAATTTAACAAAATTATTGCATCGAAGCTATACAAAATCGAATATAATATTTAACAAACAGAACCCAATTCTGTGCGAAATATAAATAAAAATTTCAAAGTCCACTAGCAGCATTGAGAGCCTAATATCATATACAGTGGAAACCAAAAAATTGAGGGTTTATCTTTCACCCCTATTGGCGCGTGAGCGGAATAAACTAATTACGCCATGATTCCAGATTAATTTCCCAAGATTCCGATCGTTGCTTCTGACCTTTGTCGCGAACTCGAGCTAAATGAGCCCTCCTTTGAGCGCGTTTGAGGTCCAAGTTGCTCGAACACGTCTGTGAAACTCCTTCGACGCGCCGCTAACCCCTCTACGAGAGTCTAACGCGGCGTGGCGGGCACCGCTTTGTGATCCAGCGTTCGTTCATGTTCAAACGCGGACTCGTCTCTAGCTTCGTAGTTAAACGATGCAAACCATAGCCGGCTGTTTCGCTAAAGAAACACGCGTTAAACACTTTGCACGCGGGAAATCTGTATCGCCGAACGCCACGGGCGTAGACGACGTGTCTAGACGTCTAGCATTGGTTCGATCAAACTTATTTTTCCGCCAATAAAAGTCTGGACACGGGAAAAAAAAGATGCAGAAGGTTGAAAGGGTACTGCGCACTACGGTTTCGCTTCGATACGTCGACGTGTATCAAACGAGGAGATTGAAGAGCTGTGGGCATGGGAAAGGGGATTTTATAAATGCAGCCGACGATTTTTAAAGGAGAAAGGCAGCGCGTAACGCGCATCAGAAGAATCCGATTTCACGGAACATGAATTTTTATTAAACTTTAATGTCTCGCAGTCCCTCTATAGAGAGGATGCAGAAAATTCAAAGAAATGTTGGAGCATTGGAAAAGTATTTAAACGTATACATGTAGCCAGAATATTGGCGAGCGAGTTTCCCCCTTTTTCTTTTTACCCCTTTCATTTCTCATTTTCCTCGCTCTCAATTACTTCTCCTATTTTATAAATTATCCTGCGAATAACCTTTTCTAAAGTAACGCATCCGCATTATAAAATGAACTCGAATAAATGGAAAAATCCCACCCTGCCCACCCTCTCTTCTGATACGAATGCGTTCCACGAATTTTTTCATCTAGCGCTCCGAATCGAACAGCAGCGCGCCGTTCACGCCGTGATTTCTGCTGGGAATACGAACACCGGATGATCATTCTGATCGTCATTTCGTCGACGACGTAACAATCCGGCGTGTGCGCCACTGAAAAGTCTTCAGACTTCTGTGTCGCCGGAGAATTCGACGTTTCCTGAAACAGGGCGCTCCGCTTCCGTTCACCGAGCCTCGACCCAATCTGTTTTCGCCGAGGGGGAAGTCCACGATAAAACACTCGACATCGAGAGGGAGAGAGAACATAGAGAAGCGCACACGGATAGACGAAGTAACGTCGAAGCAAGACAAAAAAAAAAAGCGAAGAGGAAGGAATTGTTGGCTGCACGAGCACGAACGTTTCTCCAAGGACGATCAGATCTTACTTTAATAGATTTCCGAGCTTCCGCGGGTGAATTAAAGTTATTTCTCCGAAGTTTCGTGCGAGAAGACGGAGAACGTGCCCCGGCTGGGGATTTCTATAAAACCAAAGCGCTGCCCCGAAGAGCGGAAACTTCGCTACAAGACGCCATTTGTCGCCTCGAATTGTCACTCTCGTTCGATCTCGCCGGGAACGAGATAGCCTCGGGACGTGGGAATAAAAATGCGTCGGATCCTTTACGAGAATTTGTTCGATCCTCGAGGATCCTGCCCGGTGTAACGCCGTTCGCCGAAGAAGGAGAAACAAATGAAAATCGTTGGCGTAATTTCAAAAGTCTTGGACCGTTGTTCACTTAACTGTTCGGAAAATTGTGCGAGCTCATATGGTTCTACAGATATTATATTACGATAGCGGAAGGTATACAATCCTGGAGCCGCGGTGCTCGAGACGACCTGGCATTTTCACTCGTAGCACCGGCCAAGAAGAGATAGAAAAATGGATTACCAGGGACATCCAACGCAGAAGGAAATAGGGGAAACGAAGCGCAGGACAATTACGTTGGCAAATAAAGTTACTGATAATAACAGACGTAGGTATATAAAAGTAATAACCATCCGCGTGATTACAATTATTGCAACACAATAGTAAAAAATTGAACTCTTTCATAAAAGAGATAACAGACAGGGGTTTTAGTAAGAGATGAACAAAAAGCTGGAAACTATTACGTATTAATGTTCATTAATTTTACACGCCCAGTAAATATCAATCAGAAGCTAATAAACAATAAATCATAATTTGGGTAAATAGGGGTAAATCATAATTTGATCTGCGTGAACGGTATAAAGGTGCAGCTACCCATATAACAAAGAATCTTAATTCCTCTCAAAGAAGGAGCTACGTTTTTCGTCAAAGCTACGAGTTTCACAAGCTAAACCATCCTCCAAGCGTTTCTTTGCCTTTGGAAACCCGCTAGAATTCAATATCGCTTTTGGCCAGTTGGATTTTGAAAGCGAGGGCGAGCGTGCACGCCACGATTAACGATAGCATCGAGCGTTTGCATTGGAACAAGAACGAGGGCAAGGGGGCAAAGAAGTTTGTTCCCTCCTTTGGAGAAAACCAACGCACCGCTTTGAATTCTGATGAAAGTCGAAACGTACTTAGCGCGGCGCTACTTAAATGCATCGCAACTGTGCTTCGCGACTTTTCAACGGGATATTAACCACCGATGAATGAGGGGAAAAGATACTCTGGGAAAATAAAGCTGGGAGAAGCACACCGACGCGTTTTGCAAACATCATTTTTCTTTTCAAATGGATCTTCTCTGTCGTAGCAACAGCGAAGGAAACACTGGCAGATTTGGCTCCTTCGAGCCAAAGAGTCGGGGCACTTGGTTGAATTTGCTCGAGAAATTGGATCGAATCCGCTCGAGGATGTTATCAGTGGTCTGGTGCATATGAAGTGCTGCTGGGAATCGAGGAATTCCAATGAAAAATATCTGGTCTCGATAATTCTGTTATAGTTACGTAAAATAATAATTAACCTTCATAATTTGCATTGCTAATAATAATAAGAGAGAATGCCTTAAAGCAGAAGTACCAGTAATGCATATGGGGTAAAAGTTGAACTAATTAATTAGTATTAAGTAGTTTTATCGTCTCATCAATATTGAAAAAATTCCATGCTCGATAAGATTCGCAGTTCCAGAAATATTAACCCTTAAATACGTCAAGTCTGACAATTTATTGGCATCTTACTTTAAAATGCAGCCAACATTATACGCCACGGACTTAAACATTTCTCTCTCCCACGAAAACCGTCATTCCGAGCTGAAGGCAATGATTCGAGACGATTACGAAGCGGAGCTCCATCGAATCGGGAATAATCCAGGAACGGAGCTTCCGAGGGTAGCGAATAGCAAGATATTGAAAAACACTAAAAATCCTTCCATCTTCCTATTCGTTCCTATCCACGTATTCGATTAAAAGGAAACGTCCCGCGTACCCGCGCCGTCGATGTCAAGAAATATCCCCGAGGCAAAGAAACGCGTCCACTAACTGACCGGCGAAACAAAAATACCGTGCTCTTACCAACGATTGGACGTACCCGATGGGATTTCCCCGCCGCGTTGTTGATTTCCAGCGGAAATGCAAATTTCCCTGGATATTAAACCCGCCGGATGAGAACGAACGGCGCGTCGAATTTTTCATGAATTCGATGCCGCGATATTCCGTATTCCTGCCAAGGATACTTACAAGGGAACATACCGAAATGACAGTCACCGATTTTAATGAAATTGAAGTGTAATGTAGTTTTCATAAAAACATTTGATGTTTTAACATCAGAATATTTTTCAATATATTATTCAAACCAAACGCAGGTTTTCAACAAAACAGTGTACATCGTTAAAGTCGTCGTTAAAAAATATTAATTTCATCTGTTTACACAATTTCTCTGTCTCTAGTATCTTCTGAAATATTCGTCGAAATCGATTACGCAACCCCAACTTCGGGGGCTGTTTTCACCCCGTTAACACGCGCGATTGCCAATAAAGGAATCACGGGTCATAAATATTTTTATGAGAACTATATTATACTTCATAAAAATCGGTGATTGTCAGTTCTGTGTGTTCCCCTGTTAGACGCGCTCTATTTTTCTCGACGCTTTACACGCGTGCGATTTTGAAGCCGGCAACGGCGAGAAAGCAACTGTGTAAATTCTCAAGAACATCTTCTTCGCGGAGAACCGCATTATTGGACTCTCTGGGTAAACCACAGCAATTGACCGGAAGCGAGAGACCAATCGAACGTGTCGGTTCTCGAGGACGAGCTTCATTGCTGTGCTCCGTTAGCGTTGTTCAATCAGCGCCCACGACTCTTCGTTCTTTTCACTCTTAGTGTCTTATTTCCCGGCGATAAATTAATGGTCCGCCTTCGGAGGGACTGCTGGAGAACGTGGAGTGTGTGCGGAGTAACAAGTACGTTTACCTTGGAAAACTCGTGGCACCGACTATACTTCCGTAAACTTACGAGGGAAACACAGTGCTTTCTGCTCGCACGTTTTAATTGCAATTGTTTGTGGAATTATACATTACGGGAGAACGATAGAGTTCTGCATATTTTGTTCATTCGCTGTACCGTTTAAAATATCTGAGCTAGTCGTAAAGAGAGACCGAGGTTCCAATGTACTGCGCTCGAGTTATTCAGATATTTTCCACCGGCGAACAATGACACTGAGGACGCTCCACGATCTGTCCCCATTCTCATAATCTTATTGACGAATGCGAGGGGTGTTCGAGTGAAACGCGGAGCCCGCGGATCGGAATAAAAATTAGCTGAAACGTTGAGAACGAAGGGATCCCCTTATCGATGCACATTCTACATCCTGCCACGATAATTACTCCTATTATCTTCCCTTCTGTCATTCAACGTTGATCCGACAGCGTTCCTGATACTCGCTAGACAGTTTCCTCGGTAATTTTTAACGACCAGCTTACTCGTCGTTGAGTTGCTTTCTTGTTAAACACACCGACGAGGTAAAAAAAAAAAGTGACTACGGCTTTCTTTTCGAGTTCCTTGACACGCTTCTTACTTTCCAGCGACTCTTTGAACAGCGCCGGCTGAAATGTTGCTTTTATTCTTGCTTTCAAAAATGCCTCGGGCTTCAGAGATGATTTCTTTGGAGAATACCCTGGGAATCTTCTTTCGTAAAGCATTTCTAAGCTACTTCGGAACACGTTCACAGAATTTCCGTCTGCCCTCTGAATCACCGTGTACGTTGTAGTAAATCCCAGCGATACAATCAATTCAATTCATTCATCTCGACAAAGAATGTATTCGTTTAATGCGTAAAAAACAACTAATTGCACGAAGTATTAATTTTTGCCAAAAGCTAGGATAGTTTTGAAATTTTTGTTTCGTTCATTTACTCGCAACGCCCCAATCACGATTTCCCAATTAAAAATTCATCATTGACAATTCATGTCTTCCTAACACTGACCTCGCGACATACCTTGTTCGAAAGAAAAAGAACATGATACAACAAAAGAGGAGACTATATTCAAACAAACCGAACGGAAACTCGGAGTGAAAGCATCGTTTAACCGAAACCTGCAGCAATTGTGTATTTTGTGCCATTTCGCCCCCCCCCCCCCCAACGCGCGTCGCAATTGAGTCGTTCAAAGACACGAACGAGCGCGATTGCAAACGCAATCAAGTTTTTGCGTCGCAGCTGGTCGTTCGCGCGGCGATATTTGCCAAACAATCGTGGCGTAGCGAAAATGTGGGACGGGACAAGATGGATGCAGTTAATTACCGCGGTTTCAGCGTAGCGACAATTTGTTCCCGCGGCGCGGCGCGGAACGGAATGCAATAACTGAAACGTTTCCGGCCGTCTTATCGCGGCCTCGCTTGGAATTCTGACCGTGCGGCCGTTTGCTGCTTCTTGCATGCCCCGCGAAACGTTAGCGCAGCAATTAGAAGACGGGTTTTGCCCCCCTTCGTGGGCCGTGCCGTGGCCCGCGCGAGCAACGCGTGAAACGCTCGCGAAAAAGGAGGAGGTACGGAAAAACGGGAGGAAGCTCGCGGACCGCACGGGAAGAGAAGCTGTTTATTCAGCCGCGTGTTTATTCAACGCTTTGTTCCGAGTGTTGCGCGCGAACAATGGGCCACGGTCGACGTTTCGAGAATGGAAGCCGAGGGTATAATGCGATGTCCAACGTTCACGGGAGGGATGAAGTAGAGGCAGCGGAAAAAGAACGGGAGAAAATCATCGTAAGTAACAGTAAGGGTGTATACAATTAAACGTCCTTAAGATGGTCGCGACAAAGGGGAAACAGGCAGAGAGATATCGCGAATGCGCCCGATGCGGCGACTTCTTCTTTGTAGCCTCGATTGTATAGAGGAGAAGAAAAATATGAAATTTATAGTACACAAAAGATGAATGAACGGTTCTTGACATTATTCGTTTGTACAGTGATAATGAATTGCATCAAGGTTTCCTTTTTTTATTAAAAATAAAAGTATTTACAGTCTAAACAATCGGAATAATTATACAAGGGTGTCTCGCAACTGACAAAAGAACAAGTCGAAAATGTAGAATAAAATTTTATCATTCAACGCTTCGTTTCCAAGAAAAGCGATTTGATACATTTGCATAGTGCGCATGCATTAGCAATTAAAGCAGATAATTGTTCTGCCGCTTAATGAAGTAAGGCACCAGAGTACAATAGGAAATGCGGCAGAATCTTGTTCCCAACGCGATGACAAACAATTTGAACAACTTCTTAAAGAATGAAATTTATCGTACACGTACTTTCTTCTTCAGCTTTAAACAACGTGTATAATAAAGAAATAGAAATGACCGAAAGTTATTATCTATAGGTTGAATAATGTTATCGTGGTGATCGACAATAGTGGAATTTACAATCATCTAATGCAAACATTAGTAAACATACATATTTAGCCAACGTGCTTGCGGACCAAGGTCATGTTTATAGTCGATTTTCTTGGAAATGGAGCCTCAAATGGAAAAATGTTATTCTGCATTTTCGACTTACTTTTTTCACATAGAATCATCCCCTGTTCGGTTGTACCACCAGTTACGGAACACCTTGTGTAATACGATTCACTCGTCGTTTAATGTTAAAGTTCAGGATTGAAGTACATAAAGGAAAAAACGCCCGAAATCAAATTTTGTAATATAGAATTGAAAGCAATTACCGCATTGCCTACTTTGTGACCGTTACCGGTCCGATATCTGCTAAAGGATTAAATCCTCCATCGAATACGCTGCTGCAGGCTGCAGGACCCATCACAACGGTATAGAATTTCGTGATAAAGCTATAACACTACGGACCAGGATAGCATTGTAACTTGAAAATGGGATGGGAGTGAAAGGGCAACAATGGATCGGTCCATAAAGGGAATTGCAACTTCCGTTCTAAACGTTAGCCGAAGACACGTATTTAATTCAGTCGGTAGAATTACTCCTTTCAACCCCTTTCCACCCTCTTGAATAAATTACTGGGCATAAACTGAGCGCTCATTACACGAAAATCACTGTTCTTTTAGTCACTTGAAAATTAGCAGAAAAATATAAGATTTAGTTGACTGGGCTTATTTATATTCTTTGTTGGTCAATTATTCTAAAGACAAAAGAAAAAAGATTATGGAGCAGGCAAGAGATGGCTAATCGAGATGAATTTCGAACGTAGCGATGCTAATTCGAAAAAGAAGGGAAGACTGGAAGCCGAAGAGGTGGAAAGAGGGTGGAATCGCATTATCGGCCAGCTGCGGCAACTCGTGCAATTAACGAAATAAGGGTTTAACGTTGTTACCGTGCCGAGGACTAAATCGTTCTCGCTAATGAGTTACCGAGTCTTGCGAGGGAAACGCAGTTAGCGTAATTGCTGATTATTATTGTCTTCAATCGGCAGCATTTACGTTCCATCTTTCATCCTCGATACTTTTCACCGCGATAATGAGTTAATAACTCTTAATGGACTCGTACTGAAATTGTAATGGCGTAGAGAACGATCTGGTTGTTACAGGCAACTGCCTGTAGTAGTAATTTATTTGCGAAAAATCGTGAAACGTCTTCCTTTGATCCTCTGGTATTTTCTTTGCGATTATTATTCTGGCAATTAGGATTTGTGTCTCTTAAACATCGAGGCTACACAAAAATGCAAAAACTAATCCAATCACTAATTATAGATCCCCAAACATGAAAGTCTCAGAAGATTGATTTACCATGCAAGAGCACCGCGACCACGAACCCATCAAAACTTTCGCAAAACTTCCCCGGCCGACTGATGAGTTTTCGACATCAGTCCCAGGCCATCCCTTAAAACGCAACACTGTCGGATTAACAAAACACGGTTCTCTAAGTTTGAGAACGTATTCGGAATCGCGGTAACGGTCTCGCGAAACAAGTCGAAAGGTATTAAAAGAATCCGATTTTCAGCCGAGTGTTGTACACGATCGAAGAATCGAAGGTAAATTTTACAGTAATATCAATTTTAATATAAACCGACAACATTTCAGGAAGTCCTGCAAGTGAAGGCTGCCAAAAATCATTTCATCTTTCGTTTTGTTCCATCTAATTTTTGCAGATCTCAGAAATCCTTCGGGGAACATTTTTCTCCTTATCCGCTGTTATGGAAAACGTCTGCCATAAAAAGGAGAGGAACGTAGGAAATATTTTCCCGATTCTGATGCATGAAAGGCATTCTCCCGCAAAGAAGTCACGTCGCTCTTTAGATACAATGCTCTTTCACCGCAATGCTGTCGCATTGATATCAGGCCCGTGACGCGTACCATGAAACGCATAAATGCCTTTGTAACCCCGTGCAAAGAAGCCGCAATCCCATCGCACATCCTTTGACGCGCGGCCGCACTCCTGCCGCATGAACTTGCTGAAGCTTCCGTTGCATTGTAAGCCTTCGAAATGTACCCGGCGGAACATAGTTGTTCCAAGGTTCGAGCTTCTTGTATGCCGGTGCGCACGGTTTTTGAAAAAGAGTGAAACAGGAGATAATAGTCTCGAGAAGTTTCTAAAATTCTATTTCTCTTGCGGAACAAATGTTCTCCATCCATGTAAAAGCAGTCTCAACGATATGAAAATTGGATGCAAGGATTAGCTTGAGCGCGCTTTGTTATGCAGCGCTGGATTACACCTGTATCACAGCACTGATGCTTGCACTTTCCGTTTTGTTTTGCTTTGAGATAGCCGAGCGACCACGTTGAAAGAACCCGGGGAAATGGGCCGAAGTTTTTGCCTTGGCCAACGATAAACTGTAAAAAACTTTTGGTCAATCTCGGGTATTCCAGCCACGCTTTGGTGGAAGGGAAAGCAATTTTGTTTAAAGTTCGAAGCGTTTCCATCGGTACAGACCCGTCTCGATTCACGGTAGCCGCGTTACCGTGGCATAGCCCACTGTATTTTGTGTGGGAACTAGTTGAAATTCTTTCTAACTTCGGGCAAACAATTTTTTTAAAGGAGCTCCGACAAATAAGATTCTTTCATCGCCCTAATCTCCACCATCGCCTTGGGGAAACTAAGTTTCAGCCTATTCTTAAACACGCAAGATGTTTCGGATTCTTCCACTAACTGAAAGCACCATTTAAATCCAAAGAAGATGAATCCGAAAGCGACACGATCCTCGTACTGTAATTGGCTCCATAAATTACTTCTAACTGTTAATTCAATTTTCTATTGCGACTCAAACAGATTTAAAGTTTTATCTTCATAATGTTATAATTTTGTGAGAGCCTCGATTGTGCTGGCAATTTCTAATTTTCCAGGGTGAAACTACCTTGCGTAAATGTTTAAGTAATATTCAAGACCGTAATAAATGTAAAACATTTGTTCACTTCAAAAATCCCGCTTCATGAAGTTCCTGAAAAAAAAAATAACCTGAGCTAATTGAATTTAGTAGTAATTGTTAAATATACCACCGTCTTAATTTAAAAGGAAATCGTATTTACGATAGCAACAGTCTTGCCAAGCGCAAATAGGATTCGATTAAACGGAAACCTGGAGAATTGAAGGATCGGTCTGCCATAGTAGCGCGTCCTGTGATGAATCGATTAGAAGGATTTACCTTCGACTGTTAGGCCGTGAGCCTGATTCGACTATAGAAACGCAGATAAGGGCTGCAGCAGCGAAACGAATTTCACGCGATTCGATTTGTCTGACCGCGTGAATGATCTGCCGAGATCGAATACGAACGGGGCAATCCAATTCGTCCCCCACCCCCTCCCCCTCCCGGGGCTAGATTTACTTAAACGACAGCGAAGGAAGGATTAATCTAATCCGGCTGATTGGTTATGAAACTTATCACTCGACTCCGCGCTCTCAATTGCGCAACACGGTCTCTGCGATTTGCATACTTCCTAAGCAGGATGCGCTGTACCATATACACGACGCCTTCAACTGACTCCGATTCGTGTTTCCCGTCACATATTAAGCCGATTTGCTTGGACGCCTTATCCTATCATTCACAGAAGTTCGTAGATACGATTATGTTAGTATTATACATTATTGCCCAATTGTTTAAAGTGCATCAAGTTGCAAGTTTTAGAAGCAGTGTTGCTCAAATATCTCCATACCATTTTTAGACATTTAACATGTTTTGAGCAATGATCGAATACTGCATACATTTGGGCTTTAGTTCGAAAAAAAAAGAATAATTAATAGCATTTTTATCAAAAGGAAAACGAAGGTCTGGTGAAACGATTGGTTT
Source organism: Holcopasites calliopsidis (assembly GCA_023838395.1). Classification (NCBI taxonomy): domain Eukaryota; kingdom Metazoa; phylum Arthropoda; class Insecta; order Hymenoptera; family Apidae; genus Holcopasites; species Holcopasites calliopsidis. The sequence goes on from JALHAQ010000026.1 coordinate 504,993, forward strand.
ACGCTTCGCTGACAGTAAATGAACAGGTTTCGCTGCAAAAGCTTTGGAACCCTTGTAGAAGATATTCCAGGAAGCTGACGGTCCCGTGGACCACCGTGGAACCTAGTAACTCGTCGACATCGGGTTTCACGAGTCCAAGTTCTCTGGTATCCGAAGTACATGAATCTAAGGGCATCTAATATCAAATTTCGCAACTCAGGGAGGATCTAGTATCTCGTGTTTCGCGAATTAGGCGAACATAATTCTCTGATCTCTGGCGCCTGCAAACGATCGCGAGTAAATTTAATCTTTCCTCGTATCTAATTATAATAATCGAAATTTAAAATGGCAGAAACAGATCTGTTACAAAACAGATTGGGTCGTTGAACGCCGTTTCATTTATCTCCAATAAACTGTATCGGGTGTAAGATTAAGGAAAGTGGTGGGTAAACCTTTCGCAAAGGTACCTACGACTTCTTTTCTTCCGCAGAACTCTATTGCACACGAATCCAGTCCAGTATTCCTTTCACGGATGGAAGACCGTCCCAGATCTTGGCGAACCGAATCGAAAAGTGGGTCTCTCGACACGCCAGGACAATCTTATCCCGAGAACAAGCTCACCAAGGAAAAGGAAGATATCTACCGCTCTCTGAATGCTGCAGTTGTCCGACTTATAGAAAAAAAAAAATACAACCTCGCCGCCTCGACAAGCACATTTTCCACTGTCAAAGCGAATGTACAAAAAAAAAAGCGAAAATCTTTCCCTAGAGATCGATAGTCGAGAGCAAATGTGTCAAAAAAGGTGTCACGGAGAAGGAATCAAAAATTGTGTTGCACCTGCCGTGATTCAATAAAAGCATTCTCGCGCTAGTAACACCGTCCCATCGTAACGATTCGTTCGAATCGCGATATCTGCGAAAAGGAAAATATAAAACAACGCGAAAGTACGGAAATGCCCACGGCGACGGGATAAACGAACGCGTCCCCGTCGTGTCGGCTAAATAAACTGACGCGGCAAAAGAAAAGGGACGAGGTATTGTAGGGGGTGGGAATAGGGAAGGTGGAAGGGGAACACGTTGGAATCAAAACTAGAAACGAATTGGATCACCGGTGGACGTTCGTCGATGCGGCATCGAACGAAAATCCGGAACCCGGCCGAGCCCCGGCTCTTTGGAAATTCGTACACCGACGCTCGAAACGCGAACGAATGTATCGATTCCGTGCTGTCGCAACTGACGCGGAATGCGTAAGGAAGCCGTTTACGTTTTGTGCAATGAATGTCCTGCTTGCCGCCGGAAGAAGAGAAATATTCTCCGACGCACCGACGTGTGTATCGCTCTACGCCGACTACGGATATAAATCATTACCCCGGCGATGGTATTGGAAGTTGAGAAATTGGTTCGGGAGAACGAGCTGCCAGGCATCGTTCGAAAATATGGGCTTTGGAGGAAAAGGCAGGAGAAACTATGATGAATGGAACGAGCTTAATGAAAACATGAATATTCTTTTGTAAATAAAGTGACTTCGAGGTATTCTACTTCTTGGAAAAGATTAAGATGATTTTCAATTGTTTCTTTTATGTATGCTGGATTGTGTTTAATGTAAAGTGAAATAGACAAAAGTCATATTTTTGACTTAATGTTATCTGAATAATGTGATTCAGAGACGTTCTAGAAATTGTTGCAACCACCATTCGAAAGATGTTACTGCCTTCTTCAAACTGCAAGACATTTGTATGTAATATACGGGTAAGGTTCTTGCATAAATCAGTCGACCGAACGCTTGCATCACAGAAAAGGCGATCGGCTGGATATTTGGATAAAAGTGTATATCCTGACCAGAGCGTGTGTCTAAGTATTGAATATGAAAATACCTGGTCTCCTCGTGGTTCGATGCACTCAGCTCAATTTTTTAAACGCTACAGTCCAGTAATACCCTAACTAAATAAATGCATACAGGATAACAGATGGAAATTCCACATCACTTCAAAACATACACCAAGAGAGCAACGAAGCGGCTGTCCCGAAAACCCTGGTCTTTCACCCTCGAACAATCTTTCGACCAGGAGACAAAAACCTGCAATCTGCACAACCCAGCCCTAATCCACACAGCGGAGAAAAAGGAGTGCAGCGGCCAAAAACCCGAGGTTTCCCGGACAAAACGTGCAAAATGCATCGAAGGGAGGAAACTGTCGGGAAAAGGGTTGGAATTGGAGAGGAAACGAAGAAGTCTTCGGGCTAGCTCGTTGTTTTGCGACCGCTAAAGCTTCGGATTATACCGAGTATGTGTCCATGCCGCGTGTGCATGCATACGTGCATTCATGGATTGGGCAAGTATCGGGGCGCAAAGCCCCGTGTGCACCAGCTATATATGTATGCATGTACGATGTACATGGGTAGATATTACGTTGCGTCCCCCCAACTATTCGTGCTATGCAATTTTTCCCCCACGGGATAAGACACCGCGCGATTTCTAAGCAATTATCGTAATGAGATGTTCGGACTGGGTCGAGTGGAGAACGAGACAAGCTGTTGCCTGAGTCAGCTCTCGGCCCTTGGAACATCTTGGCGTCCTGCGGAAGAACGAGAAACGGCGGAGCCGGTTAGATTTTGCTTAGGCTAGGAATCGAGATTTATTATTTCCTGGAGAGGGTGCGGGGCTCTCTATAAATTACTACCAGAGGAATACGTCGGATTCTTCCTTTTGATTTATTTTCAATTTGTAGAGGCTTATGAATGATGCGATCTTTTATTAATCGGCTTTGTCTTGGTAGATACAAAGTCGAGGATTATTGGCATGCGTTGAACAAATGTTGAGAACACAGGTGAAACTCTCAGAGGGAATACCAAGGCTGTGTGACGTGGATACTCTTCAAGCAAGCTCAAACAATCAAATATTGGCTTGCTAGGCGTACCACGATTGCCGTTGGAACACCGCTGATACAGTTCAAATAGTCTAAGTTACAAGGGACAGTTAATCGATCCCCTTAATGTTACTAGCTGCCTTGCGGTTCGTGGTCCATCGCAGGGCTGCTCGAGGAATTCATTAACGTTGCAATTAAATTACAATCTAATACCGCACCAAATGAAATCCGTTTAACATTGAACGCGCAGCAAAAATAACATAATACAAGCCCGCCCGAATAGAATACTGAAGTATCGAATCGTACAACAAACTAATAAGAGAAAGCTGACCTACATTCTTCACTTCGTAACCAAGTGCCGTAACTCAACAGCCAAGCAACAGCACTCTCAGCACTGATCCCTGCGCCAAATAAATAAGACCGGTCGAATTAATAGCGTTTCTATCTGCCGTTCTCAGCATTCTTGAATTGTCGCGGCCCGATAAAAGTCGCCGGACATTTCCCGCAGGCGGAAGCGAGCCAGAAAATCCTTATCATCGACAAGACTTGCATTACACTGTGTCGCTGCATAATAACGCGAAACGATTTTTAGCTAATGCGAAATTTTATACCAAACGCGTCGAATGGTCGACTGAAGATTTAGAAGAATTATTATGTTCAATTAATTAGCAATATTACTGTTACATTATAAATAGCGCTAATACTGATGAATGGCAGGTTCCTCAGCGACATTTTGTCAGGATCAACATGATCGCTATCACGGTAGGTCGTCGAGCAGAAAGCATAATGCGACGGTGGCGGTCGATTTTCACGAGGGTAATTTTTCAATTACCTTCCCGCCGATGCCGAGGTATTTTCCCTTTTCTATGCAAGACGAGATCGAAGAGGAGCGACGCCGGGCTGCACCGTATCGATTTCAGATTCCAATTTAATGCCGCTGGTGGTATCTGTGCCACGATCTTCCAATACCAATTTCGTGTTATCAGCCCCCCCCCCCCCCCCTGGTCGACGAAGACGGCTTCCGTCTTGCGACCACCAGCCGCGATCCCCGTACTCTGAAGACGCCTTTGCCTCGCGGTTCGAGAGATCTTGGAACGCGAGAGGTTTCGGAATTTTTGGAAATAGAGAGACGCGTATAGAAGGGGTTAACAGCAGATGAGATTTTTAGGCATTTCCGAGTAGCTTTATATTTACAATTTTGGATTCGTTAATAAATGCGAATATTAGAAGCTGGCAAACTGATATTAGAATTAGAATAAAAATCATGAGTGTAATATCAGCGGAAACTCTGGAGCTTTATATCTTACAATACACCGAGATTGTTCAACTTCCAATTTTGCATTGCAATCGCAATTTTAAATCTCGATGTCCAAAAGCGTGCAACTTCGAAATGCCGTAGCGAAAGCTGCTGTGGAATTCTTAACGCGAATTTCGCTTCACACGGCTATACCTTTTCACAGTCGCCAAGCGATAAGTGTTCAGTGGCACTTTTCATCTTGTTCCAGTTCCACCACGCAACATCGTGATCGTCGATGACTCGGGGATAGCACGGAACTCGATGGTGGGCCCGTACATGGAGGGCGACACTCTGCGGCTCTTCTGCGACGTGTACGACGGTAAGTACAATGTAATGTCACGTCGGCCCGTGTTCCCGTGGTCCGGCAGCGAGGACCCGCCGCTACGTCCGGAGTAATTCCAAAAACGAGCACGGCTTTCCGTGGACCGTTGAAGGCTCGTTTGCAACAGAGTTTACCGTGAGGCGAGGTTCGTGTGCATGGCAGGAAACGCCGGCCGCGTCCAGAAATTCGCTTTAATCGTTACGTTACACGCCCCAGTCCCCGCGAATAATATTTACGAAGGTGAACTCTTGGTAGGAGAGTAATATTGTTGTTTATCATTTTAAGCAATCTCGAGGGCGAAACACGAAAGGGCATTGATCGCTGCATTTTTCAACGGTAAATTACGATACTGTGTACGTTAGGAATGAAAGATCGGATGACGTAGTATTGTAATGGAATACCAATTAAGCATCCATGAATATAGATTTCGCGAAATGTGAATTATTAAATACTGCAGCAATTATTGCGAAGTGCGAATCATCGACATACAGTGACCCGTGAAAATATACGAACACTCTTCAAAGCAGAATAACCTTTTTGTAATCGGACCAAACGACTTGATCTTTTGCAAAAAGATAGGACTAGCTTACTAGATATCTTGTTTTCGTCGTTCTAAAAAAATCGCTTTGAGGGGTGTCCGAATATTTTCACGGGCCACCGTAGTTCATTTCAATTTCTATCGCAATGTAACCCTTGCGGCCCAGCACTTTGTTGCAGACGAGTCTTTTGAAACGGTCCGAAAAAATTTCTGCGTATTCGTGGCACATTCAATGAAACTAGAGAGAACGAAAAAAAAACGCGATGAATCTCGCGATGAATGAGCGCGAAAAGGAGGAATCGCGGAAAGAATTCACAATCGGAACATTCTTTCGCGTTTGGTGAAAAAAAAAAGAAATTGGTAGAGGCGCGAAGAATTGTTTGAAAAAGTCGTGGCAGAAATGGAAGTGATGCATCTCCGCAGGTAAGCCGACGCCGACGGTGTCCTGGTACCGCAACGACCAACTCGTCACCAACAAAACCATAACCGTGAGGAACGGCGTGACGCGCAGTGAACTAGTTATAAAAAATTTAGGGCGGGACGACGTCCGTTCTGCGCTGACCTGCAACGCAACGAATAACAATAGATCGATCCCGCTCTCCTCGTCCGTTCAGCTGGACATGAATCGTAAGTACACTTCAATGGCGATGATAAAATATAAAAATTACTTGTCTCTGTCTGACACTACCCTTTGCACACTTTTATCACCTGCAGGAAAAGTTTTTATTTTGCCTTTTATATCTTGGAAGATCTTGCAGTAATCAAGAATAAAACTCGTGAAGCACCTATGGTGATAAGTCAAAGGAATATAAATCGTTTTACGAATAAAACTTGACAGACAAAGCACTCGAGCAAATGCATGTAGATCTTTGATACAGAAGTGATACATAGAAGATTCTGCCGGTCTGACTGCATACGAGTCCTCGCGATAGGCTTTCCCCATTGTCAAGCCGTCGTTTCGACATGTTCATCGGGATAATAGAAAATTCAATAGCCATTTTTCCAGGCCTGCTTCGCGGTCTATGATACGCGGGATCGAAATGCCTTGTCGATAGCCAGTGAGCAAGCAAAATATCGCTCGTTTAGATCAATCTTGCGAGATTACACTGCTCTTTTAGAACCATGAAGGATAGAGAACAGGAATGATTCTATTACACGCTGGGGGTCTGTTAAGCCACCGGCTCGCCACTAAATCATAAATTCTAAAATTGTTGTCAGATCAAATTGAATCGCTCTCCGCACGTATTACATGGAACAATAAATGTAAAACGCTCGAGCACCGGTCATTTCGGCCACGCGATCGCGACTCCACGGTCGGCTTTTCGATCTAAATGATCGGGGGTTAACCCCATAAAAAGGGGGCCAACGAGAAATAATAAGTATACGCGTCAGGCTGGGATCAAGATGAGAGATAAGATCGGCCGCAGGGGGAAGTACACAAAGCAAAAAAAAAAAAGAACGGGCTTACGGATCCACCCACTTGTATCCCCTTACATTCTTTACAAGAGCAGACCCATTTTCCAGCCGCGGCGCGCGTAATGGAAACGGAGGATAGGTGGCCACAGGCATGACCATTAAGGGTGAATTATATCCATGGGGTCAGCGGCGATGCCCTTCCGCCCACGCCTGTGGAAAGGAGTTCGATTATCTGTATACAATGATTTAAAATATTCCCAAATGGCGTTAGAGGATCAGCCAGTGACCGTTCCCCGCTAGACCTATCCCTAAATCCGGCTGACTCTTCGCTTTTGCCCTTTCGAAGACAAAGCGAGAACTGATGTATTGTTTACACGCGGGTGTCATCGAGGGTTAAGCAAGGAAAGATGAGTCGATTCAAGAGTATGATAGCTGAGTATCAGGTGGAACTGACAGATATTTTTTTATCAAACGTGAATAATAGGAAAAAGGTTTATTCTTTTCGATGATTTAGAGAGGATCTTGTGTATCAGTAGGTAATACACAGTGTTTGACAAAAATCAATAACTGCGAACGTCATTTTGTGCGTTTTAATGTGGAATGGCTTGTACACGCGTGGAAGTTCATTAGAAGATCCCGTCGGTCGTCCCCGTCAAAGAGAGGATACAGGAGTATTGATACAGGCTTGGTATTAGCATCGGTGGTATCAGGTACCAGCAACGCCGTCAGATCTCTTGACAAGACCCGGTTGCAATTTCGAGCGGAACATCGTCGCGATGAATCCATGCGCGACGCTGACTGTAGGTCACGAGATTTCGCGAAATTTCCCGGCGGAAGGTCTCGTTCAAAGTTAATAACGCAATCGCCTTCATATTTAAATTCTTTTATCATCCACAGTCGACTATATCTATCCGGGAATTATCTCACAGGCAGTGGCTCAGTAAAGTTCAGCGAGAAAAAGGCTAACCATTTGTTTAAATCGCTCCCTTTTTAGTGTCCTCGCGAGCGGTTTATCGCATTCGCTCGTAAAAAGTTCTGCCGACCTTAATCTTGTCTATGTCCCTTGGAAACTGCTCGAATGCAAGACCGATGCCTCGTTGCCCCGGCGAGGTAAGTCGAAAAATTATTCACCCGGGAAAAAATGGAATTTTTTGGGAAACTAATTGGATAAAGAGTATCGATAAAAGTATCCTTGGGGAAATGTTTCTGCGGCAGCGAACGCGTTTGTTACCTCGTTAAGTTACCATAGCGTCGTCGATAACAGTAACTTTACTTTAGTCCCGTGAAAAAGGGAGACATTAAGCCCAGGATGACTGTAATTAAAGCCCGCTGCTCAGATAGCTGCGATTCTTCGCTGCTTTAGTGAAGTATTATCTGGATTGTTTAATAATTCAAATTCAATAAAGGTAGATTACCGAGAATTTAGACAAGCAGTGAACAGAATATTAAGAATATTATGAATTATGAGAATTGGCTGAATTATCATCCGGGCAGGATAATGTTTCCTGATTACACCAACCTGATAATAAAAATAATTTTTAATTACACCCCACCGTAGTGAAGAATATTTATCCACGCCACATCTTGCGAACAACTTCGAGGGCTTGCGTAATAGAAAATCCTATAGCATTAAAAAGTTTCGAGATAACAAATTCTTTGAACACGAAACGATCGAAGTTGAGTGATCAGATCGGAGAGACAAGAGCGTTTGACGTGCAATAAGAAGCCTTTGCACGCACGTACGGTTCATTAGTACGTTTCATACGTACGCGAGAGCGACTGATTCGGAGCAACGTCGAGGCAGCCGAGCTCAATGTAAGAAAATAAATTCCACCGTAACACGCGACGCGATTTAATAACTAGTTATTCCCGATAACGCTGGATTATCGAGCAATTATGCGTATCGCGCTTGGGAAAAAAAGGAAAGCCTGGTGATTTCCATGTAAGGAGCGAATCAGAATACGCCAGTCGTTTGCAATTACGCTGATTTCTATCGGAGCAGAAACAGACCCGAACACTACCTAAATTTTATTTCCAATTCGAGTACATCGGTTGCTTTCACCACAGCAAATGTAAATAAATTCAAAATTGCGCAGAGGGGCTTGTAGCAATTTTTCCACTTGATTGCCCCGTGCCGTTATTCAAAGAAACCTCTCTGCGATTCGCAGAGTATAAAGAAATAATACTGCCGCAGTGGATTTAGCAGAGGTTGCTTTATTAAAGGGGGCCCGGAAGCAAAGAAACAGGCCATCATGGAACAAACCGTCGAATCTCTTTGAAAGGGATGAGACTCGCGGTGGAAAGCGTCAGGCATGTTATTGCTCCGTCCCGTGTGACCGCGAACACGGTATTTCAACTTTGTTGACCGTAACCACAAAAGGAAACAAGCACAATATCCTGGTTCTATTGTCTACCGCGGATCCGACACGAATCTCGCGCGACCCCACCTGAGGCTTCTAAACGAAACACCGAAAAAGAGCCAAGTCTTGGCCTACATCCGTGAATAATATCCAAGTCCCTCGCTAGCCATGAAACTCTACCCTTTCACAGGAACCATCGTAAGCAAGAAAGTTGGAACAATTCTCTTGACGTTACGTGTATTTACTCAAAGGCTTTACAGCTGTGATAACCAGGCGAGAAGCTCACAATTAGATCAGGGAGATTCATCACGCGCGCGTACAAACGCTCGTTACACTAGTACCAAAAAAAAAAAAGGAGACAGAGAAGAGACCTGGTAGAAAGGGTGGAGGGAGGGAGTAAAAGCGAGAGAAAGGGGAAGAAAATAAGCCATCGAGTCGCTTTTATACACGCCTCTGTGCGAATATCACAAAAGACGCGCGTGGGAACGAGTTTCAAGAGAGCCGTGCGCCGCTCGCGGAGTTAATAATACGTTTCCGGTGTTTTTCACGAGAGGCGAAAAGTATCGCGGCGTGGCGCTGCCACGACTTTAAAGGGATCGTCGCTCTCAATAGCGGCAAAGAGAGCCTTTCTTATTTGCCTTTCGGCCATGGAGTTACGGGGCGTTCGGTGACACGGATTTCCGGTCTGATATATTTCCCCTCTGCATCAAAATACACCCGTGCGCGGCTTCTCTTATCCATTCGACCCGATTACATAGTCGCCAGTGCCACGAAGAAATTGTTCGACGATCCTTCGCCAAGGCCGACGACGGCTATTAAAGACACTCGTCGTTCGCGCAGGAAGTTCTTGGCTCGGAATCTTCCTTTATGCAGTCTGCGACTGAATTGTGGGATTTAAATGATATGTTTTTAATGGTTTCATTCTTCTAAAGATTTGGGTATTAAGTGTAAATTAATTGAATTAATAAGAAAGGAAAAGGCAGCAGTGATTTTTTATAACCACGAGGGTTGTCTTTTGTTTTATCTATGCAAGTGAAACATTTTCAATGTGCATAAATTATTGCATCAACATTCGGCAGACTTGAGGAAACACAACCTTTCTAATCTGTGTCTTCCAATTCTCTAATCTTTTCTCTGAATCACCCAGGCATATCTATCGGTACGTGTCTCCCGTTTACAGATTACACCCCGACAAGAACAAATGCAAACAAACAAGTTTTCACTAACGCGTTTGTTACTCGAAGACAATAACACTCGTAGAAAGCGACGGGGTGAAACTGAATTTAATCGGCAGCGTTTTCACCCCCTTCCTTTTAATACAGGGTAAATGGAGTGTTCCAGAGTCCGAACCATCCGCTGGCCGAGAAATTATACCGCCCTTTTGTTTTCGATTATACCGGCCGGACTACACGCAATAGATTCACGTCTAAGTCGTACATTTATCACGGTTTACAAAGAGTAATGTAATATGTATATACTCACACGGATTATTCGTTTGCCAGAATTACAACATATCATGATTATTACACGAAACAAATGAGTTTCAATAACAACAGAACTTTCGATAAAAGCTGAGATTTCTGAGAAAAAAAAATTCACCCGAGCGATTGCAACTTAATTTCTATATAAATCTCGCCTCCTTGTTTCTTGCCGATTTAATTCATTTCCTGAATAGCATCATTTTCATTCGAACTCATCCCTCTGTAATCAATACAATCACTCAAGTTTTAGCCAGTCAAAGGGAAGACCGAGTTCATGACCTGTTATTTCGTTGCATCCTACTCGAGCCAAGATCATTCGAGTGGATGCACAGAGGGGGATCCAAGGGCTCGCACGAAAATGGAATAAAGACGATCATACGGCGAAGGAATCGTCTCGTTTTCTCGACTGAATTTCATTATGCGAACGAAATTGGATCCCGTCGATCAATTACCCGGCTCAAGAGAGATCCAGGCCATTCTCGCGTACACCACCAGCCACTCTGAAATCGAAATGCTTCTCACGGCCGATTAGCGCTCTCTCTCGTTTGTCGAAAATCTGGCTGCCTGCAACGTTGCCGCCGATTCCTTCGTAGACTTTTCGAATAAAAAAGGGCGCAAGTTCGTCCTGCATGGTATGCGCGAGGTTTCGTCACGTTCCTTAGGGCCATTCGCTTGAAATTGCTTCGAGGACTTGCAGACAAGAGGAAGATTGATGTTTGGGTAAAGAATGATGAATATCTCAAGGGAAAGTATCAGGTGTAGTATTAGAGCAATCAAATTTGCTTTTTCCGAATAATTTAATCCCGACTTTACAAGAGTGCATCCAAAATTCGATTCCCAAATTCGAGTACACCGTGATACTCTATATGTAAAGGGAGACTGTGCGGAAAGAAGAGTGGGGCAAAGAAGTGCGAAGAATCTGGGAAACTAGGAAGGCAGACACACAGTCGACTAGGTTGAAGCGATTCCACCCATCGGTGGCTCCTTATTCACAGACTTCGGGTTTTCATTCGTTTTGCAATTCAATCCGTGGAATCTCGCGGGATATTCTCATCCGCTTTCTCGCGTCCCCTCGCTACGTATCTCAATCGTCCTGGTTCTACAAACGACACGGTTGCAACCCCGATCTACGGGATCTTCGCACCGCTCAACTTATGCTCACAACCGGAGACGGCGGCTTAATGATTCCGTGCAACGCTATGCCCGAGTTCCACCCCAGAATCATGCTAATTCGGTGTCTTCTAAGGTGACTCGAGTCTTGATACGACGGCGAGACAATTGTCTTAGGAATCAATGAGAAATACAAGCGGTTAAATTGAGAAACGAAGATCTATGGGCATAGAGACAGACAGAATCGAAGACGAAAGGGCTAAATTATGAAGACAATAATAACCCTCAATTAAAATATTTCTATTTGAATATACCAATAATACAAGTATTTCTATTTGAATATACTAATGATAAAAATATTCATACTTTGGTTACATTCGTATAATTACAATTAAATATAAAATTGAAGAACAGACTTCACAATTTGCCACTTTTGTCTGGATTCGACGATTCTAGAATGCATTTCTCCAGGTTCCTCTTCAAGAACTAACGCATACGTTCGCATCGAAACACGCTGAATATCCGAGCGACCACATTAAATATTCTTTTGCTAGGAATTCCGCATGGAGAACGGCGCGCCCTGCCACTACCCCGTTTTATTCATGACGTTTTATATTATACCGAGGTATATCAGCGGTAACTGACGCTTGACGCGCGTGAAATCGATTCCTGTTCATGCGGCCGCGGTAAAGAAAGGGACGAAATAATATCTCCTTTTGTTCGAGAACACGCAGATTCATCGATGTCCCTTTAAAAAACGACACGTTCTCTCGTCCGGCGGCCAAGACTACAGAATACCAGCTGCAACCGCTTGAATAGACAGGCTAGCCGGGGGTTGGCCTGAATTTCCACCACGAAAACGCCGCCCCTAACTATGAATCATGGCCTAGGAAACGTGTGGGTGAAAGAGACTTTGGCCCCGGGCGACAGAAGGCCTAGGATCGACACTGTGCCGGGCCAAACAGAAGCTGTACTCCTTATACAGAGGGGTCTTCGTAAAAATTTGTCGAAATATTACTTTGGGACTTTTGTTCTCACTTTGCAATAATGCAACAGAAGATTGTTGCAGTATAATTAATTTTTTTTATTTCTATCATTATTTTTATGATGTGAATCTTATTTACCAAAACTAACTTTATTTTTTTGTTATTCATTATCTCTTTCACAGTTAAATTCATCATTTTAACGAGCCCGGAATATTCCGTACATCCTAATGGGTGTACAATAGCATAAGTAAAGCGAAAAGTTACTTCATACCATATTTTTCTGTTACGGTACTGTCAGGGATCAAATATTCCAGATACTAGAATATGAACACCTTGCACACCAGAAATTTCACGCACACGTGCATGCACGTAACACGAGGCCGGAAATACCTAGCGTGCCTCTGGCTACGGAACATCCATCGACGGCCCTTTTCACCCTTGTAAACTTCCCTGGAAAGGTCACCCTCGCGTTTGGCGAGCAGCGACCAACTTGAAGACTCGCGTGCTTCTTTACCAAAACCAACTGAAAGACAATGCTTGCGGCGAAAAATCATTTGTATCTCTTTTCTTTGCTCTGCATGATCATCGTTTTGTCTCTATACTTTAACACGAAACATTGCAAGTAAAAAGCAAAGGAAATCGTAAAATTGAAAAAAAAAGTGAAGTGAATATTTGGTAACAGTGTCATTATTCTGCAAAGGCTATTTTAACATTGAAGTGAGACTGTAGGATGAAGAGGATTAAATGTGTCATAACGATGAAGATACAGAATAAGATAAATGATTATTCAACGAAAGCAAAACGCTTACTCTTGTATAAGCACTGGTTTAGGACACTGTACCAACATCAATCACGGGGATAATCCTTGTGACGATTAAGAACAGCTAACAGGTGTCTATGCACATAGATGCAAGTTTGTCCCTCAAACGTCACGACTTAATACCGTCTGCTCCTTCCTGAACCAGAATTTCCATTCCCTTTGCACGTCAGAAAGCTTGGCTGGACACAAAACCTTTATCGTTTAACACAAAAAATTCCTGTCCCGACTATTTCAATGAAAAATGTATTCCAATATCAAAACTCCACCTTCATCGGCGCGTATAATGCTTATTAGCAATTCTTAGAAATGTTATTCATAGCTTCTTTTAATTCTGCACAAACCTACTGAAACGATCGATAAATTTGTCTTCAAAGACGGAACGAGGTAAATAAAATTCGTAAGAAAGGGAAAGCAGAAATTGTTGACAAAGCAGTTTTTTTTATCTAACTCAGCCAATTTCACCAAGGTGATCACTCGGCCAGCCATCGTTAACCCCGACGACCTTTATCCAATTTCGCGTTGTCTCAACAAAATCCCTGTTCACCAAACGACTCGCGGCTACCGCTTAAAATCGAAGTACCCGTTCGCGCGACGTACATCACCCAAGAGACCCATAGTAGGCTAACGGAATTGACAGCATCGCCTGGTCCGTCGCAACTGATTTTCTTTCGCGTCCAACGTTTCCACAAGAGATGTCAGCGACGATTCCCACGGGCCAGCAACCCCTTTAACTCCAGCGTCACCCCGTCCATGTTGAGAAATTAAATTACAGGTTAACCTTTAATGCGACGCCTGGCTGATCACAGAAACACTCGCTTCGGTTCGATATTGGTTCGTGGCGTTCCTTCAATGGGCAGGCTCGAAAGTTGAAGTGTGTTTAGGGCGTACGTCAACGTGGTGGATTAAAAGCTACTTGAGCTGATAATAGGAGAGCTCGAGCTGTCCCTAAAGTAATTCAAGTTTGGATGCGAAGGTGTTAGTTACAAAATTAATATCGTTCGCTCGCGGATGGAAAATATAAAAATTGGAATTTCGTTATTATTTCTGTGAATTCAGGAATAGCGTAGAATCGAACATTACTGTTGCCTCATTTTTATAATACAACGAGTTTTACGTTTGGAGCAAAAATGATTGAAAAAGCTGTAATGGGTTTTCGCATAGTACGCGGAATGAAACCCGAACGTCTGTTTGTGAAAAAGTAGTGAGCGTACCTACTTAAGTAACAACAATACGCTCGGATGTCCTGTGTCGGAGAGTATCTACATTTTAACAAGCACAGTCGCGTTAACGCGACGAGCATGCGGAACCACCTGAAATTGAAGTATTAAATTTATTTTAGTCTCGCAACTCGGGCAAACCGAGCAACGAGTGCACGAATACTTGCAACAGCAGCTCCGCTATCGTTCGGGGCAATGAAAGAACTGATTTAATTTTAACAGCCGGGCACCCGACACGGCAGCCCAATCAAAATCGTTCGAAAAAAAAAGTGTTACAAGTGGTGGAAAATTGAAAGTATCGATAAACTGTAATAAAAATTTTATGCGTGGGAAATATGTTTCGTTATTCCCGCTTATTTTTCCACCTGATGCTACACATATAAGCTGCAAATTGTAAATAATACTTTGCTGAGAAATAGCAGAAATTGCTCCTTTCAAATGTTGCAAGGAAAAATGCATTTAAATTTGTAACAGGTGTTTCTCGTCCAGGCATAGCATATTGATAAAAGGATATGTTCTACGCCTATTGAAGAGTGTGGCTTCCTGTTGCCCCGTGCACACATTGACCTCGAAACCACAAAAGGAAAAGTTGAATACGAAATATCGCCAGGCGACCGAGATACGGACCATCGCACCGCGTAAAACAAATTTCCTCGACTGCGTGGAGAACAACGCGTCGCGACGCCGCGTCCTTTATGGCGTCGACAATGGTTCTCGAAAGGAACAATGACTGTTATACATCTCGATTTCACCGCTTTGTCGGTGCGTTGGTACCAACAAAACCAGATGAAACGCTCTACACCGGAAACTGTAAGGACATCTGTGTTCCACTTTATAAGAATCAGGAGGAAACATTTAATAAATCGTAGTGCAAATTTATTTATAGAAAATGCTGTTAATGTGGAATGATTATGGTGTATTATCCATAACATAAAAATCTAAATGGTTTGAGTAAGAGAAAGCTGTGTTTTTAACAAATAAAGGGATGATTTAATAAATTCAGTAATAAAATAATAAATATACTAGTGTCAGAAAATATCGTGAAAAATTGTTCTTGCTCAGATTTAGAAAATTGTTATACTTATGTTTCAAAGATAAGCTAATACAGAGACGGTATCGCTTCACTCTTCAAACAGTATTATAGTTGTGGAGAAAATTCAGGAACAGCATGTTGAATGTTACAAGCAGCCAACAGTTCCATAAAGCTATTCCATTCGTTTATAGGATCCGAAAGTTTCTCCTTTTTCGAAGCCATAAAGACTGCTAAGAACTTAGGATCCCTTTGAAAGTTTCTTAATGGAATCTCGAGTTGTTCGTCCTTTGAGATATTCATTTATCGTAGCAAGAACGTCCGGCAATTCGCGATAGATGATTAAACGCGGCGTATTGCCAGTGTTAATATTCCTGACTTCTTACAACGAACGGAAACTAAATTGAGTTTAAAGTTCCTGGACTTTTTACTATTTGAAATATAATTAAATTGCGTTATTCATTATTATTAAATTTTCATGTCCCAATTTTGTTTATAAATTATCCATGTATCACGTATGTGTCAAACACACGACAGCAAAATCAAAGTCACCGTCAATTATGAACATAATTAAAATCACCTTGAATACCGAATGAATGTAAAAAAAAGAATAGCAACGGTTTAAAAGAGCCATAAGTCCACTTTAAAACAGCATCCGGCGTGTCACAGTCAATATTGAATTCCCCGGGATTACATAATATAGTAAACATCGTTTCAACCCCTTTAGCCGGCGCGATCGACCGTCGCTCGAATTAGCCCGGTGCAAGTCATGTAAATTAGCCACTGCCGCAACTCAGGAGAGACACGGGTTTATTCTAGGCCTGTGGGAGATCCCGAGATATTTAATTTTTAAATTTAATGATTTCTGTCAAACATAAATAAATATATCCCTTGAAGTTAAATATGCAATAAAGCATCTCGTAAAACGGTTCAAACTTCACGAACTTCACCAGGATTGCTCAAAAGCGATACGTCGTGGCTCTTACTTTTACAATTCACAGCGAAACATTTCCTTTTTCCTAGAGAAAATCTCGATGCACATCTAAATTCGATCTATGTTTCCAACTAGCGGAATAACGAAGAGGGAAGTGGAAGATCAATTTTCTGCAATGTTGCATCGCCTTGTAATAGAGAGAATTTATCAACGTCATTTTGTCGCATTGGAAACGATACATACGTCGCTGCAGAGTGTCGCAGAGGAACGAAAGAAAAGCGGGAAAACATACTTAGTTCACGGTGCATAACATTACCGTTTAATTAAAGATATAATAGAACGAGGATTAATTATCTCTGCTGCCTGTTCTTTTCGAACGATGTTTGTATCGTGAATTAAATATGTGTTACCAATTCGTCGTGAATCAGATTTTCCAGTCTACAATTTCTTTTACTAAAGCTACTTAGGAGAACATTGCGTTACTGTGCCTGCCATTCGTATGATTTGCTTGGGGCGATTCTTGTGTGGCTGAAAGGGAGAAATACGGTTTTCTGCATTTTTATAACAAAGAGAATAATGAATTGTACAAGATTCAGTGGGTTGAAGAAATTACTCTCTTCTATCGTTCTCGTGGACAGTTATACTGTGTCAGATGAAAAGATCGATTATGGTTAAATTGAGTTATTACGTTACCAGATTACATCTGAACTGGCGTTCCGCGAATTATATAGAGCGTAACAAAGGGGTCCGAAACTGGAAGGACATAATAAGGGGAAGGTCGAGGGGTAGGAAAAATCGATGCTCCTAACTTGATAACGAAAACAATTACCGACATAAAATGAACGATAACACGACGCAGGGTGACGCGTTTTAGATATAAATAACAAGTAAAGGAGGAAATTCTTTGGCATTGCAACTCCGTGATTTAATATGAGATACAATTAAATGAGATCTACTTTGCCAGGATTCGATTGAACGGGGCACCATTTACGTGTCCGTCCACCTGTGACCCTATTCTACTTTTCCGCACGAACACCGCCGAGCATTCTCCGAAAAACCTGGCCATTCTACTTATCTGTTCACACACCATTCTAAAAGCAAAGCGATTCTACTTCTCCCGTGTGATACGACACTGACCCATTCTCCTTTTCCACTCGGACATCGCGTTCCGTTCTACTTTTCCTACACACAGACTGCGAACTTCAACTTTTACCAAGCCCACCGTGACACGTATACGTCCAGAGAGACTTCCTCTACTTCTACTTAAAAGTTTTGGTTCATGTATCTTACAGTTTCAACCATTTTAAGCGTAAAACCCGAGAAAGGATTCGTTATCTCACTTATTACCGAGTTGCTCGTTAATTATTTCAGCCGCAAAAATATATTTCGACCTGATAAAGAAAATTCCTTGAATTTCTCTGAATAAAATATATTGGACAAAGTCTGATAATCTGAATCTTATTTTTAGTTTATTCAAAAAATATTTCGTACTGAATAAATAAAAGGGAGTTCGGTGAATACAAAATATTGGAGCTTGATAATTTAAATCCTGCTTTCTTACTTTACGTTTATTTTGATAAAGGGTTGTTTAATTTTTATATTTATCGGTTTCTTAAGAGTCCCATAATGAAATGCACCAATTTGATTAGATTCCTGTGCCAAGGTAATGCTAACACAACGATGTCATTTCCAGTCACACCGCTGGACGTGAAGATAATCGGATCGAACCAACCGCTGTCCGCGGGCAAGAGGTACGAGCTGGTGTGTACCACTTCCGGCTCCAGGCCAGCGGCCACGGTAACGTGGTGGAGAAACGATCAGCGTTTAGTGGAGTCCAAGGAGACCGTAAGTAGGGACACCACAGACAATACGGGACGCTCGCTATAGCCACCGATCCGCCCACTTATTCCCTGGTCGAACGTAAATCGAAGCCACCCCCTTAAATCAGTGAAATATCTCGAGGCCAGAAATATATGTATATATATATACTTGTCTGGGGAAAACTAGCCCAAAAGAACTGGCGGGCGAAGTAGATTTACCGAACCTACGAACCTGACCCAAGACGGCCTGATATGGATGTCGTTTTCCTATGGGAGAACTAACCCCGTGAAAGAGCATACACATAGTTATGGTTAGTCAATAATCTCTTTTGCAATTCAACTATGGGATTCCAAACAAAAAATGAGACTCGAATTTGGGTACTTTTCGGTGCCCAATGTTATGAAAGACACAATCTGGAGATTCTGTTAGATATGAAAGTATGATTACTTCTGAGAAAAGAAAAATATGAAACAATGGCTAATAAAATTTAAGACCTGAAATTGTAAGCAATAGCAGGACTTCCAAACTACGATCTTTAAGAATTTCAAAGTTACAAGCATGAATTTATCAGCACCCTCAAATCCTTCTAGATTATAAAGAATGTCTAGCATTAAAAATAAATAGAATTTCTTTCCACCGCATTGATAAAATATCACATGGATGGCACAAGACTCGATTTGCCATCGGTGCACCGTGCACTCAACATAATTTCTAATCCCAGCATGGGGCGCGCACTCTTAAAGGAGCCGTAAAATAAGCGTTCTCGCGCGCCTGTGCCTGAAACGCGTTATGTTTTCGTGTCCAGTCCGATAGCGTGCTAGGATATCGTTATCGCGGCTCGTGGGAGCTTAGGCCACGGTAAAAGCGCCATTAGACGACGAATAATTTAAATCGAAGCGGACCAGCAAGGTGATAACGTAGCTGCTATTAGACCGCCGCCACTCTATGCTCTCGATACGAGCGCGTAATTAAGGTAAATTGGCGGGGCAATACGACTCTCGATTAATCAGTCTCGGACGAACGTCCTTTGACAAAAAAGGAATGGTCGATTTGAGGGATTTGAAAGCGATTTCCGCGGCCATTGTCTCGTTCAGAAGCTGTGTTGTCGAATTTGGAGCACGCGGGAGAGATTACTCGTGATTTGTACCTGGAACATCTCCCGATAGTTGCAAAAATTCTGTGGGAGAAAAAAAGTAGCTTTAAATCTTGCAGCTTTTTATTCCATATCCAGGTATCGATGGGACGAAAGCTGCCAGTAAAATATAACGTATTTCACTAGAAAAGATTATTCGGAATAATTGGTCGATTCGAGCAGAAAATATGGGCGCAGAACGACGCGAGACGTAAACGTATCAACGCAACGGCTGGAACGAAAGTTTCCGAACTGTAAGATTACAGGAAGAAGAAGAAGGATCCCGTTTCCGCCGACGTACTTCTATAGATTATGCTTCCCCGCGTATTTCTTCTTCTGCCTCATCCTCTTTGTTTAACTTTCTTATATAAGCGTCAGAGTAAAGTCTCGCGGAATGAGAAGCATCGAGAATCTTAGAACAATATTTTCTCTATTTCTTTCCTGGATAGCGTGCCTTCTGTTTAGCTCGTTGATCCTTCAATCTTTGTGTCTCAAACATTTATACATCGATCAGATAACATGTTAACAGGATAAGAAAAACGTAGATGAAAATTTTAATTGATTATTTCTAAGGGAATTGCGAGATCAGATTAACGCTTGGAAATATTTTCCAATTTTCTGGAAAGCAACGGCAGCAGCATGACCCTCCCTTTTCGCTGCACGCCCCCGTGTACATGGGTCAATTTTCCAGAATTTAACGTCGTAAAATGTGCCATAAAGCTAAATAGATTCCCCGGAAACGATCTAATTCTATGGACACTTTGGACCAAAGAAACTCTAAACTAAGCCATTTCCAGCGAGAAGCGTACTTCAAAGGTGCTTCTCTAAGCCCACACCGTAAACCTACACGGCATCCCGAAATTTACTGCTTGGATGGCCTAGGGCGGACACTCAAAGACAATGTTTCTAATTCCACTATTCCAAAGGGAATATCGCATCCTAAACGACCCTTATTCCACCTCGTCATTCCTCTAATTTCATCGAACTAAAACACAAATTGCATTTGTCTAACGTTCGAAGGAAATATTTGTCGGGATGAAGCCAGAGTTTCTTAAAAGAAAGAGCGACAAAGTAGCCGAGTCAGGCGTGCATACAAGAATGAATAAAAAGTAAAGAAAAACAGAGAAAATATAGGAAAGGCGGACGCGAAAGGAAGTCATCCTAACTCTGTTCCAGACGTCGAGCGATGGGAACACGACCACCAGTGTCTTATCTTTCATGGCGACCAAGGCAGATGCTGGTAGACACTTGTCCTGCCGGGCTGAAAATCCAATCATGGGAACCGAGCCGATAGAGGACGGCTGGAAGCTCGAGATACAGTGTAAGCGTATTAAAGACACACTTCGCGGTGAAACCGTCCGACTGCGTACCTACATGGCTTGCTGTGTCGATCTGTTACGATTATTCGCCCTCATCCCCGTGGCCCCCTCGACGTATTGACGTTTTCAATTCGCAGACACACCGGAAACGCGGATACAGCTGGGCACGTCGTTGAATCCGAACGCGATCCGCGAGGGCACCGACGTTTACTTCGACTGTCTGATTCAGGCCGAGCCTCCGGTTTACAAGGTGGAATGGCGCCATTTGGTAAGCAATATCGTAATTAATATCGTAACTGTACGACGTGGCGAGAACGGAGTGTGTCTTTGATCGTAAAGTTAAGTGAAGGATAGATTAATTGGTATTCTGAATGTCGAGCAATTTATTAATTGGGATCCAGCTGTGATGCTAGGAAAGATGTTGAATATTTATAATGGCAAAAACCGAGCTCTATTCATGTTTCCTGTGTTATATAAGAATTAATGTGATTCATATAGTAATAACGCAAAGCTTTCTTTACATCCAAATGCTATATGAAAAATTGATTTCTCCGGAACACAAAGAATTTATTATCACGGGGTAAACCTTCTAGATTAAAATGAAATACAGATGAGCTCAATCGGTGCATTAGCTTCCGAGATAAACATTCATAACCACAGCCTATTTTCCTAAAAATAGGCAAAAACTGGTAAATTCAAACACATGTGAGACCAGCAAAGTAATGCCTTTAATCCCCACTAATTTCACATGGACTACACTATATTTCATTTAGAACAAAATCCCTGATGCCGAGGTCGAAAAGTGATGGATATTTTTCGTCTGACTAAATAGATATAATTGTGCGGCAAATATTATTCGAATGAATGAATATTATCATTACTATCATTAAGATACGAAAACCGTCTATGTACAATCTGAAGCATTACAAGAACTACGTTTCTAACAATCCCCGCGCAGATAATATCATTCGTAATCAGACTTCCTTAGCTCGCATTATAATTTGAATTTGCCAACATTTCACACCTCAACCGTTTCGTTCTTTTCTTCGCTCGATTATTATAGAGATTCCCTCGCAAGCGGAGCCGTGACTTTTCACCTCCTAACTAATTTAAACAAAGCCTGTTTCCTACGGGTCAAAAAGTTTCGGAAGTAAGATCGTTCCTAGCGCGTACCGGATTCGAAAAAAAAAAGAAGCTTCGCCACGCGATGTAAGAAGCTTCGCGTTACCCTCGCACGCTACGTCGAAGAAAGCCAACCGCAGAAGCCGCTACTGTTTCAGTAATAGGAACGGCGAAGGGAACGGGAAGTTCGGCTGGAACCAGGATATTCAAAGTTCCGTAATAACGTCGATCGTGAGAAAGAAGTCGTTTTGTCTCGCATAACTTCTGGGGATTCGTGTGGAGAAACACGCGCGCGCGGGTGGTGGATGTACGTAGGCGCGTTCAGATATTTCCCATGGGCTTGCGGGGCTTAACGGCAGCATCTCTCATTCTATAGAAATTGCATTCTAATGGTATAGAAAATATGGTTCAGTATCGTGCTCTTGCGAGAAGCAATGTATCGCAGTCGTGTATTGTATCTCGAAATGAAAAATCGAATTGAAAGTAAAATTATAATATGAAAATCAAAATTTTCCATATAGAAAAGTAGCTACTGACACGTGCGTATTTCTTAGTTATTGAATATACAACAATTAGTAAGTATGCAGGAATGTTTTATGTATGAATAAGTGCATAAGCAGCGAGTCATCAAGTTTGCATTTGATCATCGCTTGTTCCAGGGGGTACCTCTTCACCACAACGTCACACAGGGTATCATAATCAGCAATCAGAGTCTGGTGCTGCAAGGTGTGGATCGTAAAAGCGCAGGAAATTACACCTGCGTTGGTTACAACACGGAGGGAGACGGAGAAAGTTCTCCATTCTACCTGAACGTAATGTGTACGTATTACATTTCTAAATGAATGACAAATGAGCATGTTTCTAATACTAACGAAACACCTCGCACAAAACCAATAAAGACGAAAGAACGAAATGACCACCGAAAACGTAGAATTGAAGCGAATAAGATTTCGCAGGATCTACCTATTTCTATTCTCGCGAAAAGATTGAACAGCGGCAAGTGAAACTTATCGGATAAAAATCTTGAATTCCAGTCGCGCCGACGTGCAAACCGAATCAGACGAAGGTTCACGGGGTGGCGAAGCAAGAAAAGGCAAACATATCCTGCCAAGTGGACGCGAACCCTCCGGAGGTTCAATTTCGTTGGACCTTCAACAATTCCGCCGAGAGCATCGACGTGGCCGCCGGTCATATAGCAAGGGCGGGCACATCCTCGATCGTTTCATACACACCCATGACAGAATTGGATTATGGCACGTTGCTCTGCTGGGCCACCAATCGAATTGGTCATCAACAAGTGCCCTGCGTCTATCATATCATACCGGCCGGTGAGCTATCTTTATGCGCTAATCCGATCATTCGAAATTCCTGTCCTCTGCTGTGAAATTCAACATTCGGCCAACGTAACGCGCGGCACTGTTATTATTTTGTCAATTTACCAATTGCCCTATAATTTGGCCCACCATTCGAGGGAAATTAATAGCTATTGCTTTCCGGAAACTAAAGCTGCTTTCGACAACGCCGGAAATCACACCCTTCCAGAAACTGTATATTTAAATTGTTCTTTTTAGCTTTGGTAGAAAAGCGAAATTTCTGGAGCGGTGGATAATCTGTTACGAAAATAATTCTAAAATACTTTACATCGTGTTTGAGAAATATGAATTGCTTAACGCATCATACACGACTTTATTCCATCCCAATTCCACTTGCCTGGCCAAACACGAAGACGCATCACTGGTCCGACACGATACTTGTCTCCGATCAGATACCATACAGGTCTATTCGTCTGACTAGATATCATCTGGTTCTATTTATCGAAGCAGTAGATGTTCAACTCTTGACCATCTGATAAATCCCATAAATTCCAAGTCAACCTGCATCGATCTTTCGACCACCGCATTCATGTGAATTCAAAACGCTAACATCGAAGTTACTTCTTTAAAGTATGCGCGCAAGTTTATCGAATGGGAAAAAATTGTAATCGAAAAATAGACTAACGAATGGTAGACGACAGGGAAAAATGTAACGCTTCGAGGTCGATGGTAATTACAAAAAAATTCTCCCTCGCGCTATGTTGACTTTCCAAAAGCGGCAGAATCCCAGCGCGGAGAATCGAGGAGCTCGGATTAAAACGAAAGTTCGTTATCACGTATATACAGTGGCTCCCGTAAATATTCGGGCACTATTCAAAACGGAATGGCGTTCTTGTGACTGGACCAAACGATTCGAGGTTTTGTAAAAAGATAGGGACTAGTTTACTAGATATCTTGCTTTCGTCGTTCCGAACAAAAGTCGGAATTTTCGAAGTTATAAAGCTAATAGTGAAAGTCATCTTTTTAAACTTTTTTATCTGAGCTTACAACGAAAACTTATAAAGTGCATTTTATAGACCTAGGCAAGTTGCATTTACCCTGGAAATTTCATCTAAATCGGTTAACGTTTCTCAGACATATAAATGTTTAAAAATTTCTTGCGTTCTTTAAACATTTATGGCCCCGAGAAACGTTAACCGATTTGGATGAAATTTTCAGGCTGTATACATCTCGCCTAAATCTATAAAAGACGTTTTACAAATTTTCATTACAAGCTCAGATAAAACAGTTGAAAAACATGACTTTTACTACTCATTTTATAACTTCAAAAAGTCCAATCTTTTCAGAACGACGAGGACAAGATATCTAGTAAACTAGTCCTTCTATCTTTTTGCGAAAGCTCGAATCGTTTGGTCCAATTACGAAAAGGCTATTCCGTTTTGGAGAGTGTCCGAATATTTTCAGGTGTCACTGTATGTGTACGTGTTTCGCAGCCCTTTTTCGTGTTGGGAGCGTGGCCATCGATTTACTGAAGCGATCCCATTGTTGCGTGATAAAAAAAAAAGAAATATCATTGGAGTGCCGCGATAAAAAAAGCTCGTTAAAAAAAAGTACAGTGTTCGGTAAATATAAACTAATTGTCAGGCTCTTTCTTCGGTGAGGAATGTGCAAAAAAAAATGTTCCTCGAGTACCTTATGTTAAAAAATAGAGGTATTCGCGCGCAATTCATCCGGAGATGGGATTAATTTGAAAACCCGAAAAAGAACTTGGCCTCTTTTCGAAGGAAAAACAAGCTGCTAGGAACAGGCGAACGAGCCAAGCATTTTCAGAAATTAAAGGCAAAAAGGGGAAATGGAAAATCGCTGCACGTGATTACAGCAAGTGGTTGTTTTTGGTAACTATGAACGCCAGGAAATTTCTCTGCGAAACCTTTGATGTCATTTTTGTTGTTCGCTTTGCAAAATGCCTCGCCATGTTCTCCGCCCTTTCGCACGTTAATTATTCTTAGCTGGCATTAAACCGCCCCGCGAATCCTATATCATATCAGCGTTAAACCTCGTTGTACGCGTAATCGTGATACAATTTACTTTTCCATAAACGTCTAGAGTGAAATATTAGCATTTCTGTATTCATGAAAGTTATCGGGTAATGTGTTTTTATGGCGTCGCTCAGTTGAGAAACGTTTATGTTAGTAATTAAAATAAAGGGCAATAGCAGGAAGCTGCTGGAGATGATTTTACAGAATCGTCTTCGAAATTATAATTTATATTTTTGTAATGTGCCTTTTGTTGCAGATGAAATATGAAGTGGAGAACTCTTTGTTAATCAAGCCCGCGATGAAATTACTTTTTTCTATGGCATTGATCACGGCATTGATCACGGCATAGATCACGACCTACTTTCCCCTTTTTCTTTCATTTTCATTTACTCTCTATTAAAATGGATACTATCCATTGCTTCGCTGTATTGACTGGTATTAAGTACCTTTGATGCTGTAGCGTTCCGTTATATCAACGGACCAAGCAAAATGAATTTCGTCTTTCATCGTTTACTTTCCACTAATTCATTTTTGAAAGTATTGAATCAATCATACAACCAATAATATCCAGCGCAAAAAAGGATTGCAGTCACAAACGAAGTGGCATAGATGAATATATCACGATGCTTCCCATAGGGGGAAAAAAATGCGATCTGTACTAACTGTTCGAGCACGTCGAAGTTCTGTTGAATTCACTGCTACTTTATTGATAACCCAGCCAGACTCGTAAATTGCTCGGACGTGTCGCGAATTCGACTTTCGTCGTCCTTTAAAACGATACGAACGCGTTTCCCGCTGAAACCCGAACGAGCATTTCTCAACGAAGCGAATTTAGAAAGCAATCTTAAAGTTGCAAAAACGATCGTCGGGTTACTTGTATCTCCTTCGCCGCCCAAAAAAATTCAATACTTCCGACGTAAAACTTCAAAGTCCTCGAACCATTCCGTACCATAAAGTAAAGCCTTCTTTCTCAAAGAACAAAGTGCCTAAAGGATAATAAATTCTACGAATCTACTGAACACGTATTGAAAAATTACACTACCTTTGTCTGCACCAGGTCGGCCGGATATGGTTCACAATTGCACCACCTCCAACACGTCGACGAATTCGTTCTCGGTGCGATGCGCGGAGGGTTTCAACGGTGGCCTGCCGCAGTCGTTCCTCCTCGAAGTGAGGGAGAGCAACAGCCAGGAATTGCGTGCTAATCTGACATCGCCGGTGCCGCGTTTCAGCGTCACTCGCCTCGAGTCTGGCGCCCTTTACCATGCCTGCATCTACGCGTACAACGATAAAGGGCGCAGCGAGGCGATGGTGGTGCAGGCTGGAACCCTCAGGCTCCCTGAAAAACAATTAACATCCGAGTCAGGTAACTCGCAAATCGGATCCCAGTACGCTCTAAATGCCTCCATGCACAAGATGCCTTCGAAGCGCGATTAAAAACTTCAAACTGGAATTGGTAACATTTCGCGAAGTTAATGTAGCATACAGAGAAATGAGACGGAAAGGAATTGTATTGTCGCTGAGAATCCTCGGAGACGGATGCGATTTTAAGCAAATAAGTTTAACAGAAAAGTCGTGGAAGTTCGAATTGAATCTGGAAGAGTCAGAAATGCTGCAATTGCATTATGTTATTATCGTTTCAGAGAGACCTAGGCAGAGCATGAGACTGATGCCGATGCTGAGCGTGATGATCGGCGTGGTGACCGCCCTGATTATCGTCGCAGTGATAGTAATGGTCGTGCTCAGGATTCAGCACACGCAAGTGGACGAGCAGAGCAAGTCTCAGATGGAGGATCACGGCAAACAAACGAAAGCCATCCCTATCCAACGGGAGCTAAGGTTCCGCGAGGGTGGCAGTCTGATCACGGATGAGAAACACCCCAGCAGCCCTTTTAGGAAGCTGGAGAGCAGCGGTGACATAAGCGAAAACGACGAGAAGAATCCGGATATCATACCTCAGCAAATCACCGGTTCGTATCCCGTCCTTTATCAAGTAAATGGGTCCGAACAAGTTTGCATAAATCATGACTGAGATTTTGCAAATGTTAACACGATTCTCTCAAGAACTTCTGTTCAGGATATACAAAAAAATATATCCCTAAAGAGGGGTTCTAAGGTTGAATCGTAAATACGTCTGATATCAAAGGAGGACTTGATCTCTAATTGTGTCTGGAGAAGTTTCGTTCAAACGTCCGCTTCTTTTTTAATTAATTTTCCACCGTGAAATATATGGGAATTGTTCGTTCCCAGGCGACGAACCGTCGGAGTACCTCAGGAAGAGGCGACTCGTGTCGACGATCGAAACGTCGCCGTCCAGAAGTTTGCTGGAACACTCGACGGTCACTTCCGTCAGCGGTCACGGTAGTTACGTCGGCTACTGCACCATTCGCAACGGTATGCCGTTGCACGAGTTCTCGAATCTGACGACCAAACATAAAAGCGTAAGTTCAATTTGCCCTAACGCGTTGCCCGATTATCCGCCATTCACCGCTGCGCCTAACTACTCTATTCCTGAAACTAAGTTTCCCTTCAAACATTAGTCCGCGATCGTTTCCTCCGAATCCAAGCAATTCATACCAAAGGACTGCAATCCTCTAAACCCAACTGAGCGGCACAGTAATAAAACGACTAGCCGCTAGCCGGTCCACGCTTAGCGTAAAAGAAAATTCATAGATGGCAAGCACCACGAGGGCATCGATCATCTTCAATCTCTATGAACTTCAGTTTCAGCCAATAATGCGGGACGGCTATCAGAGCAGCGTTTGCACTTTGCCGAGGCAACACTGGCCGAGCCAAAGCGTTCAATCAATGTCGATGACGATGAGCCCGCCGATGTTGTACACTAGTCTGGGGGTTGTCAATAGGACTTGCCCGAGTGCCACTTTGCTGGCCAAAGACTTGGACGCGAAGATGCCTGGACAGTGCTGCAACCCGTTACAAAAGGACGGGAAGATGAGCACGCCGATCGTCATGGCGAAAAGGGAGAGCTCCGTGTGACACTTTTGTCGCTCGCAGACCAGCCGCGTATGAACGGCTAATGTTCGGCGTGTTATTTCTCGAAATACGTATCAGTGCAGGCATACGCGGTCTCGTAACTTGAGCACCGTTTGAAACGTATGGATGAATAGTAGAAATTATTTTACTATCGAAGAATTTCTGTTAACTTTTTAGTGCCAGGAGCAAAATAGTTTGTATCGATTCACGATTATTTACTTCGAAGGAAAAAGCTTCATTATAATGTTGCGCTAATATGAAATGAAATTTTAATTCATATTTATGCAAAAAGCAAAAGATTAATCAGTTGCCAGCAATTACAAGCATACAGGGTACCTAAAAACAGTTCCAGTCCCGACAACTTTTGTAACACGTGAAGTACAATTACGAATGCCCTGCACACTCCCCCGAACAATCGCCAAGGATCGAGGATCGCGTGTGTGGATCCGATGATACGTATAGAGCAGCACGCAAATGGGAAAACGAGGCCGGTTCATTTCAAACGAATTTACTTCCACCCCCTCGCGATCGCATCGCGTTTACGTCTCTCTGTTCGATCAAGTGCCCTTTTTACAAGTGAACGCACGATTCTCGAGCCCTCGTGTAGCTAGTACGAAAAATGAGGAAGGAAAAAGGAACGAAAAAAAAAAAGAAATCGGAGATGATCATACGTATGCAAGAAGCGTGCGTGTGCAACAATAGAACGAATTATCGAGTAAGGAATAATATACATATGCACGGGTTTTCGCGCGTGCTGTACATACACACCTTGAATACGAAGGATATTTTATACAGATTACTATTAATAGTGTAAAAATGAAGGAAACAGAAGAGAAAAAAAGAAGCTGAGAGTACGTATAACAGAGAAAAAGAGAGAATATATGAAAGATTTATTCCCGCTTTTACTATGGTAAAGGAACAACAACAACAAAAAAAATACACTGTACAATTCGTCTAGTCGATGTAAGTATAAATAATGTATATGCGTATAAAGATCGACCGAGATAGCCCAGAATATCGTGCACTGAAGATGTCCTACGATAAAAGGAGATAAACGTTAAAAAACAAAGTCAATGGGAACAAGAATATTGAGCGCGTGGATGTTCAATGATGGATCAATGAAAGGAGAGGGCCGGGAAGCAATTGAAAAAACAGAAGACATATCGTACACAGCTTTCCATCATCGAGAAAGTCGAAATTGACAAAGGAACGTTTTAGAAACGTGGAGAAAGGGAAAGAATACGACAAAACAAACGCATAGAGATCACTCGTTGCTTTCGTCAGTATGCAGTATTCTGGATTTTTACTCTTAACATTACGATTATCTGTATGATGTACGATAAAATAACTGGATTTTCCTTCCGAGTAGTGATTTGTGACTAAAACAAGAGGACGAGGGGAAAGGCAACTGTAAATTCTTTATCTTGCTATTAGTGCAGAAAATTGTCGTCTGTTACGATGTTGAATAAAAGCCTTGGAATAAATACTCATTCGGTTTTTGTTGAAAACTATTTGCTACAACTTGCATCCGGGAAGAAAATAATGCTCCGCGATACACAGAATTTTTGAAAATATAAATGCGACATCCCTGTACACAATTGTAATATTCGTGAGATTAAGTCCCTGCAGCAAAATCAATTAACATCTATTTATTGTAAAGCTTCCTGGGTTCGGGTTGTATCAAAACCGAATGTATCATGTAATTAAAAGAACTTCATCGTGTATGCGTGGATTGTATCGAACGGAGGATGTTAAGAGAGTGGCTCCTACTCACAGATCGCTATTAAAAGCTCGTTAAAGTGAAAGGAAGACGAATGTGTATAGCTTCCTTAATTGTTAAATTCTTAAAACGGCAGAGAAAGATTTCTAGGATGCGATACACCGATCGCATCGGCAAAAGTGTTCGCATTCCGCTTCGCTCTGTAAAAAATGTCTCCACCTTTCCCTAATAAATAATAAATAAAGAATTATACCGTGTGCGCGCGTGCGTGTGTGTACTTAAATAAAATCAAAGGAAGATTATGGGGAGAAATATTTGGGTACTTAGTAGATAGATCGGTGTAATGCGGTCGTAAATGAAATGGTTGGACAGCGGCTACTCGCGAGTCGCATGTGTATATAAATTATCGAGAATTAGACGTTCTATCGAGTCCTCTAGATGAATGTGTTCTTTCGATCCGCTAGTCGTTAAGTTTTATCCTCGGAGACACGGTGTCTGACTGTAATGTTGAAAAGAAAGAGAAAAGTATATCGCGGCGAAGGAGACGCGCGCATCGCGTTATTTATTATTGCCATTGATGGAATTGATGTCGGCGCGTAAGCCAGTGTACTAAGGGGAACTTTACTAATCGTTAACGGAACGCCTATCTCTTCTTCTATTCGCACGTTCTACATTACAGAAACAAAGGCTGAGAAAATTATAAAATACGAAAATAGCATCATCCCGACTACGATAAGCGTAACGTCGCTTCGACAACGAGCAATCCAATTTTTAACGAGAATTTCACTGACCAGCACAACAAATCTTAAAAACGCAAACTGCCAGACAAATTTGTTCATCATAGTTTATTCGAAATACAATCAATCTTTGAAACGGTCTAAGTCACACGCGTGATCGATGCCGAAGCAAAATTTAATTTCATCGTCGCGGTTCGAAAAGAACTTGCTACTAAACGGCAAATATTAATGGGCTATTTCATTCTATACACCTGAGTGAATTTTTCAACTTCTCAGAGCCTCGTTGAGCGAGTGCATTCGTTTTTGCAATACGTGGACAGTAAGCGACGTCTTTCACGTTTTCTTGTCTTTGATACCACCGTGATTATTTTTTCTCAAACCCGTCGCAGAATATTAAGTCGCGCGGTGCCGGCCAAATAGTATCTGCAAGATAATCGTTATCAGTTTACAACGGTTTCACTCTGAATCCTAGTTTTCCTCGATATACGAAGCTATTATAACACTAGTGCAGAATCATTTGGTCTGGATGCGAAACACTAACGTGGTCCACGTGCACGCAGATTAGTGGAATTATTAAAAATTGTTGAAACAGCGAGTCCCTTAATGTCGCTGAATAATCGTTCCGTTAGTAATCTGGCCTTACTTTTTTTTCAGTTGTTGATCTATCGCACTGTTCGCGAGAGGCGATGTACGTTACTTCCGTTTGAAAGGATCAAAATATTATGAAAAAGATAAGTGTTCGTGAAATAGATTGGCATCGTTGAACTATACAGCTGTACTGTTGATTTGCCATTCAGCTGTATACCGTGCAGGATGGGATGTAATTAAATTAGCGGTACAATTCGAAAGAAGATGATACGTGGATGCAAATTTGTATATCGTGTGCAATATCGTGAGAGTGCATTCGATCCTGTACTGATCAAAGGTATATGTATAATTGCTCTAAGAAATACTAATCGAGCATTGAATATTACTTTGTTCCTGTTGTAATATTTGTTAACTAATACGCGATAAAAATATTGACTACGTTGAGAAGTGTTTATCAGAATTCGTGCGACGATCGCGGGATCCAATAATTGCCGACCACCGTTTGCACATCAATTTGCTTCGTTACTACACAGTGTATCTTACAGTAGCCAGGGATAAGAGTCAAAGAAATCTTTTTAGGCTTAATGAGAGTACACGGAAGCACCGTTTCAACCCGCGTAATACATACAACCTGTACATCTTAACGATCGAGTCTGACCAGCCGCTTTCCCGAACGGGAAAAGAAAGAAAGAAATGAAACCATTCGAATGGAGTTTGTGTATGTAATTAGTTTAGCGATACCCGACACAAATTTCATGTACCCCATAAAAAAGGAGACGTTTTTTTGATATTGTAAATACTCTGAAATAAATAATCGTTTTTATTCAACGACTGGTCCTTCGTGCTCTTATTTTGCAGGCCGTTTCTTATCGAGTGTCCCCGTAAATTGTTGAGAGCTTTTTCTCAATAAATGAAACGTAACAGTGGAAAGTGGACTTGCATAGATAATATCATTACCTGAATACAATTTAAGGCACGGAACTGTTGCGTATATTTTCAAATATTCCTCGACAGTCATAACAACAGGACTTTTCGCGCTCAGCAAATATTCTATCAAAGTACTTTCGGGATAACTACGCGTAAGCTTGTCGCCTAAAAGCTTCGCGACATCCTTGATGGACATTAACTGTTCGTGGAAGAAACGGGTAAAAATTTTAATACTATCACTGCTTTGAACTTAAATTGACCCCAATTGCTTCCAATAAATTGAACTTAAGTTTATTCTACTGATAAACTTAAATTAATACGATGCGGTGCTAATATTAATAATGTTACTGCAAACTATTCATTAAATGTATTCATATTTTATATATTCTACAGTTCGATGAAAAAGATAACTTACATGATCCCGCATAGCTCTCGAAATATAGTCGCACAGCATGTAAATTTTGGTGAAGCAATTAGTCATATGCAGTTGAATATCGTCCAATTCCTGTGACTCCAATTTTTGTATCAATGTTGGCGCCACAGTGTACATGCTGATCCATCCGTTAAAAAATCTCTGCAAGTTACAATTAAAGAACATTACTTTTGATCTTTCTTTACCTCTGTTTTATCAAACATTTCTTTTTGCATTAAACACTGTTCTTGCCTGCAGGACGTGATGATAGGTCGGAAGAAAGATTGCTCTTTTCACTTCGCAATCGGGGCGTCGGTCATCGTATAACGCTGTGAAATGCCTATAAATAATATCTTCCGGCGCCTATAATAAGAATGGAACAATGAATCTAAAATAGTAAACTTTGCAGTTTTCGTTTTGTTTACAAACCTCTAGCACATGGATATAATACTGCGGATAAACAAGGAACAATCCAGTGATACTGTAACCGACATAATCCTTTTGCAAATGAGATATTATTTCCCCCATTTTCTGCAAGTAATTATTTCTGAGATTAGCAAAACGATCGTTCCATGATCCACCATCTTAAATTTCTCCTTATATCGAACGTTTTACTTTCTCATTTATATAAACTTTATCTTCGTACCTTCATAAGACTAGTGTGTAGGCCGTCATATTCCCCGATATAGACGATACGAGTTGTGTATGTTAACTACAAAACGAACGAACAAAAATTATTCGGATGATGAAAAATGCAAAAATTCAAATGGTAAGACTAGATGGCGCCCTAATACGGCTTGCCAGTTTCAAGAAATCAGGACAAGATTATTTTCCCGTGAGATATGTATTGTAACATTTATATTCATTTGCTGTATAATAATTATAATTATTCAATTATGAAGAAATGATTGAACAGTGATTGATTTAGGTTAGATTCTCACCCTCTTGGCTGCATGAAGATTTTTCCGCACCACGTCCAGCATACTCCTTCGACTGGGTTCGATCGCGCGTTTCATGATATAATAAGTTTATCACTCACTTCTTTCAATTCCAAATACGCAAAGAACTAAAAACATGTTACAGTACGAACATTTTGAACTTTAAACGAATGTAAAAGTATTTTTAATCGAAAAAATTCTCGCACTGACGCCGATCTAATTTACGGATGATCAAACTCATCCAAGTCAACTGACGGAAGTTCACTATTACTACGCTAGTCAATTGATTAAAGTTATGAATTTCTTCTTTTCAAGAAATATTTACTTGTTTTTTGTTTTTAAGAATCCCTTATAATGGATTTATTTATCGCGATTTTCTAATTAGCGTAGAATTTATGGCAGAAGAATTTTTCTGTAATTCTTTAGGTTTCACAGCTTTTCATTTGATTAACTCTGTACTTCCTCGGTACAATTCAAATTTGGTCGAAATAAAAAATTCAATAGCTTTTAGCACATTTTCTGAAAGTATTTTATTTGAATCAAATACAAATCGTACGATAAAAAATAATAATATACGTAAAATTACATTTCGCTAAAATCAGTCGAAATAGCAAGTGTATAAGTCTGGTATTATGTGTTAATGTACATGTACAGAATACTAAAAAGTACTTAAAACTAACGCTTACAAATAATTAGCTACTGTTACTTCGAATAACTGCATACTTAAAAGAAAAATCTGATGTGTTCGAGACGAGAATAATACTATGATCAAGTGCGTAAGGAACAAGTTATACCCTTCTGCTGTGTTACCAGAAATGTTGCCAGAAATAAATAGCTTCTACAACTTAATACTTATGTTAGCTCCTGTTACTTTTTCGTCTTCGGACACTCTAAAATTGGAGGCGGAGGAGGAGTTGGTTCGCTAGGGTTTCCCAGCCATACCGATTTACTAAAGCGACCTTTTATAACAGGCGCTTGCCACTTATTGTTGGACATGACTGTAACTGTAGGCTTCTCTGCCGTGACTGTTGATATTGTTACTGCTCTGAAAGTGAAATGACATCCGTGTAAATTATTACGACTGCATATGTGCAATATATTACTAATAAAATATTTATAAGCTTGAATTCATTTTAATATTCACGGTAATAGTCGATTTTTCGAGGTAGGAAAAAAATAAAAGGTGTAGCGTGATATACGTACAGCATTTATTAATGTAAAAATGCGTTACAAATAGAATGAAATATGTTCGTTTCAAATATCTTTCAGAGTGTATATTCGAACGTATTGTACATACATGATAATTCAATATTTACAATGATTTAGACGCTCAAAAGAATAGTGTTTTTATGCATGTAATGTACCTGAA
Organism: Holcopasites calliopsidis; assembly: GCA_023838395.1. Taxonomy (NCBI): domain Eukaryota; kingdom Metazoa; phylum Arthropoda; class Insecta; order Hymenoptera; family Apidae; genus Holcopasites; species Holcopasites calliopsidis. The sequence continues at coordinate 539,777 of JALHAQ010000026.1, forward strand.
ATTCATCATTCAATGAATTTTGCTATATTACAGAATATAAAGTATAACATCCTTAATCGATCATCTTTTCAACAAGATTTTCCTTGATAATTCTATGTAACACGATATCGCCTTTGTTCGAGCAGCAATTTGTTTAAAACTATAAATTTGTTTCTTTTTTATCAAAATTATTAAACGATTACACATTTCTTACCGCTACATACCCCACACATCTATCTTATTTAAAGAAAAGATACGAGTTATCAAAATAATAGGGTAATGTGCAGTACTATGAAGCCGTAATTGATAATAAATTGTTCCGATACTATTAGAAATACAAGACGTATAACACTGTTGGAAAACAAAAGCAATCTGTGCTTATTATCGTATAAATAGAAATCCAATAATTCTGGCACAGACGGTGCACATTTGTATAAAACAATGAACAATACGAAACCGTTCTATACGTTACAAAAAAAAAATAAATCGTTCTCTCTAATGCCAAGGCACCTGGTTTGGATGACTGATGGAACCCAATTTGTAGTACCTTGTAGTAGAAGGTGTTTGTTGCGTTCCCGTTGTATGATGCGGTGGAGTTGCTGCCGTAGGAGTTTCAGCGCTTTGTGCAGATGTACCATCGCCTTTCAAAACAGCTACGCATTTCCAATTATTTATATAGTTATCCTTCCATAATCGAACGCAACCATCGTCTCCCGAACTTGCTAGAATAGTTCCCATGATGTTCCAACAAACACGCCATACAGTAAAATCATGATCAAAGAACTGTGCTGCTGTGGTAATTTCGAATCGCGGCGAACCACTTTGTACAGTGTCTCTGCATAACAAAACACGTTCGTGTAGCTTCTCATTTATTCAAAGTTTAATAATCGCCAAAAATTATACTTACAGCAGAGGCTTTAATGTAATTATTCGTACATCTTTCGACGCGATAGCCAATGTGTGATAACTTCTACCCAAATTCGGGGCGAATGCAATATCGTGAACAGGATGATCAACCATGCCCAATGTTTCTGTCTTTGTCCATCTTCTACTACTTTCCGAATATTCGTATATGAAAACTTTTCCGCCGGAGGATGTGTTTGGATCATCGCTTCCGACTGCTATCATTGGAGGATGTAGCCTAATGCAAAAAGATCAAAAAACATTTATTTAATTACCACACGTAAGGGAAATTATTATTATGTCAATATATATTACCTTGAGAGAGATGGATTCCATGATAGGCAACTGCACTGAAGTTTACAGCTGATATCGTGCTGTAGAGTCCACTGACTTAAATTCATAACATCGGGGGCTTCGTATATTCTAATTACACCGTCTTCGCTACAAGTGGCTAACAGAAGCCCTAAGGTTTTGGGTGCAAATTTTACGTCGGTGACAGACTTCCTTGAATCTACTAAATTTGTCCTTCTAACCCAATGCCTCATGCCGCGCTCTCCTGGCCCTGATCCTTCTCCGACTACAAATAACATTTCACTATACTTTAGAAATAACTGCGACATGTATAAAACTTGAGAATCGAAGAAAACTTTACCTATCTCTTCCCACACAGCTGCTGTCCTATCGAAAGAACATGTGGCTAGCACTTGCCCAAATTCTGGATGTGCCCATGTTACCTTCCACACAGATCCACTGTGTGCTTTCCAAGAGGCAGTTAAATGCCAGTTTCCATGCTCATCTTCATCCCAGACCTACACAAATTTTTACAATCTTCAAACACGACAAGAAGAGTAAACTAGTAGCGCAAATATAAACGTTGCATGTAAAATCCTTACTTTCACAAATTGATCGCTGGAACATGTTGCCATTCGCTGACCATAAAAATCATAGGCGATATCGTGAATCAAGTCCTTGTGCTCGGCATTGATGCTATGTGCTTCGAACATCCTTGATACGTTTAAAAGTAACGAAACAAGATAAACTTTGTCCGATAATTCGGCGTGTAACGATGTACGAGGTTAGGAGATGAGATTGAAAAACTTTTCTATGGGCTGGGTTAGAATATTGGGCTGAAATTTTTGCACCTTCATGTACAATAAAAGTGCCACAGTTTAAGAATCACTTATTTGTTCTAATATTTTTTCGGTATTTTTGCATTATTAAAAAGGAGGGAAAACACTGTACAGTGGAAGTAATCATACTAACATCGCTTACAATCGCCCAAATTGGAGAAACAAAACGTCTGTTTAAATTCTAGTTTAGCAAAATTATTGAATTAAAGCAAAGATTGCCCTCCTTAATCTAAAAATTTTATGTTTTCAGTATATTATTTGCATACATTTCAATGAACCGGTGCACTTGAAGCACATTGTCACTAGATATGGCGAATCATCAACATATACTGTCTCTCATTGTTGAAAATATGTGACATTCATGTACTTAGAAATACTCAGCAACAAAGTAAATGCGAGGCTTAATAATCTGCAAGAAAGTTTTAAACATATTCTTCTTTATTTGAAAATTTAATAAATTTCCATATATCACACTACTGCTAGTTACATGTAGTTTTTACTAGTGAAATTGTAAACTTAAAATTCGCATAGAATAAAATGAATAGTATAATTTCCTGCTAATATATTATTTTTAATATGTTGGAAAATATTAAATCTCTCATAAGTTTTCAATACCTTATAATTCTATTTTACCGCACTAATAAAACTTCCGGAAGTTTCTATGAATGATTGGAGGGATAATTTCATGACAGCAGGTTGTCATTGCAGCGTGTAACGTGTCAAACTACGCTATTTCGTTTAAACATACTAAACCGTGTGCGGTAAAATAATTATTTAAGGTAACTATGATCCCTTCGATTAATTGACTTTTAAATTATCAATGTAGTTAATCTCAGTTTCTTCCTAGCCTTAAAATCAGAGATATAACCCGGTAAGATAATTCTTTCAATATTTCAGATGATCACAGACGTACAACTGGCTGTGTTCTGCAACATTCTTGGAGCAACACTATTTTGCTTAGTATTTCTTTTCCATTATATAAGTGCGAATTACTCGAAATAACGGAATAGCATGTATATTTTTGTATTGTGACATAACCTCAAACCAATCGAGATCTCACACACACACACACCCCATAATCAGTTGGAATGCGCGGATCTGTTGTGTTTAAAGCTACTGGACAAAATGATTACATAGAATAAATGATTTCAAGCTCATAAATACATTCCATGTAGTATAAAATTATTTTTGTATTTTTTTTCATTCCTAACCTATGCGAACAATGTTCAAATGCACATTAATTAGAAAAATATCTTTTGTTTAGAAATGCCTATTATACTCTAAAGGGAAAACTCTGTTAGTCTTAAATATCATGTATCTTTAACAAATATTTTCCGCAATAAAATAAAAAATAATGCAACAGGGTTCATTCCTACTTTCAGACAGTGCGAAGCCAATGAAGTTGGCCGCACGTCGTAATTATACGTACAGCTAAGTATTATGCCTTTTGCATGCATAGCACCATACAGAAAATTCGCAATATAGTTTTTTGACCGTCGTACGTGCAAATTTGGAAAAGTATATCCGCAATGACCGACGATTCCAATGGAGAATCTACATTTGAATTTGTCGAAAGAAAAACGGACGAATTGTCCACGTCTGGAGAGATCGTGAAAACAGGTGAGAATGAAAGCTAAAACATAAACACCTGCGTTATCTGTCAAACTCTTTCGACAAATAAAACAACTACGTCTTCACTCTTCACCCACTGCGATTTTTCACGAAGCCTAAAAATTATATATAAGCAAACTATAAGAAATCCACTTCTAAAAAATGTAAGGAACCTACAGCTAAATTAAACTGAATGTAAGTTTCGCGATTTAAGCACGATGTTACAGTTAAATATCGCTGTGGAATAGAAGTAATTCATTAATTAAGGGCATGATTTATCAACGTAAATATTTAATTTTATATATATATGCATAATAACATAATTTCCAGATTCTTTCAGCAGTTTATCTTCATCTACATCTTTGTTAATGCCATTAGGCGTGTCAACGTCAACAGGAAACTTGCTATCAAATGTAGCACCGCCCACTGCATTACCTAGCTTCGTTTCAAATCCTGGGACATTATTAGCAGAAAAGCCCAATGTGGAACCTCCTATGCAAAAGAAGCCTCTAGGACCAGAACCCACTAAATCGATGTTGAATACTATTGTTCCTAAGCCTTTGCAGCAGGAAATGCCACCAGTAACTGCGCCTTGTATTGTTACTCCATCCGTGCAAAATGTTCAAACTACAGTACCAATGGAAACCGCAATCCATGATATAGGAATGGTTGGTGGCGGTTTGCTATCGTGGGTTAAAGAAACGGTAGTAAACAGCAATGTATTGAGCAAAGTTGCGGAGAAGGCAAAGAATAGCGTTAACACTATGATCACAACATTAGACCCTCAGATGCGTGAGTTCATTTGTAAGTAAGAAACTCACTAATCCCGACGTGCGAATAGAAGGATTTTGTACTTTTCCAATACTCTATCTTTTTATTGATATTCTTGCTACCCATATTTTATATCTAAAAGCAGGCCACTGGGTGTGTAATTATGTTATTGCATCATAACTGAAAGTAACATACATATATATGTGGCATGTTATTTTTGGACCAACTGCAGTCCAAGTTTAATTCAATGAACTGTGCTTGTACGCTGTGCTAACTGTCATTTGCAAGATAATTCTCTTGCTCCTCTTTTCGTGGATAAAACTAAAATAATTTGTACTTTATTCTTTGGATTCCATGATTTGTGTTTTAAGGACAGACAAAAATATCCTCATATTGCGACACCAAGTGCTCTTACAAATAAAACTTCTTTATCTGCTGCCATGCCATATTTAAGAACATTATCATGAAAAAACGATTTGTTTTATCATTTATAATAATGTAAAATACTATACTCTAATCCATTATGGTGTAAGAAGCTATAATACTATGGTATTAAAAATATAAGGGACATTGTATAAAGCTTCCCCCTATTTATGCGTGGATGTAATAAATAGTGACTGTGCAACATGTTAGTTAATGTGCAATCGTACGTGCAGACCCTATGGAAAATGTACATTTCAGATTCTGGTGGTGATATGGAGATCATAGTTGCATCTGACAAGGATGTTAAGATAAGTCCAATACGCCAGGCTTTCCAAACAGTTTTCGGGAAGGCGACAGTGACGTGAGTAACGGCGTGCAGTAACGAATTGTCTTTTCTCTTTTATAGAATATTACTTACAGTGACTCCTTTTTTTTAGTGGTGTATCAGTCGAAAGTTCAGCGATTGCTGCTCAGCCAGTTGGTTTCGCTGCTGGAGTAAAAGGGGCAGAAGAGAGGATTAATGCCGCGCGAAATATACCGACTCTTCCGAAAGACATACCGATAATTGCTGTGGAAAACTTTTTATTGGAAGTCGGTGAAGATAAGTGGTACGATTTAGGAGTGATACTCCTCAATGATCCCAAACGGAACGTGAATTTGCAAACGTTTACGCAAATGACTCCAGTGCCAAGTCAAATAGTAACGATGGCACAAGAAGCCACGCCCGATGATTATCCTCTTAAATGGTCAGGACTAGCTGTTACTGTTGGCAGTTTAATGGCAAGCAATCTACAGGTGGGTCTTACACGAATCAGTGACAGTAATGTTACCATTGAAAGCTAAACAAATGTCCTTAAAGGTTCCTCATAATGAATGGCATCACGCGCTTACCGGAATTTCCAGAAGGGACATAATACTTTTAGCAGTTCAATCTCTAGCTGGAATCTACAAGAACACCATTAATCCTGTCTAAATCTGAACTAAGTATAACATCGACGCACGTCGTCGAAGAATTGCGTTTTTGTAAATACAACTTTACTAATTTATCATATACTTAAAATCAAATATCAAGATATTTTTTAGGCTTTTAACACGTACGTAAAATTCTCACGCTATTGGAATCGGGAATTTAACTTCATCTAACGTGATAAACTTATTAGCTTACGTAAATTAAAGAGATGTATTTAGTTACACGTGGCAGTATGTACAAAAGATTAAAGGAATCAAGATAAAATATATATTGAAATATAGGTTTGGTATATCGAATGATTATCACATTAACACGATAATATATTTTGCTATTCTAAATAAAATTGATTCGCGATAAGGGAACAACAGAAACACATTTTGTTTTATAATTTCATCTTTAATTTTCTTGATCATTTCTTCCAGTATGAGTACATTGCCGTCGCAGAGTTTCCATTATTAGCAACTTTTAAAATTCGTCCAATTATTTGAGAACATCAACGAAAAATAACAGACTAACGGTAGTAGTAAAAAAGCAATGTAAAAAATTGCGAGTTCTTTCATGTTTTTGTCTTTAATACGAAACCGGCAACACGTTACCACCCATAATAAAAATAAGTCTTCATCCGATGCTGATATGCTAAAAACATAAAGCCACTCGATCTTAAATAACGTGGCGTGCTTAATTAAATAAATGTATAAAATATTTCTCCTTGCGCTAATTATACGTACTTTCCATTATAATTACAATTTATTATCAGTTTTTCCCCATTTTATAATCGTGCGATTCTCACGATTCTTTGCGCAAAACAAAGTTCATAATAAACCGATGCAGGTTGTGTATACGGTTCGAGCGATATTAATTGAATTACAATATTTAAATAGGTATTTAAATATGGTGCGCGAGTCTATGGTTACAATTTGTCAAGGTATGAGTTCAAGTCTGGGAGACCTTCCTTCAATCCCTTCCTCTTACGTGTATCCTGTAAAAATACAATTAACCCGAATTAGATATTATACGTATCGTAGATAGAATAAATTAAGAAAGTAGATATATTTGTACGTTTCCCTATTCAGGCAAACCAGACTACATTACTGGAACACCAAAACAAAAAACAATTTTTTTTTCCACGAACTGAAAAATGGTAACGAATTTATATATATAACATTACCATTGATTAGTATCGTGGGTAAACATTACTTCGTACGTAAAATTCTTACGAGAATATATACGTTACCTGCACAACTTGGAAAGGTCTAGTGCTAGGTTCCATTGGATCACCGGGCAAGATCTGCCAGTGGTCGAATACACATTGTGGGAAGGCCTGTCCTCCAGTGTTAGAACGCAAATCGGCGGTGAAACCGAAGGACTCGTTTACTGGAAGATATGCTTTAACTACGAACATAGGCGTTCCAGCAACCTGCTGTTCTTCGAATACGTGGCCTCTCCTTCGGTTAAGCACACCATAAATACCACCAACGGCAACTTCGGGGCACTAAAAGCAAAAATTAATTTTGTCAGTACACAAATTTCTGGCGATTATAAAACCTTTTTACGGAATAACGAAATTTTGTTTTACCTGAATTTCACACAGGTAAACTGGTTCCATAAGTCGCGGAGAGGCAGTGAGAAGACAAGCATAAAGGCAACGTCTCGTGGTAGGAATGATTTGACCACCACCTCTGTGAATAGCGTCAGCGTGTAATGTCACATCGTGGATGTTGAAGCGTACACCTCTCAAGTTCTCTTCTGAAAGTACACCCTGTAAAAGGAAATCATTACGATTAATAACTTTACACTTCCAAGGGTTTCTTTTTCGATAATGTACCTCTTTCGTGGCCCATTGGAATCCAGCTACGACAGAGTCCTTAATTTCGTTAAGATATTGTACTCCCTTCGTACAATCTACAAGGATGTTCGGTCCAGTTCCGTCAGGTCCGAAGCACCAGATCTTTCTAGCCTCAGTTACATCGTAATCGTACTTCTCGCTCAAATAACGAGCGCGGACTTTGAAGTCATCTCTTGGGTTGACATCGCCCTAAACAATTATACAAAAATAAATAAATAAAGAACAAAATAATAGTTTGCGTATGTATATTGATATAAAACATACGCTATCGATATCTTCAGCAAGACCATCGGGCATAGGACACGCCATCATGAACAAACGATTGTGTTTGTTAGGCGATTTCGAAAGACACATTTGATTCGATTGTTCAGAGATTGTTTCTCTGTAAGAGACAACAGGGTCCGATTTTTTGATGGGTATACAAGCATGATCTTCTTCCAGATCCTTCAAACAGATCTCAAGATGAAGTTCTCCAGCACCAGCAATAATGTGCTCTCCAGACTCTTCAATGATACATTGTACCATAGGATCGGACTTTGCCAAACGTTTGAGACCTAACAAAAATGAATTTATTTATGAAACAACGTTCAAAGTCTTATTCAGATGTGGCTTATGTAATACGTAAGTTCAGATCTTTTACTATAATCATTGTCTATCATAACCCAATGCTCTATAGATAGTTTCATCCTAAATAAAATATCGAATCGCAGTAAACTCCATTGAACAAGATTGATGAACGTACCTTCGACCAACTTGGGCAAATCTGCTGGATTTTTAGGTTCAACGGCGACACGGACGACGGGCGACACCGAGAACTTCATAACTTTCATGTTGTGTGCGTCTTTGAATGTGGTGATAGTACCAGTCTTCACCAAGAATTGATCAACACCAACAAGACCACAAATATTACCTAAATGAAATAATACAAAATTTCTATAATTATATAAATACAAGAAATTACTCATTCAATATAATCAATTTGTCGTCAGTTGGCCGTTCTATTGTCTTCCAGGAAAATGTCAGAACAGGTCTGTGTGAACAATCATCATTGTGCATTGTGTACATGCGAAATTCTCAACAGGTTTATAAAGAACAACAATTTACTAACCAGAAGGCACATCTTCAATCGCTTCAACGTAACGACCCATCATCAAAATTGTACGCTGAATAGCTTTCTCGTAAAGATCTTCCTTTTTGCCTGGTTGGAAGTTGGGTCCCATGATACGGGCTTTCATTCCCGTGCATACTTTTCCGGAGAATACACGACCGAAGGCATAGAAACGACCTTTGTCGGAGGTCGGTACCATTTTCGATACGTACATCATCAGTGGACCATTTGGATCACAGTTCTATAACAAAAATACAGGTCTTGGATTAAATAGCAATTTAGTGGATAAAATATTGACAAAAGAAATTGAATATTATCAGTTATCACTTAACATCTATCACGTGAAATTCAGGACAGGTCTGTGAATAAATTCATCCTGTAGGATTTCAGTAAGGTACGTTACAAACATTACGCTCGTACATACCTTAATACCAATTGCAGCTTCGTCGTCGAGCGGTCCTTCATACAACATTTCCATACGATACTTTTGAGCGGTAACAGGGGATGGCAAATGGATAGCAATCATCTGAAGCAGAGCTTCTCCGGCTGGCAGCCAAGTTCTCATGACAACCTGGAATAGAGAGAAAAATATTTATTCATAATCGTGTACCACATAACTAAACTAGTATTTCAAATTTAAACAGTCATCAGTTCGTGTTCAAATTATCACTCAAAAAATTTCAGAAGAGGTGTCAGAAATTAAATTTAGAACAATCATCATACTTTTCAAGTATCAGAGGAGATAACGTTGATAATTTATCGTAAAAATGTCTTACCTTAAGGAGAGCTTTGCCATCCTTATCCTTATCTTCGGGTTTCAGAACAATTCCTAATTTTTGCAGCAAGGTATCTGCCTCTTCTTTTTTGTAATTCATAATACAATCGAACACCTGTAAATTGATTTCGTTTTCATTAGTATCGGCTGGGAAATAGCACTCGATTGATGCAAAGATGTTGAGTAAATAATATATACCTTGTAAATTGGGTCTAACACGTACATGCAGAAAGACCGTTTGTTGTCGACTTCCTTTTGCTTGCTCCATTTCTTCGTTTTGGGGTTGAAGAATGATTCTCCCCACAATCTGTTCATAAGCTTCACAACATCGATCTTAAACTTCTCGGCGTACATCTCAGAGAACTGCTTCAGTGTGAACGCCCAACCGTGCAGACCGGAACCGAAACCTACGGAACCTTTGCTGGGATCTACCTGTTCATAACAAGTGTAAGCTTAATATCAATACGATGTTACAATTAAATTGAAATCCGAGACAAATGTCTACTTACTCTAACTTCACCCATGGGACCATCATCGTCGGAGTATGTCGCGATAATGACGTTCACGTTTTCTACGATACGTTGGAAAGTTTGATAGAGATCTTCGCTATCCAGCTGAAGTTCCAACAGTGCTCTGTCCATCTTATTCATGAACAACACAGGCTTGATACGCTCGGCAATTGCTTGACGAAGTACAGTTTCCGTTTGTACGCAAACACCTTATGAGAAAAGATAAAATTATAATTCTGAAAATTACGAAAAGGTAATAGAAATATTTTGTAAAAATGTAACGATCAAATGTCGTAGCATGTTAGTCTCGGACATAAGGATAGAGGTCCACTAACAGCGTTTAAACACAATCGCTATTATTTGCTCTCCTTCGATTAACGCACCGTCAACACTGTCCATGTGCATTAGTCAGTCAGACCGACTAATACACTACAGAGTAACGCTTTTTGTGCTGGAAGGGACTCCAATTAATTTTACATATTTCAGTACTAAATACACACCAGATACACAATCAACGACCACAAGAGCTCCATCAGTTACACGGAGAGCAGCAGTTACTTCACTGGAGAAATCGACGTGGCCAGGTGAATCGATAAGATTGATCAAGAAACCTTTCTCCTCTTTATCACGCTGATCAGGGTTCGTAATGAAAACTAAATCCTTCTCTTCGAGTTCAAAGAACATAGAAATGGCCCTGTAAACAATTCGTTTGGCTTGTAAAATGAAAAGTAGAATGCACAATTTGTAACAATATGTAGAGACTTACGTGGATTTGATAGTAATACAACGTTCCTGTTCATCCTTACGGGTATCTGTGAATCTAGTCTCACCAGCTTTAGCTCCGGCGATGATACCAGCCTTAGACACAAGGGAGTCGGTCAAAGTTGACTTTCCGTGATCAACGTGCGCAATGACAGACATATTTCTGATGTTTTTCTTTTTGTCCATCATGGCACGTATCTCGTCCACCGTAAAGTTCACCTGAGAAAATTAAAATTTTTGTTACTCCAAAGGGCATCTGTGTTTAATGTGAAAAATTAAGTATGAACACCGTTTTTAAATTACATTGTTAAATATGTCGAGTTCTCCCCTATATACCAATGTTGTTAAAAAATGTAAAGTTACGAATTTTCGGATTTAAAAAAAAAGAGAAAGAAGACCTTTATACTGACCATATTAAAATCAAAGAAATATGAAATGCGAAATATTCCACATGCTTTTTCTGTACATTGATGATCAAGAATATTTTCACGTTTCCAAATTCACCGTAAACGGTGAAAAACCTTTTTCGCTCGAAGACTCACGATGTTTCGAGAGCATGCCGATTCGTATCAGGAGTCATGCAAAGCTCCATGACACGTTGCCTCTTGAACGAGAGGCTGAACATATTTAAACATTGAACATAGGTAACTTTCGGGCCATTGCGGTGGAACATTTTCAGGAATGTTTCGCCGGAATTTTTGCAGAACCTTCAGAGGCTTTTGCCCCGGTATATCCATCGCGAGCTTCAAAATTTGTCTTCGAAGCGAGTTGCGCAATCCCAAGTAATCCGCCAGTTTTCAATCTTTCCAAACCCTGGTAACGCTCGGTCTTCAAAAATATTCATACCTCTGCACTTCACACACCGTACAGATTTATATATTCATGATAGTTTAGAAAGATTCTACGTACCATTTTGGATGTTGTCCGATTTCTGCTGGCCTGGTCAGAAATATACGTGCACCAACAATGGCGGACTCCCTGGGAAAGAACTGGAGTTTCGTGAAAGGGACGAACGTTCGTGGTCCATAGAGGGCACCCCTTGTCACTCGAATTTCGTATCATACGCAGGGCCAATTGGAATTCCGTCATCCCTACCACGTGGCGTTACATGCGCGCGCATCTTATAAACGACGTGTGTAACACATTGTGTGTTCAGTGTATAACCCCTCAGCGTAGCCTCTGTACGCCGTATCGACCGTCGATCCTTTCCGTAATGCCAACCTCTATACGCTGTATCAACCCCCGTTCCCTTACCACGTGCCAACCTTTATGCGCCGCATCGCTCAGCTCAATTTTTTTTCACACTATCACACCAATCAACATCAGACAATGCTACCGTTTCGAACGTAACCACGGTAGTTAGACGACGTATCGAGGTTAACCCAACAATGTTAGTGACAAAATGACGAAACAGTTAAGAGATTCACGTAGAACCCTCGTGGCACAGCGAAAAGAAAACTCGACGAGGTTGTGCCGCTGTGGGGATAAGGATTAGCTGAAATCAGTTAATCTGTGTTGATAAATGCAGCAGCTGCCGTTGTTGCATACTGAATGCTGTCATCTCGTCCATTTGAATCGAAGCAAAATTTAAATTGCTGAAATATGTAAATATATATTTATAATATTCAATAATACATAGTCGCGCATCCCTTGGATAGGGTCCTACAGTGTGCGCCATAAAACACTACAACTATCTAGCGGCAAAGAAATAAAATAAATCGTCGACATTAGTGCTTCAAATATAATTTTCGCGGCTTTCTCAGCTGTTAGAGGTTATTTATAAGTTACATTAGGACATCATTCAAATACTACACCGAATTGTAAGTCAACCAAACATCTTTTGTTTAAATTTTCATTTATTAAACAATTCTGTTTAGAACATTGTAATTATCTAACAAGCTAAAGTTGAAGAGTAGTTTCATTGTGTCGCTGCTAGATGGTTATAGTGTTTCAGGGCGCCAAAACTCAGGGTCGATTTAAAAGGGCGTACATCGTCCAAATTAAAAATCCTAGGGAACCATGGAAGGGAAAGTGTTTAAAGGCTTCAAAAGATATACCGTTCAGATATTTAAGTACGTATATTTATCGCGAAACAATATTTTCTCATTTTTCTTCTTAGAGAATGTATTCTTACAAAATACTGCATTGGTTCAACATTTGACATTGTACAAAGTAGCTTCTAGCTGTAGTACTTATACATAGACAAATGTGAAAAAGACATATTGCTTATGTATAGCACATTACGAAAACAGTAACAATTGTGCGTATTTGTAAAAGGATTACTTTTAGGAACGCTAGCGTCCGTGCAATATAAATTACATTCGTATACTATGTACATGCAATGCTGCCAAAATGTTTAATGTTTATAGCACTATGTATAGATTGTGTTTTTAGTGAGTTTGATGTCTTTTTGAACAACGTTTCACTGTCTTTTTCGGAAAGTGATTCTAGTTCTTCACATTTCGATGTCCATTCTGCAATTTCTTCTGCAGAAAGATCATGCACATTTTCTAATGGTAGGTCAGGAGTATTCGTATCCTCCCTTTTGATATTCTCATGGGGTTGTCCAATCAGTTTGCTCCATGAATTACGTATGTCCGCTGGTGTTATATTATCCCAGGCATCGGATATAAGGTCGATGCAATCTCTGATGTCATAATGGACAGAAAATTCTTTCAATCCGCCCTTATACTGCAATGCCTGAAACATATGAGAAAGCAAAATATATAATATTGTACATACAAGATTTATTGTAATACAAATACTAAGGATATAACATACCTGGTGTAATAATTGATGTCGAAATGATTCCTTGCATTTTGCTATGACACCCAGGTCCATTGGTTGGATTGTAGTAGTAGTCGTAGGTGGCAAAAACATTAGTTTGAAATGGTAGTCTTCCCATAGGTCTTTGCAAATCATGTGACCCCTAGAATTATCAACTAACAGGAGCACTTTTCCCTTTCTGTGTTCTTGTACATGTTGCTTCTGCACGGAAGGTTTGAAAGTCGTGGTATACCAGTCTGCAAACACTTCCTTATCAAGCTGTGCATTGACTTGATTTTTGTATGTGACTGGTAACATATGTTTACAATGGTTTAATGCTTGCGGTTGTGCATATTTGTGTATAAACAGCAGTGGCAACTTATGAGTACCTGTGGCATTTGCACAGAATGCCACAGTAACACGATTTTTATCAATTTTGTTTTCCTCCAACTCTTCCCCTATGTTTATTATTCTTTGTGGCAAGGATTTCCATAGAAGACTAGTCTCCTCCATGTTGTATATATTCTGTTCTTCAATATCCTCCTCGTCCAATACTTCTGCTAATTGCTTTAAAAATTGGTCTACCAAATTCGATGTCATATTAGTTCTCTCTGCTTTAACATTTGATTGGCATATATTATATTTTACTTTAAATCGCCAGAGCCATCCTCGGCTTCCCATAAATTTGGTTGGACTTCCAATTTCTTTGTGCAGTTGCTTCGCTTTTTCCTGTAAGAGACTATCGCTAATAATGTTGCCTGTAGCTCGTATTTCCGAAACCCAAGAGTATAATCGGACATTAATCTCTTCGTGGAGCGCCGGACGATTCCTTTTTTCGTTCCTGCGATGGAGAACTTCAGAAATCTGTCGGATGGCTGTAGCATTTTTGCGATACCGCTGTATTGTTCTCTTACCCAAACCGTATTCAGCAGCAAGTTGACTAATACTCATGCCATTCTCTAACTTTTTTACGATCTCTAAGCGTTCTGCCACAGTAATGACCTTCCGATTGCAACTGCGTGCCATGACGAAAAGTCATGCAAACAGTGCAAACTGTTAACAGAACTATGACTACAACCACCAACCACCTCGTTAATGAATTTTGGAATTTCTGACAAGTAGATGTTGTAAAGTAATTCCAGAAAATTCTATCGAAAAGTGTGCAGGCTGTCGGTTACGTGTCCGTTCAATAAACTTCTAGATTTTACAATTAAAATTATATTCGCAACGCAAAAACAATCACAAGTGTGAAGTCTACTGCCTGCAGTATTATGGAATGAACTCACGCTTGCGTCCATTTGCGACCGATCTGCGCAGCTCCCTCTACCACGGACAGAGTTGACAGAGGGTGCAGTAAGTGATAAAGACAGAGAAGAAAGTAGCGTGGAATGAACGTAGGTACTATGCGCAAAACGAAGTTATTCTTATTTTAAATTTAAAAAGTAAACAATGAGTAGATTCAATTCTTTTTTAGAATTGCCATGTTTTAAACAATGCGAACAAAAATGATGTGGAAAATAGTTAATAGATTGCGTATTTACAACTTTATCGCTTCTCGGATTACTCACTCAAATAAATTATCATTGATTCAAAGTGCTATGACACTTCTAATTATTTTAAACGACATAAATTCAACGATTTCCTTTGCAGCTTCGTTCATGGACGTTCACGCGATCAGGATTAAAAGTTCTTCCACAGCGTTTGCACGGGACCAACTGACTCAAGTGCGTCTTCCAACTGGCTTCTCCAATTGCTTCTAAATCAATTCCCATATCGCCGCTTTCTGGGTCACCTGTGTTAAAATTACTCTCAGTAATCTAAATTTAATTGACAAAAGTTTTCGTGTACATAAACGGTAAATGTTCTTCAATGAAGCCGTCGCAAATCAATTATTCGCATGTGAACTTAAAAGAAGATATATTTCTTCGTTATCAATTGCATCTCAGTTGCCTAGTTTGATAAAGCCTCACTTTATGATTTTCGGTTTGCTGCTCTTTTTCTCTCTCCCAAATCGATATAATCACGCTGACCTCAAGTTCATTGGTAGAGCACGCGAGCGATATACATATGCATTTAACTTCTTTTCGCAATAATCCCATTTACAGGAGAGATGAGTAACTTGTGAAACCAATAAGAATTCCAAGTAAAATATTTAAGAAAGGGTATAATTACGCTTCCAGCAAAATATTTGTGATAATCGATCACAAACGTTGTTCAAGCCGCGACATAAAATAGGCTGATCTATCGAAACAATCTCTTCGTATACGTATTACCCAAGTTGACTCAATTACCACTGACTGAAGTTACTTCATTTCGAACGACATGTAATTCTAACGGCAAATGCACAAATTTCAGACTCACGGGGATAGATCATGTCCGGTTTCTCCGGTTCTTTCCTTCTTTGATCCGGAGGCAATTTGTCGTTTTCCACGTGCCATTTTTTCAAACATTGCGGCTCGTGAATAGTAATGCTTGTGGATCCAAAATCTCTGCCACATATGTAACATGTGACCGACTTCCTCTGCGTGTTATCCTAAAATCAATTTTCCCTAAATGATGACCATCTCACGGATCATCTAACATAGATTGACAACACCCTCAAGCTTTAAGAAGACATTTTTTTTTATTCACAGCGATCAATATATTATATCAAATGTTAACACAGAATTTAACTAGTACAATGTATCTCGTTTGTGATCGCGCTCGGAGGAGACGCTTAAAATGAAGATTTATTCGCACGTGTTTCACGCAAATTGGAGAACATAAGCATGCCTTCCAACACGACTCACCCCCGCTGGTCGGCTTAGGCTCAGATTTTCTTGCATGAACATCACCTCCGTTTTCTGTTGGCTGTTCGACTCTTTTCTCCGGAACTGCGTTGTTGCCTGCTTCTCGGTTTCCGCTTCCATACGCCTCATACACTGAGGCGCGTGTATCTTTATGCTTTTGGTACCGAAACTCTTGCCACAAGTTTGGCAAGTGACCATAGGTGGTCCGACTCGTGAGGTGCTAGCAGATTTCCTCGAAACAGGACTTAACACCTTTTCCGACTCGAAACTCTGCGAATCGAATTATTATAATAAATAAAGCTTGTCGTGAATGAAAATAAGTAACGAAGACCACTCACCTTTGTAGAAGCTTTACAACTTTTCTGATGAACCATCAGTCTTTCGGGCATAAACGTTCTTCCGCATTTTGGGCACGGGACCAGTTGCGCCTGAAAGTATGCAACCGAACATAAGTATCCAATTATGCGTCCCAGCTCGCGCTAGTCAGCACGAATTGTTCTTAGGATGAAAAAAACAATTCGTCCTCAAATCCTGAGCTTAACGAGTCGCAATGCGGCACTCATTTTTAGATCAAGCCTGCCCTTAAACAGTTCAGGCCTGTTTGATGAATGTGGGGCAACACCTTGAATACGATAGGGCCGAGGTATTATGGTGCGTGTCGCGAGCCGTGTGCAATTACAGACTTTATACAAGGGTTTCATTAAATGCGGCGGTATTTGCTGTATATACACGCGCGCGCATTATAAATGTGCAAGGTTTCAGCTTTAACGAGTCACTTTGCCATTACGCGTAGCATGATCGATTCCCTGGAAAGCATGCCTCTCCATAAAGGAACCTGAGTAGCTGAACTTAGCTAGGCATTTGCAATTTTGAATATATTAACTCTTTTTTTATAAGGCAAAGAAAATGGGAAATTAATGGTAATAAGTTGATAGCGGTCATGAAGCACGAAGTATATAAAAATAGGGGAGCGTTGTGTATAATAAAGTTGATTATGCTCATAATCGAATTCAGCCGTGACTCCTTGCAATTGTATTACATAATCGTTTGGTAGACACAGTCATCATCCAGGACAAACAAACAGAATGACTCATTCTATTAATCGAAACACGTTCGGCTAGATGCGGAAGTGTTTGACGAATCGGTGGTTTTAACGCGTTTCCTCTTTAACATAGATTATCTTATATTAATGAGACGCGTAGACAATGGGGGAATACCTGGCTTTCTTCCCATGCCGCTATGTTCCATTCTGAATGATTGATTGCGATGTCGGGCCTCCGAGGTGTCGGACGCCTTTGGTTCACGGGCAAGGAGTTGTTCTCCCGTTCCCACTTCTGCAATTAACAAGATTTTCCAGAAATAAAATGATAGATACATATTTCAAGGGAAATCCGTAAATCAACTCCGGCAATTTCTGAGCGCGAATGTTATACATTGAGACAATGTATGTCCAAAGCTGTGGCTTTAAGTTTCATTAATTATGTATCTAAGCTGCTCTTGTTCTTAGGAGCTTGTAAGATGAGTATCGGAAACTCCAGGTTCTCGAGTATTCAGCTTTAAAGTTAACCACGTCCCGTACACATGGGATATGATAAATGCCAGGCTACATAGAAGTAAATGCAAATTCCAGGAGTGATTCTCAGTGAAGCAGCGTGACAAGTATGATCGATGTACGCACGAGACATAATATTAATATCTTTCGTAGATGAAGTATACGTTTCATGCACTTGGTTGAGGTAACGGGCGGATATACCGCTCGGAATATTCAGTATGCACTTTCATCGAGTGAATGTGAGGTGTCGGCTCACGTGTGCATACGTATTAATATTTCTGATATCAGCCCGGCAGATGTAACTGCACGTACGCGTGTGCATATCGATCTTTCAAAGAGCCTTGACGCGTTACACGACTTCAGAGAGATTGAGTAATATTCATGCATCGAATCTAGCGTCGTCGCGAGTATGAATAATAAACACAGTTCAAGTTCAATGGAGAATTAGATCCGATGCATACGATTATCGATCTGCGACAAAGTAAACACGAAACGGAAACACAATTTCTTTTCGACAGAAAGTTAGTTATGCGAGTCACGTAGAACAATCAAATTCTGGAAATCATTCAAATAAATCATGACGATTATTCACGAGCAACTTACTTGCATACACCTAGGCTCGTGAATGGGAAAGCTGGCGGTGCCGAATTCACGGCCGCATATGTAACAAGTAACGGTCCTTGGCCCTTTCTTAATCGGCGCTGACGAAGGTCTGCTGGAGGGGTACGGTTGTTCCTGAGAACTGCCAGGCTTGAGCTTCGCCTCCTGCGCGACTACTTCCTCCGTTTTGTTCTTGTTCTTGTCGCTGCGGAAGTTTAGGGCGACCGGTTTCTGAACGGTCTTCGGTACGGTGGTCTTCGACTTCGAAGTCGAAGTAGGGCTTTCCTTCGCCTTCGGTAGACTGCTCTTCGGATGGCTGTGGAATCGTTCAGGCTGGTCCGATTTCCCGCAACTCTTGCAAGGTTCCGGGGCGCTCCTCGTCGAAGAGGCTGTGAAGACTTCTATGTCGTTTTGTATAGCGGGCCTCGAGCTCTTCTTCTTCAACGTCGAAAGGGAGAGCGTCTTATGGCCGGACCCTCCGTTTCTAATTGGTACAGGATAATATCTACGTTAATAATTGCATGTACGAATTCTTCCGATTGAGATAATGATCTTTCGCTACTTAAGCTTCACTCTACAAATCCCCGTGAATTCCAAAGTTCCCAAAACGGGAAACGAACCTATTGTTATTGTCATCCAATTTCCTGTTCTCCAAACTTCTCTTCGCATTGGCCGCATCTTGGCCACCGATGCGTGCCTGTTTCTGCATCCTAGACGATTCCACGCACACGTCGATCTGGCTGAACCTCGAGTCCAGTATTTGCTCGAAGCTGCGTCGTTTGTGACACGCGGAGGCGGGACCCTTGCACCACGTAGTCGCCACGGTGCTTGTCGCTGGGCTATATCGTTGCTGTCGTAACCGTTCCACCGTGGTGACGTTTTGCCGGTACCTTGACGACGAAGGGAACGACGACGTTCCCCCACTGATCGCCTTTGACAGCCGAAACCGCGTCATCGAATCGATCAAAAGCTCCTTGCTGAGAAGCGACATGTCCAGCTTATCGACGAGATTCGGATCCAGCACGCTCGGTTTCTCGAGATTCGCGGTCTTCGGCCTTTCCGCATCGCTGTAGCGGGAAACGCTGCGCTTCATCTTCGGTGGCCAGGTGCTCGTGTCTGGAATCTCCGATTTCCCTCGCTCTTTCCCTTTTTCTACGTAATTTTCGAGCCATTAAGTTAAGGAAAATAAAGTGAATGAAATGAAGTTATAGAGAGCTGGGAGACGAACAATAGATTGGCAGGGGTCGATGTTGATTCACCCTTAATTCCAGGGTGCGAAAAATGCGGCTACTAAAAAAAAAGGAAATATAAGAGTTTAGGGTTAAATGCGCGCTTTCGTGAGAGTTTTGCGTTCCCCCGAGATCAATTATCTAAAAGTAATTACCGGCCAACATCATCGCCTTTTATCTTCTATTTTAAATACGTAATATTAGCAAATCGTATGTTTATCTTATTATTCAAGAATGTTTACTTACTTTTCACTATTTCCAAATCATCCTTGATTACCAGAAATGTCTTCTCGGATAAAAAGTCTCTCGGTCCCCTTTTCCATTTCATGATTTTTGCGGCGGACGTTGGGGTCGCGATGATTTATCACTTCGAATTTGGAAAGAGCGCGAAAATCACGAGAGAGATATTTTTCTATGTTTTTTCTGTGTCACTGGCGCACAAGAGAAACGAAATTGTACTTTCTAAAGAGACCGGCATTTAATAAGGTGTCGTAATAAGTATTTGTACAAATGAAACATTCTCGAGAATAACTTGACCGGCTATAATAAACCGCACCTGAATTTCATCATTCTTTCGATCGATTATTAAGCAGAAGTTTTCGGTCCTCTGACATTTATGGTTATTTTAAGACAGCAAAACGAATTTCCCCTTATAGCTATTTTGGATTGTTCTTTCCCACTGCCACCTCACTGAATTTAGCTTTCGACAGAATGTTCATGCTGCGTTAGCCAAACTTTCCCGCGATTGTTATTTTTCTTCCATAAGAAAAGCTTAATTGTAGTTTCAGGCTTTCAGCACAATATTTATAACGTCCGATATCAATTTAATCATACTATTTCTTCAATACAATCACCACCACTATAGTTGCGGATTTTCAAAATGATCGACAATACACACGAACAAAACCATTCTAACTTACAAAGTGAAGCGAATATACACTTTAGTCTTGGTTTACTAGTATCACAAAATCGGATATAAATTAAAGAAAATGATTTGTTTAAATTAAATAAAACATAAATAAATTATTGTATTGACCTGCTCACAGAGATCGTAGAAACGACTTTCGCTTTCTTCCTTCCAATCGACCATCTTCATTGGACCGATTTAAATTATGCGCGACTTTTTATGGAAAAGATGCAATTTTAAACGCGTAGCCCTTTGTCAGCTGAACGACCGGTGCACTGAGCTTCGGTTTACCTTGCCATTGGCTACATATAGCTTTTACCTTTCTGATTGTGGTCGACTGTGTGAGAATACAGATGGCTACGAGAAAATCGATCCAACGGCTACTGTTAAACAACTAAGCCGCGATCCATTTGTGTACGTCCCGTCACCACGCGAAAGTTTGCGGCCACATTGATGTCACAAACTATTGCAACAAATAAACTCTTATGAAATTAAAATAAATAAATTGATTGCATCTTAAATTCCTCCAAGTTGTTTGTATTACATGTTTTTTTTTTATCTGCGCACAATTTTGATATTATCCGATCTATCATTCATTCACGCAGATAGCCCAGCGAGACGCTAAATGCTAGCGCGTTGTATAATTCTTTTAATGTTGCAATAACCTTTCAGTTAGAAACATGCGGGTACAGTTCACATAAAAAGAAACCTTGTATTCCTTTGCACAAAATAACTGCGCGATTTTATTTAAGTTCTTCATCACTTAAGATCTATATTTTCTATTTATGGATCGTTATAAAAATTAAATATTTGTCTTTTGTATTTACAGTAAAATTATGTATGTATGCGTACATAATAAAAATACATTATCGACGATATCGATAACGTTTGAAGTGAAACCATAGTTGGAAAATGTTGTTGTGAAACTGGCACCTAAATCCACGTTTATACGAATACTCCCATTCCCGATTGACGATCTTGAATGCGATGTCTTCATACGGTGGTCCAGCATGAAATCGTAGAATAGCAAAGTCCTTGTTATCGGCACAAGGTGTCTGAAAGATGTAATTCCTATTAGTCAAGCTCATGAATTAATAATGATAATGTTAATGTAAACGGTATGCCTTACCAAAAAGTATTCAGGAGTCGTGTTCTTGTCTATTAGATCTGGATAGAATATATTAAACTTGTAGCCTTGAACTATTTTCGGTGGTGGATTATCCATGTCGTAATGGGTTTGATTATATTTATTCCATTCGAAGCCGGTATGAACGCGATTGAAATATCTTGGCTTTCTGGGTCGATACTTATCGGACCAAAGATAAATTTGGGCCTCTAGGGACGACTCGACGCTGAACTGAGCCTCGTCGGAACTCATGTTTTTACGCGCCTCCCTATGCATGGCTTGTTCCTCCGCAGTCATTACGTTCTGAATCTTCCGACCAGTGCTGAGAACTTGATTTCTCGCGTACTCCAATCGTTGATTGTCGTCTTCCTCTAGAGTGACCAATGTTCCTGGCTCGAGTTGCGAGTAAGGTATGTATTTAGGAGAGTAGCCTCCCGACTCGTATTCGCAGAAAGATTCAGACAAGAGATCATCTGCTGCATTAGCAGTCTCTTGCTCGTCACTATAAATACACAAGATACAATTATACAAATTTATAAATTATATACGTATACTCGTTAGAACAGAAAGATACACACTCTGATTGGCTTTCTTCGCTTTTCTCTGTAACGGCACTCGTAGTCGGCTGTTCTTGCTTATCTGCCTGCTCGCCAGCCGCATGCGAACTCTCCGCTTCATTTTCATTTCGCGCCACACCTTGTTCAGCGATTAAAACCTCCAATTTCTTGCGCAAATTCTCTTGGTGCCGATCTCTCAACCGGGCTCTCGCCATATGCGCTGAGGAGAACAAATTGCTGGTACAAACATGCAATTTAAATGATACAATTCGTATTACAAATAGTTAGTCTTGTAGGATTACCTTTGAGTTGAGATAAAAGACTTTCCCAATACCCTATATCTACGCCTTCAGGCTTTCCTGTAATTTTCGCCTCAATTTGCAGCTGCAAGGACTCCAATTGCGCTGCCGTTTTTCCCTTGAAAATCTGCGTCACATCCTTAGCTACTGATTCGTGTATTCCTTCTCTTCTACCAACAGCTAAAAAGGTACAACGTTTACTATGTCTCGGGAACTGTAAATTAAACTTTAATTTCTATTAATAATCAAAAAATACTTACCAACTTCGTACTCCGATCTTTCTAATTTCCTCAATTTATGCAATTCGTCCTCAACAATTACAGTAATATCATTCCAGTAATCCAAATTTTTCCCACGTTCTAATTCTTTATAAACTTTGATATCCTCAATGAGGTCCTCCAAATCTTTCACGTTTAAACCACGTAAATAAGTATAAGGTTCATGCATTTCTACAGCGTCAACTTCTTCTTCTGCACTTATGTATTTTGCAAGGAGATCAATTGGTTTTGCACGACCATCTTGTATCCTAATTCGCGATCTCAATCTTGCTTGTTCCAAATGAAATTGATCTTCTTGCCTAGCCCATTGTTCCAACTGGGCAGCTTCTTTCCCTCTCTGCAGCATGGTCATCTCTTCTTCTCTCTGTTGCCTCTCCAATTCTCTCTCCTGCCTTCTTTTCTTAACTTTTTCTAATTCTCTTTTATTTTCTTCCTGCTTATGCCTATTTCTGGCTTCCAATTCTTCTCTGCTTACTCCTAGTAAACCTTCCTTTTCGAGTTTTTTCGACCACACAAATGTGGAAAGCAAATTTCCATCGCCGAATGGATTATCCGTGTTCGTATAATGCAAATAATCATTATCCCAGCCCATTCTTTCTTTCCTCTTACGTTCTTTAGCTTCCTTCTTCTTTAAACGACGTAATCTCTTCTCTTCTGGCGTTTCTGTGGCCTTCATCAATTCCTTCTGCCGCTTTTTCTCCTCGATTTGTTTCTGTCGCTGTTTCTGAAGTTTCTCTAACAGCTTTGTAGAATCTGACGAGGTGTTGGAATCGGACGAGGAAGAACTGGTAGATTGGACCGAACTTGCTACAGACGAAGTTGAGGAAGACGATGCAGACCTAAAATATAAGAAGGTTAGCCACTGTTCGCCGACAATTTCAAAAAAAAATATCCACCCACCGTCTTCTGCTTTTATGTTTCGAGGATTTTCTACGAGATTCACGTGATTCAGACAAATCTCTGGCTCTGGATTTTTTATATTTGTGACTAGAGCTTTTAGATCTTTTGTGTTTCGATTTCGAGCTTCTGGAACGTTTATCGTTTTCACTGTCGCTATCTTTACGCGATGATCTATCTTTATACCTGCGCCGATCTCTGTCGTCTTTCCTCGATTTTTCGTAATCTCTTCTACGAGAATATTTCTCCATTTTTATTGAATATATAACAATTATGTATTCTCATGGAAAGTATTTAACTACTGTCAGAGTTAACCTCACAAAACCTATAATTTACCGATGCAGTAGCGTTTTACGCCATTGTTGAATTAAAGACAGCTGATTCCGCCTTACTACGTGCACCACTTCCGTTTTCGCGTAATAAAACAACATTATGCAATAAATATCAGGAATCATTATATTTCCATGAAGCTATTATAATGTAATAAAATACTGTTCGATTATTTTCTTTATTATTTGGATTTTTCTTTATCCGTTGACTCTCAACGACTAGGGAGTACCTTCCTCCACTCTTCTTTATGCTACATCCGTTAAACTTTCAAATTTGTGAGCATACGCTACCGGAGGAAGGTTTTCTAAAATTCACGATTGGTTTTTGTAGTGTTTAGTGAGCAATTGTTCGAAAGTTTCTTGTGATTACTTTGAGTGGATCAAGATGTCCCATAAAATGTATTATTCGAGCAAATACTATGACGATAAATATGAATACAGGTTAGTATTAATAACAACAGCACGACGTTCCTTTATCTCCCGATTTTGGTCAATTGGGCCATTTTGAATCGTTTGGATGTGCCCCTACAAGTACCACTTGTCAACAATTCACGATGATAATAGTTATTTAAGTAAATTTGAGATACAAATTTTTCGTTGTAAGGACATCTGCGTATAGTCTACATACGCAATTCGTTACTTCTTTGTCCAATTTTTTTGAGGCAGTCGTAACGTGCCGTTTAAATGGCTCTTGGGCCACATTCTTTTGTTTGCTTTGCTACCATATTTTTAATCTTAAATAATTTAATATTTGCAGAAGCCATTTCTCGATGGCATGACATTGTGGCATTCTAAATAGAACTCATGCGAAAGATTTTCTTTCCCGTGTCAAAATTATTGGAATAAACCAAAGATTTTTAGTTCGTGACGACACAGAAATGTGGAAATTGCAAATTAATGTTTATGTTTATTGATGCATTAAATGTTACCTCCTTTACGCAACTACTGTCATTGACAACAAGTGACTTGAAATTTTTCCTTCTTTAGTTACACGCTTTACAAGTTTTATATGAATGATATAAATATTGATATAAACTGGGAGTATCTTTCATGTTATCAGTAATTGATACAAGCGTATGCATCTGTTATATTTATTTATATTTTTTTAGGCACGTAGTACTGCCAAAGGAGATGGTAAAATTAGTACCAACTACCCATCTCCTCTCGGAACAAGAATGGAGAGCAATGGGTGTCCAACAGAGTCAAGGATGGGTACATTATATGATTCATAAGCCAGGTATTCCAGCTTATTGTAGTTTTTCAATATCGCTCAAATTCTTCTTGAAACATATGCAGAAAGGTTCTATAGAAAAATAGCATGTTCTAAGAAACAATCAATTATGTTTCAGAGCCGCACATCCTGTTATTCAAGAGGAAAATAACATCTCCACCACCGGAAAACGAACAAGACTAACTGTGCTGTACCCATTTGTAAATACCGCTTCAGATCATTGTTAATATTCATAAGACGACATAACAATAGTGGCGATCCATTCCTCTTTGGCTACAGAAATTAATGTTATATTCAGACTTTACAATCATTCGGATATATTCACATTCAGAGATTAACTGATTCTAGAAATCAAAGTGACTACCCTTTTTTCGTCTAAATTATTTGATGCAACAATAGCTTTCAATGATTTCATTACTGCCTTCCATGAATCGTTCTAAAAAAAATTAACAAAAGCACCCTCTGTAAATATTTCTATAAAGTTCCCTAGTTCTTAGTTACAGTCTAAATAGTGCATATATTTCGGATTTACCATATTCTGGTATTTCGTTTAAAAGTAACTCAAGTAGAAACACCTGAGTGCATTGATTTTTTTCTGATAATCATAGTTCCGAAGCAGAATCAGTTATTCTGTTGAGAATTGATTGAGTAAAGAAAATTGTCATAATTTTGTGATTTACAGTGCCTTGCACGAATGTGCCGATTTAGTGAGGTATACTTTAGTATTACATACTTAGAGTAATCATTCCTTATGTTTAACAAGAATGATAGAGTATAAAGAAGAAAAGTGTGCCTTTGTATTCTAAGTCCATTGAATGCATAGATATTATTTTGAGATTTCGTTATTTCTACTACTTAAGTATTAAATCTTTTGTTTCTGTTTCTTTCGTACATCAATCAGAATTACATGATACGTTTCTTTTACATTACTATTTTATTCAGATTTCGCTCGCTAATTGTACTTTCCGGAATATTATTTTATCAGTATTTCCCAAAAGTAATTCATACGTCTTAGTATTAGATGACTTCCATTTATTTTTAACAAATAAAACGTGTACTGTCTGTTCTTAAATAAAAGTGTATAATAAATTTTTCTGTTTCTATCTTATTACAGTTTCAAAAGAGCTTTCACACATTTACATCTGACGGATTATTCCGATACATATCAGAACATTTTTTACCGCAGACAAAAAAGTATTGATACAGATCTCGTATCTAAACGAAATTGCGTTCGTAAGAAAAACATTCTCGTTCTTTTTCATTTGAACTCGCAAGTGGCAAAAAGTGTGAAGCAAATTTAAGCCGAATATGCGTGAAAGGCGAGGGGGACGGAATAATTAAAAGAATCACGTGACTGACCTCAATCCAATTATACAAATATCGTCCCTAGCGGTCAAGTAATTCTCACACTAATTTTTGTAAATTCTACATTAATTAAATCATCGTTTACGGACTGACGTATGATGCTGCGTGCTACAGTTCGTTTCACTTCTATTACATAATTTCGTTAACATTCGCACCCTGTAACAAGGAAATAAACGATTAAAAGCTAGTCTGTACGGGGTTTACGGTCGGATATTATCTCCAACGAAGCGAGCCTTACAAAGATGTATTCATTGTGTGATAAAATATGTACATTCATTTAAATGATAAAAGATAACAAATTAACTATCGTCATCAATATAAAGTATTTTTCTCTTTAATAGTTGGTTCCAAAAATAACGCATTTCGTAATAATGTGTGACCGAACATATCACGCGTGTACTCATTGCTGATCTCTCTCCCATATATGGTGTAACCATTCATGCAGTTCTCAGTGCGTGTGCCTCTTGGTGTACACGAGATTTCGTAAACCGCGTGTATTTTGTGCGCGCGCAAGCACGCGTTCATTGTAGGATCCTCGGGCTACATGTGCCGAAGGTACCATCTAAAAAACGGCGAGGGGAGAGGGCAGGCTGTGGGTCCGGAGTTCGGTGAAAGGGGGCAAAAGAACTCCGGTCACAGGGAAAGAGAGAGGGAACGAAATAAAATATTGAAGGAAAAGGGAGACGGAGTGGGATGGGAATAGTTGATCTTTAACGCACACATGCTACATTCGTACAGCTCGAAGGGCTTCGTTCTCATGGGCCACTCGGCACTCCACGAGAACGGAGCGTACAGAAACGGTACAGTACGACGATCGCACTCGCGGGAAGAACGACTTTCCGCGCTCTCCGAGTCGATACGTGTATCGCATCCTGATTCGAAAATTGGCACGCGCGCAACGCGATTCGATCGCTCGAGAATTGTCGCGAGCGTACAATTTCTTCCACCGTCTTCCACGATTGTATAAACATCACACACATTTATCGGGTAAGTCGATTTTTGTTTTAAATAAATTTACCGTGCAGCTTATCTCGCCGAAGTTTGAAAGTGAGTACCCCCGGATCAGATATTTTATCTGTGAACGATTATACGCTCGGTGGTAAGTCTTGTGAAGAGTCATTTATAATCTTATTCCCTCAATGAAAGTGCAAGTGGTAATAAGTTGAGTAGCGTGGCAGGAATTGAAGGAGAATAGTACCGCGTCTCATTGCGCTAATCTTTGCCCCGACGGTAATTTTGATTTGCAGTTCATATGTAATATTTCTCGTGTGTGCACTCGGGTGTATGCTCTGCGATAGCAAAAAGGGCAGTGTCGCAAAATAAAGCGCTCATTTAGCATCTATGATAGTTCGTACGTAAGAAGAGTTTAAACTGTTCGCGCAAAAGTATGGTCGGTGAAGAATTCCCTTTCGAGCTTAAAAACAAAAATACATCTTACAAGAGGAATTTTCGACATAACAATGTAAATCATTTTAACATACAGTTTCTTTTTTTTAATGCATCAGCATCTACTATATTTTTATCTGCGCATTGCACACTTGTATACATGATTACTCATAAATACGTGCTTCGTACGATGAATCCATAATTATTAGGTTTCATCTCATGAATAATAGACTGTTGTTTTTTTTTCCAATTTTTAGAAGTCCTCGTTGTACTGCTACTTTGGTCGTGCACGATCCAAACAAGAATGGCACGCGTATTTGGCTCTTATCCTCTCTACTTTCATTTGTCTCGTGCGGGAGCGCGTGTAAATCGAATCACTCGATCGCTCCCAATAATACGTTACGATGCGAGACTGATTTCTATTATATTTCGCCCCCATTTCTTCTTTTCTTCTCCTCTCGTATACGTGAATCAGCATAAAGATTCTACCGGAGGGGGAGAAGACAATGGTAAATTTTTCTGCTGTACATAATTTTGTATCGGATAGAATGTGAAGGCAGATCTCCAGGACAGTTTGAACCGGTTCATACCAGTTTATACGAGATATACATACATATATGTATACATATATGCATGTACATACGTATGTACAGCAAAGACGAGAAAATTTGCTGTTTAATTGATATCTTTATTTACTAGTTGCTCATAGTACTTCAACGGGAAAGAGTTGCACTGTTTTCATTGAAATCAGCACTCAGTCCTTTTCTAAAGAAATTTTAACTGGTTTCGTTATGTAAAGTTGTTTTTCTTTATATAGAGAGGATGTTGCTCAAACTAGAGATTAGACTGACCTCAACACCATGAAGTTTTTTGTTTTGGTGTTAATGATGCGGCCAAACGTTGGCCACTGCGGCGGCTGTCCAAACTGGCAATTAGGGTTTATGAATATTTTGCATCATTTATATTATATAATAGATTATGTTATGCATCACGTCATATGACTACCATGCAGAAGCGATGAGCCTTATAATGTGCCGCGAAGATTGCTTTGTTTGCCAGCTTTTGTAATTATGCGAAGAAACACATACGCTTTGTAGTTGCCTTTCAACGGGAGATGATATTTCGCAAGACTTACGATCAAGGATGTTCGTAAAG
Source organism: Holcopasites calliopsidis (assembly GCA_023838395.1). NCBI lineage: Eukaryota > Metazoa > Arthropoda > Insecta > Hymenoptera > Apidae > Holcopasites > Holcopasites calliopsidis. The sequence continues at coordinate 569,030 of JALHAQ010000026.1, forward strand.
AAAATGGATCAAAAATCTTTTAAAGTAAATAGCAAAAATAGCTGGTGAAATTGAGAAAAATTATAAACCATTGTCTTCTGAAAATGTCGGTGAATAATAGACAATAAAAGTAATGGGATACGTGAATAAGTTAACTGCATTATGGAACAATAAGCTCGCGCAAGATAAACAGCATCATTATGGTTGCCTGCTACCAGGGGCACTAACCATCGATGCTTGGGGTCGCTTATTAGTAAAAAAAAAAAAGAAGAAGTAATCATCTCATTTACCTGTATTAATCTGACTCGAGTTTCAGTGCGAAAGTTGAATCCGTGATAATATGTTCCAGAGTATCTTAAACTCATCCGCAAACTCACTCCTACATGTCCGCGTTATCACAGTCTTCCACGATACGGGAAAAATACTTTAATAATCGTTTACAAATACAAAGAGCGACGACTCTACGTTTCGACAGGCTGACATAAAAAGATAATAAAATAATTAGAATGATGATTCGATGGTGTATGTACACGCTCTGTATAATGTCTCGTGTATATCACGTTGTCAAGTAATATTTTATTATCATATCGGGGAGAACGGTTTGCGCAATATATTTCTGGGAACTACAATATTTTAGTCGAAATGGGGATTTACGTATGTACATCGATTTCGGGACCACGTCGAGATGCTGTTAAAAATTCCATCCTTTTATCTTTCTTTCAGGATAAGAAACGAACGACATGGCGCATCCGAGAAAGTGGAAGAAATGCATGTCAGAAAACTTGCTGACAATGCTCACAGTGATAGCGGTCGTGGCAGGTGTGATTCTTGGTTTTATCTTGAGGAACGCCAAGGAAGAACCATGGACGAAACGTGAAATAATGTATATACAATTTCCCGGAGATATTTTCCTCCGGATGCTGAAGGCTCTTATATTACCCTTAATCGTTGCCAGCATCGTTAGCGCGATCGGTGGCTTGGATCTCAATCTATCCGGTAATTTCAATAAATAGATACGTTTGCGTTTGTCTTCTTCGAGAAGACGTTTCAGATGACTGATTATTTATGTAGGCTGGATTGTGTGGGCATACAAACTTGTTTGCGCGAAGAGATGGTTTATTTGGTGGAGTATAGATTACCGGTATCTTCTGGTGTGGCTTGTTAATTCAGAAAGAGAGAGAGAGAGAGACAGAGAGAGAGAGAGAGAGAAACGCGAACAATTTCGTTAACAAATGTTCGTACTCTATCTTTTTGAGTTAGGGACTTGTAAAATACAACGGCACGAAGATTAAGAAGAATCAGATCATGTGCAGCGTTCTTCCGTTCCAATTCTGTTTTTTCCTTCTTTTCGATCATTCGAAAGACGTGACTTTATGTCTCGCGATAAGAATTCGAGCGCGCATGCATGTTTTGTGCAATATTACTACAAGATTATTATAAAAAAAAAACACAAAATGAACAGAAATTTTTAATGTATCTTATTTACAGGAAGAATCGGTGTAAGATCGATTTATTATTATGCAGCGACAACGATATCCGCCGTAATTCTTGGTATAATTTTGGTATTGATCATAAGGCCGGGAGAATTCAGTGCACATGGTTTAGTTGTAAAAGAGGGTGTAAAGACGCCTAGAGATGTTACAACTACAGATACGTTATTGGATTTAATCAGGTATAATTATAATACAACTTTTTTTCAGAGATAAATCCTAAATTTTGTACAGAATTCTATTTTTTTTAGGAATGTGTTTCCACCGAATCTTGTACAAGCTTGCATCGCTCAGGTATATTAAGTTATCGTTAAAAATTGCGTAAGCGTAGCTAAATTAGATATTAATTACGTGATATTCTGTTTTAGTATCGTACAATACTGATAAGACCCGAAAATACTACAGGAGGTAAGCGCAAGATTAATTCCTTAGCATTTCTATTAATGTGCACCATAAATAATTTCAATATTTCTTCTTTCCAGTAAGTCTACAAGAATGGGATATATCCCATGAATATGGAGATGGTACAAACACCCTTGGTTTAGTCGTATTCGGAATTGTGTTCGGAATTGCTCTCAGTAAAATGGGTGAAGCTGGAAAACCACTTTTATCATTCTTCGACACTTTATCCGAGGCAACAATGCTTATTACGACATGGGTTATATGGTAAAAAAAATATACAGTCTTGTAAAATATACAGTCTTTATTTAATTCGTTTATATAATAAAATATACATATGTCTCGTTTGTTCACAGGGTGTCTCCGATTGGTGTACTTTTCCTTGTTACATCGAAGTTCTTAGAAATTGATGATATCGGTGCAATTGTAGGGCAATTAGGTTTATATTTCATCACAGTATTACTAGGTTTGATTATTCACGGCTGTGGAACGCTTTCCATTATATTCTTCATTTGTACCAGACAACTGCCATTTAAATTAATAGGAAAGATGGGTCAAGTCCTAGCTACGGCGTTCGGTACTTCGTCGAGGTAAATTGCACGGTTTATAAAAAAAATCTTACAGAGAACATTGTAATAGAATGATTGCAATTTACAAGGGATTTCTGTCTATTAATATAGCACGGCTACGCTGCCAGTAACCATACAATGTTTAGATAATATCGGCGTAGATCCGAGAGTGACAAGGTTTGTCGTACCGATTGGTGCTACAATTAATATGGACGGAACCGCGTTATACGAAGCAGTTGCGGCGATTTTTATAGCTCAAGTTAGAAATGTCCCGCTGAGCCTCGGCAACGTGATTGGTGTTAGGTACTTATTGAATTAAATAATTCGCCAAACATGTTATTAGAATTTAAAACATTTCAACGCTTTAATACGTATTTGTAGTATAACGGCAACTGCAGCTAGCATAGGAGCTGCCGGTATCCCACAAGCTGGTCTTGTTACGATGGTCATGGTGCTAGATACCGTTGGTCTCCCAGCTGAAGATGTAACGCTTATTATTGCGGTTGATTGGCTTCTGTACGTATTTCATGTATAAAATGAAATATCTGTACTTACAATGTAAATAACAATTATCGAATTACTTTATAGGGACCGTTTTCGAACAACGATAAATGTTATATGCGATGCGCTCGGAGCATACGTCGTTGAACATATGAGCAAGGGTGAACTCGAGGCAAGTGCAAACATCCAAGAGGAAACAATCGAATTAGCCAGAGTGAGGAAAGTAGAAGCATAACTATTAAGCCTGCTGTTACAACATTGCCATAATATGACGTGTACAAACACAATTTTACTGTGTTTGCAATACTTTTTGTATACTTTATAGTCAATAACTTGTACTAATGTATACTCATGCTGACTTAAAGTGTATTCTATACTGCAAGCTGTAAGCGCCTATGCAATTACTAAATATTGTAATTAGCAGGATACTTATTTAGATACTTAACGAAATGAAAATGGTTAAGCTACTAATGTACTTCAAAAGTTCTAATCTTGACTCATCTTTATTTTCGTGTGTACGTGTTGAATACATTGTTTTTTGTTTTTTATTCGTAAAAATACTTTATTCCATTTACTCTTCACGGACAAATGGGGATGTTACATGAAATGTAATACGAAAACATTCCACATATCCATTGAGTACAACAAATATAATGAGTATGTTCAATACCGTTCCTGAATATTTCATTTCTGTACACATATAACATTTATTAAGCAGTGACTTAAGCGATACGATCTTAAGAAACAATCTCTTTTAAGCACACTGATGAAAGGTGTACCTTTTTTTACTTTAACTTATGAATGCCATTGAGATCTACTTCCTTGTTATATCTTTAAAATCATACAAAATATCTTTCTTTAATTGTAAACATATATCTTTAAGTCAATGAAGATTTATATTTACATCATCTATGTGTAACACTTTTATGAAATTATTATATCTAAAAGAACTTAACACCTTGATTATCATCAAACAATATTAACTCTGCCTTTTTGTTTGTCTCCAATGTTCGAAGTGCTCTGATCAACACTTCTGTATCAAGTCCATGAAATTCTGCAAATGAAAAGGTTCTGTTTAAAGTAACACAATCCTCTCTCAGACATATTGTTGAAATACATGCAACCTTCATCAAGATGTGTACCTTGATTGACTGTATCTTCCCCTTGAGTCAATTCAAATAAAGTACACACGGAGCCGACAAAACCATTTTCCTGTGCCCAATTATAAATAATATCACCCCATTCTTCTAAAGTGTGCCAGTACACTAGCCATCTCTGTTTTGTTTTATCTAATGGACTCGCATTTCCTGATTTTGCTAATTCTTCTAAAACTAATAGAACAACCTCTGATGGTAGCTTTCCTGTTTTATGTATTAAGGAATAAATTGATGAACAGACAATAGACTTATTGCTTCAGCAACTGTTACTCTTCGAAGGATACGATTAATTGCTGCGTTATTAAATAATGGGCACGAATTCACCTCCCTTATGTCTAAAATGGCTTGTTTTGTTGCACGATAATACTCTAATATCAAGCTTTTCCAGGCTGCTAATTGCTTAGCTCTGGTATCGGTATGAGGTTGAAGACTGAAACAAAAGATACAATTATACGTAATACTGTAGGTTTTTTTAAAATATAATCTAATGCTCGAATTTATATCTTGTTTATCGTTGTTACTGCATAAATTCATGCGGATTTATTGTATTAGAACTAATGATGCAGTGTATGCGTCACATATAAGGAAAATAATTATATATCTTATTTACAGTTCGAAATTTCAAAAAGATATAACCTTTTGTTACTTACGTGAAAAAAGGTGGAAAGCTGTATTGCCATGGCCATTCAATTTCTGCCATTATTAGAAAATTATTCAAGAACTCGCATAAGCCATACAGTGATACGAATAATTATATTCTTGAGATATTTATGAGAATTTTGACAGTACCACACCGGAATGTATTTATAAGCATGACGCCTATACACGAATGTTCATTGTCAATACTACTATTGCCTTATCACTTTGTAATTATTATCGTCTGGTTCAAATCAAAATGAAGTTGTAGTAAATCATATATTTTTGAGAGAAAAATTGAAAAGCGTTAAGACAAACGTAAATAATTGGGGACTGCAGAAAATAATTCGTAGAATATATAAAGGTTTATAAAAAAAATAATCTTTATTTTAAAAAACAACAACTGTACAAGTACCTAGTAGTTTTTGTTATTTTTAACATAGTAGGAAAGTTATATTGAAACATTGTTAAGTATACTTATATCAAACGTATTACAAAATAGAATATTATAAACATAACCTATATTTGGTTCAACTCCGTACAAAGCGTAGAAAAAGTTTATGAACGTTCTTAAACAAATTATTGACATATTTCTGTCTCGAAAAAGCATTACAACGACTGTGAAAAACTTTTATAAATGATCAAATACTGATTTTGGAAATATATGCCACCAGTTTCAAAGTCCCTGTAAGGTCTTAGACTTGAACACGGATTCCTCTCCAAGTATGTATGTTTTATTTGCCTCCCCATTATTTCATTAATTCTCTTTCCTTCTTTTTCTGCTTCCCGTGATGTATAAGATGTTAAGATAAAGGGACAATCTTGTCCAAATATTGCTACTACAGATTTGGCCCATGTATTGTGTTCGATATAACCATCTTCATACTCATGAATGCCTGCATTATATCCAATGATAAAATTTGGCTTCATATACCAATCGTCCTTAACATAAGTATCATACGGCATGCCGATCATACGAATTGAAAGTACTTTGTCCTTGGCCCTGCAATGTTTACAAAGATGATTCGGCAATACAAGCGTGATTAATTCCAATCCAATTAACACAATTTTTATTCTTTTCAGACAGGGGATCCAATGTAATAACATCTCCCATAGAGATATGCCAGGTACATCATTCATATTGGCGGCGATGATATGAATAGTAACGCTTTTTTCCTTTCCAGAATATCCCAGTTTTTGCAATGCGTAAAGAAATGTTAATTGTCGTGTCAGATATTCAGAACTTAGCATTGCATCGTATTCCTTTGATATGCATGGACTTGTTTGTGGCTTAATGTAGCAATCGATAAACTCTTTCATGTTCAATGATAAATCCATATAATTGGTACGATGTGGTATTTTAAAGCGAGGTTCATCTCTGTCGTGCGATTCTATAATCTTATCTAGATCGAAGCATACTTTTGTATGGTGGCAATGTTCGTGATGCGATCCTTGTCCTTTATGCTTTGTGCAAAAGGTTGCGCTTGGACAATTGGGACAATCCTCAAGGTCTTTTGCATTTTGCTTATGACATACATCGCAAGATCTAAGAAACTTAAACATTTCTTGTTCATAGGGATCCAATTTTCTGTCCATTTGTATTATTACGATCAACATGAAGGTCATTTTGAATTCGACCCATAGTTTCGTGTCGAGCTGTTGTCCACTATTTAAGAAGCGTATTACTTTGCTACTTTTTAATACATTGCAGATTGCCTTGCATAAGTCTTTGTGCTGCGGCCAATGCTCTTTTTGATGTTCTTTAGAACAGTAGCAGATCATTTTACAATTTCCGCATCTCTTTAAACAAAATGCGCCGCCAAATTCTCGACAAACGTGACACGCGTTTGGATAAAAGAATAAATTATTCTTGATGTCCATTCTTCATGTAAAACTTGGTTGTAACTAATAACTGATATTTCGTGCGTTACGCGTGATTATAACGTAACTGTACGTTATTACGGTATTACGTTCTTTGTTAAAACACAAAGCCGGCCTCAACGGAGGGAATCACCCCCTTCAAATTGAACGAGTGTTACCATCTAGTGGTAGAGAAATATCGATAGTGAGCACTATCGATAGTGAGAATAAAGTATCGGTAGGTTTTTATATTAGTGACTATCGATAGTTCTCACCACTCTTCAAGATGGCGTCGACCATTTAACGTAATTCTTTCGCATCGATAATAATGAGAATGTTTTTATAATAATTTAGTGCTTATCCTTTAAAAATATCTACACGAGCTTGTTCTTTGTAAATTCCCAAACGTGAGAAGTGATGTAATATTAAAGTGGAAGGGCAGTATATTTAGAAAACTTTCTCTGACGTATACATAACCGCAATTATTGTAATTCGATTATTTATTCGTGAGAACATACCACATTACAACAACTGTAGAAATTATGGTTTTATTTGCAAGAATTCTGTAGTTAATAACTGTGAAATTGGTGTGAATTTAAATTATGGAATGTATTGCAACTAAGTTCGATAAAGATAGCTTTCAATTATTAACTCTTGTCCAGTGGATACTGTGTCCATTCGCACCCAGCTCTGGGCTGTTTGGTTAAGGTTTCTTTCATTAATTTTAAATTGTATATGTATGAATAATATATTGATAATTGTTTATTGTAGGTCTGTTCAGAGAGTTGATCCTGTAAGCAGCATTTCCGGCTCCCCCGAGCAGTGTTTTCAGTTTCCCGCATCAACGTTTTCAGCTCTCCCCAGTGGCATTTCTGGCACCCTGAGCAATGTGTTCGGTTCGCCTGAGCAAGGTTCCCAGCTCCCCCAACAGCGTTTCCAGCTCTTCTCCCAGCAGCGTTTCTGGTTCCTTCAACTACATGGCAATATCATGGACCGATAATACCTACTTCAGAACAACGGCTCTAGCTCCCCAGAGCACAAACGGAGCTGCGCCCTCCAAGCTGTGCTTCATTGAACATCAGTAACTATGTGTGTGAGATATATCGATAATATATCAGTATATTAGTGTAACAACAGCGTACCTCCGTCGTATTAAATTATACTTATATTTGTGTTACAAATGTATAGAAGTGTTAAAGCTATGAAAGCTACTTGAAACTGTGAAAGCTATTTTTATAAATTAACTTTAAGATGTATTATAAACAAATTTATAAGTGTAGTCAATAAGTAATAGTTTTTAGTCTCTACAACATTTTTGTAGCATATGTAAACCCATGCTATTATTATTATTATTGTAATTATCATTATTATTTAATTATAAGATGTATTGTAAATTAATTTGTAAGGATAATCTGTAATAACTTTTAAGTTTAAATATTATCATTTTTGTAATTTGTACATTATTGCAAGTTTTAAATAAATCTTCACAAACGGAATGCAACTAGTTCCATTTTTTAAAGACCTGTCTACCCCTAATAATTTAAGTTAGAGATAAGTACTGGAGAATGATATCAAATACCAGGAATCTCCAATAATATTAAAGTTTCCTGGTAAATGTCGTCAAATTCCAAGAACGAATGAAATAGAATATTTGGCGATTTCGAGCAAGAGGAACTCTGCAAAATTATGTTTCGAGAAATACCTCTTCGCGTATTATATTATCCTGATACATTTTGACGATTTCGAGCAAGAGCTGTTTCGTAAAATTGGGTCTGGGAAACTTTTGAAATGACGTCACAAACGTGAACTCCGGATACCTCCTCGCATATCATATTCTCCCGATACATTTTGACGATTTCGAGCAAGAGCTGTTTCGTAAAATCAGGTCTGGGAAACTTTTGAAATGACGTCACAAACGTGAACTCCGGATACCTCCTCGCATATCATGTTCTCCTGATACATTTTGCCAATTTCGAGCAAGAGGAATCTCACAAAATTCTGGCAAGAATATACATGTGGCGTCATCTCGTGTTTCGGCCGAAATTATTAAAATTGACATTTTTGGAACGCAGTTGAGTAGTACAGACGCCGAATGAGAGATGGCGCCACTTGCATATTCTTGCCAGAATTTTGTGAGATTCCTCTTGCTCGAAATTGGCAAAATGTATCAGGAGAACATGATATGCGAGGAGGTATCCGGAGTTCACGTTTGTGACGTCATTTCAAAAGTTTCCCAGACCTGATTTTACGAAACAGCTCTTGCTCGAAATCGTCAAAATGTATCGGGAGAATATGATATGCGAGGAGGTATCCGGAGTTCACGTTTGTGACGTCATTTCAAAAGTTTCCCAGACCCAATTTTACGAAACAGCTCTTGCTCGAAATCGTCAAAATGTATCAGGATAATATAATACGCGAAGAGGTATTTCTCGAAACATAATTTTGCAGAGTTCCTCTTGCTCGAAATCGCCAAATATTCTATTTCATTCGTTCTTGGAATTTGACGACATTTACCAGGAAACTTTAATATTATTGGAGATTCCTGGTATTTGATATCATTCTCCAGTACTTATCTCTAACTTAAATTATTAGGGGTAGACAGGTCTTTAAAAAATGGAACTAGTTGCATTCCGTTTGTGAAGATTTATTTAAAACTTGCAATAATGTACAAATTACAAAAATGATAATATTTAAACTTAAAAGTTATTACAGATTATCCTTACAAATTAATTTACAATACATCTTATAATTAAATAATAATGATAATTACAATAATAATAATAATAGCATGGGTTTACATATGCTACAAAAATGTTGTAGAGACTAAAAACTATTACTTATTGACTACACTTATAAATTTGTTTATAATACATCTTAAAGTTAATTTATAAAAATAGCTTTCACAGTTTCAAGTAGCTTTCATAGCTTTAACACTTCTATACATTTGTAACACAAATATAAGTATAATTTAATACGACGGAGGTACGCTGTTGTTACACTAATATACTGATATATTATCGATATATCTCACACACATAGTTACTGATGTTCAATGAAGCACAGCTTGGAGGGCGCAGCTCCGTTTGTGCTCTGGGGAGCTAGAGCCGTTGTTCTGAAGTAGGTATTATCGGTCCATGATATTGCCATGTAGTTGAAGGAACCAGAAACGCTGCTGGGAGAAGAGCTGGAAACGCTGTTGGGGGAGCTGGGAACCTTGCTCAGGCGAACCGAACACATTGCTCAGGGTGCCAGAAATGCCACTGGGGAGAGCTGAAAACGTTGATGCGGGAAACTGAAAACACTGCTCGGGGGAGCCGGAAATGCTGCTTACAGGATCAACTCTCTGAACAGACCTACAATAAACAATTATCAATATATTATTCATACATATACAATTTAAAATTAATGAAAGAAACCTTAACCAAACAGCCCAGAGCTGGGTGCGAATGGACACAGTATCCACTGGACAAGAGTTAATAATTGAAAGCTATCTTTATCGAACTTAGTTGCAATACATTCCATAATTTAAATTCACACCAATTTCACAGTTATTAACTACAGAATTCTTGCAAATAAAACCATAATTTCTACAGTTGTTGTAATGTGGTATGTTCTCACGAATAAATAATCGAATTACAATAATTGCGGTTATGTATACGTCAGAGAAAGTTTTCTAAATATACTGCCCTTCCACTTTAATATTACATCACTTCTCACGTTTGGGAATTCACAAAGAACAAGCTCGTGTAGATATTTTTAAAGGATAAGCACTAAATTATTATAAAAACATTCTCATTATTATCGATGCGAAAGAATTACGTTAAATGGTCGACGCCATCTTGAATAGTGGTTGGTGGACTATCGATAATTATCATCAGTCATCGCTATCAAAAACTATCGATACTTGGTTTTCACTATCGATAGTTCTAGGTATTAAAAGTTGTAATTTATTATTGTGCAATAAATAATAAATACTTACGCAAATGTATCTTCATCATTATTGATAATTATCAATGGTCGATACTTCAACTAGGGAAAACTATCGATAGTGCCGACTATCGATATTTGTCCACCACTACTATCGATATTATCGAAGCGCCAATCAGGCTGACAAACTGTAAAACTTGCCGAATACAATTTCTAACCTAATACTAATCACTTTGAAGATTTCTTGTTTTCGTTTCGTACATCATACTAAAAAAGCAATGATTTTAATCATAAAATTACTTAAATAAGTAATATATTTCGTAATTCTAAATTCATACCGACCCAAAAGAACCACGATGATATTTGAATAGTATATGGTATGTATATACATACAAAGTACATTCGAATGTCCAAATGACAGAATGGAATTATTAATATTGATACATTCAATTAATGCAATACAACAATATGCGATACAACAATTAATAATGATACACTGAGTACTTGGCTTTAGCAGATTTTTAGTAATGTTTAATTACTTAACCTACGCACTGGGATTATTTTTTAGCATTAAATAAGTTTATATTTTTTGGGAACTAGGTAATGACAGAGGTTGTCAAAGAAAAAAATAGTAAACCCAAAATGGAATCTATCTATCAAGCAGATTTGGAATATTGTAAGCAGTGCAGTCAGTTATGCGATCCGTATGCTAAGCCAGCATTACGCTGTACTGAATGCTCCAAAAAGATTCACATAGAATGTTTAAAACGGAAAAGCGTTCCAATATCCTTTGTGGGTGATGTATTTTTTGAGTTGACTTGTTTCCACTGTAGTTCTCTCGGTGAAGAAACAGTGGCACGTAACAGAATGCCTTGGCTTAACGTGATTGTGTTAGCACTATATAACTTACGTGAGAAATCCAGCGGCATCAGTAAAAGAGGCTACTTTCATTGGAAATCCGATATAAGTACTTTCGTTGACCGTAATTGGGATTACTTATTTAAAAAAACAGTGTAAGTAGCTATATAATCATGCCAAATGTATTTGCACTAATTGGATTCTTTATTACCTTTAGGAAAAGAAAAAAAAATTGGGTTGGTACAATTTCAGGGACTCTGTCCCATTACAGTGGAATTTTTTTTAAGTCAGGAACAATAGAATTAGGAGAATCTGGATGGTGGAGGTTGATAGACAATGATCCACCCGAAGTACTTATTGCTAAAAGTAATTACAGTTCAAACAATTTTCATGTACCTCAGTCTTATGATCTTTAAGTTGAATTAGATTATTATTTGCAGATGAGAAAATGATACTGGATCGTAAAAAGCAAGTTGGTAATCAAGTAAAGTCAGCAAGCAAATTGCGAGATAGTCCGACACCATCAGAATCGAGTATATCGGTTGGAGAAGATAGTAGTTATGGATGCGAATCGGTGAAGGCTCAAGAATGCTCTGCATACTCAGAGGCATATACTCAACCAGACAAGACATTATTAGATTTTTTATTGGAGGAAGATGAGCTAAATAGTATGCATATACACAGCAAGGTATTACGAAATAAAATATCAAAGTATAAAATTACTAAAGTAGATGTATTGCTTATATTTAGACATGGAGCTGGAGGATGATATGATTTCTAATGGTCAAAGTGATACACCGTCTCTGTCTGATTTAATAAGGGACTGCCAGTATCAAACAAATAATTTCCATTTCTCGCAATTGCTGGATGACTTTGCATCAGAGTGGAGTACAACTGCGGATGCTATATCTGAAAATGATCAACCGAAAGAGGAAGAAGAGGAGCAATACGAAGAAGACAGTAACGATAGTCTGAGTTCCGTCCAAGAACAGCCACCTGTCTCTTTATTTAAGACGACGGAACGACGACCGTGGCCCTGGCAGAAGACCCATGTTATTGGTATTAAAAATATTTTGTTATAAGGTACCTAGGAACTGGATTCTTTGAATAATCAATTCTTAACTATGGTTTAGAGGAGAAAATTCCACGCATGACGCATCAAGAAGAAGCATACCTGCTGCAACAAGTTAATAAAACGTCCCTTAACTCTGCACCTACAGAGATCAGACGCTTTTACCGCAAGCTAGCTGTACGGAAGTTGAAACGAGAGTACGGTTTGCCGATATTGGATATCGACAATTTCGGATGCAAGACACAAGTACTCGACAAACGCTTAAAAGATTCTGGCAGAGTTTTGGATAGATTTTTCGGCGACGATTTGGGTTCGTTCGAACAAAGATTGCAGGGATACAACGAACCTACATCCGTGCATAGTCCGTACACAAACAGGCTTTTAAAACCGTTCATTAGAAGGGATACTACATGTCGACCGTTGTGGTTGCGGGTAATGGACGAGCTACGTGCCAAAGTCAATAAATCTAATCCTAAATGGAAATCACCGCAAACTGCGCCGATCGATTATTCTTACGTGAGGCCGCAGCACATCCCCGCGATTAACAGTCTGTGCAGTCAGTTCTTTTGGCCTGGCATTGATTGTAAGTAAACACATTAATTGCGCAACGTTTAAATACAACAGTATCGCTGATAGTTTTATGCACGTTGAAAATATATGCAAAAACGAAATGAAAAATAATAAGATCACATTCTTTCAGTGACGGAATGTTTGCAGTATCCGGACTTCAGCTGTGTAGTTTTGTACAAGAAGTTAGTTATAGGATTCGCGATTTTAGTTCCTGACGTTGGATATAATGAGGCTTACATATCATTCTTTTTAACTCGCCCCGAGTGGCGTAGAGCTGGTATAGGAACATTTATGCTTTATCATTTAATTCAAACGTGTATGGGCAAAGATGTTACGCTACACGTTTCGGCTACCAATCCCGCCTTAATATTGTACCAGAAATTCGGCTTCAAAGTCGAAGAATTCATTCAGGATTTTTACGACAAGTACATGCCTCCCAATTCGCGAGAATGCAGACACGCGCTCTTCCTACGATTAAGCCGATAAGTATTGTGAATTGCGCGCTTGTCGTGCGATTATGAAATATGCATGACCGTAACGTCATTAATTTGTCTCTCGTGATAGGTGTATTACGCAAAAAGTAATGACACTTATACAAGCAATAAATTTTTAACTTTTGTACAATAAAGTGTGTTTATGGAAACCGTTCTACAGAGATGTCTTCATTATTGAATTTAGAGAAAACAACATGAATTTAATTACGATCCCTAGTAGAATATCCTCTATTCATTAATTATCTCATAGTTAGTAATCATCGATTAGTTCAAAGTGCTCAACATCCATTAATTTTATGCAGACGTGCACTTACATGCGTAAATTCCCAATACCCATAATCACATCGACTTATCATATCTATATAAATTATTATTATCCGGCAAGGAAATATCAACTATTATGCGCGCGTCGTTCGCTAATACGAATTTGCAATTTATTTATCGTCCTATCCGAATTAAATCTTATAAAAGCCGCGCATCGATATCGGTACCGTTTCGATATATCGACGAAAGTGGAGTTACTGACGTCATCGAATGAGTGCTACGGAACTGCCGTCGACCCATTCTCGAAAGTTCCGGAAGCAACTAGAAGGAAAGTTTGTATATATGGACTGCGCAGCTTACGCGACACTTTAGTACGTGAGGAGAGGCGTTAAATGTTGTTTCGTTTGATCTGTCAGAAACAAACATTTCATCAATCTGCGTAACATTTCGAAGGGACTCTGTGAATTTTAGTGTCAATTGGATTTCCTCCATTTATCACTCTTATCACCAGGAGGAACAGAGCGGTAAGTAGTTCAACGAAAATCCCTTGAACGATAACGTCGAGGGCATACTCTGTCATATGTTCGCGGAGGGGAAAAAAATGGGCGGTCCGCAGTCGACATTCGTTCACGTACAAATTTTCATCCGTAGAATGATCCTGATAGATGAATATGCCCGTAACGGAGTTTAGGACAGCCACATCCCGTGGACACGGTGGAATTTATTTTTACGCTGTCGCCGCTCGAAATCGGTTCCACGTTTGTAGAAGCGTTCACGTTCGTCGCTTAACGCGCTCATCATTGCCAGAAATAGATATCGGCGAGATACCGTACGTAGGTGTGCGTTACAGAGCATCCATACTTTTTTTTCCCCCCGAGAATATGCGAAAAAATGGCAGATCATTAGAGATTGCCGCAAAATTGCTAGCTGTATGTCATTACTCCATTTGTATCTCTCGTGCATCGGCCGAGCGCGGCGCGTTTTGCAATTCCATGCTTTTACGAGCCTTATCCGCTGGTAAACGTGAACAAATGTAGAAAAGCGTTTTTACCGTAAAAATTGCATGCTCGTTCGATTAGCCGTTTCCTTGATCGCTAAACGCACGCGTCACGTAATTATAAGATTTGCAGCAATTGCGTTGATCGAAAGTCTACGTGCCTCTAGAAAGATTCCGACGATGAACTAAATACTACAAAACATAGTTCGTCCAATAAAGATTTCGTAGATCGCTGAAAATAGGGCAAAATGATCGCGGTATTGAATTTGTATGCAATTAAAAGAGTTGCCTTCCGCACCCGGCAAGGTACTCGGTGAAAGATGAATACGGTTCTTTGTGCAGCATGACATCGAAGTCGTACTTGAAACTTCAGAAAGAGCCGCACTTTTATGGTCACGTTGCGTTAAACGTCGTCCCCGAAACCGCCGATATAGAACATCATACGAAACTCCGAAAAACGTGTCTCGTAGTGATGCAATATTTCGTTAGAACCCTCTGCGTTATTGTTCATTAAAAAGTCGCGTTGTGATTTTGACCAAAATTCGCGAGTTCGAAGGTAAATTTGTTGCTTGAAAAGTATAAATAATGAGGTACCATACACGATAACTGTCTACAGTTTAATCGTGTAGTATACTGTATACTCATAATTGAACGATACAATCTAAAAGATATACTACAATTAATGAATCGCAGTATAGAGATAATGAAGAAAATTGAATTGTCTGCATAGAAGTATTCCTACCTAAGTTACTACCTATAGCGAAAATACATTATTTATCTTTTGCTTACAATTTTCCAGGTCGGTGACCAATGGGGAAAGATTACTACAAAATATTAGGCATAAGCAAAAGTGCTTCCGACGATGAAATCAAGAAAGCATACAGAAAATTAGCTTTGAAGTATCATCCTGATAAAAACAGGAGCGCTGGGGCAGAGGAGAAGTTCAAAGAAATAGCAGAAGCTTACGAGGTGCTGTCCGATGCCAAGAAGAGGGACGTCTACGACAAATTTGGAGAGGAGGGCCTGAAAGGAGGAGCTGGATCTGCGGGAGGAGGCGGCGGTGGAACCACATATACTTTCCACGGAGATCCAAAAGCCACCTTTGCTCAATTCTTTGGCTCTGCGAGTCCTTTCCAGGCCTTCTTTGAATTCGGGCCTCTTGGAAACCGAGGGTTCGGTTTGGCTGACGATGATATGGACATAGACGATCATATTGGCATGGGAATCGGGCCACAACGTCCAGGCCAAGCTTTCAGGTCACAATCATTCAACTTTGTCGGACCCAACTCTGGCAGAGGGGGAAATAAAGATCGTGCTCAAGACCCAGCTATTGAGCACGATTTGTACATCAGTTTAGAAGAGATTCTGCGTGGATGCACGAAGAAAATGAAGATCTCTAGGCGGGTGATCCAGCCCGATGGCACCACCAAAATGGAAGACAAAGTTCTTACAATCAACGTGAAAGCTGGATGGAAAGCGGGCACTAAGATCACCTTCCAGAAAGAGGGTGACCAAGGGCGTGGAAAAGTTCCAGCTGATATTGTTTTCATCATCAGGGATAAACCACATTCGCAATTCAGAAGGGAAGGGAGCGATATAAGATACACTTGCAAGCTGAGCTTAAAACAAGCCTTATGCGGTACTGTCATTGATGTTCCTACGCTTACCGGTGAAAAGATCAAGTTAAACCTGACGAGAGAAATTGTAAAACCGAATATGGTGAAGAGAATTCAAGGCCATGGCCTACCATTTCCAAAGGAACCATCAAGGAAAGGAGACCTCCT
The DNA here is from genome assembly GCA_023838395.1 of Holcopasites calliopsidis. Classification (NCBI taxonomy): domain Eukaryota; kingdom Metazoa; phylum Arthropoda; class Insecta; order Hymenoptera; family Apidae; genus Holcopasites; species Holcopasites calliopsidis. Next base: position 585,587 of record JALHAQ010000026.1, read on the forward strand.
CGTCTCGTTCGACATCAAATTCCCTGAAACGTTGTCGCAAGACGCAAAGGATATACTGTACGACACTCTGCCGAATTGAGCGGGCAAGAGCGACGAAGAACAACGCATGGATAATTGTCATCGTAACGACAGTCCTCTAATCGTCCAAACCGACGAGATTAAAGACTCGTGTACGTTCTAGTACATAATATGCGTGGTTAGAGAGCTGTGAAGAAATATTTGTTAAGACCGAAGCGAGTAATAATTTTATCCGAAAGCTAGGAAAATGTGATTTTTCCATTAGTCAAATGTAAAAATAAAAGAGAATCAGTTTTTCATTTCGGTTCAAGCCGGCTTGGTTTCGTTAAAATTCGAAATGAAAAAAGGATAGAAATGCTTTGTAGTAATGGTACAGTGGAATGTACGTTGCCTTTACACGCGGAAGAAATTGATCCTAAAATAACGACTAAGATCGAATATGTTATATTAAGTTATATGATTTAACAGCGAAAGTATGTTCCAGCGAGCGATACTGTATGAATGCTAATTTTGTTCATTCTGTACATTTAGAGTATGTGTTGTGTATACATATGATGTATGCATTGGATAAATGAGAGCGTATTTGGTCCATGGTGCATGGCCTGTAAGTATTGCCTGTACAGTATAAATGCGTATGTGGTGCGTATGATTTGTATGAGCCATACTGTTGCGAAAGTATGACAAATTGATCCACCGTTATTGTGTTCAAGTTTTCATCTTCGTTTCACTATTACATTTCCCTTTATTTACGTAATATATAGATTCAATTTGTCTTCGTCTCTTAAATCAATTTGAAAGGCCAAAAAGAAGTGAACCACAAATTTCATACCTTTCGTCTTAACACAATGATCAGTGGAATTGTTTGTCATATGAGAGCAGAGACGTGCGTGCAAAAGGAAATATTTGTAATATCGAGCCGATTGTTTTCTTATGTAATGCGTCTTTTTAATTTTAATGGTTGGTTAATTATTTGTACGCTAAAATAATATCGATACAATTAAGCAACACGATTCTGTATTTTTATTCGATCCTTTTGTCTCACGATTCGCTCCTACGCTGGATATAACATCGGGACACTCCCAAAATAGACCGCGAAGTAGGTGACGTCACCGTTCTATCTCTCGAGATAGTTTCATACACAAATGCGTGTCGAAACAGTAGAATTCGGTATAAATAAGTACGTATTCCCAGTTTTCTTTTGATAAAAAATTATGAGCTTTTAAAATTACTTTTTTTATCACAAAAGTCAGTCGCAATTTTTAAAGATTTCGATTCAGAGGCAGATATTTTTATAAGATCAAAATAATAGCTTGGAAAGGAAGTGTAGAAGACACCAAATATGTTTGCAAACGCAACGCGATCCTTGCTTTACTTTTTCATCCGATACCGCGACTCGAGAACCGCCACTTTCGGTGGTTCCAATTCTATATAATCTTTATCGATCCACTCGTCCTCCTCTGGCAGAAACCCAATACCGTGTGAGAGTGAGGTCAACAGGGGTAGTCCATCGGTGCCCAAGCTCAGATACTTTATCACCTCATCGTCAAGTCGAAGCCCTCCGGCGTGAGCGTTCTGAGGGCCGAACTCTACGTCGTCGTCCTGACGATTTTTCAGCAACGCTTTCTCGAAACGAAAACGTTCTGGCAGACAGTGGTGTTGGCGACAAAAATAATTTTGTCCCTCCTCGGCGTGGCACCATGTCCCATCCGGAAAGTATGGGTCAAGGCCAAGGTCGTTTAATTCCACGCGCGGCGTGTAATAAGATGCTATGTCTTTTCGCCGACAGAATATAGCGCAGGCCATCCATGGCCTTTCAGGCTCGTGAGGCGCCTGCAACCCGCCACCCTTGCCGTCCAATTCTGGCAGTCTTTCGCTGAACTCGCCACACCTTAATGTCGCGAACTCCTCGATGCTCTTGCGTTTCTTCTTGCACAGATTATCGTCCCTGCATAGCACCACGTCGTAGTGCAATCCTTGGCAACCGCTTTCTGTGTTCCTCGGCGTCGGTCTGTTGCAAAATCGTTGATTGGTCTGGGCACCGGTAGACTTCATCAAACATCCGCTTTTACACGGGCCCCTCTTCCAATCGCTCCATCCTCCCGGTTCGACGGAAGGTTTATTCGGGCCGGGGTATATTTGCAGGGCATTTTTGCATTCACCGCCTCGACACTCTTTTCCTGGTGCACAGTAGGTTCCGTCCAGCGCCGGTCCGGCGAAGTAGTAACCGCTTCTGTGAGGTGTCCTGCACTGCAGAGATTCGCAGGCATCGTGGAATGTGGCCACGCTGGCGTCCTTGTCACGGAGGAGGACCTCGCACTGCCTCTTGGCGGTCCATTCTCTTCCGGGCAGATTGAAGTATCGGGTGTGATCCAGACGATTGGTTGGCGGAGAAGTCGGTTTATCCCTGATACACGGTTTCATGTACGAAAGCTTGCGCGCTACGTCTCGACTGCATTCCGACCAAATGGTCTCACCATGGGTGCCTCTGCTGGGGGACATTATGTAGCCATCCTTGGGGCACGAGTTTCCGGTGGAATCGTGATGCATTCCTAAACTTTTCACGGAGAAATTGTTAACGCAAATTGACTGGGGCGATCTCCTCGAATAATTTCATAAAGGGAGTGATTCGATTCTTCTGATACTACAGGTTTTATTAGTATACCTACTTATGTCCTATTTCATGCGCGGCTATGTACACCGATGTAAACCCAGCCGATGGAAACGGTTTGCCGAACTGATTCGTGGCGCCTAATTCAGCGATCACGCAAGAGTAATCTTCGATGCATAGCCCACCTACCACCGCCAGCCCCATCGTGGCACTGTTCTTTTGTCCTGCCTCCACGGCGTAGAAGTCCAGACCGGAAACGTACAGACCCATGTCCCAGTGATTCGGATGGAATTCATCGGGATTCTTCCTCTTCGCGTACTTGCAGAACGAATCCAGCAACTTCCCCCGTTCCCCATCGTGATGCGGTAGATCGCGAGGCTGTTTCTGCATAATATCCAATCGCACCAGAGAAATGTCGACGGTAGCACCTAAACTTGGATGATGGTACACGGCTTGCACGCCGTTCACATAGGCCAGCAACATGTCGCGAATGTCCTCGTCCTTTCTGTCGAAGAGGGGCGAGAAGAGATTGTAGCCAGCTTCGTCGAAGAACAATGCCAGTTCCAACGTCAAGACATCGTTCGCGTTGTTTTTGTTAAGATTCTCGAGCAAATCCTTGCTCCAACTTTCTTCTGTTAATTCATTGTAAGTTCGAGTACGATGCTTTGGCCGGTTTTCGAAAAATGTCAGAGGACTATAAGCGCGTTTGATGATGTGGGGCTCTCCCAGCGTTTCTGAACGTTGTTTGATAAAATGATCGAAAAGCGAGACTTCCACACTCCGAAGCGGCGTGATCTCTAACGTAGCGTTTTGTAGAAAGACCAGACCATGCTGCGACGAGAAGGGATACCATTTTATCAAATTTCTTTCCAACGGCTTTGAGTTATATGATACTGACCACTCCGCGTTCTCCACAGAGGCTTACTGCAGCGGAACTGAAATCATTCCTGTGGAGGTAATGGCAAGAGATGGATTTACCAAGTTCTGGTAGCTCTGTCGAAGTGTCTTTGTCGATGTGTTTCCAAGCTTGAAAATTAGGCGCGGTGATCTTGTCGTTCCTGCGTAACGTTAGATCAACCGACTGATCGAAAGCTTCGAAGCTTAGAGGCACCTGCAATTTATTAAATAAATCATCTACCCTGCACTGAATTGGTTTCCATAAAAAAGAAAATAGTTTTCCCTTGAAACGGTTCGACGACTACCTCAACGTTGTCTTCCGCGTTCCACAATGGCAATAAAACAATCTCAATGTCGTCCGTAGCCCGGCCATGTGTTAGGCGGAATAAAAGTAGTAGAACAGTTTCTAACACGAAGGCCATAGTGCACGTAACGAATCTCAAGTTCAAGTACTTAGCGGAACGACAAACTTGTTCTTATATACGCGTGTGGGTGCACGCGATTGAGCGAAACCCGTATACCGTTTATCATTGCTAAAACATGTGCAGAATAAAGATGCATGCTGGCACCTGTATTGCAAATGTCGTTGACACTGAGATCTGAATGAATTACATAACAATAATAATGCAGTTTTACATTGGTATCGCGATGCACAGGAAACGGAATTCACAGGATAAATGTTTTTTTTTTGCTGCGAATCCCGTATTCCCACACGAGTTACACGTATACACCTGGTGATAGCGAAGGACATATATTTTTTTTGTGCTCTGCATGAATGTGGTAACAGCATTGGAGCGATTAAAAATTTAATAAATCGAGATAAAAATGTGGTATATTTCAATACATTGTTTTCTCGATGTACAAAACAGATACTGTATGAAATATAATCTGTTCAGGTAGAAATTTGTACTCTGTTGCATTCGATCTACAGATACTGTTTACACATCTGCTCCTCTCGGTCCTATTAAGTTTTATTGCGATCATTCTATTGTATATTCTGTATATCTCAAACCGCTGTTCGCTCACGCAGCTAGTCAATGAAATATCCTACTGAGCTTGTCCTTTCGTTTACAACAAGTGTATCACTGTTATTCCATAGACAATGATTAACATAATTGTGGGAACAGTGTAATAAGCTTTTCCTAAAAATGCGCATTCTATGCTGTTTCCTTGCCGATTTCACAACGCCGAAAAAATATCGGGCGGAAATGGTAACAACGTGACTCGTAAGATACATTCTTTAATCGTGGAAGCGGTAGATGTACCACTTTGTGAGTGATAGGTGGGAATGAAAGAGATGTTATGCTTGTTACAAAAACCTTAGTATTAAAATATTTCAATAAAAACAATAAATAATAATCATGATCAATAATAAAATTAATAGATCGGCAGTGTATACAACATGCTAAATGTGGCAGGTGCCTACATTGTTATTTAATTATATCATATTAATGTATAAGGGGATTATTAAATAATTCATACGGCGATCGATCGATTTGTTTCCTTCTGCTATTCTTCCTTTTTTACAATTCAATTTACGATAGTTGCCCCATTCCGTTTTCCTCTTTATACAATTCTCCGCATTATATTTACGACACAGTGACTAAAAAATCATTTATACGATGTAGTGGCGCGTTTACTTTCGCACTTTCTTTTTTTCTTTTTCTTCTTTTTTTTTTGAAAGGTACGCCGCAATTTTATTTACAACTCGAAACACGAATTCACCCAGCAATATTTACTTTCCAGTCCGACCAAAATGTTGCTGGGAAACGTATTTTTCCTATTCAACCTTCGCAGAGAGAGAGAGAGAGAGAGAGAGAGCTATTGTTCTTTGGACTACTCTGCACAATCTTACAAATCAGTGAAAAATTTGTGCCAAAAAACAAATGCGAAAAATAAAAGAATGATGAATTAAATTTAACTCCTGGTTAGTGAAATGACTATTCGTTAGCTGTCTGCCGTCATACTGATTTATATAAAACGACAGTGAACACTTCGATACTGTATCCTCCGGAAACGATCGGTGGATACGGGAGCCGCGTATAAAATTTGCAGCGAATATTTGCTACGAACACACGTAGGTATTGGTGGCTTCTTTCTTTTTCCATTTGTCAGCTAATTATGCTAGCGTTGCAACGTCCATGACATGCGGTACATTCTTTACACAACACTTTTTCTTTTTGCCCTACTAAAAATTTTACATGTAACAGACATGTACCAGAATTATAGACGTCGCATTTACAAATCGGTCTATATCTTCCTGTTTCTTTTCTGCAGGAATATATAATCTCTATGGTATCAGCATATATTTACGACGGCAAATACATTCTCACCGTACATATCGTGTATCAAACTGATAATGATTATCCTCTAAACTATTTTTTTTTGTTTCCGTTCATGAAAAAATGTTTGCTAATACTACGTTGAAATATTTACCAGTGAGTAATGTATAAACAGTGTTTTCCCTTCACGTACTTCCGTACTTGTTTGAAATATACGCGCATGTACACAGCTAAATATTAAATAGATTTTCACGATCGAAATGTTAACTTCAATTTCGCAGTTCATTTAAGCATCACACTATCAAGTCCTCCGTTAAATAAATACACGTACTAACGATAATGAAGTGTATACAAAAGAAAAACAAAACAAATTATCCTTTCCTTCACGAAGAAAAAATAAACTCAAATACAAGAACCGTACCTTGCATTCGTATTAAAATATAACATGCAATGTACTGCAATGTTGTATAAATCTCAAAATAATGAAGAATTAACCATCGCACTACGAAAAGAAGAGATAGAGATAACACTTCTACCGACGAGAACGAAACGATACATCGACGACTAAGAACCGCGATGTGTTCACGTTCAAATTCGGCTCCGCGAACACAGCAGCCGTGTAACAGAGAACCCGGGTAAAAAGCTTAATACACTCGTCTTCTAGTGTAGACTGTATAAAAAGTCGATTACGATTGTTCGTCATTCGAAGGCCACTGTCCTGAATGATTCCAATCCCAATCCTTCCCCTTAGGACGAAACTTACTGGTGCTACCAGAGTTGTTCCAGTCTCTGTGAAAAAACTTTTTCTTAAAATGATGCCGCTCCGGATCCGGTTGACGCTGATACTTCAGAGGCACCGAGGATGACGTGCTGTTACTGCTGCTGCTACTGCTACTCGTGCTACTACTGTTGGAGGGATTCGGTGGACGAGGGCTGGTCGGCGAAGGTGTACGCGGTGGACCGAGCGCCTCGTCCGGCGACGGTATCACCGGCGGTGGTCCCGTCACGGTGCTATCCGATCCTAAACCGCTGTCGGGACTCGTGTTCACGCCCTCCGTCGATCGTCTTCGCTTGTCCAGCTCCGTAGACGCAAACGCGACCAGTCTATCGAATCCAGAACTGATACGATCTTGCCAATCCGCCTCTCCGTCTGAAAAATGGGTGCCTCTTAGTCCGACGCAAAACGATTATATGCATTGCAATATGGTACAATACCATTTTCATAAAAATAAGCCAATAACCCTTGTCAATAGCGGTGGTATAATGTATGTTTCGTATTTTTGTAATTGTTACTTTGTCATTTTCTTTCTTTCTTTTTTTTAATGAGTTTATCTCGATAAACGTGTAATACATGTATGTTTGCACGTGTTTCTGGTAGAAAAATATCATTTGTATAGTGTGCACTGATAGTAAAATGAATTTCTGCAAATAGTGTGCAAAGGGTTGTTGTATACTTGAGACACAGTTGTTGAAGAAAGTAGGATAGTAACAAAGATTAAGCGCCGTAAGTAATCTGAGTTTACAAACATTCGCCATTAGTACAAATGCGATTTATTTTTGCGTGTAAGGCAGTTTTATTATGCCATTGCATGACTAGGTATCGTGTTTATATGCTATGTACAATACCTTGTAGTATTCTCTTCGTTTTACTCTTGCACAACTGAAATAATTAACGAAGAAATTTCTACATCGCATTCATGCAGGAAATCATGCACCAAAAACTACATAAAACCCACTAAGGGTACGCTATTTTAACATGCTTCTTCTGTCCTTACGCTTTTTCTCGATATGCACGAGTAGGCTGTAAACGTGAAACGATCTGCATTACTTCATTAAACCTTTGAGTCTGGCTTATTTTCATGGAAATATTTTTGTATAAACATTTGATATATTTTATTGACTGCATTTGTGGATCAAAATGTTAAAAGAATTACAATTTCTTTCTGTCGATTTATTAGATGGCCGTACAATAATGATAATAAAAAGAATTTTTGAACAACCCCTGTGGGATAACTCACCAGCAACCACGAACCAACCCACAGGCAGCCGTAACTTTTTCATTTCTCCTTCTGAACGTGTCTCAATCTCTAATAAAACAAGCTTCAAGGGTTGTGAATGAGATTGAGTACGTGAGAGACAGATCTAACCAACATACAGCTACAGTGCATCTAACAAATACAGCAAACAACAACAAAAATAAATATAAATAAAGATAAAAAAAGTACCAGCTCCATAAGATAAGGTTGAACCATAGATAATGATAATTAAATCATTAGTGCGTATATAAAGTCTAATTAAAAGGTGCGTAGCGGAAACTAATATAACAGTATTTGGGGAAAAAGGTAAAGCAGAGGCGTTTAGTAAAAAGTATGAAAGAGTGCTTTAACAGCAGGGCAAATATAAATCATACATCTAGTGGGAGCGGGATCAAAATGCTAATATGTAGTAGAATACAAAAGAGAGGTTTCTACATCAAGATAATCGTCTTTTCTATTTTATAGTCGAGTTGGTAATTTGTATATGTTGTAAATAGTGTTGTATCTACAGAGAGTAGTTTGGTTTATTAATGGAAATAAATTCTGAAAAGAATACTTTATACATGTTTCTAGATATTAAAAAAAAAATCTGTAAATTGCTTCTCTGCTGAACCAATGTAGAAAGTATTCATATCAATTTGGATATTTACATTCCAAAAAGTCTTCTAGCCTAATGCTTCTATACGACGCGTATTAAAAAATGGAAGATTATGAGATACTCTTACCGTCATCGCCGATACCGTTTCGTTGTCTCTGCGTGGTCATTTGGGGTTCATCGACTAGCGGCGTAGACGTATTGGAGTGCGGTTCTACGAGGGGGCTTAACGGAGCTCCACTTGTGCTTACTGATGATACGACTGCCTCCGTTTTTACTGACATCGAAGGCTGTGATTGACAAACGGCCGTAATTATACCGTTCGTTGTCGCACTGCCATTACTGTTACTATTGGTTGCATATCGAGGATACGGTTGAAATCTATCGCAATAAGAATACACGTTAGAGCACAGGTGAATCGCAAACAGGAATTGAGCAGAAAACATGTGTTAAAGCGCATATGAAATACCTTCTACTAGTAGAGAGCATTGGCTCGGCTTTTGTATTGTGATTATTCAATATACGGGCATGTAGAGATGCAGCTAATCCTTCTACCGGTAAAAGTTCACCGTTCGGTGTTGCTTGAGACGAATGTAATGACGGTGGCGGATGATTTTGCGCTAGTGACTGAGGATTGTCAGAGAAATACGATTCGTGATATGGTTTGATATCTGCGCGGGGTAACTGCACTGGTGTGTATCTAAATCAGAAAAAGCATATAAAGTATAACACGAAAATACAATTGCATTAGACAAATGTTATACAATTACCTTTGCGGTTGTGTAACTGGGGTGAATAACACGGATGATCTTGAGGTGGCGGTAGGAGTACCAGTTGAGACAGCAGAAGAAGTTGGAGCGTAGCTCGCAACATGTGCCAGGGTTGACAAGCCAGCGTCACCCTCCGCGCTGGCTGGTCTACTAATAGGAGAATATACAGTTTCCGGCCTAATTATCGCACTCATATCGACAGCCGCATTTATTATAGATTGATTAGATATTTCTAACGTTCTCTCGATCTCCCCGCTGACCAAATCACCAATAGTTCGAGTACCAAGCAGCCCATTCCCTCCCGCTACAATACGATTGTCGTGGCTCGATTGCCTGGAGTCTACTGTTGACCTATCAGATGGTGTTAAATGCGAAGAAAGGCGCTCTTGCGAGAGATGACGACGAAGTGCTAACTTAGCAGGCGAAACCTATAAAGATGTTTAAAAAATATATACTCCACACCTTAATATTATGTGTATAATAATCATTCGCGTGCTGTCTTCATCGTAAAATTACCTGTGTATAATCTGGTGTAGAAACATTTTGCGGTAACGCAATACGTTTCCTATCCGGTTCAGTCTGATTTTGTAATTGTACCTGTAGTTGCATCTGTTGTTGCTGCTTACTTCTATTTTGTTGATCTTCGTTCAAGACACTTGTAATAATACTCTTTAACCTATCCTCGAAATTCGCAACTCTGGGGGGTTCCTGAGTTCTATTTACCGTCTCCTTATTATTTGCTTGCGACTGTGAGCATGAAATGGATGACGGAGTGGTAGAAAAACTGAGAGATGCTTGTGGCAGTCTGGTTCTAGAGTTGCTACTGGTACTAGTATTTTGCCTATTTAATATTCGGCCAGCTTCTATTTGCCTGCCGGTCTCTAAAATCTTTTGCGCCAATATCTCTGGATTATTTTCCTGTATCTTTCCAATGTCTGGAACATCGGGCCACTCCTGCGATCTAGACCGTCCTTCCCTATTCTTTCGCGACGATCCACTTTTTCCGTTCTGTTGTTGATGATGGTGCGGATTTTGAGAATGCTTAGCGCCTACGGATTCTCGTTGCTGTTGAGCCATTGCAGCAACTTGCTTTTCACTGCTCACCCTTTCCAATACATTTAATTCGTGCTCCAATTTCGATACCTATAAATTTATTAATTTCCGTAAATATTACAATAATTTAAACGTATCGTATAAAACAATAATGGAGGACGACCAACCTGACAGTGTAGTCTTTTGCGTTGAGACAGAGTCGCGGAAATTTCTTTTAATATATAATCCTGAGTCAATGGCTGCGGTGCATTCGATATACCATTCGGGTTTGTGAGGCTACTATATTTCTCCTGCAATTCTTGATGCCTCAGTGCAGTTAATCTTGACTGTTCATTTTCCATCGACGCAACTTGAGCTTGCAATTTGCTTGCTTTAGCCTGCAGCTGCTTATGTCTAAGAACTATTTCCTTGGCCTTCGTAAGTAAATCTCCGGGCGATGTTGCATTTATACCCAACTCGGTCATGCGTGCTTTCAAAAGGGCTACACTGTCGTCGATTAGTACTTTTATTTGTTTCTCTAGCTGCGCCGCTCTCGATTGCAACTTTGAGTTCCGTTCCCTTTCTTTTGCAATGTCTGCGTTAACTGATACTCTGTACGCGGGAGTTCTCATCGATTCTAGCATGAGCATGAATTGGTCCCTAGATACACAAAAGTACGCTTGTGTAAAAGCTCTTTCGATACCCACGCCTAACATTACGCTGAACAAACGTACCTGTACATGTCCAAAAGTATCTGCAATGCATATGGAGTGGCGGACGGAGCTGGCGGTATACTGAGTTCTTCGTGCACAGAGGTGGAATGTGACTGTAACGAAAGGGATAACGAAGACAGCTGTTGATCCACGCAGCCAGGTGCAGGTGGTGGTTTCTTCCCTAAAGCTTGAGGAGATGTACTAAGTAACGTTTGACTATGCAGCAGGTCCAGACCAGAAATATTAATCGCTTTCTTCGGCTTAGATTTCTTCACGCCTCGCCCTCTCTGCCTGCCTCTGGCCGGAGGCCTTGTTATGCCATTCGATTTCCTATTCAATTTCCTACGAATCTTATTTGGCTGACGACGACTTTTAATATTTCCATCGTCCGCGTCCGAATCGCTATTCGTTCCCAGTTGCTCCGAATGATTCGGACTTTCTAACTGTCTCGAAAGATCTCGTTTAGCTCTGTCACCTCTCTCGCCCCTATTTGTTACCTTATTACTACTGCTGGCAGTGTTATTTATCACAGAATCAGAATTTTCATCGCCACCTTGCTTATTATTCTTTAAACGATGGAAGTAACGTTCTAGTTTCGTACGATCTATTACGTGTAAGTAATAAGACACTGGTTTACCAGTCCACGAGACAGAGCCCTTTAATGGTGACATTTCAGAGACATGCATTATTGTACCAATATCTGTAAATAAACAGCATACGTTAACAGGCCTTCCTTACCATATGTTTATCCCCAATTTCAAAATCGAAATACTTTACCACTAAGATTTCGGTCTGTTATGCGGAAGTTCAAGGGGCAAAAGGATTTCGACGATACGATGCGTGCACCATCACGCAGATCAGCGAATCTTTCTTTCAACTGATGATCCACGGTTGGGCCAAATGCGAAATTATTAACAAAAACTATTGTAGCTCCGGTAATGCTTTCACGATGTTCATCAGCTAAAAAATCGCCCTTTACCAAACGATATTCGCCGCATCTCTTGCCATACCAATTCAACCATTTACGGAAGTTTACTTCCATACTCTAATGTTCGACAGAAATAAGAGCACTTGTATATACACAAACTCGTTAATAGCTGAGCAATATTGTTTCAAAGTCTCATCCAAATCATTATGCTTACCTGTGCATATTTGGATGGTACATCTGCTCTTTCAACGCCGATGCAAATTTTACATAAAGTAGCAGCAGCCATTTGAAGAACTACCTGCCCAACGCCAGAGCCCAAGTCAACAAAGACATCGTCGTCTGTTATGTCGATCTGATCTATCATTTGACACACAAGCTCATAACTTGTTTCTCCGTACACCTCTGGCGAAAAGGGCTCATACTGATTTAACTTGTCTGGTTCCACTACCGCTTGATTATACGTTTGCTGAAGTATATGTTTTAATAAGCCGCGGCTTGGTCTCTTATTTAGCCTCTGAGATGGTAAACTAGTGCCCTTTTCCTATATCACAATTATTTTGAAGCATTAAGTACAATGCTACATAAGGGAAAGTAATTGCCTGTTTTGTCTAACGTATTTACTTACCAATTGAACTAAACTATCAATAGCCCTATTGAATCTGTCGCACAAGTTTTTCATACTTTCATAATCCCTTGTGTCATAGTTACACAAAATGTTATTCTCTAGCGGTAATTTCAGGTCTGGCAAATCCTCGCACACCCACCGCATTGTTTCAACAACATCCAGTGCACCATCATGACGATCCTACAATTAATGAAATCTTTGAACCAAATGATGCATTAATTTAACAAACATTGTTTGAAAGTCTGTTCTTCCAGTTATTCAATGTTTTTCTTCAATTGTGTACACTGCACCTTCCACACAATTCAAATTGCTTTATCACAGGTCAATATTTTGGAAAGCGCAATAAAAGTTTGTACCTTAAATATATTTTATAGAACTGAGTTCTAAGGCAGGTATTGTACACACTGGGAAATTTCTATGCTAATAAACATTTATGGCATGCCATAAAGCATACCTTCCACTTCTTGACATTTTTTACCATCATAAATCACTACCCTTGGGTTTACTATCGCAATGCAGACTTCTTTAAATAAGAATTACAGTGTAGGCATGTATTTCAAGGTGGATAATAAATGTTTTTAGAATTGTAAGTCAAGGATATTACAACTATAAAAATTATAAATAAATATGTAATCAATTCATGTGAAATATTTGCATCTTTACGTGAATAATTCCGTGTTGCTAATAAAACATAATGTGCAGTAGTCTTAGTGCACTAAAAAATTGTTCAATGATAGAATTAATTTACAAATAAATAAAAAAAAATAGAAAAACTAGAGGATAGCAGCGTTCCCAACTCGTATACATACACGCGTACACACGATGCGCGGTGTGTAATCAAAGGTTGTGCGCATAAATATAGTTATTAATAATCACCCGACACGGAAAGCACGAGTGTTCGAGATATTGTACGATCCTGCAGCGAGATAAACGCGGCAACGTGACAAAATAACAGAGCAAGGCAGTTGCGTCGATACGTACGATCAGCTGTGAGAATGCAAAATAAACCGACAGGTCGTACGGTAGTTTTTCATACGGAGTTTAATACATTTTCACACGGTGTTATGTCAAGTACATAAATTGAATAAATTCACTTACAGATCCAGATCCGGAGGTGAGGGGCCATTGATAGACGATCGGTTCTGCTCCGGCTGGCGAGTGCAGGCGTAGCTCCATTTTAGCAGGGCCGTCGTCCTCGTCCCCGTCGTCGTCGCCCTCCACTTCTTTGGCAAAGCGTTTCCTTCGAAGGCCCAGCTCAGGATCGCGTGACGTAACCACACGAGATTAACGCCGTTCCCGGTGGAGAATCGGTGGTCGCTCGTCCTGCCCGCACTAGGACACTACCACCACGTAGACGACGCTTGCGGACCCCCCCGCTCCGCAGTTACTTGCCCGAACATGAAAAAACACGAAGGGCCACCTTCAGCGACCGTCAACGAACGGAGACAGGCGACCACCTCAATGGCGAGCATCCAACTTCGACGCGACGATGGGGAGTGCGAATGAGGCACGCCAAAACGGCCTCCAGGAATACAGAACACGAGGCGCACAACAGAAAAACACTGACAGACTATTGTGCTGCCCGAGAAACGGTTTGGGGGGGGATGACGACATCAAAACATGGCGTCATGCCTCTTCCTTCTACCGTATCGTGCTCGTGCGGCAGCACATCCGGGTGTTCCGCGCCAATTGCGCTACCGCGCATGCGCCTCGGCAACCGTTGAACTTTCGACCGCGGATGCAACTTTCTTGTTCGGTTATTATTTCACAATTTTTTTAAATGTCTTTTTGCATATATGATTTTTTTTCTTTAGGAAAGTAGATTAGCTAGAAATTATATAAATTATCAACGAGATCAATAAATATAGAGGTTACATGAAAATATTACTTTGGATATGCATCACGCTGTGATGTAACAAATCTAATATTGTCCTTAAAATGATAAAAAATCCAATTAATGGAAGAAATAGAATGTCAACCGCAGGCACCCTTTATAATTTGCTTTTCCTATATATAGCATTTTGCTCTTTTAAATAGAAAACTAACACATGAATGTATAGGAGGGAAAATACCGATATCGATATTTCTCGAAGCGCAATTACATCTGCATGATGACCTATTGGTAGAACATGGCATTTGTCACGTAGGCAGTCGTACGCATGGATCAGTGTAGCTGTAGATGGAATGCACTCAACTGTACGCATGCAACTTAAGGTCGTCGTACCGTAGTTGTTGCATATTAAACCAGACGGAACTTCCGAAACACGTTTAACAAGATTTTTTTTTTTATATAGAACTTGTACAAACAAGTTGTATTGAATATTGAGTAGGAGTTCATAGTGTTCGTAAAATCTTAATACAGACAGATGCACTTGATGTGTGAACTCCTGTATGAGTGTATCGTCCAATGTTTTGATACACCTTACGGAACTTATAAGAACTAAAAAGTACAGTTACCACTGAATGACGTGTTACGATTATCCCTTGACTGTAAATTGTAAATATATTGGAAATAGGTTAATTAGATAACATAATAAACGAGTAGCCATGTCGGACGAATTGAAAATTGATCACCGTGCGAAAAAACGGATCAAAGAGGTTAAACGGAAGGCAAGGCCAGGTAAACATGCCATAACCTAATTCCAAACCTATACCATTGACGTGATGATGATGCTGGGCGCAAATAATTTTGAAAAACCAATTGTTCTTCAGAAATTATTTTATATTACTAGTATGACTAGAAGTAATCGTAACAACGTTTCTCTTCTCGTGACGATCGTCGTTGTAAACTGAATTTGGAATACGTGAATAGCAAGATCGAACCGTCTTTGCCGACCTTGGATGATGTAACGCCAAATTTGCTGAAAGTATTACGATAATATTATAATACAATGCACTTACACGTAAACAATCTTACTGTCTCAAACTTTTGTATAAGCATTAAATGGTATTTATTGTATAATCCGAGTAATACGTAAAAATGTTGTTAACAAAGTCTTCGTTGTTTATACAATATACATTATTATTTTTGTATTACTAAACTGTTTCAGTTTTTAAAGACAATATTTTCTTCTCACTCATAATAAGTATTTTTTCTAGAGCTTGCTGATAAAGCAGCTTGGACGCAACATGGCTACAATAAAAAGTTTGAATCATTTTGGAATTTTACGGACAATGTGGACCGTATCGAAGAATCCAAAGTGTCTGCAGAAGAGTTTATAGAGAAATATGAGAAACCTTACAAACCTGTGATAATACAAGGTGTTCAAAATGGTTGGAAGGCCCAATATAAATGGACTATAGAGGTATACGATTATCAAAATTACAGTTGCATATTGCATTAATGGACCAACTATTGATAATAATTTTTTGCTACGAAATGCAGAGGTTAATAAAGAAGTACAGAAATCAAAAATTTAAATGCGGCGAAGATAATGAAGGATATAGTGTAAAAATGAAGATGAAGTACTATGTACGCTATATGCTTAATAACGAAGACGATTCGCCTTTGTATATCTTTGATAGTTCCTTTGGTGAGCACCCTAGACGAAAAAAATTGTTAGAGGATTATGTTATTCCGAAATATTTCCGCGACGACCTTTTCCAATATGCCGGCGAGCACAGAAGACCGCCATACCGCTGGTTTGTTATGGGACCTGCAAGGTCTGGTAAGTATTTCGATAATGTTCGAAAAGTAAGAAATAATAATGTTAACCATCTGAGAAATAAATATGTAACTCCTCTGTTGGAACGATTATTTTAGAACGCGTTATGAATAAGTAATGTAAATACGGTACATAGTAATGTAAATACAGGTACAGGCATACATATAGACCCGCTAGGAACCAGTGCCTGGAACGCGCTGATTTCTGGGCATAAACGTTGGTGCCTATTTCCTACACACACTCCTCGAGAACTTCTTAAAGTATCAGCAGCGGAGGGCGGTAAACAAAGGGACGAAGCTATTACATGGTTTTCCGTTATATATCCACGTACAAAACTGCCCACCTGGCCACAAGATTGTCTACCGATAGAAATTTTACAGAAACCCGGCGAAACTGTCTTCGTTCCCGGTGGATGGTGGCATGTAGTTTTAAATCTCGATGAAACTATAGCTGTTACTCAAAACTTTTGCTCTCGTACGAACTTTCCAGTAGTATGGCACAAAACGGTGAAGATTTAAATATAAAGAAGTACATATATTTTTATATATGTGCTGTATATCTGAAAAAATATGTTTCTTTTTATCGTAGGTGCGAGGGAGACCAAAATTATCGCGCAAATGGTTAAAGGTACTCAGGGATAAAGAACCAGAATTAGCAGCACTTGCCGAAACTATAGACGTAAAAGAGGATACAGGTGTTGCCAGTGACTCTTCCAGTGGCTCATCGAGCAGTTCTTCGAGCAGTAGCAGTAGTAGTCAATCGGACGATAGCGCGGACGATAGTGGCCAAGAATCATTGACAACACACAAGAAGAAGAAGAGGTATATGTTCAGCTTTCTTTTACTCTACGTGCTAAAATAAAATCATTTAGTTTCCTAGTCCATTTATTTTTTATAGCTCTAAATATAATTAGACATAATACTGTTTTTTGTTCGATTTTTAGAAGAAAACTGAATAACAGCCAGCCCTGACAATATCAAGCATTTGGGACCTACAGAGACCTCAGACTGTACAGTATTAATCAACAATTATTGTTTGTACTAAGAGTAAATATTCTAATTATTACCACCTTCATGTTCATAATAAAATAAATGCTAGATAATACCAAGTTTGTTCTTATTACGCAAAATCTATTTAAACTCTGTGCTTGACTGACGATAATGCACTTAATTTTTGCTGAAGTTTCTTTTTAATATATATCTTTGGACTATATATTTCTAATATGCTATAAGAAATACGTTTGTTATCTTAAAATTGGTGTTTATAAATTCTATACGCGTTAAACGTTTATATCGATTAAGGCAGCATACGCAAAACGTAAAATTATAAGATAGTTAAGAATAAAAAGATATCGGTATGTTGCGAAACGTAAGGTATCAAAGTCAGCAAGCAACGAGTTAGGTGCATCATCGTTACAGAAATCTTTGTGGTCGTTATCGCTATTGTTGTATAAATTAACACAAATTAACAAATAAATTAAAAGAAATTGTATAGTTACGAAATAAATACAATTCTCCCAATGGGTGCATGTATTAGTTTTTCAACGAATTGCTTCTCTGGAAAGTTCTTGCGTCTCTCTTATAGTAGCTCCACAGCCTCACTGTTCCGTCACTTCACGCCGACACGGTGGCCATGCAAAGCACCAAATTGGAGTGTAAACAACATAGAAGCAAAGTAACACAAAAAATTAAATTCAGTTCACAATACAGATTCATAGTTAGTACAAAAGTATTATTCCCTACTTCATTCAGAACACAAATGTCATACATTGATTACATTTACAATTGCAACCACACAAGTATTAAATTTTTGCTAAAAAAACTTGCAAAAATATATATATATATACAAAGCATTTACTTCTTACACACAACTGTGAGAACAAGAGTTGAGATCAGGAAAAAATATGGAACTTAAAAAAACATTAAGTGAGCACTTCGTATTAGATGAATAATCTAACATGTATTAACAATAAATAATTCTTAAGTTATTTTAGGCGCATTTCCGATATCCATTGCATCCGATTATATTTGTTAAAGTAATTGAAGCAAAAATAAGGAGTACAATTATCTAATGACAAACTTTCACTTAGTTCTTGGTATATTTTGGAAAAAAAAACTGTAGTGAATACATAGACACACGAACGAAAAGGCTATTGAATATTTCCATAAATATTTACCAGTGAAAAAGTTAGAAACTTGTCCAATGAAAATCACGACGGATGTTTACGATAAACATGTCCACACGCTTTATTTTTAAACAGCAAAACGTGTTTAGACAAGCATGCGCATTACCCATATCAATAACTTATAAGTGCAAAAGAATACTATTCAGCAAAATACAGAAATAAGTTAGAGGGAAACTGTGGAAATGGACATAGATAATGAGGAATCGGGAATACGCCACAGCTTCACCTCTCCAGAGCTGCAATCAACATTTGAGATGTTATTCCATTCGAAAATATAATGATGATAACTGGACCCGAGCAGACGTATCCATTTAAAATATTTTGCATAATCTATTTCTCAAAGTCAGTCGAAGGAAGAAGAAAGATTCTCCTTTATTGCAGCTAATGTTTCAAGTTTGCTTCGGGTCAGTTTAGTATAAGTAATAGGATAAAGAAATATACTTACTTGCTTGCAGTAAAAACGTGTTGCTGATTAGTCGTTACAGCATTAATAGCAGAATCATGCGCTCGAACTTCTCCTATCGGGATACATTCTGCTTGATCCTTTGGTACAGACCATGCTTTTAATACTCCTCCTCGACAACCTGATATCATTACAGATCCGTTATTAATCATGCACAAGCCCAAGATCCAATCTTTGTGAGCATTGTTCAGCGATTGAACTAGTTCCATTCTGCTTAGATCCCATCGTTTAATACACATATCCCTTGAGCCTGAAAAATTTTTAGTACGAAAGTCAAACCTTTACAAAGTATAACTATACTGTATACAAAATATAAGATATCGTAGCTGAAAAATAGAACAAACTAATTGCCAGAAATACTTGCCAGAAAACAAAGTAGATTCGCAGGTCGTTAAACATTGAACACCATCGTAATGAGGTGGTGCTAGACTGACCGATTGCCCGGAGGTATTTGGCTCGACTAGCGATATCAAATGATCTTTGCTGCCTGTTATAACTTTACCATCGTCTGCGACAGCCAGACACATCACTGCTGCCGTGTGCGGTGTACTCAGTCTTCCAGTTTGGGTCAATTTCCGAAGATCCCATACTCTGACCTTATCGCTGGCCGCGGTATACAATTCCTGTTCGTCCATACTTAGCACCAAATCGTTGATAGTCGTTTCACCGACAGGTACTTGGAGCATTCTAGAAGGAGTCGATAAAGCGATTGGCCCGCTTTGAGCTTGCCCAGACGAGAATAAGGTTTTCACGCAATTGTTGCCCGTCCTTAAGTCCCAGACTTTTACGTAAGCTGAAGAGACGCTAAATAATAAATTGTGCACCGCTGAGTATTTCACTGCTACCACATTGTTCGGATGGCCAGTTAACGTAAGATTTTCAATTCCTGTCCCTAAGTCCCATATCTTTACCGTCCGATCTGAATCAATGTTAAATTCAATTCACTTAGAATTATTCCGAAGAGAAATAGGTAAAATATTTGTATTACGTATAATACCTTTCGATCCACTGAAGAGTAAATCCGATGTCGCGCATATGGTCAGAACCGCTTTACTGTGCCCCTCAGCAACGTGAGAGCATTGCAAGACTGCACGTGGTTGTATCTGGAAAGAGTCATATGTATCATATTTCCCTAATGAAATGCTTGGTTCGTATCACTTTTACCTTGCCTTGGTATTGAGAGATAATTCCCTTCCTGGGTGGTGGATCCGTTGATGCTGGCTGCCTGCTTGCAGTCAGCCTGGAGAAAACGTTTTCTTCCCGACTGTTGAATCGACGGTACGTTGTCGGAGAACCAGGAGGAGATGACACGTCTGTATGTGCTACCTGTTCCCTAGTTGAGGGTTGTTATGTTAGCGTGTTAGTTTAGCCGGGTATTCTGTCAGTTCTAATCCAGGCTAAGCTATGCTGGTTCGGAAGTAAATTGATCATGCAAGTCGATTATGTATTTTAGAATAATAATTATAAATTCATTGGATTTGAATTAGTGGTTGAAGTTGAGAAATATATTAATTCTCATAGCATTAAATTCTTGTGATTACATATTACGGTGCAAAAGAATATTACATTTTGGATGTAAAAATTTAGAGAATTAATTAGCAGAATTGCGTATCCTGATTCATTATGAAAAATAGCAAACTAATTTAATTAAAAAAGAGAGAATTACTCAAACCAAGGGGCTTTTTACAAACATCGTCGTAGGAGAGTGCACTTTGAACGTTTGCGCTTTTATTTATTAATCGATGTGTATACAAAATAAGTGCTTACATATATACAGATTTACGATCTTTAAGCGAAACAATGCGATTCGTACAGAAAAAATTTTTTAAGGCCATTTACACATATTTATATTGCAAAGTGATAGAAGTATATATAGATAAATATAATACATTAAATTATATTAAGGCAAGTTTTTTAACGTACCTGTAGTAACAATAATAAATTGCACGTTATCATTAGCAATTAGTCCGAGAACTTGAAGAACTTTTAAATGCATTTTAAAGTACAAACTTTAATATAAATCAGATCTTTCTTCTTAACGTCACAATCGGCACATTAGTAACTGTTTTTTAAGCCATTTAGGTTAAACAAAATGTAACAATAAGAGAAATAATTTTTTCATTAATTTATGAGATATATTAGTCCTTTTAATGCATAATTCTCTATATATTAATGGTGCCTATTTTGTACTGTGATGTACAAAAAAAAAAATAAAGAAAATAGTTGGCAGTGGTTCGAAATAAAATAAAAAATCTTATGACGAAGGATACTAGCCAATGCATTTGTCTGAAAACCATAGTTGTCTAAGGAAAGACTTTAACAAGTAGTGCACGGAACAGGGCATCGAAACAGAGGTATATGAAAAATATAAAAAGTAAGACGTGCTTCAGGATTATCACTCACATGGAGCCTCCACCGGGATGTAGCGGCCGTCGCAGTGGCCTCGGCGAAGTGCTATCGCGTCGACTCAGAGTTGGGGATCCACCAGTTATGCTACCATACTGACTTCTTGTTAAAACCAATCCTCTTGCAAGCATAGATATATTTCGTTAAAGAAAAAAGTTCCGTGAATGAAGTATGGTAAATAATTGTATACTTACTTCAAACTTCCAGGCGCACTGGGCACTCTCGTAAGCGGATGATTATGACTCTGACTCTGTTCCTCCGTCTTTAAATTATCCGGACCAGCTTGGACACCGTAAAGAAGTTCCTGCGGTTGCGTGGTTCTTCGGCGTACCTTGTTATTCCGCTGCTTTTCCTCGCCCATTATAACTTGACTATAATTTTCTCTAATATGCGAAATTAATCAGACACGGCCGATTTATGTTATACCATCTGAGGTGGTGTATAACTTACATATCGGGCGATGAACTCCTTGAACTCGGAGGACTGTAATTCACTGTACTGTGATGATTATTCGTAAGAGATAAAAGGTCTCTATCGCGTAACACGTGCTCCAGTAACTGGTGTTGCACATCGCTTTCTTGTGCAACTTGATTTAACCTCGACTCCATGTCTCGAACTTCGAGCTGCTTTTGTGCAGCCACGCAACTTTGTTCCACCGTAAATGCCAGCATCCTTTGTAATAAATATTGCGCCTCATCGACTGATCGAATCGTCGATATAAGAGCTTCTACACCGGGTTCACCCTCGCCTTCTCCGTCCCCCATTTCCATCATATCACGTTGGCATTCGGAAATACTATCCTGTAAGAAAAGCAGCTTGAATACCCGAACGAAACCGATTAATGTACGAGAGTAAAAGTTACCTGCAAATAACTGATTTTGCTCTTCACATTATCAATTTCCTCGTCGATATCACTCGTGTCTCCCCTCGAATTTGCTATAACGTTTCTATGTTTCTGAAGTCTTTCAAGTTCCCTACCCAATTCCTCTCGTTCCTGTAAAAGTCTTTCCATTTCTCTCTCCGTTTCAGCTGCCGCTTGTTTAGCTAATGCTTGCTTCGCGATGGTTCTCTCGAACGTTTGCCATCTGTGCTTCAACGCTTTCGGATTGACTGGTTTCGGCGGTGCTCTGCCCGCAGCCTTCTGACTCAACCCTCTGTCTCGTTTTCTTAACGCCGTTACTTCTTCCTGCTTACGTCTAAGCACCACTTCCTTCATCCTCTTATCCGCCTCAAGCGTGCGAATCATATTCGCATTTTTCCTACTTTCCTTACGCAATTGAGCTATTTCTCGGTTACGCCTTAGCTCATTCTCCTTATGCTTCTGCGCCTCCTCGCGCATTTTATTCAACAGTTTCACCTTCGCCCTTTTCATTTCTGCCAATTCGTTTCGCAGCCCCCTTAATCTGTTTTCGTTCTGAGATTGATTCTTGAGCAATCTCGCGTGTTCCTTCTTTGCGGATTGAAGAATTCGCACTTCTTTCTGCATCGCGGTAAGTTTCCTCTCGTATTCGTCCCGTAATTTCTTTACTTTTTCCGTGGGTGGTGTTGGCTGCTGCTGCAAAGACTGTAATACCTTATCCCTCTCTTCCTGAGTGTCTTTAATACGAGCTTGTAATTGAGCAAGTTTATCCTCGTAATGTTGCTTCATGGTTTGCAGACGTCGTTGAGAAAGTTCCAGCTCTTGTATTAATCGCTGCTTTACATCGATATCTGATGTTAGGGCTTCCAATTCTCGACCCATAGCTGCCTCTTCTTCGTCTTCTTCTACAATGAACGTGTACAATAATTATTATTAATGTGTTTCTCGCTGATGTGCTGTAGTAAAATTGATCACAATAAAGATAAAAATATACCATTTCTATCAGAATCGTCATCCGAATCATCCTCGCTACCAGAATCTTGAGCAGCTTCCGCATCCTCACCTTCGCCTTCATCTCCCATCTTACCGAAGGTGTTAATGGATGATTGCGATTGTTGTTCCTTTAACGCAGTTAGAGCCTCGATTTCCTTTTGTACCTCCTTCTTCGCTTCGTTTAATACTGACGTAGAATCGCTATGAAATATATAGCCGGAATCACCATAGGGATTCGCCGCATTTACCTATGTACCACAAAATTCCGTGAATGAATTACTAGTTAGAGGAGTAATGGAAGTATATTATTTGAATGTTTCTTGTTACATACCTGCATTTGCCTTTTCTTCAGCTGCTGATACATAGCCTCCGCTTCTAAAAGACGAGCTCGTAGTTCCTCTATCTCTTGAATATATCCTTGCACTAAACTCGTTACTTCAGGATTTCCGCCTCCCGACGTTACCCACTGACCAGCAGCTTTTTCTGCCTGCAGAAGAACATTTTTTGCAGTTAAAGCTTCGACTGTTTCTGAAAGAGCTTTTACTCTGGTACGAAGACTCTGCAATTCACTATTCAACATTTGATTCTCGTGCCAGGCATCATTCACACCGTCTTCCCCAACGACTCTCTTGCCTAAAAATGAATAACAGTTGCAGCTCCAAGTCTTCTCTTTAAACTTATTTCCTGTAGCTTGGCAATACAATACCTTGTCTATACTCCATTAATTCTAATTGAAGCTGCTGTATTTCTCTTCTAAGAGATGCAATTGTTCTCGAGCTCTTATCTTGATTAATTGTAACTTTATTCTTAATATTTCTTGCTCTATTTGCATACTTCAGGGTGCTCAATGTTTCCATAAAATCTCTGTCGCTTGGCGATACGCAGGCTATCATTACCGTTTGGCTATTACCTATAAATGGAGACATTAATTTTTTACATTAACGTATAAATAACCCTGCTAACGTTTTTCTCCGGAACATTTATCGCTCTATTACCTCCTAATGAATCTTGAAGCAGCCTAGTTAACTTTGAATCTCTGTATGGAACATGTAAAGCCTTTTTTGTCTTATCTCCAAGTGCAGAAATTACATTACCCAGTGCCAACTAGAATAAAGAACAATAATTATTTTACCAATCATTACTGTGTGTTGTATTATTCTTGTAATTCTGTGAACATATTACCAAGCCGCAGTTTATCGATATGCCCTCCTTTGCCCTATCTCCTGTAGCACCAGTTCTTTTTAATCTTTCAGATCCTGCCAAATCTACAAAGTGAAATTTCGCAGTTAAAGTTTCGAATTCGCTAGCGGGTTCCGTGCCGCTTGTATCGATATCAGCGTCCGGATCTTCCACCCTTATGCATCTCTGTTGCTTCACATATAATGTGAATATCGCGTGCGATCTCGACGACTGTGTATTCATTTGCGTAGATCCGGTTGTTCGCGATAATGCTCCTAATCTTAAATATTCTAATGCCTCTTCTGGACTAGTAACGACTCGCGGTTCCACCCCGGCCAAGTGAATGTTGCCTGAGGGATCCTCGTGGATGCGAGCACCACCTCTGGGTCCACCTGGGCCCAATAAATCCTTCAAGTCCTCGTTGTATAATTCTAGGAATTGTGCAGTGACCTGAAAATAATAAAAATATGGCTTAAATAAATATCGAAGTACAGTTGCACGAGAATATCTTATTTTATTCATTATCGCGGACCTTAAATTCTGGTGGCATTTGTGCACGATCTCTGGCATGCTGTTGTTTCTCAGCAATCCCATTAAACAGGTGTTTGATAGCTCTGGGAATAATTCCAACTACAGCATCGTCAACTTCCACATCGAATCCCGTGCCCATAGTGTACGTTTTACCAGAACCAGTTTGGCCGTATGCAAGTACTGTTGCATTGTACCCATCCAATGCACCTTCTACTAAACGTGCAACGCATGTTTCATAAATTGTACTTTGGCCAATAGCGGTATCAAACACATAGTCGTATGTAAAGGCCTTGTCCGGTCCGAGAAAGACCTGGGGTTCTCCTGGAGGTACTTGTGTACATATCCTACACATATCTATTACTTCACGCGCTACTTGAGGTCTTATCCTGCAATTAAAAATGATCAACAGTAAGTTCCAATCGTTTTTCAATAGATTAAATTTCAATCAAGAAAAATTAAATTCGACTTCTAAACTCGGTGTTTGAATTGCATTCGATCGATGCGTTCATAAGTGTAGTCATGCCTAAACATAAAGTATCATAATTCGCGCTGCATGGTAACATCAGCTGTTGTGTCGCCCCGCGCAAACGGCGGGGAAATAATCTGACGAAAAAATGCGAAGGAGGAAGAACGATTTAGGGAATATTCAGGTGAAAGAAAGGAATGGCTGGACAGAAAACGGAATGGCAAATAAGAAACTGGTTGAAACATAATGAATTACACAAGCGCGGAGCGATCGTGGTGGGAGGTGCGAGATTCATTCATCGGAAATCGTGCTGTATGTTTGTTATACAACCGGTAATAAAAACCCACGCACCTGTCTCTTTAAAAGGAGATAATATGCGATAAATGCTTGCAATGTCGTATTGCGTAGAATTGAATCGTGATCGAGGAGCAAAATAGAGTGATCGAGAAATTACGCAAAAATCACTAAAAACAAATCGGCAAACGAAAAATAAATGCCCGATGCAAAAATAAAAAAGAAGGCATAATTTCTTACGTTTCTTGATAAAACATAAGTCCTGCATAATTAATTAAAGAAAAAAAACATTATCAAAGAATTACAACAATCGTGGGGATTGTATATGAACATAATTAAATAAAGCTATTGAACGAAATTTCTGCCCATTTCGAAAGGTACAACATAGTGGAATTTCCTGGAATCATGAAAGTGTGAAACGAACCAATACATTTCGCAACACTCCTTATAGAACTCGCAACAATGAGATACCAATTCAAGAGAAAAAAAGATAAAAATCGGATAAGATATAGTAGAAAAACAAGTATGTGCCAAAGAGCAAAAACACGAGTAAATTGGTACTCGCTAAAACGCGAATCTTTCGCATTTTGAATTCGAATGATATTTAGCGCGACTCTGAAAACTATAATTAGCCAAACATCGTTTCTGTTATACGCTGTCAGCACGTAAGTCATCTTGTTAGCGTAGGAAAATGTAGCTAAACAACTGGACTGGTAGAGCGTCGTCCTTTAGGAAAACATTTCAGCAAAAGATATCAGCGAACTTACCGTACGGCAACGCGTACACTCGAATCGTCAGCCATCTCGATGGAAAATATTGTCTGACTTGTCCGAACGTGGATGCAGAGAAAACGTCTCCAAGGAAATCAACGAAAAACTGGTGCGATTAGGCCGAAAATTATTAGGCGATGGCTATAACTTTTCAATACGCATAAATACAGAATGCGCACGCGTTACTAAATGCGGTGGCCGCGAGGATTCCGCATTTTTCGTGATCGCGCGCACCGACAACCATGAAATCCCCTCAAACATTTCTCATAACGAAAGAAAATCTCTTAAACTAGTCGCGTCGCTTCAAGGACTACACAGATCTTGGACTGAAATCATACGTGACGGACATCTTTGATTCTTTACGGCAGAAGGTGTTCATGTGGCACCATCTGTTGTTGGTTTTCGCAAACGGTAACTGTTGTGACAGTACTTGTCGTTATTACAGATCTCAACCTTAACGTTAACATCTGAATTACGCTGTCGGTAACATTTTTCGAGTGGTTTCACGATGTTTTACTTAGGTGTCGACACCAGTTGCGCTCGGTACGTCACTGCGCGCGAAATTCAAACGTATGTTTCAGCTAGGCTGATTTTTTTTTTTAAAGGAAAACTATTCTAAAGTTGTACTTTATTCATTCATTAAAGTTTCACCTAAATATTCGTATATATACATTCATTTATGAATCATTTATCGAGTTGCCTCGTGTATCTACTTGACAAATGAAACAAAAATAAAATCGAATATTAATTACCTATGTCTATCACATTCGGAATTATTTCATTCTTTCATAATACAATATAGTAAAGTTTGTGGTATGTGTAATCGATTTCTTCTATTATTTATATTCGGTTATTATTTAATATATTTAAAAATACTTTCAACATTTATCAACATTATACACACTTCAATTCGATTCTCCAACTTCATTTCGTGTCACCTTCCATCGACGTTCTTCAAGCGTCGAAAAATGAATTCTCTTACTAGGAAAATATAATCGTGCAAGAGGTCGTTTGATATTGTTTCACTTATACTCTCCTGATACTTGTCAAAAGATGTTATTGTTTAATAGGAGAATATAAAGCCACAGGAAGTTAAACGTTACTTTCTCCACACTTATGTTCTCCTGTTGTACCTCCCCCTAAAAAGTCCTACCAGGAGATCATATTTGATAAAAGGTTGCTCAATACTTCTTGCTTCCTTATGTTCTTCTATTACTTCTCTTAGAAAAGAGTTCTCAAGAGATGCAGTAAATCTTTCTACAGGAATTGTAAGACATTCCTTACAGGAATTGCAAGACAATTAAAAAAGCCATTTACATATTAAATTATTTAAACTTTTATCGTATCGTAAATATTTTTCAATTTATTTATTCCTTACTTCGCTTTCGACGGGACTACAATGTAACGATAATAGACAGATAGTCTTCAATTTTTAAATCTTCGGAACTTTTTATCGCTCTACACATTCAGACCATAATTGAATAACGGATATTGTCACAATCACAGATACTTTTTTTGTTATCGAAATTACTGCCTCGCGTATTCAGTTTTCCATTTAGTACACGTCCCCGAACGGTTTCGTCTATACATATTTATACTTTATACATACAAAGTAAAACAAAATATCGCATTTTGATAATATATTTACAAATTGTTTAGCTAACGGACGATGTAACGATAATATCGTCGTTGGTAGACGTATAAGAAAGAAATTTTATAGTGACCACAATGAAGAAGAAACTAAAGAGAAACATACAATTATTTAAAAAGATGAAACAATTTTTGTTTCAGTGCAAAATTGCTAATACATTAATTAATTTAAATCGTAATATAATCCACGACGCCTTTACGTTTTTCCTCTGCTTTAAACAGAAGCAGTAACCAACAAGTTAACCCAGTTCTGAGCATTTTTTCTTCTAACAATCACTGGATCTCTTTGGTTGTTGATGATTGAATATTTAATTCACGATTCACAGTATAAACTTCATACGCGATAACATGGTTTAATATTGTCTTTACATCACATCGGAATACGGTAACCATCGTAACAACATTACAATTCTTAATATTATATATATTATTCATCTATTTGTTAACGAGAGATATGTTTGAACATTTTGCAGAAAAATACACTTTGAATAAAATATATAATACAATATATACGTGGGTCTTACGAAAATATATATACAAATATCCGCAAAACGTGTGTCTCTAAATATCTGTTTCTCTTTGAACTCTTCGTTTATCCTGCGATTTACAATAATGATTCCCGACGATTAATTGACGGTAATTTATAATATTTCTTAAACTCTTTGCAATGGAAGATTTTTCAATTGCTAATATCCTCTTCGAACAAGAAAATATTTTGTAGTTTAAGAACAAATAACACAGGGAGAATGGTGCAGATTTGTTTCAAATATTTGCATAGGCTTTTCAAATGTTGTGACAAATAGAAGAAATCTGCTTTCCACAGGAATCGAACCCTCGGTTTTTCATTACAGACTTATTGTCCATCGCTCTGGAAAAATTTCCACGAATGGAGTCGCTCTAGGACATACGATAACATTTATAAAAAAAAAAGTAGTACACGTAATCGATCGGTGATCACAATCTACAACTACGACTACGGAATATCCAACCCTGTTCGATAATACTCTATCTATACGTGGAGGTACATGCAATTATTGTCGTACGTTATTACAGAATACTCGAAATATGCTTCTCGAAATAAACATATTTTTCAGGCTAAATTTAGCAGCAATTAATCGTTCATACTAATTATCTATCATCGAAAATCGCATCTGAAATTCACTTTCAACTACGATAGAAAGGAACTCCCTTCGCCTCTAGTATCTATTAACTCCCCTAAATGTTCCATCGCGTAAGCGTTCGCGAGAAAATCAAATTTTCCCTCGGTTGCTCTGAGAGTTAAGCAAGAGTTTAATCAAGACCCGAGACGATCGGTTCGTAAATCGATTTACTACGATTTAATTTTTTGTGTGTGACCAAATTGTTATTAAATCAATGGTGTTCCATTAAAACACCTGCACGAGCGTGTACTAATTTCAACGTCGATCTGATCACCCAATAAATCGATAGAAAAATTAATTTACAAGTTAGCAAATGAGGAAAAGATGCGGCAGCGACAAGCTTTTGAAAATTCTGTAAACGATAACGATTTTGTGACATTTCATATTATCTTATCTACGTGCTGGCGGAAGTGCTCAGGAAGTTGCGTCAGTTTCGTAGTAAGCAGACCTTACGAAACGCGATGGAAATTCAGTGTTCTTCAAAAGCTCGAAGGGCTTCATGAACGTTCGTTCATATTCATCGTGGATAAATTAGACGTTGAACAATTGGACAAATGTTCTTCATTGAAGATCTAAATTTGGAGAACTACTCTAACTTGTCCAATGAAAGCACATTTACAAATAACAAGAAGACATCGAGTTATCCATTATTATGCACAGCATTAAATGATTTCTATAAATTTCTATAAATATCATCATGAAGAATAGTATTCGTCTTATTTCTCTCTAATTTTCATCGTTCTTAAACAATTTCTGGTCTTTCATTAAATACTAAATCATTCTTCATATTAACTTATATTGTTCGAGGTCTTAAATTAGGAAACTTGAGCCTAGATAAACGTCACTGACGACAGTTTGTTAGACAGGACCATCGAACTTGGAATAAATAATAACCCATAAAACTATATAATTACAGGCACATCGCAGCTTCTACATTTGACTTTCATTCGTTCGAATCCCAATACCAAACAAATCCCAGCTACTGGCCATGAAAACGTTTCACACGACATTGAATGATATTAGTTATCGTCCCGAGAAGAGAAAAGAAACGGAAGAAAGTACACGTTTGGAAAATCGTTTCCGTGCCTCGAATAAAAGTTAATGAAGTTATGATTAATCTCATCCAGAGAAGCGAATTAATCTTCTCTACACTGGAATGTGGTTACGTGCAATATTCCTGTACGATATCAGATCTTGAACCATGCCCATCGTTATCGTCCACTTATCTGCGTGTCCCACCGTTGTTATTACACGAATCTACTTGTACCTTGTGTTCACTTGAAATGAAAGCGCACTATCGATACTTTGTACACGTCGTTTTAATCTTGATCGGCTTCATCGGGACCCGAAGACGTATGTAATTATTTACACATTTTGCATGTGCGTAGAAATAATCTCTGTGAACACTCTATCGAAGATATTTTTTCGCGATTCACGCCTCGAAAAAACAAATGATCAAAGACATGTACGATAAATAAAATAATAATAATAACAGCGTAAAACGTGGTCTTCGAGATTTCTCTCGTACAAAAACGGACATATCTAAGTAACGTTTACCTATTTCATTCATTTGCGACACTCTTGAACTGGGAAGTTTCGTTGCAATATCATCGATCACAAAGAAAGAACGCTGGGCAATAATTCTCTAGCTTTTTACGCTTTGATTATCTAGTTAAAATTTCGCGTTCTGCCTTCGAAGATCGTTGGGAATGATGATCGTGAGGAATGAACCGAGCGCAAGAGTCGCACAGAGTAAAATGTTCGCCCAGAAATCGCCCCAGACGTTTAACGAACAACCGTATAGTACCGTGAAGATGATACCAAATATCTGGCAGACTGCGTTTAGTAGGCCAGTGGATGTCCCTTCCGGTTCTGGGTATGTTAGCTCCGCTGCGAATTCGAAGCCTACTGGCAGGTAGCCGGTCATGAAGAATCTGAAAAATTACAAATTGATCAAGAACAAAGCACGGTGGGCAAATAGTATTTAATAACCAAGGGGAAGGATAAATAACAAACGAATTAATTATTTAGGAAGTACCTTTTTCTCTGGATAGGAGAATTTTAGGAGTGCTTTTTATTTTCATGGATCGGCTTTAAGGGAGAATAATAGTTAAAAATAGCAGATCGATGATTTCTTAAAAGCGGTTCTTACTCACCCCAATATTCCGGCTGTTATGTAAAGGACGTATATGTGAGGTGAGTCCAGGGTGAACGTGAATATTATCATGCCGAGGAATGATAGAAGATATACACCGAGCGTTGTCTCTCTGTGATAATTATTTAGAAATTTATACTAACAATAATATGTGAAAACAAGTATTTCTTTATTAGCAGGAAGGATCGATCCTTCATATTTTTCAAATGGTAAAATTATCTCACTTGAACTTGTGCGTCTTGTCCAGCACGATTCCACAGACCACGGATCCCAACATTCCTGCGCAGACGATGGTTAGACCGATTCTTCCAGCGTCTATTTCGTGGTTCTAAAAGTATTCGATCAATAATTAATAATTGATGCTCGTTAAATGAATTTTTATAATTATCAAATGGAATTCTTGAATAAATCGCGCGTTCTCCAATAATCAATATCGTCCAGGGTTCTCTATCCGATGGAAGAGATATTGTATTATGTGGGGGTGGAAGAAAACACTTACGGGGAAATACTGTAGGACAATGTGATTAAGAAGCGTGCTAATGGCGTAGAACACACCCACGTTAATGCCATAGCTGAGTAACAGCAACAAGTAACCAGCGTTTGTGACCAGCTTCTTTACGGAATGGAAGAAACCTTCCGTGGATTCTGCCTCCCTCTGCACCGCTTGCGCTGGACTTGGCGGCAGGGGTGGCTCAGACTTGAAAACTGAAGAAATCGTTCGTTATCACAATTTCTTTTCTTGTATTTAAGATCGACATTGATAAATTCGATGTAAATTTGAAAGTTCGAATAAAATTGAAATATGTTCCAACATCTGTTACTTTCTAGTGTTATTAATTATTTTACGTACACAGCAAGATGAAAACGAGAATGATCGTTGTAAATGCAGCAACTATGTAGAACATCACTTGCAGTCCTCGCCCGACTACTTCCAGGTCCTCGCTGTTCTGCACCAGCATCGGTGGAAAGAGGAAACCGATGGCTATGCCCAACTGGAAAAGAAAACGCTTCTAATGTTTCGGACGAAAGAATAGAGATAAGAGAGTACGAAAAATTGAATAACGAGTACGTAGTGTCTATTAGAATATGGTCTATATTGAGTCGGAAATGGAGATGTTATTTATAGATGTAGGATTACACGAATGTCGTAAATTCATTGTGATGTCGCTGACGCCAGATGCCGAGCGTTCCATTATTGTTATTCCAAGGAAGTAAGAGATCATTATTCTTTTCAGCCCATCACGAACGATTTCGACGAGAGTTCCGCTCTCGGATGCATACGAGAACATTGGCAAAGTTCTCTAACGCGATAAGCACCCATGATAAATAGCAAGGTTAATGATCATTTGTATCAATTCTATGCCTGCTTCCTCTGTACAATAGCAATTTAATCATTCACAACAAATATTCTTCGCTGTCGTTTTAATAATAGAATTCAATTCCCGAGGATAGCAATTTCAACCAATTTGCTGTTGCGCCACCTTACTCGGAGGAATTCACCTCCGTAGGAAATGCGTCTCAATGATAACAAGATAAATACTCTGATACTTCAAATAAATGAATAATGAAAAGTTCCAATCATGCTTAACGTTTCCTCTTGAATTTTTTTTTTTAAATGATCTATGCCACCCTCTGCTTTCCATCAGCTGCAAAATTTTGTCCAATGAGACTGGAATGATTCTCGTCGTCGATGCACATCGAATACGTGATTCGAAAGGAAGGGATGAGTGAACCGCCTGAAATATGGTCGTTTAATTTGCCGCCGGGGGCCGACGTCCCCCTGTGCACCATTTCGAAATGAAACGTGGGTGCACGGTTGTACTCCGCTTCCCATCTAATCACGGTTTAACTCAACGACGACCCTGCCACTCGAATTAGAATTTTACCGTGCAGGGTGCCTGTACCCTAGCTACCATTCACGCGTGTACTCGTTAACAACAATCACGAGGACGTACTGACTCATTTACTCGAACAGGTCTCATTAGCGGTGGTGATGTATTTGACACGCGATTCCCTTTGCCACGATCGTTTAGGATGAACCGAACTCGATGGGCGTCGACCTTTTGAGATGGTAATCGAGTCTTGTGATCTGATATGGTAATGCGGAGCGTCTTTTCTAGGCGAGGATGCTGCTTTAAATTCGATGAGACAGGGTTGCGCTCGGGTGGAGGAAGTTGCCCAGGGTGTTTCAGGGTTGAGAGTATGAATTAATTAATTGGGGCTTTGATCTTGCCGTGTATGGTCCTGATTGGAACGTGTACGGTAATCGAATTGCATTTTCCAAGTTTACAAAACTAGCGATTTAATTGGAGATATACATTATAGAATATTTTAAATACTAATTATCTCCTTGCACAAATGCTTTAATATTAGAAAAAAAAACAACTTCATCGAGAGAAATAATCTCGTCAATAATTAATGGAAAGAACATTAAACGATTTCGTCGACTTTCCATTATCGAAAGGGGGCGTACTATCTATTTCATGGGAGATAGCTCGTGAAGAGGTTTTCCACGGAACAGTGACTGACCTGATTTCCAAAAACGCCGATGCTGCACGCGCTGCTGACCTGGTCAGGCCCGAACCAAACAGCCGCCAAACGCGCTGGAACCGATAGGATGAACGATTGACTCACGGCGACCAGGGTTTGACCGATAAACGTGACCAGGAATCGATCTGGACTCACGCTGAACACCTTGATCCACGAACCGAGAGCTGTACCGATAGCTCCGGCCAAAGCTGCGAACCTGAGTCCCTGAAATGAAGAATTGCTGTTTTTAAATTATGTATTGAAAAAGTATCGGAAACCTACTTAGACAATTGTTGTTAAAAATTTGACTGGGATGCTAAGTTAATTTTTAAGCTTATTAATTTCATCTTTGTCTGCTAATTTCTTCTCGTGAAAATGGGGAAAAGATTAGAATGAATATCTTTTTTGTGCATATAAGGTCAGGTATCATGGTATTAATGTTTTACGCGATAAGACAGCCGCGAAATGTTTGTGTTGTCTAGCTACACATGAATGTTCGATAAGTTAAGGAGTTTTACTTTGTAATTGCAAATGGTTTTTGAATTAACGCGTCTGTAGATAGACAGCCCGATCCGCTGAAGTAGTACACAGCATTGTTATCAGGATCGTTCTTTGTAGAGATTGGAAAGTAGAACAGGATCAACGATACCGAATTGAAAAGTTGCATTATGTCATAGCAAAATATTGTAGCAAACGAAAGCTTT
The DNA here is from genome assembly GCA_023838395.1 of Holcopasites calliopsidis. Classification (NCBI taxonomy): domain Eukaryota; kingdom Metazoa; phylum Arthropoda; class Insecta; order Hymenoptera; family Apidae; genus Holcopasites; species Holcopasites calliopsidis. The sequence goes on from JALHAQ010000026.1 coordinate 620,100, forward strand.
CTCGGATAAATTTAAAAGATCGAGGATGATTAAACTTCCGTAGTTGAATAAAATATATTTCATCGGATCGGCGCATCCAACTATGCTGCATCGTAATCTGAACTCTTTTTTAGAGGATTAATTAAAAAAGTTGAACGAATTTAATGGGTACGAAAAAAGAGATAGTTTCAACTGTAAAATTCGATGTGGTGGTTTCAAATGAAAATTCCGATTAACGCAAACATTCAAAAAGAAGATTACAAGCTATAGCAATGTACAATACAATTCGTTTGAACTGTGATAAGTTTCACAATTCATTTCTTCATTCTTTTATCAATTTGCTTTAAATCTCAGGCGACAGAAAAATGCAGGTTTTTATGTACATTTATGTCAGACGCAATCCTCTACAATAAAGATGGATTAGATTAAATCAAAGATCGACCTTTACATTTACACCAGGTTCAATTGTTGTTTATGTCAGACTGATTATTACGGTTGTTAACGAGCAAGTGATAAGAATGATTTAATTACCACCAGTCACGCGATTCGGGCAATTGTTTCGATATAAATTTTTACGATTTACTTACATATCTATCTAGCAGATAACTGGCTGGAAAGATGAATAAAATGTAGGTTATCATGAATATCATGCTGGTCATGTCCACCATGAAACTGGACACAAGGTAATACGACATTACGATGTTTGCGATTATGCTGTACTGGATCCATTGCATCGCGTTGCTGGAACTGTACAGCACGAAGATCGCTAAGATCAACCATCTTCGTTTGTACACCTTAGTTTCGATTGCCTGTAATCATACATTTTCCCCAAGTTAACATTTTCTTTGTTTAAGTTCAATTTGATTGTAGTTTTGCAGTGCTAATAAATCTCTTTAGTCAAGCTTTTCGTACATTTTAATTTTTTTAGGCTCTAAGTACGCATATACTTGTCCCTCCACGAAAGTAACTTTTGTTGTATCTAATTGCAAGTTTCTTTGAGTTAATTAATAAAAGGGCAGCATGGAGTTAACGTATAAACCCTCGTAGATAAACTTAAGCTATAAAATTCGATCAGATAAATACCTTCTTTATTTCTGCAAAATTTATTAACGCATACAACAACAAAAAATAATTACAAAGTCACAGGCTAATTAGCTAAGATTTATAATCAGCCGCTAATTACGGAGAGGCGAACTTAATCACCTGAGTTGGTGGGACACCGCTTTCAATGGCCTTCACGTAGTCCGCCGAGCTTTTCATCATTTTTATATCTCGTCCTTGTTCCATGGTCCAAGATAAAAAAAAAGCGATCCAACGATGTAGAAGATCCGTTTAATCGAATTAAACCTCCACCCAACAATTTTATTTTCCTACAGTCTTCTTTCTTGTACCTCTATCTACCCCTAATCGTTCTCACCCGATACTTCGTTCTATCTTCAGTTGTGCTGGTTGTTTGAAAAAGATCTACGAAAGAGAAGAAAAATGATGTTGATTGGAGTCAACTAACAAGAACACATCCCCTCGAGATCCTCTCGCGTTAAGTCGAGCCACAAAAATCTTAATGATCTCGCGCGGTTTAGAGTACCAATTAGCGACGAGCTGGCTACTCCAGCTTTCTCAGAGAGCCAGGACAATGAATTCGAGCGAATCTGCTGGCGAAACGTGTAAGGGAATGGACGCGAGTGGCCCGACATGCCCGGTTCATTGTTGGTTTTCTTTTTCCACGATTTTCCCAGAACGGACATTGAGGATGGCGGTAAAATAGAGTCACACATTTGTTTTTGGAAAATGGGGTGTAAATGGTGGTCGGGGTGCTTTTGAAATGTACAAACGATTTTGTATGATTTGAAAACGAATTGATTGTTACAGATTCTTGTCTAACATATTGTTGTATCGTTGCAAGACGAATATGCTTGATGAATTAAGCACTGAATCATTCATGAGAATCGTGATTCGATTTTTGAAAAGTGTTTACAGCGTACTGACTGATGATGAGCAGAGTGAATATATTATTGACCTGTGTTATGCGTTAACGTGCTTGGAAGCGTGATTTTTTCCGGCTAGAAGCAATTGCGTAATCGAACGCAGATCGAAAATAATTTGCAATTGAGAATATCTTCGAGCGTTTGCTCTCTTTGCAATTGTAAGTAAAATAGAAGCGAAGTTGGCAAGCTATCCCCAACATTAACACCTTCTAAAACCAAGTTCTTTTGATTTGCGAGGTACTACAATTTTTAGGCCGTCACAAGCTGATTTTCTTTTTGCAAAGATTCAAGTATTACAGTGAGGGTCGTATATATAGAATATATATGAAATTAAATGCCTACTCATTTATCAAGGAAGATAGGTTTTCACAGGATCAAGGAAAGGATAAAACTGTATCAGGATCAAATTTGATATAAGCCTGGAAGGATCTTACTATCTCGCATATAAAACGTGTAACTTCAAAAGCTGACCTTGCATTCAATCTTCTTCGTTACAGAGAAAGTCCTATTAATTGATTTTTGTAAAAGCAATTATCTTAGAGATTGGGTTAGAAAAAATAGATAAAAATTGTCCGCTTATATTACAATGCATTTCAAATCTTGCCAGAATGATTTTAATTCGATTAAAGTCAAAGACCTCGAGGAAATGAATTATAATTCTTTCAATCTCTTTATTATATTTTCCGAGATTATTCTCGTTCTCATAAATGTCATTATGAGGAGTTTTCCCAATGTCTGTCAGTTTTTTGTACATGCAATCGCTCATCCGAACTAAAGTATTTCTTGTTCACTCTGCATATAATACGTTGTTACCGAGTAAAAAATATCCTTTCGACATGGCAATTGATGAAAATGCAGCTTCCACGAATGTTTGTTGTCATGGTACGTTGCCACGAATGATTGTTGTTATACGGGAGGGAAAAGAAACGTAGGCCAGATGAATTTATATAAATGTATGAAATAAATGAAAAGGTCTTGCAACAGGCAGTTGACGTGACGCTAAACTCTTACGCACATTAAAATGAAATAAGATAAACTTAATTTCACGTCTTCGTAAATTCTTATTCTTGCTCAAGGAAAATTGTGTTGAAGTGAGTCAGCATTGGTTGATTTAATATCGATTTGACAAGTTAGTTGCAGCGTACCAAGCATCAACGTGGATATTGCATAGGGTAATAACTATAACACCTTCTCACACGTTCTGCAAACTCTGATAATTTAATTAATAAAAATACCAATCGTAAATTAATTAATAGGTTTACTGTATTGGTGACCTTATACTTTAAAGACCGATAAATTTTTAAACCAACATTGTGATGTGCAATTCAGTGGCTTTTTTTTATAGGGAATCGTTGAAAGGTCGATCGAGGATCTACCGTGAGCATCGCGCAGAATTCTAGGTTTTAAGGTCAAGGATCATGGGGTTGGAGGAAGCATTTGTACGTCCGGCATGAATATCGAGACACCACTACCCCGCCAGTTCACCACTCGAAACTCTCGATTAGAATTTATGATTGAACTTTAAATTCACGTTCATACAATCACCGATCGGACAAGTTTTACATTCTTCTAATTCTTTTCATACTAGTGATAACTAAATGACGTATAAAATTAGTAAAAAAATGTAGGGATGTCGAAGTAACGACTGAAAGTCTGCTATCGTAATGTAATTGGAAGAAGGACAAGCACGTTCTTTTGTGATTCAAGCGTCAAAGTGATAAGGAATTCGTCATCGTGAAGCTATTAAAATTCCTGTCTGATATTTTATGGTGTGAGTGTCGATAATCAATTATGAAAACAGCAGGAATGCGTTTTTTCGGAACTTTATGAAAGAATGTGTATAAAAAAAGGAAAAATGAAACGATGCTTTTTTGCAATAACATCCAGCTTTTCCCTGGAAAATTGATTGTGAATTTACTCAAGTTTGAACATTGCTGTCATTACATCAGTGCAATATAAATTCACCTTCAATCTTAATGAAGAGACAAAGTGTAACATTAAACGTAAAACACTCTACTCTCGGCATAACGCATTTAGCATTGCTCCATTTACCTCGAGCAATAATTTTAGAAGAAAATCATTTGTGTTACGTTTTAAAGCGATTCGTATTCTCGTAGCAATCCCCTGTTATTTTTAACAGAAATGGAAAAATGGGGGGAAAATCGTGGGTTCGTAATTAATGGTATCCGCGTCGAAATTGATTTTTAACATCTTCTTAAATATTCAACTGAGATATAAATATTACTGCATTCTCAAATTGTTCTTCACTCCGATCAGACTAATTTCTATACTAATTTTTTTTTACCCGTTTAACGCACATAAAATTAACATCTCAAAAATGTATAATTGCCAGAGACATAATTATGAGATTAAAAATATGTAACTTACCTGAACGGCCAGACCCAATGATCCCGTGGATCCACCGATCGATGATCGAGAGACACGCGTCCCTCTTTCAGACCCTTTTCCTCCTGTCTCATAAAGCTCCACGAAACCTTATAAATTTCCTTCGATCCAGAAAAAAACCACGCGATCTAATCCACGTGGTTCCCGTGGATGTTTCACGCCGGTCTTCAAACACCGACACCGATATCGTTCAGCCTGTGCACGAGGCTGTATCTTTTACACGATTTATCCACTGGCATACACAGATTAACAGATAAGTCTCGCCAAAGAAAAAATTTTACCAAAAATCTCCGATCGAGCGCGATTCAGTAACAAAAAGTAAATGCAAAAGATCGGCTCTCCTTTCATCGAACGATCTCACGATCAGCGGATCATCGTTTTTATTGAACTCGATCTGTGAAATGTAACGAAACGCATGCTCGATTCAAGCACGATTTCCTTAACAGAGCTTTACGTGTCGAATCTTCGAGAGATTTTTCTTCCCTCCCTCTTGTTCTCTCTTATCGATCGGTGGACGTTACAGGTTGCTCGATAAGTATGAATTAAAGATTGCAGGAAACGTTGTGCAAAGGGATTGTATGTATAATGCGAGTTTTCGACTGTCGTGCAGTTAGGCGAGCTCGTCTGTCATGGCTGGTCGCGGACGCTATGACATCCGAGTCCACGGCGTGCTGGACATTAACTAAATCCGATGGATTCGTCGCGGCTCGAACCACCTACGTCCTCTGATAGCAGCAGCTTGCGCGCATCGCCTGGCCACGGCTCGATCCATTGCTTCTGCGCGAAATTCCCAACGTCTTCTCGGGACCACGATCAGACGTTTCGAGATAACAAATCCTTTTCCCTTGTAATTTTCTTCGATCCAAAATTCCCTCTCTCTCCAGACGGTCCAGACGCCTCCCTTTTCGAGCCATATTACAGTTTGCAGCCGCATGTTTTGCCTTTATTTGCTGCGTCGAGGACTGAGTTTGGATGTCATGAACTACCCAATAGCTGAACGTAATTGTTCTGCAGGTATTAAATAATTCCGTGGAAGTGTTCTCCAAGTCAATCTATTTGACCAAAGTTGTATTGGCTGAATTAATATTTCACTCTCAAAGGAATAAGCAACAAGTGCAAAGATTATGCAAATGCACCACTTTCTTTTGTTCGAAAACGGTGAATGGTCGGATTAGACACGCGACCGTCTTTTTTATCTTTTTTTTTTTATTAAACCGCGTAAAGACATCCGGGGGTTGATTTATCGTAAACTTTATTAACGTTAGATTCTGTTGACGAAAAATAACGGGCAACAACTGCACGATGAAATTGCTAAATGCCCAGTTCGTGTTCACGGCGTGATACTTGCATGATCAGCAAACAGGATCTTCTCGGAATGCCGCGGTCTAAGTCCACGCAAATCCGATTTTACTGGCGTCGGATACAGCGGACGTCGTATCGGCGCAGGCGTCAAATCATTTTATTTATATCCAGTGTATCGTAAATTGCGAAAACTTTGAAACAATACCAATTTTCTGTTTAAGAAACTTGGAGGTGTTTAAACGAGTTCCATAAGACGACCATGCGAACGGACCATGCCGGAAACTTTAGGCTTCTAGAACATCTTTTTGTTATTGCATATTAAATTTTATTCAGGCACCATTCGCCGTGAGAAAGATCGATCAACGGATTGTGATTTGAAGAGGCAATATTCGTGTTTCGAGAGTCGGATTAGATAAACGCAAGACGAACGGTTCTCCAAGAATTTTCCACGTGTTCTTGCCTATGCACGGAATCTACGGTCGCACGGAGCGCGCCAGTCAACCCTCTTCCCCTATCGTCGCCATTCAGTGATCCTCCTGGATTCCAGGAGGATCGATCGCCGGCTCGTTTCCGTGACGAGGATAAAAAATTATATCATCGATGAGATAACGAGCTCGATCAAAATAATTCCGGAGAACCTGCTGGAAACCTGTTTAATTTCACACCGATACGAAGTGTACCGATTAATCTTTCAAGAATTCGGACCCGAGCGAAAGATAAATCTGCGATTTATTAAATTTAACTTTAATTTTAAATTTCTTAGTTTAATATTATTCTAATTTATTACCCTTCTTATATACAAGCTTTCTTTATCTCTACCTTAATGGATATTGCGCTCAGCTGGAGCTGTGGCAAAAGATTGGCGCAATTTGTTTAAGCAATTACTGTACCATTCGACACCGCTAAACGCAAAGCCAAACAATTGAGGCGGCTTCGCAGATAAATGGCGTCGCTGATAAAAGATTCACAATTAGTAGCGATCAAGCATTATCTTTACATTATCCGCGCGCGACGTATTACACGATATAAATTATGATACTTCTCTGACGATGCTCAAGCATTTTAAGTTATGCAACGTTTCTCTAAGTGTACATACACATATGTGCGAGGGCGTCGTTAGAAAGAAACGTCTAATCTGTTACCGTTCGCAGATGTCAAACCGTTTTTGGATCTTCTTATCTATTGAACGCATTGCTCTACCTCACTTTCCAAAATAATTCAGAATTTGCATAGAGTAATCGCTGTCTTATTTACACAATCCTCTGGCTGCCAGTGTCTTTTATAACGAGTTTTACATTTTCGCAATGCGAAAGGTTTCCTTTTCTTTTTTAATTTTTCTGTGGAATTCTTGTTGTTGGAAATTAGGACGTTCTGTTACCGAACTAATCAAGTGTTCATAGGAAAGTTCCTATCGATGATTCGCAGGTAAATGCGATCGTGATAAAAGCTGCAGGAAAGTTATTCACCTATTTATGAGTATCGCTGCCAGCTGCTTATCTAAACGAAGGTAAACGGGACGGGAGGAAAAAGGATTCGTACCTCAGATAACGATGGCAGACGAGAATGACGATCAGGGAACAGAAGACCGTTCGATTCTTCGGGGAAATCTTCGATTTCGGTCATGTCTTATCGAATTTGCAAGAACCAAAGTTCGGACGATGAACCTCTTCCGCCACACACCTCTATCTCGCACTGATTCGCAAACGTATCTTCTCACTCCAACGTTGTTCACTATTATTGGGAAGCAATAATATCCACAAAAAAAAAGTTCACACCGAATGCAATGATCGAATATTTAATCCGGGTTCGTTTAGCACGCCTAAACTGATAGAATATCGCACCTCGCAACTTCTAGATGAAGAGACTTAACAGGCAACGCGAGTCGTATGTAAGTCACTGTAGAACGCGTGTTCTCGTTGTTTGACGGAAGACGATCGGTTGAGGTTTAAGGATCCACGAGGATCGTCGTGGTGTGGCACGCCTCTCTTATAGCGAAGCGGAGCCAAGCTGGAATACTACTTTTTTTTCTATCAGAAGCGTGTTTACAATGCTTGAAACGAGTACGCGCGAGCCCACTGCTACGAGCTTTAATATTATTTCATTAAGTGTCGCGGACCGTGATGCTGTGATCGGACGGGGGGGTGGGGGGGACGGTGACGAATTTCCATGCATCGTTAATACTTTATCGAAGTATGATTTCACTGCTTATTAATGGAGCCGACCGTTCGTTTCGGCCGTAAACAGACCTACATTATCATAAGTGAAATGGAAAACACGTTTCAGTACATAACACGGGTTTAAAGTTGCGCTTGGTGCTCGAATTTTGTACAGGCACATTTACATTCGCGTTGCAATACAAGACGTTTTATCGTTCATTGTTATGTTTGTCTGCTGTAGAATAACTAAGGATGTATGTAGTAAACAAAAAAGAAGAAATGGAATTTCGTAAGCCCTAAAAATTCCAACGATGTTTTCCCTAAACTTTCTCTTTGCATTAGAATTCAATCCCTATTAACTTTCCTTTTACGCAGATTAGTACTACTCTACCATTTTCTTGTATTACTATGCTGCACAAATATTATTATTTCATTTAGATAATGCGGCAATTGTTCTGTAGTACATCACCTACTTCGTCGTGCAATTATTTGTATTTATATTCACATTACTGTCATCGTTATGCTAATAATAATTATTATTATTATCACTGCGTGGAAACGATTGAATGGTCAGTATATCGTATTTTATTAACGATGATCTAAAGTCCCTGGCACAGACTGCGAAAATATATTTCTAACAAATTTTGCAATATATCTCCACTTTATCCAATGCCAATCAAACGTTTCGTAATTGTGTCTCGAAAAACAAACGGTTTTGGAACGTCGAGTTTTTATTTTGTTTCATTCCAGAAATCGATAACGCTTTATCTGCGGCACAGGTGAAACGTAGTTTCGATATCGGTGACCCGATTTTGAATGAAAAATTAAGACACCCTTACCGGATTAAGAACCTGAGCACATACGCTGAATAAAGCACAGGTGTTTATCGAGACAGCCGTTGCTCGGTGATCGCCTCCGACGTGCTTAATATGATAATTGGAACGCGCGTGCAAAAGCCCGTCCTTCGTTCGCGGTTACCTCTAAATCTGTTAGCCTTTAGGAAATGGCCAGCAGCTTCTATTGTGCGATGAATTATAATGCCTGCACGCTTTACTACAGTATGTAGTCGGGATAAATTATGATGGAGGATAAATTATTCTGCCACTGAACAGGTTTGCCGACAAAGTGATAATAATTGGTAGTAATTCGATGGTAGAATTGATGTTCTATTATTCAAATATTAAACAACTTAAAAAGAGTTTGAAAAAAGTAATATAAACTATTACAAAAACTTGGAGATTAAAGATTGAACGAAAGCGAATCAAACAATTGGACAATAGAAATTAGGTTCCTGATTAATTTGCGGTCGCATTCTAGGTTTATCGTGAGTGCCTGACATCACGAAGTAGAAATATCCCGTTTAGAACGGTCTGATCAGTGATTACCGACGCCCATTAGTCAGACGCGCCTTAACGTAGGCAACCGAGAGTACAGAATGTGTGGCGTATCTACCAATCGGAGGGGGCAGAACATTTTAATGAACAGAACGTCTGTTTTATCACTGGGAAATGATAAAAGAAATCCTCTCACGGCTGTTGTAAGAAAATATTTCGATCTTCTCTCTGCAGAGATCTCTGCTATTTCCGAATATTTTCATTTCTCATTCTTACCTTATCAAGGTATCGTTACGTATACATAGCGGAACCGAATTTTATCAATCCTTGTGATAAATATTTCTAATTGCTATAGGAAAACGTGGAACTTAGATTGATTCGGAAATCGTGCAGTCACGAAAATTGTGAACGTTTTTCTTTCCTCATTGCGTGTATTAAATCAGTCATACATGTGCATTATGCATATTATAATTTTTCATTTACCCGCCAGCGACGTAGTAGTCACACTACTGACGCAAAGACTCGGATAAAACTTACATAATGCCCGCATTGCTTTTTACTTGACTCCGTGGTTTTGAAAGGAAATCTTTGTTGCTATTTTAAACGACACGGGACGCCAACTTACAACTAACAAGGCGGACATCTAAAATCTAGCGAGTCTCTTTCAATGAATTTTGTAAAGTAATTACTATCGACGAATTGCAAATTTTTACGCGATAATCATTGAACGATTGAATCCTAGACGAAACGAACCGATGACACGCAGCAACGCGTTACCCTAGCGCGAGACAATCTCGAGAAGGTGCCCGCGTGTCTAGGCACCGAGACCTTAGGTTTGCTTCAGTTCAATCTTATCGCGCGGTCCGCTCACATCTCGATGCAAAGACTTACTGATTTAATAACGGTACACCGGTGTACCTTCGAAATCTCTACTGTAAAAAGTGTGTGAGACTGCGATATCCCGTGGCGGCGCTCCAAATTCCTCTTTCAAACATTCCTCGAACTTTAACCCTTTTCCATCGAATTTTCAAGCGATCAATCTCAAGGAGTGTTTAATCGAATAATTTATACCGTCTGCAAAAAGTGCAATTTGATCCTTATACGAAAAGAGTCAACACGATTAAAGAAGAATAATTTGTATTGTTGTTTATATAAAATTTGAAAGGTAGTGATCTCTATCTACTAAACTTGGACAAGCTCAAAGATCAAAAAACAAAAACAGACATTTTTTAAATACATTGGATCAGTCGAATCGGTTCGATATCGCCGGAGTTCGATCGTGAATCCGTTATCAACAATATCAGATAAAAAGGACGCCGAGAGTGTGTATCGTACGGCGTGACCAAGCAGTAAAAATCAGTCATCGGGATGGCTTGAAAGTAGCTGTTCGTGGTTTTAAAAATATTAACATCAGCGAAAACCACGCGTCTTTATTCGAGAAAAATTCTCCAAAAATTGGAGGTCTCTGCCCCTAATATATTCCCTCGTGTATCCTTTTCAAGGAGGAGAAGAAGAGATGGATTTGCGTGAGGTCAGCGCGAAAGGGGCAGCTGAGTGGATCCATCAGCTGTAATTAAACGTCAGTTCTATCGCGGTGCATACGAACGCGGTTCCGATCGATCGATATTCGGTTCGCACAGTTTTGTTCAGTGAGCGGGAACATGTTGGTGTCGCCAGGAATGAGTTTACTTGCGGCTGGGGTTGCATCTGCGATCTGCTTTTTAATCTACAGCGGCATCCTCAAGGGGTACGTATGACATGCGATGCAACACGATTCTCATTTGATCATTCAAAGGAAAGTGAATCCAAGATCGAGGAAAATGGATCGAACTTTAAATTGGAACTGAGTTAGGTAGATCTAGAATTTCGATCAATTTGATCGAATCGTATACGTGCATTTCTTTTTTCAAGAATCGTCTTTTTCCTGCTATTCATCTTATTAGCTTGGCCTAAATAATCACGTCAGTAGAAAAAAAATTCGTTGTCTAGCCTTGAAGATATCACAGATAGGCGTTAATGACGCGCGACATCGCGGTGCACTCGCTTGATTTGCTTGCGATGCGCTTCAGAAGAAGACTTCTTCTACTTCTAATTTTTCTTAGACAACCGATCGCCCTTTGCACTATCTTACTGGCGTTTAAAAATTAATTGTAAGGTGTCGATTACTAGATGCTGGAAAATTTAGAAACCGCATTTAACCCGTAACATTGAAGTAGAACCGATTCGATATCTTTTAATTGGACCGCGTTTCGTTTGGATGCTTTTTTTGCTTGCCCTTTGCAAAGAGTAGATTATCAATTGGAACAATTTCTAAGATCGTTTGGGATAAGTGTCGGTCACGATTGAGACTATACATATAATTACGCGTGGATCATCGAAGTGGATCCTATCGTGCGTCGACGTGCAATGATCGTGTCGTTTGGAAAAATAACGGGGGATCAAAATCTTGCTTCCACGTGAAAACAACACCCAGATACCTGTGTAATGTAATCTACGAGCAGATCGAGAATTTTCTTTCGATTCAATGACGATAAGCGATCGAAGACAATACGGTCCAAGAAAAAACAAGATATCATTTCTGACCATCATGAAGCCAATTAAAAGATAAAATTTATTTCAGGCGTACGCAATATCTAAATTTAGATACATTTCTGTTTAATATAAACAGATGTAGGAGAAACGTGTACGAAATACTTTCATAATGAACGGAAAACAAAAGAAATCAAATTTAAAAAACTCTTAGTACTTAAAATAACAATGGAACGAAGCCTATACTTTTTTCGATTTTGCCCAGTGCGGTACCACGACTACTGCCAACAAATTTATTTCAATAGTTTTCCATATAAACAGGGATTAATCTTGCGTACGACTTTCGCGAATCGGTATCCTGTGATCGTTTCGAATAACCATCATAGATATATTATTGCACTGACACAGAGGGCCACAAATCGGTGGAGAAGAGAGGTTCGGCCGGTTTCTTAACGATCCCGTTGGAATTTCTGACTTTATAGCCGATATAAAACGAGGCCTGCGCATCGTTTCGAGTCTGTGACCAAAATGGCCCAGCCCCAAAGACCTCAAAGAAGCTTTGCGCACGTTCAAAACCAAGTTAAAATGTACATGCACGAGCCATTTAAATGTTTTTAACAATTTCAGCAGAAAACTGTGTTCTACTTTGTTCTTGATTTTAAAAGAAAGTTGATTCTTCCCCCCTTAAGATTATGAACCACTTTTGGTACCTTTCTTTAGATTTTAATATAATTAATTAGGATTAAGGCAGAGTTTGGAATATTTTACAACACCCTATGGAATTTTAAGTAACCGTGGTTTATAAGCGAGGATGCATATCCTTACACGCGTGCAAAACGTGCGTACAACGAACTTTTGGTATGCAGGGCCCTGTTTTTATTTATTCTCTCTTGTCCCGACCAGCCTGACGAGCGTCGTTCGCATTCTCCTTTTTCTCTCGGGCACACGGTAAATTAAGTTTCGGTACTTTCTTCGGATAGTGGGTTAACAAAAAGCTCGCTTAAGATGGTTCGAAAAGCAACGCGATAGAAAACGCACTGGCAATAAGAAACACAATTTTTTCACGAATGTTACTAATAAACAAGACATATAAAAGTCAATATTATTTTACACTCGAGTAGGCGAAGGTCATTCTAATGAATTAAGAAAAAAAGAATTACTCACTCGATTGATCTCACTTCTTGTATGTTTCATGTCTAAATACAGTCCACGTATGTAAACATTTCGAACTTGTTGAAAGAAACGTTGTCTTCGGTTTGTCATTCTGCCCCGCGTATTCCCTACACTTTCCACGATATGCATAGTTTCAAGAAAACACGATTAACAGGAGCATACTCGGTTTTTCCATCACTCGAACGCTCGAAGGTATACGTGATCACTTAACTGCGAGTTAATTGCACAGTCGGTGCATAAGTAACAGAAGATAAGGTTCCACAAAAGAAGGACGTTTGCCCATTGAATATTTACGTTAAATTCTGTACCGGATGATCTAATGGAATTCAAAGTGGCCACTGGGAAATCGATAAGCGAATGAGTAGAAAATTATAGTTTAGCCAATTGGATAGAACTGTTAAACAAAGCCTACGTAAAAATTCAATTAATCGAAGCTTGCGTAACATCTTTATCCTACATTCGAAACAGCGATGAAAAAGTTAAACATTAGACAAGGCAACAAGCGCCGAGAACTCGAGCGGCAACTGTACTTCCTTGATTTGCCAAGCTCGTCGAGAGATCGTTGGAAAGTAATGCAACAAACCATTTTAATGTCCCCTCGAAGGTACTCTCGTTTCCCATGCGGTAGTCACAATCTCCGCTGGATTACGTTTCTTTCGTAACAGCGTTGTGTGTGATTAATTCAACGCAAAGAAACTTTCGACTCTGAGCACTACGTATTGCGTCCCGTTTAAACGCGTTTCAGACTTGCTACCTGTGTTTAATCATTCGAAATTGATCGATATCTCGACGTTGTGGGTGCCAGACCACTTTAACGAGCCCGCATTGTCCAAGCATGCGAGTGCGACCCAGACGAGGGAGTAATTTCTTAACGAATGCGGCAACGATTCCGTGGTATTCCGCGGTGGTTGTTTCCGATTCGATACGGAAATAAACGACGCGAAAATGTCAATCGGGTCGACGTCGAGAGGCGATCTTCGACATTTTTCAATTATTTAAACTGTGCTTGCTAAATTTGGTACATTTATACCTATTGGATACTTTTAATTATTCTGCTGGAAACGATGAAGATGGAATTGTTTCTTTTTTAAAAAGCCACCTGTGACGTGGATGTCTAATGATTTTTTGACGAATCAGTTCCAAGTTTGTAAATGTGGAAGAGTTTTTGTTAATATTATCTATGGAAGGACGAGTGGCCGTGAACTGTGAATTAATTTCGATACTGTATAAATAATAAAGGAACAACATCGAAGAAGAAGAAAGTTCGTATAAATGCAGAAACCATAGGTGATGGTAAAGGTTTTCGCTCCAGGGCGTGAATTTGCTAAAGGCAGAAGCTGTACTTTCCCTTATCGTCAAATGAAATTAATAATTTTCAAAACAAACGATTCCATAAATTTTACAACAGGTGTTATACACGAGCAATAGAAGCTGTAAAGAGTTGCAAATTGCCTGTTGCCGATTAAATTATATTTTAACATTAATTGTAGATATCTAAGGAGGGACAGTTACATATAAATGGGAACTGGAACTCATTACCGGCAATTTAATGCAGCGTGATTTCATGATAATTTCTCGAGCGACTGATGCAGACCCGGAAACGCGGAGAAATAGTATTAAACGCGAAGGGAATTTGTCGTACCGTTAATAATCTGCTACCGCCAATTTGCATTCGGTGCACGTGATCATCAAGACGGAACATATCTGTATTTAATTATATATAAAGATAGGGAATAAATGATCCGAGAATTCTCCGACTGACACGCATTCCGTTTTGAAATGCCTCTCTGCTTTCCAAATCGTCTGTAAACATTTCGATCGTACTGTGGATTTGTCAAAATACCGTTTAAGCAATTTCCCCGTCATGACGATTCTAACATATCTACCAAATGCCTCGAAATTTCCAACTATTTGAACTCGCGACGCCACGCTTTCATGCGCATTATGCAACAACATTAGTGCATTGTAATTAATATTACGGTCGCGATGCAGCAATCACGGGCGCGGAATCTTGCAATTAAAACGAGGCACGCCACAGCTCTGCAATGACTTATAAATTCTCCACGATCTCCTTCTGTTTTTATTCTCCATACAGAGGTCATGATGCTCTTGCGAGCCATTAACATTTCCCTGACGCGCATCCAACACGCTTCAATTTACCTGAAAATAAACGTGTACAGTCCTCTCGGCGACAGTCGAGATCGAGTGATTCGATTATTTACAGCACGAGGCACAGTAGCGGTTTAGGAATGCGCTCGATGTGAGCTAACACCCGCCACGAATCGTAATGTGTTTGCACGGGTTCGTTGAAATTTGTCAGGCGTAAGAGAACAGTTATACAACTCCTCTACTTCCTTGACGTAATATAGGAAACGCTTAGGAGAATGACGAGGCCGGCTAGACAGAGTGAATTCGAACGAATCTGCTTCCTTCACTTTTTTGCTCCGTTAGAAGACCGGAAAGTGATATTCCGATGAGGAGACGTCGCTTGGAGAAAACGAAATTAAATTTTGCAATCAAATAATTAAGTCGTAAATGTAGCAAAATAATAAGCTAATTTTCTAGAGATTCGACAGCGTTTGTAAAACTGTACTATTGAAACACCGATATAATATATTCAAGGATACATCACTAACGAATTCTAATGTCACGTAACAATTCTAAACAAAAAGGACAATAATATACAAAAGCAAAATCAGATGGAAACTATAGCGCGCCCAAATATTCTGCGATTATTGTACAGTAAATGCACACAGATCAGGATTAATTATCACTTCCACGCACAGATTATTTCAAGACCTTTTACAACTTAAAAAAAGAGGGAGAATATGAATAAATGAAGAATGGCAAAAAGATTAGTACGTACGATAAATGCTATGGGAGTATCAGACAGGTGTGTCCACGTGTTCCCCTAGCCAGACACGCATCAGGTCGATCCGTGGTAAGACCGGAAGTGCGTGGTGCGTTCACCGATTAGTGATTCGAGGCCTGACACACGGTTCAACAGCATCGACCACGCGAACGTCTCGACCACGACAGCGGGGGCGAAGAGTGAAGAAAAAGACAGCGGCGAACGGGACGGAGGACGAAGCCAGCATTGGGATGCACAGGTCGGGTCACCGTATAGGTGTCGTTAATGGCAAAACGTCGTTACACAATGGCCGGTGTATCAAACCATATTAAACAATAGCTTCGACCGACGTGTAGGGGGACCGGAAGCAGAGGAGGAACCGTAGAACCTGGTGAGCTGAACAGGCGGGCTGCCTCATTGTTGAGATGATTCGTGTCGCGGATAGTCAGTCAGCCGGTGTATTTTTCCCTATCTCCGAAGCATAGTTAAAGTTAGTCTTAGAAAGTTCGTTTTAAAGTTAGCATTAGAGGTATCCGTTTGTTAATTAAAAACTATCAATTAGTAGGGCATCGAATGAAATGAAATACTGAAAAATTTGATATTGGTAGAATGGTTTGTTTGAGAGGAGTGTTTTGAGAGAATTTGTTTTTGAGAGTGAGAATATTATTGATCGATTGTTGAAAATCTGTGTTCATTGAGGAAGCTGTGCAATTCACTGAAAGTTTGTTATTTTTTAATATACGCGTGTTCTGCATGAGTGTCGGGCAATAATACGGTAGATACCAACGGCGTACCGGAAGTGCTTAATGAAATCGGCCGAGGCGAGGCGGCTGATCAGAATTTTCTTTCTAAGGGCTATCCTCTGCCGAAGAAAGCGGGAGAAGCGGTAAGGATGAAGAGCTCTTATTTTTCTTTCGAAATCCCTGGCGTTTCAGAGCTTTGGGTCCTTTTATGTCATCGTATACACCGGTATATACTTTCTACTGATCGTGAGAGGATCGAGATCGACATACGATTAGACTGAATTGCGACCCAATGCTAAACTTTAGATGATGTACATAGTTGGTTCATCGAGGTCATTTATCGTTGGTTAGAAGTCGAGATAGAATTGATTCCTGGTGTATCTTTATTTATTTCTGGAACAATCGGAACCGCGCCTTCACCAAAGTGCATTTTTACGAAGTATTGTAAATTAATTGGAGACTCTAATACAACTGCATGATCGAGAATTTCCATGTCTCCGCAAATTCTTTTTCACAAATTCCCATGCTGTTATAACGTACTTACATAATGACAGCGTAATTTCTCCTATCTTACAGTTATTCCATTGCATAATAGAATGCACGTGAATAAAGTAGTCACGAAAGAAATTAGTTTGCAAAGACACACACAGAGGCATGTTTGAGAAGAAAATTGCACAATTGTAAAATTGTTTTTATTAATATAAATTTAAATATTAAAATTTTAAGTTAATTTATTCGACTAAAATCATTGTTTCGCAATATTTGATGATAGATATCTTTCGCACAGACACATCACGTAATCCTCAGGCTATAAGTATACATTAACTGTGCGTGGGCACGAGAAGTGTTTACTAATCGTGCAAATTAGCCTCCGATGGAACCTTCACACAAATGTCGTAACTAGGATACATATTAAAATCCTACGCAGTAGAAGATAATCGATGATGATGAGCGTCCTAAAACTCATCTTTAGAGATAAATATTTATCGCGATAATTGAGGAGATGAAGTGTGCTTACTATGACCATGCCTAATTGAAACGATGCAAAGATTCGAATACGTTTAAAGCCCCAGTAAAGAAGGTGCAGCGAAATTTTGATACGCTACTTCTGATGATTGCTACGTCAAATGTTAGATGTATAGAGCACCATTTAATAAGCAACCCCCTGCTTAACAGAACTCATTAAACTAGCTACTCTCTCTTTCAAGCCGAGTTAGCATAAAAAACCCGTAACTTAGGAAATTTCCTTTTCCTTGGACCAATAACGCGTCCCGTTTTCAAACTCTACGCAGAACGATGGGCCTGGCATCCGGGGACCGAATCGATCGAATCGATATTCGCTTATAAAAATTCGCAGACCGTACAGACAGCGAAGCGAAAGGATCAACGACGTAACGATCGCTTTCGAAATTACGTCACTGATCCCGACCGGTCAAGGGAATCTCTGGTTTCGACCTATAGCAACAACGTTAACGATGGACAACGAGGATTTCGTCGATCGGCAGCATCGGGGGCTGTCGCCGTGAAGCCTGTTCCTTTTTGCGGTGGGCGGCATCGTTTCGCGAAACATCGGTCACTTTACCGTCAAAATCCAGTGAAAGTTTACGTTAATTGACGGCCAGGGGTGCTCAATCACTCGACAGAGTGAAAAGGCCAACACAGAGGTAGATCTCCTACCAAGGTGCTCGTGTGCATAACGCCGAGTTTCCCTGTGCGGCCACTGTCACTTTCAGATCGGCAGTCAGACACAAAGGAACAACGAGCATCGACGCCGTGCGCCGCGGTGTCTACACGAAAAATGTTCCTCGAGGTCGGTTCAACGGCAAATCAAATGGTGAATGGGAAATAGAAGGTAGAAGAGCGTAAGGTCTTGCTGAGGAGAGGATCGGTAGACAGCGGAATGAAGCTACCCGTCGACTGTCGCGATTACCTGTTGCCGATCGCCGATCGAGAATAATATTGGAGAAGCTGCGGAAGTGATCGGTGCAAATATTCGTGGAACAACGTCTGTAGCTTAAAAGTGAAACTGACATTGTTCACCGGAAAGTCCAAGCCGAAGAAAGAAGAGACAAGTGTGAATTTCGTTGCAACTCGAGTGCATTGTAAAATTGCGAGGAATATTGTGCGAAGTCGCGATAAATATTATTCCGTTTACGCCACGGAAGCGCTTCTGTGTAAATAATATTTCGTGGACGAGTCATTCGGTGCCTTTCTTGAATCGGCAAAGAATTTCGCTGAAATATTGTAATATGTTTTGCCTCCGAAGTATGAAGAATAATTTACGACAGGAGTAGCAAAGTGCTTGCATAACTCTTTAATACTACACCGCTCTGTCAAATGAACGACAGGCAATAAGAAGACCTGATTGGAAGCTAGTTTCAATTGCTCCGGTCAGCAGAGTCAGCGTAATTCAAAGTTCCATTAACGAGAAAGATTCGAAGCCTCGAGGCGCGATTAGAAGAAGAGCAAAAACCGGTCGCAGCGAGCACGCTTTTCAAATCTGCACCAAGGGAGGACCATTATAACTAACCCAGCTAAGAGAGACGAAATTGTGTTGATCGTGATCGGCAGAGGGATCGGTCCTGATGGACTAGTGAAATCCGAAATAGCCGAGGAGCGTCCGGCAGAGAAAAAGCAATGCCCGACGAAAGTGGAAGAGAAAATATCGAGGATCAGGCTAACAGCAATCTTGAAAGAACCGGATCTATCAATCGGGATTAAACAAAGAATACGAAATAGATTCGAATTGAGGCCGAAAATATCACGCCGATCGAACAGGCAATCGAAAGCAGTAGAAAAGAAATTCAATAAAAAAAGACAAGCAAGAAAGTTGAACACGTGGAGGGACGTGCTCTTTGCGCGATCGAACAGAACGATATTGGAATCATTGTACCAACAGGAACAGAAACAGCACATGTTAAATGTAAATAAGGAAAACTGAACTGGTTTTTCCGTATATTAGAACGAGCTTCTCTCGCACAATGGACGGCAAATTATTTCGCAGAGATTCGCAGTCGATCCTTTATCCTTGACGAGAGTTTGCGACGTTCTGAAACGGCCATCGCCATTCGCCGGCGGAGATTCGTAGAGGGAAGGACAAAGTGAATGGGACGAAACGGAGAAGGAAGGAATCGAAAGTGAAAAGAGCAGAAGAAGCATGATACTGGCCTACGTAACGAGTATCATCAGCACGCTGTTGCTGGAAGGCGAAAGGGTTGTCCCTGGCCAGGAGAAGTACAATATGGCCACGTTCATGGTACTCTTCCTGTTGATCACTATCGAGGTGGTCGTGGTGAAGGTGGTTACCTCAGATATGGAAAGGGACGAGGACAGTCATGCTGGTCTGAGAGCTGCTGCCACTTTCTTCGATCGCGAGGATTGATGCTGGATCGCTTATCATTTTCCTGTGTCATGATGCAATGCAAGTGTCGGGTATAGAAATTGTAACGTAGAGCGTGTGTGCTGTAAATTGTGTGACTCGTGGATTATGTCGCCGATGGTTTTCTTTTTACTTGGTATCGATTAGAAATTCTTCAGTGATTTTGATTTGGTTCACGTGAAGATTACTTGTTACCCCCAAATGAATGTCGAAAATTTGTCGAATGATTATGTTTTAGGATGTACTTGAGCCTAGGAAAATGCAGTGACAAATGCATTGGGAATAATGTGATCTGTTGTTTGTAAATGATTAAATGATAACATGGATCGTTTAGAATTTTTGGAGAAAATGGAATTCAAATTCATTCATTCGCCATTCTTATAAAATATCTTTAGGGATTAATGCTGTAATCCTTTTAAATATCATAGAGTGTACTCCTTCGATGTTTAGAACTATCACTTACTCACAAGAGTATTTGAATTCGTAATTAAATATCATGAATGTTGATTACTGGAGGCTTCAATGTTCCTTTTTTTCAGAAACATTTAGAATGCAAATTGAAAAACAAAGGTCGATGGGGTATACGTGTATGAAGAATTATATACCTCGTAATGAAAAGTAATATTGTCGAAAATACGCACGTTCGGTTGCTACACAACGCAAAAGAGAAATAATGGAAATTTATGAAAATTAGTCTCTAGTGAAACACGTATTTTTCTTATTATCGACTTGTCGCGTCGTCAGTCCGTATCTTTAAATCTCCGTCTTTGAAGAAAAAGACGATCATTGTAATATAATTAAAAGAACAATTGCTGAACGAAGATTCTTTTAACATTCGAAAGAACTCATTGTAGATCAGACCTTACATCTGGTCCACTGGGCGTGAAAACGTTCTCTAACGATGCTTGTTGCATAATTGAACGGCAGTCATGGAAAGTTAGCTGGATTTAATATACGTAAGAGAGCATTTCGAAAGTACTTTTATTTAACCCGACATCCTTACATAACGACGCACGCGCGAAGTTGCAAATCGTGCGGTGACTCGATTAATTGCGATACGATGTACATGTGATTGACCGTATATATATTTGCAAATAGCTGTAGATGCAAGTAATTCGAGCATCAATCCATTCAACGAGATGACTTAATAAAAAGAAATTCTTTGATTCAATCACTGAGATGCATTTTTACTTTTGCTCCTGAATGATAATTACTCAGAAGTCTGAACATTACACATGATTATGAAAAATGACTAAAATAATTGATTCATTAAGTATCTGTCAAGTATCACGTTCCTACTAGATTCTAATTCGGATTGTAGGAAATCTGGAGACTCGAACGACGGAAGGATTCCCTTCGAGGAAAATCGTTGTGCCTGCTGCCTAAGACCGTTTTACCTCGGACGTGGCGTCCGGTGCAAGGATTGTGGTGCGAAATCCTGTAGAAAAGGCTGCTCTCGTTGGGACGCGTCCGAAAACGCTTGGCATTGCCTATTTTGTCGTCAACACAGGTTCTAACAACGATAACTTAATTCTTCGAAACTATCATAGATCCTTTTAATTAATCCCTTGCATTATTTTCATTATTCTTACTATTCTTCAAATACTTTATCAGGCATTGGCTGGAAAAGGACGAACACGAGTTTGGTGGGCAAATCAAGGAGGAAGATTTACATCGATATTTCAGTACGGCAAAATCACGAGTTTACATAGCAGGTTTGTTAATCAATTTCAGTGCTATGATTACTATAAGGCATTTATATGAAAACTAAAATAATAGAACCGATAATGAATTGGAGAAATGACTAATATTGATTAAGCGGAATCGTACGCTTTGTCACTCTTCCTGTCATTAAGAGAAACAGGTTACATTCGTTACGATTATCGCCGGAAACGAGTCTGATACGCCTTATGTAAAGGTACACGTGGCAAGTCGAAAACAAGAAGACTTTTATCAGAAAACCGGTTTCAATTAGTAGGTACATACATTCTTACTGCAAAAACAGAATTAGTTTATTTTTACCGCTGGATATCGTGTTTTCATCAATAGTTATTGCGGTAAAAATGAAAAATAATCTCTACTTTATATCTAATTAACAAAAAAAAACGATGAAGTCAGTAAGTGATGGTAATTATTGCAACACGATCTGAAATATATTTCAATGACCACCAATCGTATTTGCAATGTTGAGCAAATAGCAAGGAAAGGGTTGAACGAATATTCAGGGAAATTGGTGTCCCTAGAGCTCCCACGAAAATCGATCCGCCGATCCCTCATAAATAATGCAGTTTTCAAGGCGACACGGGGCGGAGAATTCCAACATGTTCCGTCGCAAAAGCGATCCGCTGGAAAGAAGCGACCGTGAAACGTTTGTCCGCTATCGAAGTGCACGAAGACCGTGTCTCGAAATGGAACCACGGTCAATTGTTATTAGTCCCCCGAGGGAAATTGATTTGCAGGTTGCGACTTGTGGGCGCGGTGAACGATCGACGAATCGATGCACCTTGCGCATACAGAACAAGGGAGGGAATTAATTGCATCTTTATGCAGCCAGATGGGAGAAACTCGAACGAGTTTCCACGATTCCACGAGAACTTGTTTGTTCCGTTTTGAAACGGCCACGCGGAGCTTGATTAAACTTGGAATTTAGTTTTCGCGTAAATCTTCAGTAAACCGTTTGGGGCTTGACCGTAGTTCTTATCATTTCGATTGTAACGCAACCTTCCATCTTATTTTATCCTCGATTGGACAGCTTGATTAGATAAAAGGTTTCGTTGACGTCAGTAACAATTGGAACTGTAGTAGAATCCAATCTAGCAGTACTAAAGTAAAGTAATTAAGGTAAAAGGAAGATGAAGTGAACGAGTAATTAGAGGGATTTAGAGGGAGACGGATCGCAGAAGATAATCTGAAGAGTTTTTAATGCTAATTGAAGGACTTATTGTTAGATGGATAATATCAATAGCCAGTAGAGACTCTTTTCAGTACAATACAAGAAAATAATTTTAGCAATCGAATACCTTGATGATCGGTAAATAATTTCTAAGAAGAAAGATCGAGGACAAGACAGATTAATAATCCAGGAAGAAATTGGAGAAAAACGAAGTTATTCTGCAAATAGCGAGCTGAGAAAGTCTCCAAGTGAAGAGTTAATTGACACTGATTCCAGCCGGAATCATGGCTCGACTTCCATTGTCCCATCCTGGATCGCCGAGCGATCGTCCTTCTTCCTAGCTACAAGAGTCGTGTAACGGAAGAGGCAACAATAAGAACGGGTCGCAAAAATATCTCACGCTGGATTCTCCGCAATGCTCATTGTTCGTTGCACACAGGTTTGCGATCCTTTCCGCGTGAACCGTATCAGACCGTTTGATCGTGAACAATCGCGCGTCTTAAATAGATAACCGGCAGACAGGAGGCTGCTACTCCTGGAAACTAGCTTTTCCTCGCCCGTGAAGAAAAAAAATGCAGCCGCCTCGACGGGATACGATTCGCGATTACTGCGACCCGTTATGAATAACTGGCCCTGTGCAGTATTTCGCGATGCGGGTCACTCGAGTATCAGAATTATCATATCGCGGTTCGAATGAAGCTAGTTGCGAGTCGGATTTCTTCGAATTTCTGTTTTTCTTTTTAATCGAAATTTCGCAACGGCCAATAAAATGGAAGACTGAGTAATATTTTTTTAATTAAACATGCCTCTTGAGAACGTATGACCTATTAAATCCCTGGAAGAATTTATGGAAAATGTCTAAGGGTGTAGCAGTTCCTTTTATCTCCTTTAATTTGTATTCTCGTCTTTCACGCGTTTTTCATTTTTTTTTATTTAAACCTTTACACGCGTAATGCAATCACCAGGTATCACAGCTTCTAGCAAGTTGCACAGCCTATTCCAAGGATCTGTTCATTCGCCAAACATGGTCAGAGCACGTTCGTGGCGAACACTTTTGCCCCTGTTCGTCGTTTTTCGCGGCCCGAAAGATATCCGCGCTCGTTATTTCTTCTAGGAAAGCCGGCGAGGATCGGCTGCGTCGCATTCCGCTGTGCAAAATTTCATAAAACCAGATCCTCCGGATAGATCGTTCCTCTTAGCACGTCTCTCGACTTTATCTTAAATTCATGAGTAACGAGAAGTAAACTGGCGAACGATTTTTAGATAGAATATAGATAAAAAAAAAAAACAGTTACAAACTTTTCTGTACCTTTCACTGAGATCAAATATGGACACGCATGAGAATTTCCAATAGACTACTAATATTTTGAAGTTAATGAAAAGTTATTTTACTTGTAAAGTCAGCCCTGTTCCTATACATTTTTTTTTTATTTAGGATGTATTATCGTAATTCAAATTCTAACGACACGCGACTCGTCAATTGAATTTCAAGAAAAGTTTCCAGCAAGGCAGCATCATTTCTATAGCCTGAATTCTAAGCGAAAGGGAAGCAAAAATGCTGCAAGCGTTGGCCATAAGAAATCCCGGCCGAGGAATCGTTCGGAATTCCTGGAGTCGAATTCCGATGGGTTTTTGGGTCCCCATGGAAGCGGAACTCTCGCGCGCTCTCATTGTCTCCCAGGGCCGAGGTGGCAAACCTCAGTCCTGTTCCAGTACTCTTGGGAGCAACATCGCGGTGTACTCCTTCGATCTTTCTGCCTCTTTCTCCCGTCGTGCTCGTCCGCTCCGTTACTCGCATCCCTGGAAAGGACCCGTTCGGCGCAGAACGAGTTCACCGATGTGATCGCGATTCGAACCCATCGAACCCCTCATCTCTTTCCACCCCGTTTTCTATTATCCCACGAAGAGGAACCTTTTCCTCGATCGAAGAAACGTAGTCGTGCTCGGAAACACGTGAGTCGTGTAACTGCAAGGCGAGTGTCAACAGGCCGCGCACGTTCCACGCGAATCATATCGATAATTGCGACGGCCACTCGAAGGAATAGAGCGGAAGTGGGACGAACGGGGTGAACGACGATCCCGTTGTTGAACAAAACACCGAGGAACCATTTTAGTGTGGACCTTCGGTGGAGATTTTTGGAATAGAAGGGTTCGATAGATCAGGGTGTTTGGCAGTTGTGTTTGAAAGTCTTGAGCAACAGGTTTGCGGGTTTAGAAATGGAAAATAGTGTAGAGTGACGATAGAAGCGCGCGAAAGTCGCGATACCTAATCAAGACTGAAAACCTGGACTCGTCAGTGTGTCCTCAAATGGAGTGATATCGTCTGAAAAAAAAGACATTGCGGGGAACGAAGGATCTTTCCTGATAAGTGAAACGAATCTTGGACGAATTGAACTTGAAAACTTGCGGAACGAAAAGGAATTTCGGGGAAGCAACCACGATAATGATTGATATTATGAGAAGAAGTATAAGAGATTCGGAAGATTAGAGGACGATCTTGATTTGCCGGAAGGCTGAAGTTCAACGGCGTGCCGTTCGAACGAAGATCGATCTCTGTTCGCGGTCGGGGAACCTCGTAGCCTCGTGATAACAGATAAATATACCGGTGTTGCGGTACTCGCCAAAGAGAATGCGGTTGCAAACGCGAAGGGAAAAAAGGACTACGGTGGTAGATCTTTAATGGTCGTCGATACTTTCGTTTAGAAAGCGCACTAGCCGCGCCGTGTCAGTTGGACAGGGTTTCGTGATCACGCCGGGTCGCAGCTGGTATCGATACTCGAAAAGCCACTTCGATTGCCGGCTATTGTAAACGAATCGCTCGAACAACATAACAAATGGAATTATTAAAAATGCGTGGATCACAATGCAATTTGCGCGACAGCGTGTATCTGTTTTGATGGGAAGAGAAAGCTTTAACCGCATGTATGAGTAAGTTGCTTGTTTCCTTCTTATCTTCTTTTAGATTAATTTTGAACTCGATGGAAATTCATTTAATTGAGAGGAAATATATGAAAACTCTGCGATCGAGTAGATCTGTGGCTTGTTAGTAATAATATTAATGGTGCATGAAAAATAACGGTTTATTTGCACAATTGAGTTGTATTGTCTCTTAAATTGTTAATTGGTCGAGCGAGTTATTTGCAGCCAAGAATTATTTGTAGTTTCGTTTCCATTGCAATTGGTAGTTCATTCTATATGGGGGACTTATTCTAGTGTAAAACGCATATACGTATGTATGTACCGCGGTGATAAGGTAAAAGCAATGTTAACGACGGGGTTCTTATACTCGATGACCCAGATTAAAATGAAACCGCAGGTACAGCTGTTCCACGCTGTCATCGAGCCATCTTCCGCTCAAACTTCATAAAGATCCAAATACATTTAAGTATACTTAATTAGAGGCAATAACGTAATCTCGATTTGTCTCGTTTCCCAGTGCAATTAAAAGAACGCCAAAGTTAGTGAATGTAAAGAACAGAAACAGTTAATTGCAAAGCCGAGCGATATCCTTGGTTTTAACGATCGAACAGACCGATTAAATCACCAAGTCCGGTTGTTTTGATCGCTTCATCATAGTGAGCTACGAAGCGTATTATAATAAAACTTTTTAATAGAGGATTACTCGAATGTTTTTCTTTTATCAGGAGTGGAAGATGCAGCTACCAGTTCGGGACAGAGTTCGACCAAGGAGAGAGAAGAGGCGAACACGATGGAAACGGTTCGAGATTTCGTTGAAAAGCTAGTGGAAGGGTTGATTGGTAATTTGAACGACACGCCGATCAATCGATTGTACGATCATCCAGCATGTAAGTTAAAATGTGCGGATATAACTGTTTCTGTTCTCTCACCATCGCATTTCGAAATCAGCTCGTTTGTAACGTAACAAGTATATAACAGTACTTAATGAAGAAGGATCCGAGTAACGATCCCGTGGCATCGATTCCGTAATTGCGAGTTTTCTTACATGCCAACTAACCGCTCGACTAACCGCTTAATTAATAGATGACAAGCTTTTGGAAGAACATATTGCACCCTTGGTCGATGCACTCACTCGTTTGGCCATGGTTCTGCAAATGTCCCTGAAGAGTGAGTATCCCGATCCCAAAATCGACTGCATTTTTTTAAACAAAATTATAATTTTTTTAGAACGCACGTAATTTAATAGTAATTCAATAGTTATCATCTAATCTTTCAATGCTTTTGGCTCAAATCTCATGGCTCAAACTCAATGATTTAATTAAATAGCTACATTTAACTGTTAAAAAAAAATGATATATTAAAACGCCTCTGAAATCTACCGCAGTTTTCAAAATATAATACGTGTGTACAATTTAGGTTGACGACAGTGTTACAGCGATGTAGAACGGGTTGCTCGCCCCAGGCGCTCAAGCCTTTCGATTCGAATAACATACATACATATAATTGCAGTCTCACCTTTTACAAGCGACACATAAAAAATAATGTGTGCCCGATTTATAAATTTTGCCTCCTAGTTCACTGATATTATTCTTACATTTATTTTAATAATTTTCTTGCTCCACCATATTTTCCATAATTATTCTATAGAATTTTATTACTCCGTTTGCTTCTCTACCATCCTCGGCATTCTTCTATTAATTGTCGCAATAAACGCGATAATACCAACTATTATTTTGCTACCGTAATCTCGAAGCCTCGGTACTTTATTGCCGTCAGTAACATCGTGCTTCGTACGCGACGTGAAAACACCGTATCGATTAATGGTCAATTAGAATATTAACAACCGTCCCAGCCAGAAAATTTTCCACTCAATTCATTTTTTTTTCTTTCCGACCCCGTGACTGCTACTATAAACGCAAATCAACTTCGAACGCTGTACCTTTGTAAGTTATGTAAGTGACCGTGAAAGAAATCGTTACTTCTGCCAAGCTACCTCTATTCGATGATTCTGTGCACATTTTTACCTTCCCACGAGAACGTCATCTCTCTAGAACTCTAGGAGGACGGCAATGAAATCGTGAAACAGTTACAAAGTGCAGTATTCTATCCTTTATATTTTTATGCACTAAAATTAGGTGAATCAGGTTCGAAAATTGGCGATTCATTTTTCTATGACAAAACTTTGTACGGGCGTGTGTTGGTTTGTTGCTATGCGTATTCTGAAGTGACCCGAGGGCACTGTGCTTGAAGGAGAACCCATTTGAATAAATGATCGATGACACAAAGGCGATAAAAGATCGCGCATAATACACGTATATGCATGGGAAAGCGATTGTCGCACTAAATGTGCATGTAAAAAGAATGGTACTTACGATACTGTGCTACTTTACATATGCTTTACATTCGGTAGACAGACAGTCGAATATCTCATGAAAAGTATACCAAAGATAGGATGCTTGTAAGTTTAAGCTATTGTAATTTTAACGGAAAACATCGAGGCCGTATAGATTATGAAATGATTTGGGTAATTTATTGGGATTATCTGAGAATATTCTATACTCGTCACTCGGACTATGCAATTTGTGTATAAATTGCTCCTCATCAAATGAATCATTCGCGATCCCTCGATCGAAGGACGATCTACCTGTAACACGAAACAATGGAGCGATGTAACGATTTCAGGACAATAATCTTAAGCGGGACGACTCGTTTGTCAATTGCGTAAGAAAAGTGAGTCAGCCCGGTTCCAGAGGAAAGTCTGCCTTATCTGTATTCCGGAAAAACATCACTCTTTTTTCTCCGTCCACTGAGCGACACGTGTAATTAAATTCGATATCGGGCGTCATTGAGTTTATTTCCACATAAGTATTATATTCATTAATGGGGAAAATTCGGTTGGAAAAAAAGATCGAATGGCACGTAAAATCGTGATTCAATCCTTCCCTGTTTTGAACTCTCCTGATAACCACAGATAATTTATGGCTATTTACTTAAGCTTTTCGAAAGAAACACCTGAACCAATCGTGAGATATACTGTATATCATGAAAAAAAAAGATTCTGCAATTCTTGCACATTTATATTGCGATTTTCTAGTTCCGCAGTTTAATGTCTTTAATATTGCATATTAATAAACAGTGGTTTCGAGCAATGAAGTTCGGTATACGTTACAAACGTAAATTTCCTCCATCAATATTTATCACGCATAATTTATTTCACGAGTTTGCATAGAATGATACGAGGCATTTGTTCGTTCATCTTATTCAGCGAAATTCAGTCGAATAAACAGGCCGAATTTTAAATACACTGACTTCGTATTGGCGGCACAGAAGCTTTGAGGGCAATAGAGCTTAATAAAACACGATTAAGATGGATAAGTCGGTAGCGCACACTAAAAGTTAATAGACACAGATCAGTATTTGATTTTGGTGCCTGGAAGCTTTCCATCGAAACTGATAAGTTCAATTCCACATTATCGTTCAAGTACGATTCACACTGGACTTCGATGAACAATAAACTGAGAGTTTTTCAAGGAAGAAAGTAGATAACAGATAATGTCAGTGATTTCCACAATAACGCGAAGCATTTGAAATATCCAAACAATTTAATAATCGAGGACAAAATTGCACGAAAGCTTGCAAACTATTTTAAAACTGATATAAACATTATAAAGCAAGGTAAAAATCGACGTTGCCAATATTAAATGCACAGAAAACAATCGGTCGTATGATATCCAACAGCGCGTAGTCACTTTCTAACGGAGTAAAAATGATTTAAACTACACAGAATCCTTCTGGAAGGCGATAGATTTCGATCGGCATTCGCTGCGAATATCCAGATGTCTTCTGTCGATTTTAGAAAATGTAGGTTCCCTTGCAAAGTATCCCCCACTAAAAGGAAGCCGTACAGAGGCACGTATGTGGGGTACGTAGCTCGCGTATCAGCCTGCTTTGGCAGAGGCTCAGTCGCGAGCGGCCCAGGCCTGCGATTACACACGACACAAAACGTGGCCAGCGATTTCGCCGGTTCCACGATCGGTGGATTCGCGTTTCCGCGTCGTACATTTCTCTCGAGCCGGTCTTTGCGATTGCAAAAAAATCACCGGTCAAACATCTGAACGCGGTATCAAGGTGTGAATAGAAAGGTGTCCCCGCGTTTCGTTCGAAGCGCGAAACCTACCCCTCTGAAAGTTTCACCCCTTGTGCTTGGAGTGTCCGCAGTGATCGAGAGCGAAACCTGAGTGAATCTATAATTTCTCACTTTTAAATTGATGGAAATAATAAACTATCGAATGGTAAATAGTGTAAATATCATTGATGTTATTTAAACAAGAAAGGCTTGCGCATAGGGAACCTCGAGGATCATCGAAGAACTTTTTCTAATCTTTAAAAATGGGGCTAAGAGTAGAGGATGATTATTGTAATTATTGCAGTCCTTGGCTCTGCATACTAATTGTTAGTTAATTGCGGCCGTCAGTGATAAGATAACAAGAGGGAAGAAGCCGTTTCGCGAAGAAGTTAGAATCAATACCTGCTAGTTCTTGTCTCTTTAATTCTCTCTTTTGAAGTCCTTGAGTGAACAGTTCTTTGAATCATTAATAAATATAGACAACACTCTGACTGTCTTAATTGTTAAGACAGGAAGTAACTAATCGCCTGTTCGAAGGACCAGAAACGCCCTAGTTTCCTTAGTGTGATTCTATTTCCCAAATTGTATCGTTAAAGTGTAATTTCAATTTCCTTCCATGCATTTTTTCACCTTTATCGGTGACGTTCGCGACTCGATGGAAAAAAAAAACGATACTAAATGGTCTCGACAAGTCGAAGGAAAGACAGAGGAATATGGAGAAGCCATATGTCGACCGTTTGTCAGTCATTAATTATAGACGACATTCGTTGCCGTACCTTATATCGCATCGTCGTGTCTATCGAGTTTTGTTCAAAAAAAGGAAGGGAAAATTCGAAATATTAATATTCATATACATAGAAGGCAGGGTTTTTATATTAAAGTTGCAGTAGAAATACCAAAATGTCCATTACGCAACCGTGGT
Source organism: Holcopasites calliopsidis (assembly GCA_023838395.1). Classification (NCBI taxonomy): domain Eukaryota; kingdom Metazoa; phylum Arthropoda; class Insecta; order Hymenoptera; family Apidae; genus Holcopasites; species Holcopasites calliopsidis. The sequence goes on from JALHAQ010000026.1 coordinate 650,797, forward strand.
AATTACGACGATAGAAAAAGGTGACAGCGATTTTCGCGGTAGCGTGGTGATTTGATTAGTCCCACGAACGCAACGCGAAACACCGAAACGCGTAACACTTATGCGATACATGTTTTACCATTTCCCTCTACATGTTTTTTTTTTAACAAGTCAATAAATTCCATTACGTTAATCGCTTCAGATATATGTCACTAAATATTCCGGTTCTTACGGTGCTCTGTGCGGAAACAGAATTTTTTGCTCATTGTATAACTCTTATGACGCGATTAGAAAATTTAAAAAAGTGATTATAGATGACAATAATTGTGACGATATAGTCAGTAACTCGCTGACAGGCGAAGTGTAAAAAAAAAAAGAAGGATCATCGTCTGTAGTAGGAAACTTCAAAGTTCAGAAGATCGTGGTCAGGCAGCTATTCAAATTAGGGTCAAAGGCCGTTCTCACTGACTCGATTACTGTCGTATGAGACCGCACACGTGACTTCACGCATACGTTTTTTACTCTCTCGTACGTAAGAAGCGGTGTGTGCAATATGTATATGTACAGCTGCGAGGCGTTGATAATTAATCGAATTCATCAAAGCGTATGGAAACACTTTTTTTACTACCTATGGATAATGAAATATCTACGGCCGTAATTGAAGTGAAATGAACAGAAAGAAAGCGTCGTTTCGGTTTAATTAAGAAGCATATAATAATTGATTGGGAGGAATGAAAGTGCGATCATGCCGGAAGCAGTAAGGTAGAGCGAATCGTTTAAGGTGGAAGCAAGTGGAGATTTCCGTGAACCGAATTCGCTGCAACGAAGCCTAATTTTTTCCTTAATAATCGGAATATTGCCAGCGGGTAAACCGCAACGCGCGAAGACTCTCGTTCGGGATGTCTTCCGGTAATAGCCGATCATGAGAAAACGAGAAAGTCACAGCTGTTAGGAGATATCTCCAAATAATGTGACGGGGCGATGATCGTCGAGGTCTTCCCTGTGCGCCTAAGTACATACCTTATAAAGTATACAGCGAGAGATAAAGCTGCTCAAATACGTGAAATGTTAACTGGTATTTGCAATTATAAGAATTATGTGGGGAAACTTGACTAAGAAAAATATACTTCTATTATGAATTTCGTTCTCTCCCACCGCGTGTAAAAATTGTGTACCGATAAAGAAATGCAACTTAAGCGACATAGGCAATTGGGAAAATCGATGCATCTTACGATTGTTGTAGATCGTGATCGTTTAAAGAAAATCGTTTGCAAACAATTGGGAACACCAGTGCTTCATTCAAATGTTATCTGGCGAAGATAAAGCAGCGTTGCCTCGAAAGTGTGAACAAGCCGTTTACTAGCTAATTAGGTTGATGATACGATGTGATACACGTGATAAATGTTGGTGGAACTCATCGCGGAGATGCTGACGCTGATCGGCGGCCTGATCGTCGCCTACTTTGTCTACGTACTAGTCACCAAGCGAGATGGTAATTACATACAATTTACTGATTACAAAAAAAGAATCGATTAGAGAACAGAGTGCGAAAGAGCGGTCCAAATTGCAGATTGTGCCACCGACAAATTATTCACACGTCCCTGGCACGGTTCCTCGGTTGCGTTTAGTAATCTGTTTCGAGACGATTTCGTTGTCACTCTAATCATCCTTTGCAATTTCGTAGCAAATTTTACAATAACGCCGCTAGGCGTGTTGCAAAATAATAATTTAGCAGAGATTACCTTACATCTATCTCGAGAAAGGATATCTCTCTTTATTCATTCATATTCATAGAATGATAATAATTACTATTATGCTCTTTAGTCATCTATAATATTCTACTTGTAGATAATGTGGTTTATGAACAAAATTCCTAGCAACTTCTTGCGCCTGACAATCGCTCAGTTGTCGTTGTTCATTCCATTATTCAATTGTGATCGGTTCGATAGAATAATGTCGCAATTGCCTCAACGATAACATGTGACTCGTCTTCGACACAGTCGCGAGATTATAATTAGGCAAATCGTACGATTCTTCCATTTCTCATTTTCTTGTACAAACTTTTTATCTGCACTCGCATGCAGGATTGCACAAGACCACGTTTCGTACGGTCCACGAGGTCGCGCGTGTTCCAAATTTTAAAGAACCTCTTCGCGATGACGATTTGTTGACTTTTTTCCTTTGAATTTCCCTAAATATTCAAAGAATCCACAAATAGCCAAATAATATATAACTAAGATCGAAGAAAATGTTAGTCCCTTAATTTTGCTCAGCCCTGGTGAAATTAAGATATTAAAGCTTGCCATTTTCATACGGTTCAATTTCATCACCATCAGGTCGCGTCATATCTTATCAGTTAAGGGAACTAGCTTATCGTCCCAAGAACGTAAAACACGGAGAAGGGAACGTAATTCTAACACATTTCTCATTAACAATCGTCATTGTTACCTGTTCGCTTCGATGAAATTACAAGGCGGAGCCCTGTACTTTGGACAACGATGCTAAAGTCCGATGACACGCGAGCTTAGCCACGATATCGTCGCATCACGGAATTATTGAATTAAGCATCGCGCAAGACGCACGATTTCCCTCGGCAGGCCATTACTATGGACGTCAATTGGACGCAGGGGGAAACCTTTCTGCATCGCGATTACACCGATTCCGACGATAATCACTGTAATTCCGTTACATCAGGGAAACGTCGCATCTGACGGTGATTCGATTTCGCCGACCGCCGCGATTTCATTTCGCCGCGTTTCACAAAATGACAAATGAACCCCGTTCCCTACGGAAGGCGTGTGTATGTACATACGGTTCTTCAACGAATTGCCCGTTAATTTAGTTTGTAGAAAGTTGGAAGAGGGTAAGAGACGTATGGATAACAAAATGTAAATAGTTAACGTCGATCATCGACGCGACCGTCATCTGATATTTTTTCTAGACAACGCTTATTGCGTGACGGTGAGTGTAACAAATTGTTGAACGGCTGACAGTAAGAAGGACGCGTACTTTCGCGGGATTCATCCACAATTACGTTCGATTCTAAGAGGAGAGATGAGAGATACATATAGGGGTCTCAAGATGGTACTCGGATAATTGAAAAAAAAAATCGAAGGGGATTTAATTGAATGGAAGGTGATCGCGCGTACACGCGGCGCGACTTGATGAACAGTCGTGAAGGCGCCTAGCAGGAAATGAATGTAGACGGCCTTCACCTTCTAGCGAGGGATCAGGGTTAGAAAGCCCATGAAGCGGTGGAATTTATTTTGGTACACTCTATTAGTCCTTACGAAAATATTTCCACGGCCGATTACGTCGATGCAAATGAATACGTGTCAAGTTTAGATTAGACTCGATGCCAATGGAAACTAATGAAATTTAAAGTAGGAAACAATAATTCCTATTATATCGCACCGCTATGAATTTCTAACAACCGCGAGGCAAAACGCAGGAGGTTCTTTCTAGGACGGACCATAAACGACATTTCTCCGACGCTCGTTTCGAGGAACTTTAATCCTCTCTGTCGCTTTCTGTTCGAAGTAACGAGCAGGCCATTAACATGGCCAACTCTTAACAATTCAACACGTCGAACAGATGCGGCAAGCCATGGTATATGGTGAACGCGTATCAAAGCTTGGAGTTTTCCCGGGAAAAGAGTTCAGCAGGTCGTCCCGTCGAATTTCTCTCGGTCGCGCGTACGCCGACAGGAAAGGATGAGAATGAGGAATTGCTGACAAGGCCGGTAGTCGGTGAAATTACCTTGCCGTGTCTTCGGTACGCGCGGCCGGACGAGACACTCATCGTACAACCCATTACCGATACCGGAGTATCGAGTCGGCGAAAGTGCGCCTTCCTCGCTTTTCCTATCCTGTCTTGTTCGCGGATCCTTTTACGCGCGCACATTACTTCCTTTTCGATGCTGTTTCTCGTCCGGTCGCTTTTGGAAACGGTTTTTTTTATACACGCGAACGATCCTGTGCCTCCTCGATAAAGACTGCATTTTGTAATTGTGATGTTTGTATTAGCTATTGGGCCTTACTGTCAGTTTTTATCACTAATCTATTTTTCAGATTTTACTAAATACTACTGCTAATAATAATAAAATTAGTAACGACCTCACGACTATCCGACACTTTCATTAAAATAAATCATACAAAAAGTCTCCAACTAATCAGATTACTGAACATGTCTTTACGTCTTGGAATTCCTCAAATATCCATAAAACTTTCAGACAAACCGAGCACGGATTCACCAACAATGGCGCACACGGCGTTACGCGAGATCGTCGAGCGGGCCGTCGATGAAGCGAGGAAACTACCAGGTCTCGGTACTTCCGGTGGGCCCGGAAGACCTCTAGAGCAGAGGAACATCGTGGAGCAAAGTTACGAGGACATACTCGCAACCGCGATACTTAACAAGGTTGCAAATTGATTTTCTAGGAGCCAGATCTCTCGAGGGCATACTCTCGAAAGGCTTGGACTCCGGAATTCGTAGCATTCGCTCGGACACCGAGCGAGAGGATAAATCGATGAGCGAGCGTTGCTTGGATTTTCTAGGTCATCGAGAAATTCCAAAAGGAACAGGTGGACGGTAATCGCAACGTTCTCCATGGGAAGCCAATGACTGCGGCCAACTCTGCGTCGAGTACGTCTCACGATCTTGTTAATTATGTTATTAACAAACAACCTGATGAATATATGCATTAGTCCTTTTACCTTCGCGACCTCGTACTTTGCCTCTGACGGAATGCTAGTCAAAAACTCACATACGAATATCGACTCACAGAAATATTCTTATGTTTCGAGTTTTTTTAAATTAATTATATGCTTCGTACGATGCGCATTGAATTATTCTTTCCTCAATAATGTGTGCGTCAGATCGAAACTTTCGTGATTCCCTGTACACGCTCTGCTCGAGTCTTTACAAATGCTGAGATTTTCTGAAATTTCTGAATGTAACATTACACTAACTTGACGGGGGGAAGGTATTCGGTCATCAGCAAAGTCTACCCCAAAAATATTCAGATAAAAATAAAAATTATATTAATGGGTACTTTCTTTTTCAGACGAAAACGAGACCGGTCTCGGCGAGGGTGTCGAAGACGGTTGCAGTAGCTTGGAACCGTTGTCTCAGGATGACTGTAGCAGTGACTGTAGTGCGTCTTGCTCGAGACGCATTAAAAATCAAGTGGAGCCATTATCTTTGACGGTAGACAATTCTTTCCTGACTAATTAAACATTAAACGATTCATGAAAAAAACAAACATCAATCTTTACGTACAGACAGTTATTTAATTCATGAGATCCCTTAGCATTTGTTCGGTAATAAATTTTCTTAGAGATAGCAAGGAGAATTGTTGCAAAGTCTATTGCTGCTCCGAATGTTTTACTTTCATGAATTCGATGTACAAAAAAAAAAACGAAATTGCTCAAAAGAAACAAATAACTACAAAACTGTACAATGGCGTTGCGTGGTAAACATTTAAATGTATCTAACGCCGACAGAAAGAACCGGTTAGACAATTTCGTGGATAGGTTTGTGGGTTGCCAGGTAGTCGGCCGATAAGCAGGTTGCTCGCGAATGATAAGCAACGGGAAGTGGAACCGTTGCCCCGCATCGGAATGCACTAATATATTCAAACAAAAAAAGAGAGAAAAGAATAAAACTACGTTAAAGAATGTTCAGTGACTCTGTTTCACCGGCTCATTAACGGCACCCGCGTGCTCGATCGTTTTAGATAGAGGAACGAATAGAAGAAGTGACCACGACGTACACCTCCGACGAGGATCGCAGGGAAAACGATGTATTGACGATTAGAAACACGCATCGAGTACCATTCCCCGAACTTGGGATGGACATCATCGATCGTAAGTGAAGATAGATTTATGTTGAAGATTGTATTAATTATTATGCGTTATTATAAGCGTGCCGCTAACCCTATGCTATTATAATGATTACCTCTGCTATTATTTTTATACATTGTGCTCGAATATTTGTTAAGGCTTGCTACTATCATAGAATTTGTACGATCACTAGTCCTTAAGAATATGATACTTCGAAATACGAGCAACGCCTGCCTTCGCAAGAATTTTGCCAACTAAATTGCTGCACAGCTGAAATATTGGATATTTCTTTGAATATCATAATCACTTGCACTCTACTACTGTGAATAACTGTATTCAACGTCAAAAAACTAGCGTACATAATTTGTTTTCCAAAGTATAGACTAAAATCATTATAAACTAAGAATTTCTCAAATAATTCATCGTTCATCTGAACAGCTCGATATTTCATTACCAATGATTTACTAATTACAGCTTCCCAAGAATCGGAGGAAAGCCAGGACGAAACAGACACGTCGGCGACACACATAGGTCTAGTTTCCCCGATCGAATCCTGGGAGGAAAACTGGTTGTTCCAAAGGAAAAGAGTTCAAACCAAGGCTGACCCGGTAGCTATGTTGGTGCCGAATCCTGGCGCGGATTTCAAGGCTCTGATCGGTGACAAAGACGCGGAGGACACGTCAGATTTATCCGACTGCTCGTCCGCGCAGTCGGACGAGGAAATTGAAAAGGAACTGATGGAAGCCATAAACAACGTCGTGCCAAGACCACCGGACAAAACAGAACTTGAAAATGGACTGGATCACTACTCATTGGAAGCGTCCGAGGAATTTTCCTTCAAGAAAAATCGCGAGGACACTTTTGTTAAGGATTTGACCGCGTCGGGGCAGAGAGGTGAAGAAAAGACTGACTCCAGAAGGGTAGAAGATCGAAGCGAGACAAGCGGAAATATAATGAACGGAGACTACCGCCGTCTACAGACAAGAAAAATAGAAGAAAACGATCGAGCCAAAGATATGGAGGAAAAGAAAATCGAAAAGAAATTAGAGAGAGCCGAAGTTAAAGGCGAGAAACTTGTCTCAGAATCGAGCGTAGCGATCAACAGTGATTCGAATGAACTAGAAATGGAGCGTGAAAGGACGAGCAACGAGTCCAAGAAAGATAAACAAGAGACCTCGATTTCCGATGAAAAATCCCGAAAGCTTCATCTTGAATTAGTGGAAAATTGTGTCGAGAATAATTCATCGAATCCCTCTTATATAACTGAACCACTGACAGTTTCTTTATCAGAGGAAAACGTGCCAAAGACACCGACGTGCACACCAACGAGTACCTCCATGCCGGAAGTCGGTCTGGAGAATGAGAAGCATAAGGAAGCGTTCGCTTCGCGAGAAGGGAACGTTCTAAATTCCTTGGAATGCGCAAAGAAGAAGTTGATGGCAGTCAATGACGATATCGTGCTTGAAATTAAGCAAAAGGGGGAAGCTGCTCAGCAAAAAGCTGATTTTACTGGTAAATATTTTAGCATCGCAGTTATTCGCGCGAATGTACACTCACGAATATTATTGACGTCCTTTCTTTTCGTTAACGTTAGCAGAGGATATACAGCAAGAAAGCGAGTACACGGAACACTATGATACCGCGACGCAGAGACATTTGGACAGTTTAACGAAAACTGAAGGTCCAGAGTCTTTGACGCTCCAGAATTCGACGGAAAACGACGAAAGGTAAGGAATTAATCGAATGTTGTAAAAGATAAACGACAGACATGGGAGGAAAAATAATATAACCAGAGAAAGGGAAATTCATTTTTGTGTTTAATCTCAAGGGAATTTTAATGCTTGGCGTGATTGCGGAAAATTAAAATTCTTTTCTCAAATGAATTTCTACGGATGAAAATTTTGAACGAAATATAGGAAGAGTTCGATATATCTCGATTTTCTCGCGTTGAAATTTTCGAAATGAGCTAGGTTCGTTTTGTAACGTCACCGATACACCGGCTCGCGTGTCGTCGTAAAGAACTTTTCTCTTTCCGATGCTACTATAACAACCCCTTCACCATTCCACTGTGCAGCAAGTGCCGAGAGGCTGCGGCGTTCGCCAAGGCTGAATCGGCGTCGCATCTGTCCCTGCGGAACAAGAAATCGGAGGAAGAGGCTCGGCTCGTTGCTCCTCCGAGACCAGGTGGCAAAACGTTTCAATCTTTCACCCTGTAAACTCATTTGCGCTAATATACCCCGCTAAGATCTATCTCTGAAAATTTAGGCACGATCGCTGAACGCGAGCACAAAAAGTGGGAGAATGCTCCGCCGATCGAAAACAACCCCTACAGTCAGGAAAGTATTCAGCGGAGGCTGTTGGAGCGGCAGTACTCGAGAATATCGTCAGACATGCCTGGGTAAGATGTTCGGACGATGTTTGTATATGTTGAGATTGACCTTGTACGTTGAACGTGAATCTTTTACTCAGAATTCACGCCGAATTGCCGAAGAGCAACGGAGAAGATTTGGATGCCCTGCTGGCACCCCATGAGCCGGACATCAAAAGGTAATATCCAAAACAATAGCCAATTTCTAAATACATTACATTTGTGTTATACAGAATAAGAAGAAAGACTTCCATATGAAAAAAGCAATAAAATTGACGCAATTATTATACATTCATTAAATTTCAAATATTCCTGTGTTCAATCTGCCTCAAAGGAAAAAAAAACTTATTCAAACAATAAAATCCATAGATCGAGTAAGATCGATAGTCACGATCATTCCAGTCTAATTTTATTAAGTATTTAGGTTCGGCAGGGACTACTACATCAACGATTCGAGAGCGTCGAGCAACGAGAAAGGGCGAAGATCGGCCGCGTCGACCGCGAGCAGACCGAGCAGCTCGTTGTCCCAACGGTCGAACTCCACCGGGGTCGCGGACCAAGATCAACAGGTGAGTTTCGGGCTGATTAAGTTCGAGGAGGCTTCCCTGCGCGGCAGCCTTTCTAGATGGACATATCGTGATCCGTACTCCAGTCCACACTTTGCCATCAATCCTCTTCTACGCATGGAGCACGATGAGGCAACTGTGGCAGCTAATGGTGTATGTGAAAAGATTGACCACTCCGATGAAAAATCCGTATACACGAAGGATAATATTCGCAAAGGATCGAGCCATACCAACGAGGACAGAATGGATACAAATGAAACTGAAAGAGTTGAGTACTTCAACGTCGATGAACACGACGATAGGAACACAGGACAACCTCAGGAAGCTGATAATGAAACATTTAATAAAATAAACGGTGTTTCATTTAAAAAATCATCGTCAAATCTTTCTTATAATCCGCTCTACGAGTCTGAGAATAATGCATTGAAAGCAGATCGTGACTCCGGGATGTATTCTGTGGATACGAACGATCCGGAGGATAAGGAGAGACCGGATCAAGATAACTGGAGGAGATTGTGGGTTAATGATGGCGATGCGAAACACGGGCAGATTTTATCGTCTAATGGGAAGAAATATTGCGACTTCAATGGATACAAGTATCACACTTTCGGAGGGATAAAGAGTTCAATGGCGAATTACGTGGAAGAGTCTGAAGAGGATATTCCGAAAGAGGAGACACCTGATGAAGGATCAGTCGACCTCTCTGATTTCGCCAATTTCAAATTTCAGACATTCGGAGGAATAAAAAGGAACAAGAAGATCGATGGAAAAGGAATTCCTATGTACAGAAAAGTGAGGTTGAGATCGTCTTTGAGAAACTACAAAAATGGTAAAAGTACAAGACAGTCCCGAAGCGAGTCTCTTCCACAAAATGAGAACAAAGAAAATTTTTATCTGCGATCTTTCGACCAGGCGGCTGACTGTCAAAATTCCGAAGAAGATCGTACGTCTTGCGAAAGTTCAAAGGATTTCGATACGAATATCACAGAGAAATACAGCAATAAACAAGCAAAAAGACAACCAAAGACTTCCTACTCTTCATCGTATCGGTCGTCTTCCGACGACGACTGGCAGGACGAGGACGACCACATGCCTGACAAGACGATAATGCAAAAGTTCCTAAAGGAAGCGAGGAAGAAGGTTAAATCACGCTCAAGTTCCGATAACGATTCCACTTATTTCCTGAACACGTCCAGGAGAAAAATGTTTCACGGTCTCAGAAGTAAATCGCAACGACATCGATCCGCGGACGACAACGATAGTTTGAAGCTGGAGCCGCCAATAGTGCCGGAGGTTTTCGAGAAAACGTTCGAAACTTTGCAGGATATTCGAGTCAAAGGGAAAAATAAGAAGCACAAAAGCTCGGAATCGGGCCAAAAGAAGTTTGGAGTGAGATGCTTGAGCGACCTGACAATTTGGTGAACAATGTATTCGATATAAATTGCTAACGAATATATAATAAATTAACAAACTAGGAAACAAACCGGTAATCTTGAGGAACGCAGGATGCAGAAATTTATTTTTTATACGCAGTGCCATACGGTTATCGAAGTTCCTTGAAAGTGGTGTCCAAAACGAACCTAAGATGATTTATTTTTCTACTATATTACAGGAAAGATGTTTATTGTACGGAGGACTGTACACGTTCTTTATCTTAAATATATTGTTTCTAAAAGTCGTAGAATTCTACTTGAAACGCATGACACTTTTTACAGGTGCAGGTTTCATTTCCTAAGAGTAATCCCGCGTAACCAAATCTTGCGAAACCCCGTGACTTCTTAAATTATATTTTAACAGTGTGCCATAATTCCAGAGTTCTTTTGAGTGATTTATGTAGAACGTAGAATAATACTATCATTCAGCAGCGAACTGTAAATCAATTTCTTTCGCTACTTCTCCTGTAGATAACACACGCACGTGTAAATATATCGACCTACTTAATACGAAAAATTCTCACTTGTATATAGTGCACGTAGATCTTAAAGACAGACGACTGTGAATAAAAAAAAAAACAAAGTCGTGATCGAACGTTCTGTTAGTACGAAGTCGTTCTATGCACATTGCACACGCATGATCGCTGTGAGAATGCCTTTGCCGATCGGTAAGTACCGTTTACAAAGTGCATTTGCATTCTACTATTTGTCGACTAACAAATGATCACAGGGAAGTGCATGTATCGAGATCGACAGGCTTCTCATGAAAAAGAAAATCCAAAGACGCGTTAAAGATATCTTTTCATGATCAATTAGGAAGTCATTTGAACGCGACACTAACAATTTCAAAAGACCCTTTTCATAAATCTCCTCGCACTTAGTACGCATGGCTGGTCGCTTATACGAGTGCAACGCTAATTTTAGCTGATAGACTTGACTAACCACTGGCAAAACCCATCGGACGATTTTGTGGAACTAAACGATCGGTCGTTATCGATGCTTTAATTCTATCCGAACGGATTTCTGTTCCAGGAGGAGACGCAGTACAAGGAGACCGAGTCCCTTCTGAACCGAAGCAACGATGTCAAGTCCAAAGTGGCGAAATGGCAGAAGAACAACGTGCCGAACAAGTATCAGTCGTCTGTTCGGCAAACCGACCCTCCCCCGAATGGTGTGGAAAAGTCCGGGGAGAAATTCACGAAGCAGATCGAGTGCCAAAAATCGTGGGAGGATCAAAGGTTAGAAGAAATGTTGGAAAACGAAAGGAAGAACAACAAGAACGAGGTGAATGCGAAGTTGAACAATCAAGAGAACTACGAGAACTCGGCGTTAGACGCGAAGAAATTCAATTCGGACGAAAATCAGAGGAAAATAAAGAGGATCGACCTGAAAGCTTACGGGTTCGAGAATGAATTCTTCTCCAACAAAACGATCAAGACATCCACGCCTAGAGTGGTGAACAAGCTGGATCTGAAGTCGTTCGGTTACGACGAGGGAATACGTCGAACGCAGTCCAATATCCAATTGAACAGTATCGAGAACGTCGAGTTCAAGTCCAGGTTCTTCAGGGTGACGAACAAATCGAATTTGACGCGGCGCAACACCTACGAAGGCGATCACTGCGACGTGGTCGAAAGTAATCGGGCCTCCGGCGATAATATTCTAACGCAGAGCACGGAAGCTCTGAACAAATTCGGCAACGGGAGTTACATCGACTACGGGATGAAATCGGCTAAATCGGTACCGAATATCGCCAGGTTCTATTCGAACGCGAACAATCAGGACGAAGAAGAGGTGGATGACTACAATCAGAACTCGTACGAGTTCAGGGTGATCAAGAATGGATCAGTTAGGAGTCTCGCGAATAATTACAGTTTGGATAAGTGTAATATTAAGAATAGCGATTCCTCGATCGACGATTCGGAAATCGACACGGACAATTCGTCTGATAGGGAACAGAGCCAGCAGTCGTTGAGCGAAATGAAAAAGAAGACTTTGAACGACGACGAATTTGATAATAAGGTGCTACCGATGCCTTCGGTTAGAAGGCTCGCTGAAGCTTTTAGTAAGCAGTCCGAAATTGCTCCAGTCTATGCTTCTAAGGTGAGAAATAACTTAATGAGGAATAGTTATACCTTTCATTAGTTATTGTATTAATACAGAATTGAAGATCTATTAGATGAAATCCAACATAAACTCATACTCGGCTTTAATTTTAATTTCTAAAATTATATTAGAAAATAAAAACGTACAATTTATCCTTTGCGAACATAATCGAGCACGACTTAAATTTTGTTTCTATCAGGTACCGAAGCCCAGCAACGTGTACAAGGAAAGATCGTCAACGCCAGAGATTCAAATAGTCGAAACACCGAGGCAAATGCATAGTCTGACAGCGAGATCGCTGTCGAAACAATTTCGGGAAGGACTGAAACAAATTCCGCACAAAGTGACTTCCCCACCGGCTAGTTATGTCACCATGGAGCAGTCCAACATACCGGAGAATCAAACGGAAATGGTGCAGGTGAAAACCGATAACGTGTCGAACGACAGGAACGTGATATTGCCGGGGAAACTGAAGTCGAATATAATATTCTGGGAGCAGATGCAGAGGAAAAACTGAAGCGTGATTTTTTCTCCTATGAAATTGGGACCAATTTTCTTCCGCGTCTCCTAAAGTCAGTAGAGACTTTGAACCAAGTTCCTTGGTCGTTAAATAAAAGACCAAAGGAAACAAGAGATATTCTTGATTTGGATTGTCCTTCATGCAATGGAAATTATTTATTCAAAGGTTTAAAGAGGCAGGGCATGCGTGTTAGCATCCTTGCTCGACGCAAGAATGTTTAACGCCATTCAGGAGTAGATTAGCTGCTGCAAGACGATACAGACTCAATGATATCGAGCGATTTTTAAAGGCAATTGCATTCAGAGATGCCGACGCGATTGTGTGTGCCAAACGATATCGAGCCGTGATTAGCCAAAGAGAATATTTTCGCGTGGTCCTCTACGAAACGTGCCAGCAATTCTAATCATAATTCTTCGAGGAGAGCGTTTCGGAAATTATTTCTACGTGAAACGATCGATCAAATTTTTATCGTACATCCTACGGTCAATTGTAAATACAGGTCGCCGGAATATTAGTTCAACAATCGAAAACGTTTTGTGTATATAAAAAAAAAGAGGAACGTTGATACAGTCACAAATTCTCACATATAAAATTCCAATACAGTGGTTTCCACATACACCGCATGCTCATGCACTATTTATTATTTATTACTTTACAAATATCTACGCTTGTATATAAGAGTTGTGATTACGAAAATCGGTGGGCAGCAAGAATTTTATATAATATCAAAATTTGTATGGTTTTAACTTTGCGTAACTTGTACACTAAACCCGTGTTGTATCGATATTATATAAATATATTGTTTACCATTAAAAAAAGGGAAGGCTAATTCTTTCGGGCTTCAGATTTGAAGACGAACGAGTTAGGGGATGTTCGAAACGATAAACCGAGGAAGGAAAAAGGAGATTGCTAAAAAGATCAGCCCAAAAACTGCCAAAAAAATACTTAAAATTTTATTGTACACCCTGAACGTACAAAAGTATGTATACCGGTGAAACTATTACACCTACGATTGTCTTGTGCAATCGTATGAATAATTTCCCTTGTACAGAATCAACAGATTCTTTGTTAATGATCTGATTTAATAATATATACACCTAGTTTTATGGAATGGTATGCTCTCTAATTGAGCAGCATGTTCCCGCCGGTAATCCCATAAGAAATGATCGATCAATATAGCGTTAATATTTGTTTTTTTCAACGCTAGTTCTGGTTGCTGTTCGATCATAGATCTCACTTCATCCCTTACTCGTTCGACCACCTCTATCGAGCAACCACGAATTTCGACTTCGTTGTCGCTACCATTTTCTAATTCTACATCTGAAAATATTAAATAGCATGCTGTCTACTGGCCCATTTTACCATCAAACCCATCTACCTTCTACAGTTTCTTTTCTATCAAATAAAAAAGTGGAATATCGTCGTCTCCTTTATGTCAAACGAAGCTTTAAGTATATAACTTTGTATAAAATTAATTTGCGCGTGGAATGAAAACTGGATTAAGATAAAAGTTTCTATCTCCAAAATTCTGTGGGCATATTTTTACACTGAATCGTGAATTTCCATAACTCATCGAGTTACATATGTGTGGTATCGGCATAAAGATCGATAACATCTCTACGTTTAAATCTACTTGACCATGAATATTAAATTCAGTAAAACACTCACCGCGTTGCAGTTGGTTCAAAAGAATATCACTGTACTCGAGAGCTCCGAAGTATACTAGGACTTGAGGAACCCGATAATCAGCGAACATGGTGATGTAGTCTATGTCGTGGAATTTACCGATGCCTTCTCCTTTGAAGCAAGCCCAAATATCGCCCACCAATATTTGAGCTCTCTTGTAGAAGCTGACTGAAAGAATATTACAGTCGTAGTTTATTCTCTTTATACGTACAATTTTTTTTTTCATATTGTAGACACGATTATTTTCAAATATTAAATTTAAAGATAGGAACCTCTGTGCCCTTCGTATTCTGCCACATCTTGGTACGACCCGAATTCGCTCACGATAAGCTTGAGCAATTGTTCCGCTGAGCCTCTACACGATTTGATGCACTCCACGAAGGTACCTACGATAAAAAAAAAAAAACATTGTTTGATAGTTCAGTATTTACAATATATCGTACAAGATCTAGCGAATTTTATAAGAAAATTCAATTACAGCAAAGGCGTTCAACACACATCATAGTCCAGTGTATAACTTTACGCTTCGCTTTGAGAGTTCCATCCATTGGAATAAAATTGATCGGAGAAAAGATGTTAATTTTCATAGGAATACGTAAATTCTATTTTATTGAAGATCGGTAAAGTTCTGCACCAGATTTCCGAGATTCAACATAAAAGGACGATCTGAGAAAGCGATCTGAAGCGTGTACTACCTTGATACTTTGCTAACAAAACTTTTCCAGCTTCTCGCAAGCACATAACTCTTTCGTCTAACAGAGGAATAATAGTTCCATTATCGCCCCGAAAAATTCTCTCAGCCTCGCATCTCGTTATTTCGGAATAATACTTGGGATCAATTATCTGTTTTCCCTCCTGTTCGAAATGAATCATAAGAAGAAAATGATATATCTAAGAGTCAAATAACAACAAGTATTTCTTCAAACGATCAAGGCACAATTGTCCGGGGAACAAAAGAAGCTAGCACTGCATTGGATTTCACGAAATGAAATTTGGCACGAACGTTGCATGAGGTGATGCCCATGTAATCGCGCAACGTTATGGCACATTAAATTTGACAAGGTACGTTCGCTGGGAAACGTTACTTCTTGGTGAAGAAAATGAGCCAAGAGTGTGAGAAACATGCCGCCGACTTCGTCGCTCTAAGGAGGCCCACGTGAGTAACTACACACGCGAAGATATGAACCGCGGGAATTTATTTTGCCAAAAGCGAATTTTTTATTTAAACAATCAGGACTTTAGACAAACTCGCTGACTCGATTCCGAAACCGAGAGGAGCGATACCAAATTTCGGTCTACCAAAATGGAAGGTGATGCCTTTGGAATCGAAAATTCCGATGGTCCCGGGACCAGAAGGCGCGTACAATTTCACCCGGAGCAAAATTGGCGAAAGACTGTGGCTCTCAGCCGCGGATGCTGAATTTAATTTGAGCGATCCGTACGGTTACGAGATCAAATGGACCTACGATTCCCTTCACGACAATCATCTGGTCCCGTATTTCTCCCGGCCGAACAATGTTCGGCATTTGATAAAAGCTGGTCTTGTTACGAAAAATCTGGACGCGAAATGCTCGTTGCGGGATTACAATATGTACAGGAAATACCTGCGAAGGTTGCATTGCGATAGTATAAAGAAAGAATTGCAGAGGCGAGGGAAGAAGTTCGTCGAAGCTAGAGCTATTCACTATGCCCAGCAACAGGCACAGAAGGAAGTGAAGATGTTAGTCTGGGAATAATGTGTATAATTATCAAGGTTTTTACGAAAGCTTAAGTTTAAACGTATCTCTCTACCAGGCTACAGGAGCGAGAAAGAACGATGGAATTAAGGAACGACCTGGTCAGACAACAACAAAAGGCTCAGGAATTGAAGATCCAAAAACAAAAGGAGAATCAATGGAAAGCAGAGGAAAGACTGCGATCGCTGGTTCAGAGGAAACGGGAAGCCCATCGTTTGCGTCTAATCAAAAGAAAAGCACGCGAGGAGGTGATACGACAAAAACAGAAGGCTGCGGCGAATCATGCACAGCAGAAGATAATTCAAACTCTGTTAGAATGGAGTAAAAAGGAACGTGTACGCAAAAGAATCACGGAATCGCGATTGTTGCAAGAAAGAGACGAGAAACGGAAATTAGTAGAACAAAAGTATGTGCGAAAATAAGGGTATAATTTGTACTAAAGAATGATTGTTCTTTGTGCAGATGGAAGGAAAGGCAAGAATTTCAGAAGAAACAAATCGAGAAGGAACAGTTTATACTGCAGTGTATAGAGGACCAACGTAAACAGTTTATAGACTCATACAATGAGAAGATAGAACGAGAGACAGGAAGGATGAAGAGTATGTATTACTATACATACTGGAGATTTATGCGTGTACATAAACATTAACATTTCATTTTTAGAATTATTTAACGATGTAAAAATGTATATACAGTGTTATTTGGCTAGAAAATTGCCTGGAAGTAAAGAGAAAATCTGCTGCAAGAAATATTTTGATGACGAGGTATTTTATATGTAGTTAAAAGTATACAAAATTATTTAATGCTTACTAATTTAATAGATAGTATCTTTATGCAATGTTCATTTTAGCAAGGAGAATCTGTTTCGTTATCTACACAGAATAAAAGTGGGAACACAAATCAGGATATTGATACCTCTGCTTTGAGGAAGCAGGATAAACAAAAGGTAAGATAAGAAAGAAAAGCGTCATGATCACGAGGGTAACTATGCAGAAAGCATAATATCATTGAAAAAACTTCAGCTGAGGAAAAGTAGTCTGGCTAAAGGAAAATCAAAGAATGAAAAAGGTAAAATGGGCAAAAAGGGACGGCAATCAGAGAACACACAGGGAGGGTCCGAGACTCAGAATGGTAAAAAGAAAAAAAGAAAACGAAGAAAATCATTGGGAGAAGAAGGAGAAGATACTGAATCTGACATAAAATCTAAATTAGGGACGTTGCCAGAATCAGAATTCTCAGATGTATTATCAGCTTCTATGCCTGGAGAGAAATGCCGGTGTGAGGCTATTAAGAAGCACGACAAAGACTCTTTGGACTAAACACACGACCATCGTTCTAATGACAAAGTTAAATTAATAAGCTTCAACTTACATCAATTGCCCTTTTAATAGCAGCACATAACGCAAAGTACCCAGACTGGCCGTTAACTGTCCATTTCATAAAATTTCCTTTACTCCAAAAGGAATAATTTAACGTGTCCAATACAAATATCCAATCGACAGCCCGTGAATCCTCGGGGGAAGGATGAAATTCATGTTGTGAGAAATTGTTCACATTCAAAGCACGATCTTTTTCGGTCAAAATCTAAGGGGAAATATCGAAACTTTGTTCTGAATGAAGAAGGTTTGATAAAAACTTGAATCATTATCAATTGTCCAGCCTTGAATGCATTTTCCAAATACATCGCAACAAATATATATGTTAAGGAATTAATTTCGAAATAAAAAACATTTATTTAAGATGTACTAAAGGGTTATTTACCGCATGGGCGAGCTTCTTGACGCCTTCATCTTTGATCGAAACCTTTCTGGACAGCTGCGCTATTATCTTCGCTGATTCTCTCGGCATTAAATGCATCATTGAGCATAGATATCACAGCTTATTTAAGTTGGAGTTAACAATGATTAATTCACTTGCAATTAAACAAAAATTGCAATCTACTCGCGAACCGGCCAACACAATATTCGACACTCAAGTCAATAGTCACGTGATTGTACCTCGTGACCAATAATCTCAGCGCGTTAGCAACGATCGCGTCGTAAACAAATATGGCTGTGAATGTCAAAATTCGTGAAGTTGTTCTTTGGTTTGTCCAATAATTATGC
The DNA here is from genome assembly GCA_023838395.1 of Holcopasites calliopsidis. Taxonomy (NCBI): domain Eukaryota; kingdom Metazoa; phylum Arthropoda; class Insecta; order Hymenoptera; family Apidae; genus Holcopasites; species Holcopasites calliopsidis. The sequence goes on from JALHAQ010000026.1 coordinate 669,139, forward strand.
GAACAGATTATCATCTTGAAATGTTTGTACTTGTCCTTGAACACTTTCCAACACGCAAAATCAAGGTAAGCATTTGAACGTTTGTTAATGGGTAGTCGCTAACGAGAGTACCTCATCAAAACAATGCACAGCAGGCACATGTGCTATGATTGTTTACAATTAACGCGATACTTGCAACATTTTATTTAGATTTTACTACCACAAATCGAGATAATGTAATATTTAAATGTAATCAACTTAAACAGAGAAAAGATCTTCAGGTTACTTTTTCAAATTTCAACTCGAGCTTTTTAATGCACTCCTTTATGATAGACACTTCTATTAACGTTATATAAAATTTTTAAAATAAAATTTGTGTAACATTTTTTTTACGTGGTTTTTCCCACCTTAAACAATTTCATTATTGTATTAGCTGAATTAACTGCCATGTATTAATTACAATTAACAGTAAACAATATTTTAACTTTGTTAATATGATATATTGGTTACTACGTAATGCAACGTAAATTCCAATTCAGCCTAGTTCCTCACACAAGAATATTGTTTAATTGTTCAAGTCGACAGCCAAAGCATAAAGTGTCATGTCACTTTATTTAATCAATCATAACATTTAATAATACATAATTTAACTCATAAATGTATTCTGTGTTTAAGTTTTTACATAAGGACATGCGTTTCTTATTTTTACGGTACACTTGATTGTAGGTAATACCTAATTTTAGTATCATAGGCAACTATGTTTTTCTGTAAAGTTTGATAAGATTCGAAACTTCAACGCTTCATTTGTAATTTACATACGTAACACAAATTACAATATCCAAATAATATATACCATCGTATTTACATAGAAAATTTCATTATTGCAATATTTAGTATTAGTAAACGTTTTTCATACTGTATCTCTTCGTGATATTTTTAATTTTTCTTTTTTTTTGGGTAACTGAAAAAATGATTTTATGATCTCATATTAAAATCGTTATATATCTTTCCAAAGGTTTCGTCGAAATGTTGTCGAATCGCGTGATCAAATAAAATATTTTGAATTACGATGTAACTTACAAAATACGAATAATATTACAAACATGTTTCGAATCCTTAAGTCTGAAAAGTCAAATGGTAGTGTGCTTCGTCGCATCCATTCATTCAAATAACATATGTACATAATACCCCCTCAACGTAAAGTGAACAGATTAAGGCTCCAGCAGGCTATAGGCTACATTCTACAATGTACAATGCATTATGTACTTTGTTAGTTTCCGTTTTCACATACATGTCTGGTTGTGTAATGTGTGGTAAGCGATATAGCACCAAAAGATTTTTCAAACATCATTTTTCGATAAAAATGATCTGCACAACTACATTTACGATTAACACAGAAAAATTCGCAGAGAGTTGCAATGATTAACATTTATTTTATTCAGTATTATTAAACTTTGCAACATATTTGCCATAATAATAGACATACTTATCATAAAACAATACCTCTTAACAAAAATGTATAAATTTATACTTTATGAAATATAAAATTGGACAAAAAATAGTAGGCCTTGCCCACCAATATAGTTTTACGAAGTTAAGTTCCCCCTTTGTATATTCCTTGTTTGTTATTGAGTGCTATGAACACTTAATGGCATTCTGTACCAGATCGTGAATCAATGATGGACACACCTATTCAGTTTGATATTATTTCTATATCTTGACACCACCTGTGGCCCCAGCATGCTATTGTATTTGTACATAGCATGAAACCAATGTAATATTCATTTAAAGATACATTAAACATATTAATTGTGCTCTAGAAGTATTACAAGGCTTAAATGTTAGAAACAGTTGTATTATTGTGCAAGTAATCAATCGAAAATTTTAATCATCACTGATTCAAGTACTTTAACTCGATGATTTTTCATTAGGCTGACCGAACATACACATGTTAGACAGCAATTTCTTTCTCACCATATGTAGCATTTCCTATGCTATACTTTGTAGTGTTGACCGTTAACATCATGGTATCGACATAAAATAAAACAAAGGCATTCAATCTATTAAATATTAAGCTCCTCTCAACTTGATGAATCGTAAACAATAAATTTCGTGAAATTTATAGGATAATGTATTCATCCAAATGATTAATAAGACAATAATCCACACAATGGATTATACTAAATAAATTCGATAAATGCAGTTCATCGAAAGTGATTACACTGAAACTTAATGAATGCACGAGATCATGAGATTGTATGTAAAGTGCACTAATGAATTTCAGTATCCCACTCCAGATTTCTCGTTTACGTTTGATTTTAGCTATCAGTTACGGATTTGACACGATTTGATTCACCAAATATAATTCTAATTAAAATGTGCTTACAAAAAGTAAGACCAAGGATCCCCGTTACCCCAACAGCGTAAATTATCAGGTAGTTGTAATTTTATAGTCACACACCCATCTCGAAGTTAAGAATTAATAGCATGCAGTATCAAAATCATATTAAATACTGATAAAATTTATATAAAGCAAAACACAAGCTTCTAAATATTTATTTTGTGAAGCTAGATATCGTTCGTATGAAATCTATAAAACCGAGTTAAAAAAAATGACGTTGCAATCAAAGCGTCTATCTGTTTTTTTTTACCTTCTGTTTAAACAATTAATGGCTATGATGTTCTCCTTTTTTTTTATTGCTTTCTGTTCTGGTAACAAGATTACATTAAGGGGTCCAGAGGAACCTTGAGTGGCATGCATGAGTTTCAGTCAAACATGTTCAACTAAACTTTATATATAGTATTGTTACATTTGCTCCCATGCACATCACACCTCCAGACTTCACCCATGCAGCAAAATGCGCGTTTTTAATTATTTCTCTTAATATTATATAAAAAAATCTATTTCTATTGACTTTTAAGCTCTTTGCCAATACTGTACGATACAATTTTGTTCCAGTCAATTTTCGTTCGCATAACAGGTAATTGCCTTCGCAAGGCCTTAAACGTTGTATCAGACATCGTTTGATAATTTTCCGATATAGCAGTTTGATAGTCGTTTTCTGATTCCTCGACAAGACGTATTAATTCCTTTGCTGTTTGCTTCTCATTCGAGATAGGTAAGCTTTCTTTTACTTCTTTGCTACTGACCAGCTGTACATTACCATCTTCGTAGTAATGAACTTGTACTTTAAGGCTACCCCTTAGCTCCGCGTTTCCCGAACTTGGACTAAAACTTACAGTCCATACGGAACGCCAGCGGCCGTTCCAAAAATTTTTAGGTTGAAACTGGTGATCTTCTATGCAAGCTGTTAGCGTAATATTACCTGTTGAAATGAAAATAACAATCTCTCTTGAGAACTGTCCTTCCTCGTATTATTCAATGTTCTAAGAAGACTTTTTTTAAGGATAATACCTCCTTGATTCTTCCCAAATACTGAACATGCACCATGTCTATAATGACTTTGAGTATAAGTCGTTATTTCTTCTTGAAGGGCTGATCTCCAAGGTTCAGACACAGAATCTGGTTCGTACGATTCGTAATCCTGTGCTTCCTTTCTAAGATGATCGTACTTGAAGCTTTGCATACTACGAGCATCGTAAAACCTTTGCCCGCCTAAATCATTGTGTTCCGTTATAAGGGCAGGATATTCACTTCCCTCGATCTAAAGCCAGAGATAAACCAAAGTGATGAACAGAACGATAATCTTGTGTGTAACCTTAGCCGAATGTAACCAACGAAACAATTGTTAAATGGAAATGGGTATCGCATCTTGAAACGAATCCGTACACGAACCAAAAATAGAAGTTCTAAAAAATCTTGAAATTTTCTATTAAAACCAGCACGAGGTGTAACTAAAATTAACCCTATTGGAGTACACAATTTCGATCGGAATTTCACGAAGATTTGCACATAGCAACTACCGTATACCGATTCGACGATACATTAGGTAAACAATCACAGCAACCAGGTGAACATTATCGCGCTCCAATTTCACTGTAAAGTCAACGTCACCTGTCGAAATTCCATACGCGTGTAGCCCAATTAGGAACGCGAAAACGTTGCAATTCGATCCGGCACTATCCCGTGACGGAGTGATCATTGTACACCACAAATGTTAAACAATAGCCCGAGTACAATCATTAAAAAAAAATGGTAAAAGTTCGTTATCGAGGTCGATGGTGTACCTTAACAGGCGTGAGCTGATCCTTGTTGTATTGAGCAAATGCCCCGGACGCACCCTCCTTCAACAGGTTGTCGTTGTTCAACAAGACCCTCACATCGTTAAAAACCTCGTTGAATTCGCCCGGCGGCGAATGAAGTATAAAATCCGAAACTATTCGTACTTTTTCTTGATCAGGAATCACATCTCCGTCCGCCGCCATCTTACCTTTCCACTGGCACGCACACTCCGCGATGTCAAACCAAGGTTAGTGCAGTGCAGGTTGTACCGGCGTATCGAAGCACTGCCCCATATACCCGGTGACGCATCACAAGGGGATACGTATCTCTGTTCCCTTAATCAACTCCTTCCACAGTTTCCTACGTTTCCTCGTTATCTACACGAAGAATGCATTTAAATGTGTACACATGGCGAATGCACCCCGTTCATAATTAAATGGTTGATTTTTCTTTAAATAAATGCTTTCTGTGTGCAGCAGTTAGGTTTAAGGTTTTTCTTTTAGCAGAACTTAATAATTATATACAAACTAATTTAAAAGATTACTCCATACGGTGATATCGTGAGATAAGGCATGCATTTTTTCTTAAATTAATATAAAACAGTCGATACTTTATTTATCCCTTTTTTTAATCAAAGAAATTATCGATGATAAGATCTGTAAAACAGCTAAAGTACGGACACGGATAAAACTCGGTCACTCGAAGACAGCAATTATGTTCAATGAACCCTGCCGAGCATAACCCTACGAATAGCATTCGTGCTCTTCTATATACGTTCACGGCAGGCGTGGTTTTCGGTCAGACCGACACCGCATTTTATCAAGATATTTCTGTCTATTCGTGTCAAGTCTCGCAGCAAGAAATTATTTCTGATTGAAAGATCACCGCCGGATATGTTGGTATGCCCGCCAAAATTTGAATCGATTTCGAAACGCGACGGAAAAGGCGTTCGAGTTTAAAGTGCGCACTCGCACTCGAAATACCTCGAACTTCCGTACACGATTTCCGGTTTTTTGAATTTTTAAGTTTAAATATCCGTTCAATTTAATCGAGTAATCTTTTACTGTAATACTAATAACACGATTTCGCGTTTACATTTAGGTGATATAGTGAAATTTTGAAATTATGGCAGACGATCCGAATCGAGATATTTGGTCTGCACGGGAAGGCTCATTTTGTCTAGATACTTGCCGCGGTAGTATAGGTTTGTAATTACAAATGGTTTCGAAATAATTGTTATATCTTTTTGTTTTTGGATGTTGTAATTTTTTATAATAATTCCAAAAGTGATAACTTTCGTTTGAATTCAACTGAAGATCCAAGAGAAAGGCACATCGTGTGCAAGCTCGATCGTTACCAACTGGAGGATAGATACTTGCGGCTACTCGACGAGGTAAATCATTTAAAAAAGCTGTCAAATGCTCAGGAAGATAAAATTAAGCGATTAGCGACCAAATTAAGGAGGGTCACTGCCAATCCGAGAGCGTGCCCGATTTCTTTGGACGTTTATGAGGATAAGAACAAAATAATCGCGCTTGAAGTCGAGAACGCCAAGGTGAGATACGAATGATTTTCACAAATCTAATTTCTAAATTGGTCGAAAACTTAATAAGGTTGTAATAATAAAAAAAAGAAAGACAGAGGCGGGTGAGGTTTCGAATGTACGTTTGCTTTGATTAAAGCGTAAAACGTTGTCATCGATTTTCCAGCTGAAAGATAAAATCTCGGTGCTGAGAAATCAATTGTTAAGTCATACGATAACGGGTAGATCGTCATCGAGGAGCCGTAATTCTCTGACGAGGCCGTCTTCCGGACGCATGTGAGTCAATAGCGTTGTATTACAAGCGATCCGAGACGATCTATGATTCACTTCGCGCATCGCGATAGATCACTGAGTCGCGATCCTTGTTTTAGAACGTGCCGAAGCGAAAGTAGCCGCGCCAAGATGCCATCATGTCACTGCATCGTCCAAACCGCGAGTGACGACAATAATGAACGAAATTGCTTCGAAAAACTCAGGGTAACATAATGCATAAGATTTATTTTTTTTTTTAGATACATATAATTAAACTGCAAATTACAAACGTTGAAATTCATTGGATTTCCCTCGAGCAGGAAATGGAGGCGGAGAAGGAAGAAATGTTTCAACGCGTATCCCAATTGGAGAAAGAACTGTCGGCCTGTTCGGTGATCAGTCAGAAGCAGAAAGTCGCGGAGAACGTGGAATATATAAAAGTCTGGAGACAAATGAAGCAGCTGAACGATAAGCTAATAGTCGCAGAGGCCGAGAACGTGTCTCTGAGTGCGCAAATCAACGATCTGAAGGGGAGGCTCGAAGAGAAGATGAAGTACGCTCTACGTCTCTAACGCTTTGTTCGGTGGTACACCGATGTCACCGCACGCGGTACTCGAACAACCGCACATCGCACCGCAATTTTCCCGTCTCGCACAAGTGGCACTTACCACTTTCCTGCGCGTTCATTTTTTAATTTCCCTAGTATCGAGCACCCTTGAACGTTTAAGAATAGAGAGGTATCACGTCGCAAGAATCGTTCAGCATTGTATTTTTACGAATTCTTCCGATGCAAATAAATGACACCCTATGCCATCCTCGGATCTTGTCTTTAAGTAGATGTACAAGACAAATGTGTGGTAAATATTCAACTAGGTACAGCGAAGAAGTGACAACGGAGCTTCTGACAGAGAAGAAACGGGTAGCGGAGATCGACGAGCAGGTGTTGAAGGCGAAGGACTCCGAGCTCTCCTTACGGGAGAAGGACGAGCGAATAAAGGATCTGACGAACGAGATGAAGATACTGCAGCAGCACAACAACGAACTCGTCGATCTGAGCTCGAAATACGGGGAGATCGAGCTAGAGAACAAGGAGCTGAAGCGAAAAGTCAGCGAACAATTTCAGGACCAGGAAGCATTGAAGACCTCCTATAGCAACGAGAAAGCTAACATCGTAGCGCTGCAGTCCTCGAACGAACAATTGCTCGGGAAAATCGAGGAGCTGCAGAAGAACATAGACAATTTAACGGTACAGTTGACGGTCAGTGCGTAATTTATATACAATGTAATGTATATCAGTAGTTAGCGTCTTGAATTCTTTCGTGAAGGTAGTGTAAAGCATTTCACGCCACGGATACGTTCGCGGATCGTTGATGAAATTAATTGGACGCGTTTGTTTTACAGTCTTTACAGACGCAAACGGACAGACAGGAAGCGTCGATAGCGACGCAGATGTCGACGAAGGTGACAAACATAAATATACCGATAGCGATGGACAATCGCCACGAGCTGTACAAAGAGATGGCCGTTCAACAGGAGAAGTGCAACAGATGCTGCGAATCGTCCGGAAATGCATTGCAAACGGATATTGCAAGTAAGACAGAGGAATGCAGGATATGCTCGGATAGACTTGCGAGTACAATGACAAAGGGAAGAAATTTAGCTGACAAATCGACGCAAACGGATTACCTATTTAACACGGTCAGCGTAAACACGAAAGAACAAGGAATGCCGACCATGACACCGGTGAAGGAGAACTCCCGGCCAGAAGAAACGCAGACCGTGCCCCAGCAGCAAGTGGATCATACATTGACGGCGCAGCAAACACCTTTGACGCCGGAAAAAATGTTGAAACTGTTGGATCAGGCGCAGATTAATCCCGCGGTTGGATACACGCAAAATGCTGTCGATCGGAATGAAATTTCGGATCAAGACCAGAGGCACAGGCAAGTTGTCTCCCTTGAAAAACTGCTCTTCGGCGACTCTAGCTGCTGACAAAGACTATTCGACTACTACTGCTCACGAACGTTCTGTAGAATATTCAAATGTATCCATGTCAGCCAAATGATAGTTGATGTCAGATAGAGTTTATGGCAGTGTATTATATATCTCAATGTTCCGTCCTTTCAGTTTTTTTTTTTTAGAATTTTCAAGCTTCCGGAAGTGGGAACTTTTGGTAATGTTTCCAAATGGTTCGAATAATAAAGTTATAATAAACGTACCTGATTATTACGAGAATGTATACGTATTAATATTAAATGAAAATAATACTAATTGTATATGGTAATAGTAGTAGCTGATGAAAATTGAATTTCTCCAAGCTATTTCCTTGTATCCTCTGTAATCTTCAATTACTGCTATGCCATTTCCATGACATTATCGTCAGGCACTGTGTTACAGTGGCAAAGAGACGATTGTTCAAGTAACCGAAGGAAGGCCGACTTTTCCAGCCAAGCCTCGACAACAGCAGGAAACTAATAAAGATGCAAAGCCCCCTGAACAACCCCACGATAAGCAACTAACAGACCCTAATCAAATATTAACGACTTTGTTGAACATGCTGCAAGAGCAGCCTCTGATGTACACGACGTCGAACGAGGGCGACAATTTGTATCGGCCGGTTGCAGCACCGTTACGATATCAACCGGGGAAAGACATCAACAACAACAACAACAACGATGCAACGTTGCAAAATACAATAACCGGTATTTATCGGGGCGGCTGCAGTACAAGGAAAGCTTGCTCGATTCCTTACGCCGGCTATCGCCAACAGAAGTCGAGGAAGAAATTGCTCTCGGCCGCAAAGAAGTACAATCATTCGCCTAAACTCTCCGAGTCGAATGATTGCACCTGTAATAACTCGAAGAAATGCAATCCAGATGCAGCTTGCGAACAACGTTGTTGCGGACCAGCTAAATCGAACGCGTGCTCCGATCCCGATAAAGCGGATAGAACGTATCCCGAAAGCCAATCGGTGGGAATCGAAAATGGCCTGGAAAGGGGCTCCCTTCAAAGTTACATCACGAGAAACCTCGGTTCGGCGTGCTTCGCTCGGTAAAGATGTTCTTCGCGACCACGATGGTCTCGTGAACTTCATTGTCCGTTCGTTTGAAGTCAGTTGCAGGACGACAAAAAGCTGTTCAAGTCTTGGGGGAGATGCAAGGCGGCGCAGATGAGGCAGAACGTCGGGCGTAACGAGGTAACGTTGCAGGAGTACATGCAACACTTGGATAAATGCAGAGAACTCGTGAACGGTGTGTCTGGGATCCCAGTAAGATGACAAGTCTCGCGACAGCTCTCTGATTGGCAGCAGTGAGATTCATAGAATTACGAACGTGTTTAGGTGAAGGAAATAGTGGATCACGCGAAAATCACAGACCCACTGCAATATGGAAATCTTCATAAACAGGCTAGAGCTGATATAGAGGGGACGGAGTCTTGTTGCAGCATCGATTGTCCCAATGATTGCATCGAAATCGCGAGCTCACCCTCCGGTTCGTTTCCCTTGGTGATCCCCGATGGCCAGGGCCTCCTGGAGCTTCACATTGTGTCCTTGCAACTTTCGACATCCGTTAGTATCGCAACATAAAATATCCATGGATACACGGTATCTTGAGAAACCGTATCGATCGTCGTCAGGCGAAGCAGGTCCTTTTCCGCGAGGACATCGGCAACGTTTCACTGTTCGTTAGTTGGGATATGTGGAACCAAGAAACAGCTTACACCCCGACGCTTAGATGTCCCAAGCTAAACTTCAACTCCTCTTTCGTGTATCCAATACCGGATCTCAGTTCGTTCTTCAACTTCCTCCTCCTGGAGTTTGTCATCTTCCAAGTGAACGTCTTCCAAGAGGACAGCGACAGTTACGTAGTAGCCAAGGGGAAGCTTTGTATCAAAGATATACTAGACTATCCGCAGAACAAGATGTACTATATCGCGCCGGTGAACAGCGTGATTCCCTGCACGACGGGTATGAATTTCGGTCAACTGTCTTTGTGGGTCAGGCTTAGCTGCGACATAGAGAAGGTGGAGGCGTTCACGAAGAAGCGAAAGCCGCAATGGGACACCCCCGAGAAAAGTATCACCGGCACGCTGGTTTCTAGCGAGGCTGATGCAGCGTCGAGGAACGATCTGTTGGTTGCGAACGATCAGAACTCGAGGCCTCTCCATTCTGAAACGTCCGACGATTCGGTCACGGAGGAGAATGGGGTGCAATCCCAATTTGCGGACAGATCAAGTAATGAACAAGGAAATACGTTTCCCAATATAACTTCGAATTTTCTCCAAGGGTAGATTTGCTTTTATGGGCTCACACGTGACGTGTTCAGGTGATGCTTCTAGAGATGTGCAAGGAGCCAGAGGACAAAACGTCCTGGACAAGCGTTCCTTGTCCGTGTTGAAAGAGAACGATGACGCGGTTTCACAAATGTCTTCGGACATGAAGTGCTTAGCGAAACATCATAAATCCAATTACGAGGAGAGTATGAAGTGGGATGACAGCGCCGAAGATACGGATAACAATTACATGGATAGGTACTAATGGAAACAGGGAACTTTATTAAAAATGTAAACTAAACTCCGGGATTTCGTATAGTTTGAAGATCGAACAATTCATCGATAGAACGATACCGAAGGAGCAGTATCCGATACAAACGTCGAGTATAGCGGAATTCAATGCCATAGTGTCCGATGTGAGATAACAAATGATCGTTCTACTAATTATTTTCTTTATCCACGAACGATCTGTATAATTACGAAAATATCTAGGATCAGCATATCGAGGTATCCAAAGGCAAGTCCGACGATTCCATCACCGAAGTGACCAGTGTGATATCGGAAAAGAATTGGAAAAAGTACAGGCAACGAAACTTGCTTACTTTCAACGGCACGTGTATTAACTTACGCCATCCGGTTCTTACCTCTCGCCCCTAAACGTATTAATATTTCTGACGGAAGTTAATTTTAGGATCACTTCGCGATGGCTCTGAGATCAGTACCGAGATCGAGGCACTATCCGACATGGTACCGAACGGGATTACAATAAAATTCACTTCCTAATAAATATTCCATCGGGAAGCTTATGAAACAATTCTTCCAGCCACCCGGAAAGGACACGATAATCATCGAGATCGTGAACATAAGTTTGTTGCCGAATAGTTCCCTGATGCAGAACGAGGAGTACCAATTGCTTTACATCGAGTATTCCTTTCTGGGCTACTGCGGCGCCGACATGGAAACGGTTTCGGTACAAAAACCGCAGCAGCCGAGCACGAAATTGACGTACAACTTTCGAAGAAGTAAGTTCAGCAATTTCTTGGACACGAACTAAGGAGAGAACGATGATACGTTTCTCGTAGAGTTTCGAGTGGACGAGGAGAAGCACGCGTTGCAGAACAGCATTTTGCGCTCGATGCTGGACAATTCCACTAATCCGAATATCAAATTTACTATCGTCTGCGAACCCCTTCCGGAGGAAACCGACACGAAAGAATGCGTGGAAGTAGGGTGAGATTGCTAAGTAATAAGTAGATTCTACTGGTTTACTTCTGCCATTACGAAAGGGAGTTGAATCTTCATAAATGATCCTAGGGTTGCTAATCTCAATATAAGGGAGTTCGCGCTAGGGGATGGCGAGAAAATCGTCACACTGCCGATATTTAGCCCGGACGAGTACGAGCAGATTGGTTTGCTTAAGGTATAGGAATGATTTTGACACTAGGCAAGCTAGAAGAAATAATATTCCCTTCCCTTGAAACGTTTACAGATCTGCGTGCTAGGTCGCGATACGATACGTCAATATCTAGGAAGACGTGAATCGAGCATGTAAGAAACTCGTATCGGAGCATCGCCTGTATCATACGTAATGTACAATTTGTAAAAAGTTGTAGTCGTACTGTTAAATTAAGAAAAGTTTGTGGTTGTCCGTTCCAGCGAGGTACTATTGATGTAAAATATCGCGATTAAAAATTGCATGGTACAAAACGATTTGTTTATTATAGAAACTACTTACATCATAGAGTACAAGGTATTCTACATTTTTCTCGTATACGTATTATCATTATCACGATACAGTGTTTCTATGGGGATCATAAACTATGTACGCTCAGACCGATCTTCTCCCTTTTATCGTAGTGCCGCCTCTTTCGAATCCCAACGGTGTTTCACCTTTGTCTCATTACATTTTCCGCGTCATACGGATTGGAGGGAGGGGGAGGGATGCAGAAATATCCTAACTTTTTCTCTTGTCATGCTTCAGCGTCGCTTCCTCCGTCAAGTTTGTGCCTTGAGTCTCCTTCAAACTGGACAATTTCGTCTTCCGGAAGACATCGTTGAACACGTTCGTGGATACCTGAAAGTCTCTGCAATCTTTCGGTTGTCGAGCAACGGACCAAACCCCTTCTATAGTGTCCACACCGTCGCATACTCTGCAGGCACCTAAACACAGCCTTATCAGTATCTAACGTATCCGCAATTGTAAATAAATGTTTTGCTTTCCATTATATCTTAGCGTAAATCGAACGTGTAGAATACGGAGGCGAAAGATTTATAACAGGTTGCATACCGACGAACACGGCCATGGAATTGGTAACGTTATCAGTGGCGATAAGGGTAAAAGGTGAGCCACGTTTTAACGGGGCATGACCGGAAACGTTCCACGTTCCGTTCAGTAGACTCTCGTGAAAACGCGGGGATGTAAAATCCAACAGCGTCACGACTATACTACGGTTCACCACCTTCATATCCAGTTTCATGCCGACCTGTGCTGTTGACCAGGACCCTGACAAACGGCAAGGTAAGCCTAAAAATGTCGCTCGTTTCACACATCAGGGATTAGCCAAGCTTCAGGCCAACCGTCTCGTACACGGTTCGCATCAATCGTTTATTTCTCTTACAATCTATTCGATCTTACCTTCCTTCTTATTGCCATGCGGTCGATCCGTCTTCAATTCCTCCAGCTCCTCCATTATGGTATCGAGAATTTGACTGGCCACTTCTTTCGTGTCTTGCATCGCAATGGAAATATTCACATTTTGAGATTTATTATTCTTGCCCAAATGCGACGAAACATTGCCGGTGGTCGTTTTATCTTTTATCGACTGCCTCCTGGAATATCCCTCCTTCCCATTGTCCTTCGATCCTCTCGCGTTACTGACATCGTAATAGTTACTCCTATCTGCCGGCGATTTCCTTTTCAGATAGCTTGGACTTATAACGTGCTCCATTCGATGCCCGATCGAACTGTAAGGTGAAATCGGTTGATTTACGTTCTCGTCGACATTGATGCCTAAGGACTCCAAAATTTTCCCCAGCGGCTGGTCCATCGCGTTCGAAGCGCTCAATGCTGGCGAACTATACTTTGGTTGCACAGGGTAATTGTTCGAAGGTTGTTCCCCCGCTGGATCTTGATTATTGTACAATTGCATCGGGCTGTAATTAGACTGAGTACGAGCTTCAACGTTTTCTCTCGCGTTTGGAACTCTTATATCGTCCACCACGGGCTGATTCGCTACATCCGTGCCGAAATTTTCCCCTTGCCCTAAACTCAGGTCTTCCTCCTGGTAGGTGTTCGAAGTTTTCGGTTCGGCTGCTTCGTTTACAGTCACGATCTCGCCCTGCGGATTCTCGTACTGGTTCAAGTAATTAAATTGACCGATGCTCTGTACATCGACGGGCGATTGCTGAATGTCACCGTCCAATTTATTCGCATCGAACGTGTCCAGATTATTATTCTGCAGCGGATCGTTACTTTCTTCGATCGTTTGCGATTGTTCCGGCGCATCCTCCGGTGTTCCGTATCCCGTGGTCGCGTAATAGGACGGGTAGGTCTGCGACGAGGGATCGTCCGCTCCGGTGAGCCGAGATTTCCGTCTTAACGATGGTAAACGTTCATCTGTAGGGTTGTTCTGAAAATCACGAAGAGAGTTGACGGAACAGTTTCTACATCTTAGCTCTTTCTTAGAAGGATCGTGGCCTCGATAATAGTGACCCGATCTGTGCATCTGATTTCCGGCACGGAAATGCGACGGGGAACTTAGTGCCTGGCGTGCGACTCGATCGTTAGAGCTTTTCGAGTCGATCAGCTGCAGCGGAATTTTATTCGCGACGATATCCTGGAGAACTTCGTCGTCGCTATAGTAATCCGAATATTCGACCCCTTGGTCGCCGTTGCTCTTTTTCGACGGATCCCTCGTGGTCGTCCGCATCAGACGTTCGACCATGCTCTCGCTCTCGTCCGCCTTTCCAGAATCACCGACCTTTTGCGATTCGGCACGAATCCCCGAGGACTCGGTGTCTGGAGCCGTGGAAAAATTCACGTAATCGTTATCGTCTACCTTAACAGCGGCGATCGCGTCCCCGGGTCCCGAGATGGAAGATTTCTCCCGCGATTTATCGTCATAATAAGCGGCTCTATCGTGTTTAATCGTAGAACTCCCCCGTCCGTTTAACAGCGACGCGGAAACGCTAGTGTCCCTTTTGCTGTCCGACGCTTTCTGGGCAGAGGAACATATTTTTTCGAACGTTTATCTAACGCGTAGTAATATTAACCACGTTGGGTGGCTAGGGGCAAATGAAGAAAAATTGCAGAACGAAGCTTACCTACCTTAGAGGATCCTCCCTCCCATGGCATTCTGGAGTGCTGCTTTCTCGATCTCTGATGGTGTCTGCAAAGCAAAAGCATTCGGTCTTTTCCTACGCACGAATTTACGAATTTCCAGTAGAATTCTAATCGCTACCTTTTTCTCTTCTTCTTCCGCCGTCCTTTATGGCCCGATCCATTGCGATGTCCTCTACCGGCGACTTTGCTCTTGCCTATTCGACCCCCTTTCCTCATCGCTCGAGGATTCCCTTTGGGCTTGGGCAGGCGTGCCAGCTTATTTATCGTCGCCTGCACCTTCGGCGATTTCAATGCGTCTTTCGCCATTTTATGTGCCAAACCATTCGACCTGGAAAATCTTTTCTCCGTGTCAACGGCAATCTTATCCCTCGTATCTTGAGCATCGCCGGAATATCGATCGTCCTTATCCAATTGATCCTTCTCCGCCAGTCCTGAATCCTCGTCGCGGTCAGACCTCTCGTCGTCCACTTTTATGAAATCATCGTTTCGCCGACGCGATCGGCCCACAGCTTTACTCTCCTTCTCTGACGGAACAAACGGCAATTTTTCGAGATTGGCTTCGACGCAAACGGCGCTGGCTAGTAGCGGAACGATCATGGTCAATCTGTTTTTGATTAGCAAAATCGATCAGTTCGCTCTTTGTTTTCGTGGAAATGATTAACGATGTACCTGATTAAAGTTAGCAGCATTCCTCCGCGAGGTGAGCCGATCGAGAAATTGGTGCTGGTGCCATTGAATCGGCGTACTCTTGATGGATCCTTCAAGCTCGTACTTCGCCCATACGGTTCATGTCAATTACATCTATTAATCCTCCCCCTGAACTTTTGGCCTTGCTGCCGGAACACTTTCTTCGCGAGTACCTTCGATAAAAATCCAATAAAAACGATCGTTCACGCGTAAATATGCCTGCACGTTGACATATCCCCGATAAAGGTTCGCAGAAAACGCTCGCGCCGACATTCGATGCTCGTTTCTCGTCGACCAACTTTTGTCATCCCTGTCCAACGATCTAGAGTTCGTTTTCACAGCGTGCGAAATCAAGCGGGGGGAATCAAAATTATCCTCTCGCGCCGTTCTTTTCTTCTCTTTTTCAATGACTAAAGTGGTTTTTGTTTAAAGATTACCGAATGTATCGTTCAATTTATATCCGTTTCGAACGACACACGGCGTGTACTTAAATCTACGAAACATGCTCATTATATCGGTGTGCAGGTAATCGGTGGCTTTCCGGTAGGGTCGATTCTACGTGCGATCAAAGCGGGTTGGAGTACAGCCAAGTACACGCGTCGGCCTCAATTAGTCAGATATTACGTATGAATGTCCTACACGCGGTTCCTCTGCATTAATAACACGGAAATGAACTTCGTTACAACCGGCGCAACACCGTCTTTCAATAGAATTTTTTCTTACCACACCATTTATGGTCACACATTTATTTGGAAATAATTCGACAAATCACGTCAAATTTGGGCGTCTTTTCCTTCGAGTCAACCAGCGATGATTTTACTGCTCTTGTAACGCATTATATTGAACTGTGCAAAGTTAATTGCTTCTTTAATGAGCCAGTAAAGGGATGGCTAGGCTACAATTATAATACCGTTTCTTCTACAATATTGGACTTACAATGAAATACTATTTCAATGTTTAAATGTTTCTTAAATTGTAAAGCATCTTCAGTACACCTCGGGAAAAAAGCATAGTTGCATTTTACACGAATTTATTTATACCATCCAAGAGTCGGGACTAAATTGTAATCCCAATTTGTGGCGACTGGATGTTACAACTGAACGCGCTGGACGGAAGTTGGTCCCAGGTAACGAGACATAATTTGACGGTCGTAAAAGTACATCGACAGCAGGGACGCGCCGTGTACGTATTAAAACCAAGTCAGAACGCAAATAGACTCCCAACAATCCGTCGAAGTACCATCGGCGCCGGACAGAAGCCGGCAGTAAGCAGCAAAAAGGATGACCGGCGATCGGGAGAAGCTGGCCGCGGCAGAAATTATGACCGGTACAAGGCGTCGCAACTACATACAACGTAGATATTGGCGGTGGAATAGCAGAGTAAATCCCTGGAGACACGTAGGCATCGATTATTATTAGAACCTAGCCGAATTACAACTGATCCGTGCTCGTCTGCCTGCGATATTGCAAGTGCGAGCGACTTTGGAGATAATTTGCGTCACAGGGATCTAATAAAGTGGACGAAATGTTTTTATTATCATCGGGAAGATCTGTGGAATCGTGGAAGAAAGACTGATTGATAAAAAAATATTTGGAAGAAGCTATTTCATTATTCGTATGCGAATTATTAAGTTTATCATTACCCTATAACAATACAGGTATTAACAAATTGCCCATTGTGCAATTAACGTTCATAGAAGCACAGCAATGCGATGCATCGAATGCTAAACGCATCACGTCGATGATAATCCACTCGTCACTGCGAGGCAATTCTGTTTACGTATAGCGAATGCACGGTTTCGGTGAGCGATCGTCATCGAATTTATAATTATTCATACTTATGAAATCGACGATACGTTTAAATCAATGTCCGTGAATTACGTAATCCGGAATATCTAATTATTTCATCGAACCATAGAGCTACTTCGCCGAACGCGAACCGGAACACAAGGTGATCAGATCTTAGTCGTGCAAGGAATAAGAAGTCGATGCTAACTTTGCAAGGAGACATGCTTTTAGCGAACATAATGGTCATTGCTCGACGATAATTCACAATTGTGTAACGAAGCCTCGTTAATTAATCGAGGAACCTTTGGCTCGGGTACAGAGGCACGAGGATGCTGCAGAGGAACGGCAAAGGTCACCATATCTACAAATGGACGCACGTCTAGTGTATTATTAGTAGAATCATCCCCTAAGTCTATTGCACTTTGTACATTTTCCATTTCATTAGCTATTGCAAGAGGACTTCTGTAATAACGTGAAACAGTGTACAATATTTCTATCCGACTGTCGCATGGCACAACAGGTGCGTTGCTCCATGAATCACCGCAAGGAAGAACGAGCGACGACGATAATGATTAGGGGGGTCGTTAGAACGATGCTGATGTACATTACAGAGAAGGGACTAAACGAAAGAAGCGAAGAAAGGAAAGAAGGCTACGGTGAACCACGATGCAGAAGAAGTGGCAGCGGAGAAGCGTGGAGGGCGTCGGGACGCCTTGCTGCTGGCATTGGTAGCAGTCTCGAGATAGCCGCCGGCTGGCTTCCTCACCGCCTCGGGGGATTTATTCGGGGATTCCGAGCGCAAAGTGGTGAACAATATATCCCGGTGGCTGATCCATCGATCCATCGCGTGCTCATCAGTGATCATCGTGGTGGCCAACGATCGTGGATCCCCCTCGTTCGTTAAAAAAGAAAAACAATAATCCGAAAACCGAATCAAACGTGTTTAACCAAAGGTGAGTCCGCTCCTAACATTTTCGTCAGCTTCCTTTTCGTCCGTTCTTTTCTCTCTTCCGATGCTCGTCGTGTCAGCTCGTCGTCGTGCTATTTTCGTGAGTGTTGTGCAAGTGTCGAACTCGCATTAGAACAGCGTGCTGCCTCCTGCGCGGATCTACACCATCGAACACCAGGGTTCCATCGGGTCCCTTTCTCATTCATCTTCCGCTTTGGTGAGACGGTGTTTTTTCTTTTCCTTTCGTCGACAGATTTTCACCTCGATCAGTTAAAGTTTGGTGTGCTTCGTCTAGTTGTTCCCGGGTGTGTCGAGGAGAGGACTTCTTGCGTGTATCTTCTCGAACTGTGTGCAATTGAAAGGAAAATCACCGAAGAACAAGGTGTTTGAGGATATTAGGTGTATCGTTTTACGTCGCTGTTCAACGGAGCAGTTAATCCTCCTTGTTCATAATTATCGGGCGAACGATAGAAAGCAATCGTGATATATTTATGTAGAGCATGTGTCCATCTCCTAGTCGACGAGCTGTCGTCGCGGTGACAGATATGGAATGCTGTCAACTTGCCATGCGGAAGCCCGTGGACAGAGTGCAACAAATCTTCCATTGATTATCGCTCTTTCACTGGGAAAACTCCTGTGATTAATAGCTATCCTTCGTGCTTGCATGTGGCTGATGATTTTCCTAAAATATCCAGTCAAAACAGCGAATAATTACACACAAACATTGACTTTAGCTAAAATCTACGTGTACACTCAACTTTCCATCTAATGCAGCAAAGTTTAAAATTACTTGAAGGGGCCATTAAAGATAGGATTTCATTTAATTTGAATTCAACTCTGTTTCCTAAAATCATCGTACAAGAAAAAGACAATCCTGCACGATTCTTTTACGCAAGTCATCCCACCGTTTCCGATGCGAGAACGACATTATGACGAGTCGCCGCCGATCAATCGCCGGCGCGAAATTCACGGCGAAACGAATTTCTGTGTTACGCGCATCTCAAGGCATCTCGTAAAATAGCTGCGCTATTTTCCTGGCACAGTTTCCCCGCGGGCCATCCAGTGAATTAAACCGTGGTCCAGTCGCATGAAGGCCAAGTTTTTAGCCTCGCGGAAAGATGACTAAACGAGCGTGGCCACGAGGAGAGCCCACGCGTTCTCAAGGTGCGACTCGAAATATCTGGCTACATTATATCTTGCTGAAGAATAACAAGTTGCTGTTGCACCAGTTTACGATGATGCAAAACGATCCGAGCGTACGATACTTATTTGTCTTTCACTTATTTTTCGGTGGAGTTTATTATAGAATTTATTGCCAGATAATCTTTCTTATTTTATGCGAGCCATTTTACTATCTAAGACGAAAAAGAATTCGATCAGAACATGTACGCCCTGGTATTAGTTGCGATTTAATTAGATTAGCAGAACGAGTTTATTTTCATTTGCCGGCACCAAAGACGATGGGACGCGCCTGTGAGATGGCAACCACGCGTACTCTTTCCTGCTCCCGCAAAATGCTGTACGAAGTTTAGTCGCTTTTTAATTCAATTAGAACTCATCTCTATCTGTTGAAATTTATTCAGGGACATGTTACAGTCAAAGCTAAACGCTTCATAAATTTGTGAAGATTTTCAATCTTTCTTTGAATAGTTTTTTTATTAAAGAAAGTGTCTGGGACGCGAGCGCATTTTTGCGAATTGTCGATCATGCTGCAACGATAATAATTCATAGATTCTGTTGTATGGACAAACGCAAAGCACCGTGATTGGCATGGAATTTATTTATTCGCGACTTTACGTTACCCACGTCGAAATCAATAGCGGAAGTGACCCGATTAGTAGCGAAACACAAGAAAATGCGGCCAAACTCGCACGGTGCTAGCGGGCCAGCCAATCAGACGAACGAATACGGGTGCCGCATGTCGGAAATAGATTTCGCTTAAACTAAAGGTTGATCCACCGACGCTGCTTTAACCATCTAAGTACGTATAACGTTCGATTTATCCCCTGTAAAATTGATCGAAGGCTCATGGTTATGCTCATGCATTACTCAGAATCTTTAAATTTACCGCAGAAATCGGAAAGCGACATCTGTGTTGCGTATATTAAGCGTTAGTTTTAAAATGCAGGACCACTCCGCAGAATATTTGAATTTACCGCAGGAATCTCAAAACGACATTTATGGTGCGTATATTAAAGGACTAGTTTCAAATGCGGGACCTTGGAGCATTTAACGATGTTCATGTATTGCTAATGAAAGAAATCAATTTTTGGAGAAGAGGGTTCACATATTTATTGAAATCTGATGTTAAGGTTAGCGTCCTTTAGACCTAGCTGAGCCACCTAGGTGGCAGCACTATCTTAGCAGAACATTTAAACTTAAGAATATGAATTCGGTATTTTATTGAAAACAGTATAAATGAATTGTTCCTTAATCTGTTTTAGAGTGATGGTGTAATGTGGAATTTACTGCAATGGCTTCCAACATTTCAATCACGTCAAAAACGAAACAAGGTAAGTTCTACAAGTGGTAGCAATTTTCAGAAAATCGAATGCAGACGTTCCAACCCTCATTCAAATTCAAATTAACCTCTGCATGCAAATTTAAATTTAAATACCTACATCTGAATGCAAATCTAGTGCTTCAAACTCAATATTCATTTCGCTTAAACATTGTATTTCAAATATTCGTATTCAAACATTAAATCTTCAATCGTTTATTTATAATGCATTTTTTTGAAATGTTTCTTTACAGAAATTTCAACGGAGATAACTCGAGTCACCAGAAGAGAGACATCAGGCAGGGTAAGTTCTTCCTACAATCGCATTAACGTTAAACCATTTCTGCACTGCGCTCGTATAAATTCGTTGAACCGTATCAATGGCAAACAATTCTCGAAGGAAACAGCTATTTCACCTTATTGGTGGAATCTTCATTCCGCTATCAAAGTAACATACGACGCTCGAAGAGCAATATCGCGGCTTTTCTCGTGCTCATTAACGTGCGTTCTGAAACGAGGAGGCATGGATAAAAGGCGACAGGGATCAAACGTTTTTGAGTAATTGGCTAAACGGCAACTAACAAGACGTATATGCCTGCACGCTAAATACGTTACGTTACGATACCGCCATCTAAATTAAACTAAAACCAAGGCGCACCACTGTAGGTAGATAGAATATCTGGTTCGATGCCAAAGCCTGAAGACAAGCAAGAACCTACCGCCATTCCAACTACTCCCGCAATGCACGGAACACGTCTCTCATTCTTCTCGGCGATCATCTGCCAGGCCTCTCACTTCGTGTCACTGCCTTTTCCCATCGTCTCTGTCTCATCCCTTGATTCAGTTGGACGAATTCCTTCTTTTTCATCTATGTCCCATCTCCGACCGACATGATTTATACGAAACGCATTCTGTCGGTGTTTCACGCTTCCTGGAAGGATGGTCCGTCTGCTTGCTGCTCGTGGTCGATGCCATGCATGCCAGCCGATTTCGGAACGTCTCGCTTCCAACCCTTAATTAGGCCTTAATGAATTACAAAATGAGCGGAATTCTTTGGCACAGAATCAAAAGAATACTTGATTTCTCGTAATTTTCTCGGGCGTTGGCTTGAAAGTATATAAAAATAATTTTATATAATTTTGTAATTCGTGGATTTGTAATGTTAGGAACAGTAATATTCCCATCGGCATAATTATCTCCATTGGAATTCTATTGCTTTGTTTAAAAATGCAGCAGAACAGTTCCTGTTTTATGTTGACCCGTTCGCAAGCGACCCCTCAAAGTAGGCTTCCGCCTGTTTCCAAGCACCCCGAGCACCTTTATCCCCGCGATAGAGTTAGGAAATCAAAGCTGGTCTGGTTTGCGTTCGAGAGGTTTTGGCAGTACATCAAAATAGATGGTCTGTGCGCCAGTGATCGTTCATCGGCCGACCGGCGCTTTGCGGAGAAAGTGTTGAATATTTACTGCTTCTTCCGACAGCTGAGGTCCAGACAGGAGTTCCGACTGAGTTCCGACAGATGAGGTGCAGACTTCGCGTGCATTGTGTGCAGTGCAAACAGATCTAAAGCTTTCCCTTGTCACGATTCGACCCGGCTAACAAATTGCTGTTTGTTGAAGCAACCTCGCGCTTATCGATTTGCGCTAGGAAAGTAGGCAACGCTCGAATTGAAACGTGTATTTTACTATTACTGAGATGTCATTTACTTTTACATCCCCCTAAATATCAATACCGACTTTATTCATTATATTATACAATTCATCGTTTTACGCGGCTTTTAGGGAAATTAATTGAAAAGCAATCTAGAGCTCTTGAAGCATAAAATTTGCCAAATGAACAAATCGGGCGTTATAGCGAGCAAGTGCAACTAGTCAATTGACATAAAGTGCCTAATGGTCCATAGCCGAGTTAAGTTTAGAATTGGCTTTTCGTTAATCATAAATCACCCGCTAAATTTGTGCTTCGTACAAAATGCACGTGAATGGCGTTACATTGCGACCACCCTGTCCAAATAAAACCTTCAAAATAGAACCATTTCAAGGTGATTTAATTTATACTTCACTTAACATTAATCAATTCTATCAAGCAGGGTCCTTAATCGAATCGCGTAGCTCGATTAATTCATCATTACCCCTTCGCCAGACGATTTATATGATCACGTAAATTATTCATCGCTTTGCTTTATTATAAAAAAAATTCAGTTTATGACCGAAGAGTACAGGAGACGCCCAAAATCGTCCCCCTATCGATGATTCAATGCAAATCCTGTGAATCACGCAGCGGCGTTAACACATTAAGTTCCGTCCAGCATAAACCGGCGGTCCTTGGCAGATCATCAAAATCATAGATTAAGACAAACACATCAATGTGCCAATTGAAGGTGTAACTTCGAGCGGAAACTGAACGTCTTCCGGTAAGCGATGACAGTTTGTCAAATTGCGCTTCTGGCAAACGTAAAAAAACCACGCGGAACGTGCCATTGTCAGTGGAAACGCTCTTCCTGGTTTTCAATAACGAAACTTTACACGTGCAATATTAAAGTATTCGCTTAATAGAATGTACTCGATAAATTCGCAGAATTTTCATAGTTCATTTCGCATTAAATGTTGTCATATTTGTTATAAATTATCGCCACGTAGTCGGCCAAAATTGAGCGACCGGGGCATACCATCGTAAATCAGCATCAGCCTTGGCCAGTCCAATTATTTTCTGGCTGCAAGTTCAAGCATTATCGTAAATCACCGCTGAACAAAACGGTACTGGACGTGGTATTCTGTACTTCTGAAGTACTGCAGGTGTTTTTTTGTTCTTTTATAGGGAATAATATTCTAGGTGCACTTTGTGTAGTATCGAGTCCATGGTGCGAATGCTATTTCTGAAGGATCAAAGCAATGGGTATTGCTTTGTTCTCCAAATGCAGTTTCGCTGTAAAGCGACGCAGCAGGCTCCAGTTCGCTCGAACCTTTACCATTCTGTTCATCAGCGCATCTGCTAGAAGAGCTTGGCATTCAAGCTCGCATTCCATTGGCTTTTCTATGTAAATATTATTATTCGCAGAAGCATTTTGCAACGTTAAACAATTGTCGAAGAACGAACAACAAGGCCTAAGGAATTTGCACTTCCTAAATTATGCGCGTATCATTGATTTTCATATTTATTTATTAGCACATTACGATTCCATTGAACATGTACCCTGTACGTCCACAGTTATTTATCATTCTTTCGCAAACCGTTATCGTATAAATTTGTCTAAAGGTGAAATAGTTTGATGGCAGGATGTCAATTCCTGGTCGATACACTTCTCCAACGTGGAAACGATGTTTAGGTTCGTTCACATTTTCCTGCCGCGGAAACATACAATTTATTGGCGTTTCGAGAGCGGGAAGAGTCCAACCGATAATCAAGTCGAATGGCACACCGATGAAAAATGGTAACAGGTGTCTTATTTATCTTTCGCAAATTGTGTCCGTGACAAGCGCTTGCGGCTGATTTATCGCGTGCTCCATCACTTGCGTCCCCTCATGTGCAACAGAATGAATAAATTCCCTAATCCTTGTGGCATCGGTTCATCCTCGCATTAATTTTCAAAGCATAGACATTATTAGGGTACCGCAAATGGCAACTATTTCATATTTCATATTCGAGGAAACAATTCGCGCAGAGGCTTCGATAATTTTGGACGATCGAGACTTCATATCGCGGCTGTAACTGGGTCGGGAATGGTTTGCCACTTGTACAGATCGCAAATCCGTGCGATTTATATCAAATCGTGACGTAACCAGACTAAAGAAAGAAATTGGGCCTGCGGTAGGCGTTTGTGGCAACAATCGGTTACGCTTTAAATAACTAGCAACAACATTGCCCTTTTTCCCTGCTTGTTTGCTCGGTAAACGGTTGCAGCTTCCCTCCACGGTTGATCCCGCGGACGCTCAATTTTTCTAACAGGGCAATTGATGGAAGTCAAGCGGAAAAATTCAGTAATAATTAAATTGATCCCTCTGATACACCTTGGTATTATTTAATCGTCAAAGATCCACTGACGAGCCTCGAGCAACGTTCTTCCCCATTTTTCTCTCGTCCCGACTATCAATCCTCACGCTATTCACAACAATCTTCGCTCTCGACTAATCTCTCATCTCCCCTAATAATTAACGACTCCAAGAGGCGGGGGTGTCCCTCGTAGAGAATTCCCACGGTGGTGTCAGAGAGAGAGTTGATGTACCGTCGCGTCCGCGGAATATCGCGTACACGTGTACACCTTTAACGCGTACAGGTCCGGACCCGTGTACTCCGTTCTAAAGATGTATTGGGAGAAGTGTAAGAAGGGTAGCTATTTCTGGTCGTGGGGAGCCGAGAGAGTCGTCGCGGGAACTGCTCTTTAGCCACTTGGTACACCGGCTAGTCTGGCGTTCGCCGCGTATCGTAATACATACACTTTTCCGTAAGGAACCGCACGGGACATGACACGCGAGTCCGATCCAAAGACGCACAACGATCGCCGTGCCGAACGGTCGTAGTCCGGTGATTGAAAGTAACGCGAACGAGCGGTTGGAGAACGGAGGAACGTGGAGGGCTTTCAATTTTGTTTAGGAAATAGGTAGAAACGATCGTGCTTTCGTTTTCTTCGCGAATGATTCAAATTTCTGTGATTACCGTCGTTGGACTCAAACGAAGCGACACTTGCGGGCCCAAGATAAACAATTTTGCAGCATCTTCGTCTTTCGAGTGGTTCGCCGATTCGTCGAATATCTGACAACCGATACGTGGAGCGAGTGCAGTGCACCTCGGTGAAAATAGATGTTTGGTGAAAGTGACGGGGTGGAAATAGTCGCCACGCTGGGGGATCCTGCAAGGGAAGACGAATAGGGCTTGACGTTCTCGCGGTTCTCGTAAATGACCAGCGACCGAGGACAGCTCGGCGTTTAGCGGCCAACCTTTGAGCGAATGGAAACGGTGCATTGGAACGATCAGCGTGATCATTAATACCGCGACGCGTGTTCTTATAATGCACCATTAAATCAGGCCCGAAATAAATCTGCGCACAAGTCTGCCGTACTGTTGAATAAACTAGACGATCGTGAAGAACGATTCGTAAACGGTTTGTCGGGCGAAAGAAAAAAATGAGGCTGGACGTGTGGTTTGACAGTCGGTGAGGAAAATATGTCAAGCCAGACGTTTTGTCATTGGTCGTAGTCCCTTGCCAATCGTGCCTCTTCGAGGCGGCCAAAAATTCACGCGGGTCCAAGCTCCGGTGGAGCAAAAGTCTCTCGAAGGGGTCAGTTTGGTGTTCGCACTGTGCGAGCTGCGCGAACGAAAAAGAGGCTCTTTTCTGCCGGCGAGGAAATCGTCGAATTGGCCGACTACCAGGGGACGAAACGAACGAACAGCCCCCACGGAATCCTGGTAGGCTTCCCGCACGTAAAAATAAACTTTGCCTCTCGGGTCGACACGAACCGGTGGCTTCGGTTCGCCGAAAAACTTTTTAACGAGAACGCGATGAAAACGACGTGCAACCGTCCGCGGAAGAAATTATGATAGAAATAAGCCAGAATGAAGCACGCGTCGATGGGAGAAGCAACTGGCACGGTGTGCGAAATCTCTGATTTCGAATTTTCATTAGAAACGTGTGGAGGTTTCGCTTGCGATGTATCGAGGCCAATGATCTTCTAGAGATATTGAATAAGTATCGTGACGATTTATTTTTGGAAACAGACTTCTCTATTTCGAGCAGATTAGAGTTGGCCTGTCATCGTTCATCTTTTTTAAATACGTCCAGTCAGTGTGAAAAATTTTGAAAGACGGCTTCTAGAAGGGTCACCGGTCCAAGTTGAAAAGCCCAGCTGTATTCACGAAGTTTGGTAGTTGCGTTGCATGAGACAGAAGCTAAAAAAGATTCCGTCGCGTACCATTTAAACGAATTATGGCGAGAAGGGAAGGGAGCAAGTTGCTGATTCACGCGCCGATACTGAACTACCTGGTTGATTGCAAGATGGACAAGAGGGAATCGCAAGAAGTACCCAGTATTTAAAAAGAAAAGAAAACTGATTCAGTGGTTTTTTAATTAGACCCACACAGAAAAATGTCCTTCTGCAGAATAACCGGAAGAAGCAGGGGCCTTCCCAAACCAAATTACTTCCCCCTTTTACCACCGATCAGTCCCGCGGACGCGAAGCGCTTCTGCCGGATCACCGGGAAATCTTACGGCCTGCCAACTCATCATTACATTCCAGTTCTGTTGGGTGTCCACACTCACGATAAATCGAAATGCAAGATAACGGTCGCTTCCGGTCTCGGACCGCATCACTACACAGCTGGCTACGCTCTAGGGGAGAAACGGAAGCACGTGGTCCTCAAAGACTATCGTTACGTATTCCCAATCCTGGAAGGAGAAGGGGAGCAACAGAGGGCCCTCAGAGATTTATTGAGTACGAAGGAACCTTCTTTCGAAGAGGAGGAAGCGAGGTTCGTGTACACTGTGGAGGAACGAAGATGCAGCCTGGTGTTTCCATCGAGACTGGAGGCTGCAGTTAGGGACGGTGATGTGAAGGACGTTATGCTGTCCAGGGATTGTGATACTGTTCTCTTTAGGTTGAAACAGGGTAAAAATGTTTCGGTGGATTTCAAGAATCTGCAAGATTTCGAGAACCTTTACGATGGACTGGGGCCCAGCGAGGAAGTGGTAAAGGAAAGGGAGAAGCAGGAAGCTGAAGCTAAAAAGAGGAAAAGGAAGCGGCGGGGTAGTTTGAATTATGCTAAGAAAATATTCGAAGAGAAAGAGAAGGCCGCTGAGGAGGAAGAACTGAACCGAACGAAACAGTTGAAGCTGAGAAGCATCAAAGAGGAGGTGAAAAAGGAAGAAAAGGTTGAGTCCTGGAAACACGTGGATCTGGATCAGGCCAGAACCAGAGCTTGCGATCTAATTTCCACCACGTGTTGCTCCAACGGCGGAGGGAAATGTGTTCCAGAGACTTTAGACTGGAACTCGTTCGAGGATGCCGATGAATCGACCTTGCAGCCAGTGGTGGACGCACTACCCGCTCCCCTTAATGTGAAGCCTCAGATCGTAGAACAAGGCATCGCAGCATCCTGCACGGTCCCTGTTTCCGAAACCACAGGTGGTTTGGAGGCAATATCGATCGTGAAGCCTCTGACGCCGTTAAAGGTGGAACCCCCAGCGGCTCTGCAATCCGCCATCCAGCATATGTCTACCAATGATCTCAAGGAAGTATCCAACGTGAACGTGAAGCTTCTCCAAGCAGGCGAAGAAGCGCTAGAAGAGTTACCCAGGGTAGAGGAGATCCCAGAAGTAGTGGCGAATCTGAGCAAGGGTAAGGAGACAACGAGGCACAATATTAAAGGTCTGAAACTAGACGTAAAGTCCGCGCAGAGATTTATCACCGGGCAAACGGTGCAGACGCCGAGCGGACCTATTTTCGTACCTGGCCAGACGCTGCAGACACCTCAGGGTCCAGCGTTCGTTCCCGGCCTGACGGTGAACACTCCGGACGGTCCTGTGCTCGTCCCTGGACAAATACTGAACGCGAAGCAGCGTGGTGATAGCAAAGAGAGTCCGATATTTATAGCTGGACAAACGTTGCTCACGGAACAGGGTCACCGGTTCGTTCAGGGCCAGACCTTCCACACCGATGACGGAGCTAGATTCGTCCAAGGCCAAACCGTGCTCACCGAGGACGGTCCGAAATTCGTCGCTGGACAAGTGGCAGAGGATGGCACCTTCGTTCCTGGTCAAACGATTCTTACTCCTGAAGGACCTCGGTTCATGCCCGGTCAAACCATCACCGATCATCGTGGTGAGCATGTATTCGTGCCTGGACAGAGTGTACTGGTGGATGACACCTGGGAATTCGTACCTGGACAATCCGTCGAGACTTCTACGGGAGAATTGCGATTCGTTCCTGGCCAAACTATTCCCACTTGCCAGGGGCCGTTGTTCGTGCCTGGACAATACGTCACTGCCAGCTCCGGGGACAGTTACTTTCTGCCCGGTGTGATTCGAGATACCGAGGAAGGGACAACGTTCGTTCCAGGCATGACGCTAGATACACCGAAAGGTCAGAAGTTCGTGGAGGGACAAGTGGTGAGGACGCCAGGCGGAGAAAAGTTCCTGCCAGGAAGGACCAAAATTACCGAGAATGGTATCCAATTCGCCGCAGCCAGCAATTTCGACGAGGTCGTGTTCCAAGATGCTGGACCGGTCGGCATACCTGTAGATCCAAAAACGGCCAACGTTCCTGTTCGCCATTGCGAAATTTTCGGCCATATGGTACAGACAGAGAGAGGCGTGGAATTCTATCCGGAGAACGTGAAGAAATTGCCCGAGGGGAAGAGGATCGTTCCCGGCCAATTGGTTCGCGGAGGACAGGATGGTCCCCGATTTGTCCCAGGTGTAATGACCGAGGACGGCTTTCTGCCTGGTCAGATAGTCATGACAGAGAAAGGCGAGCAATTCGTACCAGGCCAAGTAATCGACACCAGCGGCGGTCCGAAGTTTGTTCCCGGGCAAATGGTGGAGACCAGAACAGGGGCAAAGTTCGTTCCGGGCCAAACCGTGGAAACTGCGGATGGACCGCGTTTCGTGCCAGGCCAGATCGTCGAAACCAAAGCGGGTCCCACCTTTATCCCTGGCCAGGTGATTTCCACGGAAGACGAAGGGTCGAGATTCGTGCCTGGCCAAGTGGTAGACACTCCGGATGGGCCGAGATTTGTGCCGGGTCGAGTGGTAGAATCCGGAGAGCTAGGAGTGACCTTTGTCCCTGGACAGATAGTGCAAACGGAGGAGGGGCCACGTTTCGTTGCTCCAGATTTAACTGACACCCCCGAGGGCGAGGTGGAATTCTCCGTCCAAGGATTCGAAGTGACTCCCGAGGAACTGCGGCTTCTGAGGCCGCAGCATCTGCATTATGATCCCCATGTTCAGCATCATGGGGAAACCAGCATCGATGCCAGGATGCTTCGACAGTTGTCCGAAGCCGGACTGTCTGTCGGAAGGAAGGTGGCCACTGATTTACCTGCTGTAGACGTGGACGTCGATCCGAAGGCTGTTGCCTTGGAACACGCTCTCGTGATGGCAGAAAAGCTTGGTCTACATGGGGCCACTGCGGTGAAGATGGCACAGATCGTGTCCACTGTGGCGCAGTTGGCCAAGAATATCGCTGCGCAACAGGAACAGCAATTCGAAGGAAATTACGCGGAACCCAAATTGACGAACGGTACGAAATCTCCTATTACTCTGAATGGTAATAGAAATGAAGAAAAGGAAGATAACAGTGAGGGGTGCAACGATTGGCTGAAGGATGCAGTGAAAACAGCGATGTCCAGTGCAGTTCTAGCAATCGCCAATCAGTCGATGGAAAACGGCGACAACGGTGAGCAAGATTTCGTCTACTCTTCCATCAGCGAAGCTTTCAACGTCCTCCTACGTCAGAAGAATACCAGTATAGAAGAATCTGTGGAAGATATCTTGCAGATACTTCTAGTCCCCCAAAATCGAAGCAATTTGTGCCAATCTACTCTAATAGACATGTTAGAAAACAAAAGTAACAAGGTAGATATACTAAAATCCACTGTGATCAGTCAGTCCTTGAAGGAAGACATAGTCCTCGACAGATTGTCTATGATCCTTGACGAGGAGGACGGCGCGGATTTAATCGGGCCCGCTTTCAGAACGGTCTCCAGAAACGATCCGGAACTGGTTTCCCGGGTGCTGCGGAAGGTATCCGAGGAAGTATCCACGATCGTCACGGAGAAGGAGGCAGCCGAAACCGTTCACAAAGCCATCGTGCAGGCTGTCAGAGAATCCAGCGAGTTCCGAGTGCAAGAATTGCTGAACGACGAAGGAGGAAACGTTCGGGAGATGCTCCTTCAAGCTGTAGGACTGGCCAGAGCCCTTGGCATGTCCACGATCGCCGGCAGTCTATTGGCGGTGATCAGCGACGAGAAATCAACGCAAGCCTTAGCCAGCGACAGAGTAACCTTGGACATCTTGAAACGTTTAACAGTAATGAGGCAGCTAGCCGAGGAGAGGCCACCATTTATACACGCTCTAACGCAGCTGTGCAGTGATCCAGAATTGGCCAGAAGTGATCCACGATTGAGGACTCTCGTCCGAGAGAGCGCAGCCCTGATGATCGTACCTGAAGAGGGACCACTCCAATCCTCCGTCGACGTTCCCACAGCTTTGCTTCATTCCGACAACAGCCTGGCCATGGAGGAGTTCCTTCTGAGAAGAAATCACAAACCATCGGCGATATTCATGATCCTGAAGCAGGGGCTGCAAGCTGTGGTACCTAGAGAAGCTTCTAGGTCAGTGTTAACCGGAGAAGTGGCCTACACAGTTCTCGACGAGGATGGAATCCATCATTTCGAGCCGCTCCACGTTTTCTCCGCGCTTCAACTCGCTCGCCCAACCGCGCATCGGTTCTCCATGTACTGCTGTCCCGTTGCACGCGAAGAAGACGTGGACGTTGAGATGTTGTCCACGTTCACGGGCACCACTTCGATCGCTAGTAGCCTCGATGGATCTGCCACGTATCAGAAACATGAGTGCAATGGTATCGTTCTGTCCAAGTCCGATCGATCGTTTGGATTCTCTGGTAGCAGGGAAAACACGCCTAGCCTGAGGAGACTGAGCAGCTTTCAGCAAGAGAATAGTTGTGAAAGGGTAACGTAATTGAAAATGGGATTCAGTAGGTGCAACAAGTTTGAATGAAATCATTTCTCAGAGAATTTTTAAGTAGGTCAGAAGCTCGATTGGAAGATGAACGCAGTTCTTTGTTCTATATTTTCTGTTCCCAAACACTACAGATCCTTTTAGTATAACACTAATTGTTTGAAGAATAGGCATTCTGTAAAAATTCCGAAGGTTCTCCCAATTGGAAACACTGCTATAATAATTAAAAATATATTAAACCCGACTTCGAGTAGCAGCGACAATAATCGATATGGATATTTCCCCAAAGATATAAATATCTGTACTCATTTGAACGTCCATTTACATAAATAAATTTGACACGATTAAATAGGATGCACTGAATTTTTCTTAATCGAAGAATTTTAGGTGACATGTAACTATTTTATGAATCGTTGGAATTATCTGGATTACAGAAATCGTTGGACAACTACATCGTGGTGAAGGATTACAAGAGCGAGACCGATGGATTTTCCGTGAACGTCGGCGACATCGTCGAGGCGCTCGAGTACGCCGATCCAAGCAAGTAAGCGATCTTCCAGCTTCATGAACCGGGGGGGAAACAAATCATCGCGATCGTTTCGCTGTTGGATCGTTGACTTCGCTCGAAATCCAAGCGCCCGCTCGCGTTTAAAATCTATTTCCGTGTGCCCAACATGCGTCCGGCCTAAAATAATCATCGTCGCACGCCGTATATAGTCTAACGTGCTTGAAAGACGTCGAAGTTGGACGCGATTTGTCATTTTCGAAGAGATCCTCCTATGTAGATCTAATTAACGAAGAATGAACCAATGATAGCTTTGTGGCATGTTGGAGAAACGGGAAAGTTAATATTTGAATTGCTTGCAAGATGCATGCGCTAAATACAGTGTTCAGAACTTAATACGACTCGCAATAATTGTACATCGTTACTTTGTACTACTGACAAGTAACCGCGCTTCCATAAAATTGAGCAAACATTCATAAAACTGACGCGAAGCTGACTGAAAGCCGCCGCAAGCTCTTTTTGCCTGTCTATAATTCACTCGGAGGAAGCTAACTAACAAAAACGAGTGAAGGGAACAAAGCGTTCTTCCCACAATGCGTCTAGCCAAAGAGAGTACTATAACGTAATGCTCGCTGCACGAGCGGAAAGCCTTACGAATGAAACGTGCAGATGTATTAATAGAAACACTGGTTGGAGCACTGAAATTAAGGCACGGTCAATTTGCGTGTCAAACGTTACAAGATCCGCTCGGTGGTGGCCTTCCCTTTGCTTATTTTCGCGGCGATATTTTTACGCGAACGATGCGTATCTCGCGGCCGCGTTTATAAAATGCATTAAAATACGTGTACGTCGGCGGTACATCCGCGAGAGTGGTTTGAAAAGTTACAAGGCGAACGAAAACTTTCTCGTCCTTGCGCTCATTGCTTCAATTCCATGGACAATGACTTAATTCGGGGGCGGGTGTGGAGGGCCGGGGAGAGAACAAAATAATCACAACCGCGCTTTGAGATTCGGCGAGGGAAGGTGTCTGAAGGAAACGCGATCTTGAATTGTCTTTCCCTGTTGCACGCTATAAATGCATACGTACCCTGAGCACACTGAATAACAAAGAAACTGCAAATGCCTGGCGAACTAAACGAAGCTGAAACTGCTGCAACGATCTCGCTTAACCCGCTTCGATTAGTGGAGAATGATGTTTAGTCTGTACGAGGCTCGGGATAAAATTGCATCGACCCGAGTGAGGAAGAAGAGAGGCGCGATCGGCAGAGTCGCCTCTATTCTGGCTCCGTGTTGTAGGAAGATCAAGCTGGATCCTGATCTGGAGATCGGCGAGATCGGCGAAACGCTGGACAATTCCGCTGCTTGGCATAAATTGGCCGTTCGACCGCGTCGAAAATACGCGGATCCCCGTGCTAGAAGCATCCCGAGGTCCTCCTCGGACAGCAGCTTCCAGAGGTAAACTTCTACCACAGGCTTCTAGGGAGAAATGGGATCGATAAGACGTCTATGAAGAATATTACGCTGCAAACAAAAAAAAGAAGTTATTCAGATTTGCACAACTTACCGAATTCAACTAACAACATTAATTAATTATAAGATTAGACTACGAGGGATGATAATTTCGAAACTTGAAAGCTGGAAAACTGAAGATGAAATCACTGATTAAAGGGCTGATTTACATAAGCAAGTGAATCACTGCAGATATTCTGATCCAACAATGGTCTGCAAACATTATTTTAAAGGCGAGGTCAATGAATTCTCTGTGTTTCATCCACTGGTTTTACGTAGGAATAGCAAATTCTTTCCATATCATCCATATTTATTTTCGTACAGAAAACGAGCTCATCTTTGAGAAATGGGGAGATGCGCACAATTATTACACTCATTCTCTGTGATATAATTATCGATGACATCACTTCCTCACAATAAGTAAGGTTTACTTTTTTAAGAGTATACTCTTGCTCGTATTCACATCGATATAGTTAACCATAGCTGATGCTCCTATTGGTTCGACTCTAAACGGTGCGGATTATAATGATTTACGTCGACGTTAACGAAGATCGAGCGCTTATGAGTGTCTAAAAAAGCGATAATATGCCGAAACGACACTCTTGCCTGGCTGTCGGCCAGGATGGCTTCGAAGTCGATGATGAATGTTTAAATTATTGATGCCTTCGTAAAGGCATGCTTAGTTTGAAAAATTGTAAATCTGCATCGGTGGTCTTAAAAATGTTCCCACGGATGGGAAGGCAAGTAACTTACGATTTGGTATCGTTTTTTGGGGGGAAAATCACAGTTGATTCGCGTCTGGAAAAAAAGACTTTAGTTATATAACGAATTGAATAACGCATATTACCAGTGGATTGCCAGAATTCACGTTTCCGAGAATGGCGAAATACCAGCCAATTCTGAAAATAAGTTGACGCGAAGCGAAGGTGAGGTTCAAGCTGAAAGTTTGATTCGCCGTTTTGGCAGCGGCTACGTTCAATGGATCGCGAATTATTTACTATCTACTACGTGACTAGCCGCTGCCGTCAAGTGCTTCAATTGTATCGTTTTCGACGATTTACCTCGGTAAGACTGGTATTTAGATTGGCTGTGTGTTTGACGGAAATTGATTCACTCAGAACTGAGAAATTATTAATGCGGAGTATATGTATAGAAAATGGGGCAAATTGGAGATTAATTAAATAATTCCGATTAAGAATTACAAAATTAACATCGGTGATGATTTATCGTCATCAAAAAGTTTAGTGTATAAACGTTTGAAGACCGTCTGTATTTTAGATATGGAAATAGATGGAGATTAGGATAATTAGGGTGAAAATATAGTCGGTTCAATTATAAAGAAATAGATGTAGAAACGTGTGGGTGGCGGGAAGATGTATTTAAGTTTGGTGACTAAGACAACAAGCCTCCTTCTATTTTCCTATTCATCGTTCATTCAGCAGAACGCAAAATTTCTTGGCTAACTTTCCGGTCCGATGCGCCTTCAATTTTTCAGTAGGTGCCATTTAAAGTAGATCAGGTACACCATCGCTGATGGAAATATGTTTGGACTAATATTACATCGTATCCAAAGTTCCCTTGATTAATAATCTTGCATGTTCAAAATTCAACTTCAATTGCGTTCTGTTCAAAATATCCAGAAAATGGAAAAGGAATGCTAAATTAAATGACTTATGTCCACAGAGTGTATGTTCGTACAGCCGACTCAAAGGAGGGATGGCTGCCCATGTCCATCCTAATGCAAACGGCCCTCAGCGAGGACTCAGCGATGGGGCATCGACCGGAAGACTCGCAGTATCGAAGAGAGTAAGTGATCTTTCACATCGATAACAAATTTCTTTATATTAATTATTGGTTCTTGTAGGGCGGTAGTAAAGGAGCTGGTCGAGACCGAGGAAGAATTTGGCAGGGACCTACAATTGGTCGTTGAACGATACCTAAAACCACTCGACAATCCCGATGTGCCACGAATCGTTCGCGACAACAAAGACATTATCTTCACGAACCTAAAACAGATTGCCGATTTTCATAATACGTACGTATACACTCGCTGAACCAAATTGGAGAACAGGAGAGAGATTCACTGCGACAATTCTAGCTGGACATTCGTTAAACTTCACAAGAAACACGATTCCCTCAGTACAGTCAAAGTTTTACAAACATATTTTTAGTACCATTTTAAACGATAAATGAGCGTCCATTTGTTATACAATCCCACGACAACAGATCAGTACAATAGAATTCAAATAATACCCAGATGAAACGAGAAAAGAAACACATGCACACACGACACACATGCTCACAAAAGTATTACCTACATAGAATACATCATTCTCTCTTTCATAAGGAAAGATGTGTGAGCAACGTAAGTCGATAACGATGCAATAGTTTGTGTGATCGTGTGTTTCGTGGCATCTAATCTTATTAAACGTTTGATAAGTTTGGAGCATTCCTTGTTATCATATTATGAGCACGCTTCGATTGAGTCTGCCATCGTGAATTTATTCTTCCAAAAAAAAGAGATGAAGATAATTAATAATTCTTCTTTCTTCGTGTCTTACATTTTGAATAATCATCTTCTTAATACTATTAAATAAGTGGAGGAATGATTTCACTAAATGGTTGTTTCTGGTCACAGCGTTTCTCGTTAAAAAAATATTTCATTCTCGCTCTTGCTACCCTCAACCAAAAGATAAAACATTTCAAATTTCACTTATGCCCCGATCCAGTATTAATCTATCACAAATTTTTCACCCCTGTTCGTGGTTAACCAGCCTGGAAGGAACTGCGATGACCGTAACAAAATCATCAAGAGTTAATTAAGGTCGTAACTGCTCATTAAATGTCGTTGCACCTTACATGTCGCACTGAAAAAGAAAGCAGGAAGGATGCAGCCCTAAAGCACGTAGGCATGGTGTGTTTTTAGCGTGATCATTAATTCGAAACCTTACTTAGATCGTTCGGCAGGGTGTTGATCGAGGGTGTTAAGTACTATGCGGATCAGCCACGTATGCTGGGCAAAACTTTTCTACGATTGGTAAGTCTGCCATAAGTTCACAGGTATAAATGAAATTTAATTAAATCGCGAGGTCTTGAGTTATACATTTAAATCTGTGTTCCAGGAAAGGGACTTTGACAAGCACGTGGCTTACTGCAGGGATGAACCGGCGGCACAGGAGTTCCTCCAGATGAACGACAGCGTACGAGAATATTTCGAGGTCTGTATTCAGAGAAATGTTACTATTATTTTCAATTAATAAAAAAACCAAGAAAGTGAATGGAAATATCAACTTTGGAGCAGAGATTACGAATAGTAAATATCCGAAAGAAAGAACCGTTTGGAGAATTGTATAATCGAGAGACACTTGGATGGTAAGAGAGATTTCTGTCCATCGTTTTCGTAGTTTGGCGTCGCGACGCCGGCGGCTACGCTTATAATAACCCGACAATTTTACAGAGGATTAAATCCATGAATGTCAATTTTATAAACATATACTTTACATAATTCTACGCATTTTGAATCTAGAAGAATACTTTAATATTACTTCAATTATAAATTACTGTATTCACATATGCTTGCTCCGTTTTTTATTATCTCTAGCTTCTATGTTTTACTTCTTCTGTTATTCTTCTTTCGTCATAATTTTCTTTTAAATTAACTTTGCTGCGTGACACAATCTTATGATAAGGGGTTGCAGGATTATCCATGACTGAAAAGACCACCCGCGTGAACAGAAGGAAATCTCACAATTACATAACGTGCGGGGGTAAAAGCGGGCGTCTGTCCAGCCCCCGAAATAGACTGGTTTATTCTTAACAGACTGGCGGAACATCTTTCGCTCCTCTTGCTTATGCACGATAGCCTCGCGGGAAGGCGCGTGCCACGGAAAGGAAAAAAGAACGAAGGAAGCGACCGCGTTATCGGCTGACAACGTCACGGTTGCTGTCATTACGCGATGACAACAGCCTCGGCGTGATCTCTGCCCTCGAAGGAAAAACGAATTGCAAGTTTGCGAATCTCAACTGTGTAACTGTGCTGTTGATCCGATGCGTCTTCTAATTATTGCACTTCCACTTTATTTCGAACTCGATCAAATTCCATTTGCATTACTTTTTTTCACCGACGCCAATTCCCTTTTATTGCCAAAATCTGTTTCATTCAATTTTTATTATCGAAAATTCTGTATTATAGGAACAAGATTGCGAGTTGAGTTAACGCTGATTGTCTGGCGCAATGCGTGGGTGGCTAAGGGTATACTGCATTATGGTACTTTGTTATTTCAAGCATTTTGCTCGCTTTCTTCCCATGATTCGCGCTGTTATTTCTGGAACTTGACTCAAGAACACCGCGAGATTTGCAAACAATATAGCACCGGTATATTCATTTAATGTCCCGGAATTAAAATTAGATTGCGCGACACCACCTTGCCGAACGTGTCCGGTTTCACAGCAATGAGCATTAAGTGCATTAGGTTCACCCGTAAATTACTCGTATCTGTGCATTTGTTTCTATCGTTAAAGTGTTTCTGCGTTTCCTAATCCTTCCCGAGGGCTGAAGCTCTTTTATGAGAGGACTATTTCTTCATTACTACTCTTATTTAATTTTAAATATGGTCCTTCTTTAATACCAATTCCCATTTTAATTATTTCACAAACAGTTAAAGCAAAAGTATTTCGCCGACTATTCTACTGAAATCTTTTGACAGTCATCATCGTTGGAGCATCAAAACCTTTTAACATTGGTTTCCTCAGGAAACCTTGCTCCACGTGTCCAGTTAATATAAAAAAAAAGAACACATCATCCGGTATCAAAACAGTGAACCAAGCTTCTGTTTCGTTCACCTAAAAATCTTCGAAATTCTCAAGTCAAGAGTAGTTCCTCGCAAAACATAAAAACTTAACAAACATCTTCCACTTTCTTT
Source organism: Holcopasites calliopsidis (assembly GCA_023838395.1). NCBI lineage: Eukaryota > Metazoa > Arthropoda > Insecta > Hymenoptera > Apidae > Holcopasites > Holcopasites calliopsidis. The sequence continues at coordinate 707,257 of JALHAQ010000026.1, forward strand.
TCCATTTCTGGTGAAGGATCAGAACGATATGTAGCAAGAAAAAGGTGCTCGCGATCCTCGCGACCGTTCTTCTTGTTTTTGTGCGTGGTCAGTCCACGAGTTCGTCCGGCGTCTAAGTATAGCCGTGGCCGTATTGGTCTCCCGATTGGTGTTTTTCGGGGTAACCACCGACCGTGGATCCCCCATCGAGGAAGAGAATCGGCGGAAGAACGGAGATCTCTGGTCCAGTCTGCGACCAGCCGCGGTGTCCTCTTCGAAACACGAACAACGGTGTTTACCTCCCTTGACCTCCGTTAAGGTGCGACAGTTCTTCCACCTGTACCATTATCTTTCTTTTTTTTTTTGCCAGTTCGAGTTGCAAGTTCTCCGTTCGAGCGATTATCATTTCATTTCGATAATTTGTGAAAGGCCGGTAGTTTCGCTGAAATTTATTGTATCGTTGAAAAGAAACGACACTTTCTTACAATCAGCTCGTCGCTTGAAATCTTTCGATACTCATTGTGTTCCTTGAAGTGGTTTATAATATTAATTTGTCTTCTCGTCGGGATAGTGATTGTATGAAATTTGGTTTGGGATTTTGAGTATTTTATTGTGATCGTGCCAGAGTTGTGACAGATGATTAGCTTGGAATTCTTTAGTAAAAGATTTGTTAAGTTGTGGAATTTGTATTGAGCCCTTTGAAAGCTTGTGATAGCGAGAAGTTATTGAAACGATTGTAGCATCATTTATTAAAGAAATGATTATTTTTTATAAATCGTGTCCATCGTTCTTTCTGTATGGCGGTAATTGAACGATCGTAGTCATCGATTTACCTAGAATAATTGATAGGATATAGTTGCGTGGAAAGTCCAGGCGGATCCAAAAATACGCGTCTCTTCATCTTGGTGTCGAATTACGGCGACGAACAATTCGCTATTCCGCGATGGGAAATTCCAACGGCCTATTTTCTATTTATTTTTCAATCTCTGAACAGTCTGCAGTACGCGATCTCTCAAAGCTGAAACTAATAAAGCTTACTCTGCCGTGCCGGAAAATTTCCAAACAAATATTTCTAACATCATCAAAATAAATCCAAGATATATTCGAAGCAATCGGAGACAATTTATCGTTCAAGAGATTGAAAAAACCTTGGATCCGATTATACATTTTTTACTTATAATAACAAACTTGAGCAGGATTGTCCACGGCTTGATATACATTATAAATAAGAATCTAAGAAAGCGGAATAATTTGCAGGAGCTGAGCCAGACTCTCCGTGACGACAAGAGCCTATCGGAGCATTTGAAGCTTCCGATACAACGCATAAACGACTACCAGCTCCTGCTCAAGGTAACGTTGCTCCAAAATCTCTAAAGCATGCACCTATATAAACTTTAGCACCTTACAAAATTTCCCGGTCCATTGCGGAAAAATTATTAACACGTCCCCCGCAGTTCCGAATCGAAAATACACTTCAAGGGTGTTATGACAGAAATACAGCATGCCGAGTGTATCGTTTTGAAAGCATTCCAGCAGTTATGCATAAACCATCCGCCACACTAATCTTTCACTAAATCGTCGTCGAAATTTAATAGAATGCAGGATAGTTTATGCGCTGCTGAAAAGAAGTAGCGTGCCGACTAGAACAGTTTTCCTTCAAACGAATTGCAAACTAATTTACTGGACAATGTGCTAAAACGCAGATGAAAAATTTTGAATTTCTTTGATAGACTGTTAGATGACGAAAACTGGCCAGCATTCTGAATTAGAAGCATGTTCATCTTCTATTTAGAAGATGACACTCTATGAATGCAATAACGTAATGAAAATATTTTCTTCGTTTCATTGTAACCAGGAAGACAAAGTGAATCATGGCACTTTGTCACGAATTTTTTTTCTTTAAGACACGATTCAGTTAGTTTTATTGAAAAAAAAATCGTGATGTAGATAATAACTTTTTTATTTGGATTAATATTATTCAGGGAAGAACTGATTTACTGATTACGAGACGCGGCGACCTGTAGAATTCGCACGTGACCTATATATCGACACCGAAAATTTCATTCTGTCAGATAAAAATAGCGGGGCGCTAAAATACTTCCCGGTTCGCCTTGAAAACGCATTCCAGACGATTGATTGCCGTGTGGAATATGGTTTTCGTCAAATTAGTAGTATTTCTAGACAGAAAAAAAGGGGCGGCTACCTCGACCTAGTGAACCCCTTAGTTCCACTTGCCTTCAGACAGACGATGGTTTGAAATGCAACAGAAAATAGATCGCACGTGATCCAGAGCGATCTCATTATTGGTAGATCATAATTTCGATTTATTATCGGTAAATCTCTGATTTAGTCCACAAGTTAATTTGGACCAGCTGGCTGGAAAAGAGAATCGATAGAAGGCACTGGGAATAAAGAGAATCCGAATGAAATCATTCTGAAAGCCCTATCGAGTTTGTTCAATATAGTTCAATATTATCCCTTTTACATTATTGCAGAGATAAATTGAATGGTTCCTTAATGAGAAACAAGAAGGTTTAATAGGAGGCAAATTTTTGATGTTCTGACAGTAGTTCATGTCGATGATCTATTATTGCGATGACGTCGATCTATCCAGAATTCGAACAGCTTGAACAGGCTCGTATTATTTCCATGATACGATGGGCGTAGATATAGATCAAGGGAAGCTACAAAGTTCGTCTTTTAGTATAGTTACAATGCCGCGACAGAACGTTCCATCGTGGTGTGTGAAAACGAGTGGGCGCCGTACGGATTTAGCAAGCTAAAAACGGGTCATCTTCGCGACGACTTATCTATCCCCGCCGCATTTCTGTCATAGAAAAATTGTGCCCGAAGTCTATTGAGCCGATGAAAAAAAAAATATCGAAAGATTTCGGACCCGTTCATCAGCGAAAACCAGGTGGAAGAACTTTCAGGACCCAGTGATCGAATTTGCAAAGGAATAAAGAAACACATCGACAATTTCAGAGCTTATATTAATTTCCTCATTAATTTCGCAGGAGCTGGTGAAGTATTCGACCCGACTAGGCGAAAACTGCGACGACCTCCAAAAAGCTTTGGAGTTGATGCTAGGAATCCCACACAGGGCGACGGATAACAAGTTTATAAGTAATATCGAGGGGTACAAAGGAAATATTCATAAACTTGGTAGACTTCTCACACACGTTAGTAAATTCTAAATGAAACTACGTTTTTAAAAATTATGTTTGGTTTACTTTGATAAAGATTTATTGTATATTGTTTCGAATTAACAGGAGTGGTACACTGTAATTGATAAGGACGGTAAGAGCAAGGAAAGATATCTGTTTCTCTTTAAAGCTCGCATACTCGTTTGCAAAGTTAGACGAATATCCGAAGACAGATCGGTCTTTGTCTTGAAAGACATTATTCGAGTAAGTCCATCGGCATTCTTTCTTTTTTATTTAAATATTTGTTGCAATTCAATTTTTCACTTTATTTCATGCTTAATTCCAATTTCAGCTGCCCGAAGTAGAAGTGAAGGACCATCCAGAAGATATACGGACGTTCGAGCTACACAATCCAGCTAGCGCAGCATATCCAATAACTTTGGTAGCTCACAAAGATCCTGTGAAAGCTTGCTGGCTGAAAGAAATTCGCCAGTACGCCAGCGATGTGGTAGCGCTCGCCGAACACGCTGCGGACGATCTACAACTGACGGAAGTGCCAGAAACGAAAGAGGAAGCCAAAGGAAACCCTCAGAGGGTAGAAGGAAATCCAGGACCGAAGAAGGTAGAAGGAAATCCTGGTCCGGAAAAGGGACGAGGAAATCCAGGACAAAATCCTGACTCTAGAAAAGTACAAGAAGAAGGCGCAGACATGTCTCGAAGATATTCTGCTAGTCGATACAGCAGCTCTTCGAAAGTTGTTGAAGGTAGACAAAGAATAATAAAACAAATTATCCAGAAGAGAAATATATCAATTAGTAATTTTTCGTGTGCATAGAGTATTCATCAGTGTCCAGCAGCCGCACTGGAATGTCGGCGTACGTGGAGTCATCGAGTAGTGCAATGAAGCTAGAATCGAGTGCCAGCTCCTATCAAGCGGGTAATATGGCTTCGATAGAGACCAAGACGAACTCGGCTACTAAGAGGATCGAGAACAGCAACGGAATTGGAAAGCCCGTGTTCGTTAAGACTCTCGAGGGTTCCAACGTTGAACGTAAGTATGCCAATCTTGAGATAGATATAAGAAAAGTATTCAGTTTGATCTTAAAAAATGATCGACTGGACCGGTTCAAGAAACGGGTACCAAAGGGAATACTCAATTATAAAAATTTTAATAGCAACGTGATTTGCAAGGAAGTAAAGGAAATTGTCTCGAGCAGGTGACATAAGACACATTTTTACTGTTCTAGCGATACCAGAAAATAAAGTGGAATTGATACACGCCGTAGGTAAAGTGACACAGAATTTGTCTACCTTCTGATCATCCACTGTATCATGCACTTTTCTCTGTCGTACTGTATGGTTGAGGATATTTTTCTCTATCCTCCTCTCTGTATTTTTTCTTTTAGCGGGCTAAGTAATATCGCTTCTACACGTTCCACTAGGCGGTTGATCAAGCTTAACAATGCTCTAGATGTTGTACTCTGTACGCGCAGTGTGTTTTATTTGGAAACGTCGAAATAATCTGGAGAGCTCTGACTCGCACGAAAAAGTGTTTCCAAATAAAACGGAAACAAACAAAGTGATTCTTAAAAATGCACTACACTCTTCCATACACTCTATACTCCATGACTTTCACAAACACGCACACGTTTCCAACATTCTGCACCTTGCACACGTATCGATTTAACAAGATCTGCTTTGTTGTTGTCTATATTTTTTCAAGTAGCTCCTTCTGTGGATGTTCTTCTTTTTCGTAAATATTTTATTAGGCACCCTTTTTATGTAAGGATGGCATTTTTCAATTGTAGCACGCTTTCATTATCGGTAAAACGAATATTAATATAAATACTTAGACAAAATCTTAAAACGAACGATTTCGATTACTATTGTAAATTGTAGACTTAAAGTTACCCCATCCCTCATTACTTGGGAATCAAACATTTAATCCAGCTTTGGTAACTATTTTTACACCCATTGGGGTTCCTTACGACTCTCTTTTGCAAAGATTAAATTCTCTTCTCTGTACTATGCTCTGTATGAAGGATGATAAATTTATTCCATTAATTACTTCCCACTTATTAATTTTTGTTTAATTATTCCTTTACATAGCTGGAGAAATGGCTACATTCGAGTGCACTCTGTTGCATACCGATTCAACCACAAGGGTGCAATGGTTGAAGGATAACAAACCATTGGAAGACAGATTAGCGGATCGTATAACAGCCTCGGCAACTGGAAAAACTTTCAGACTTCAAGTTCAAAATGCACTCGAGTCGGATTCAGGAATTTACATCGCTCGAGCCATGAACAGTGACGGACAGGCTACTTGCACTGCTCAATTGATTGTGCAGCAACGTTAGTTAATTAAACAAGCATCATACACCAACGAAAAAAAAATGCCACATAGAATTTAACAAAATTTCTTAAATTTTCAGTTACCCCTGAAGAGAAGAAAGCAAGAGCAGAAGCCAACGCGCCCATCTTCTTAGTGCGATTGAAGGACACGGAACTCCTACAGAACACCTACTTGCGTTTCATGATCAAAGTAAAAGGAGATCCGAACCCTGAGATGAAATTGTAAGTGACTGCAACGTCTACCAATATTCAACATAAACCAGTAAGAAAGATTAAGCTAAAAAAAAATTAAACAACTTTCATCGCAGCTACAAAGACGATGTCTTGATCGACGCGAATCATCCGCGGATAAAGATCGTCACCGACCAAGCAGACAAGGGTTTCTACGAATTGGTAATCGCCGACGTCCAGAAGGAGGACGCAGGAAAATACTCGTGCACCGCGAAGAACAAATTCGGAGAAGCCTCCTGCGAAGCTTCGGTCACCGTATCCGACGATAAAATGCTGTATCTTCCCGAAAACTTCCTCGAACCAGGCATGGAGCCACAGTTCACCTGGTTACGCGATGGAAAACCGTTCGATCCTGAAGAACGGTTCAAAGTGCTTTTTCAGGACGACGAAGACACCTTGGCCCTCGTGTTCCAGCACGTCAAGCCTGAGGACGCTGGTCTTTACACCTGTGTAGCTCAAACCAGCACAGGTAATAATTGAATCATCTTTAATACGATTTTCTACAGAATATTAGAATTATTTATTAAAGCAATAAAAACGTTGATTCGTAGGCAATATCAGCTGCAGCGCTGAGCTGACCGTTCAAGGAGCGGTCCACCAACTGCTGAAAGATCCAGAGAAACCAAAACTGTGCTCAGAGGCGAGACATTCGGAAGTGAGCGCCGGTGGATCGGCAATGTTGGAGTTGCAGATCAGAGGCTACCCGAAGCCGGACATCAAATGGACGAAGGACGGAGAGGAAATCGTTGCCGGCGGCAGATACAAATATCTCTGGGAGGACGAGGAGTCCATGTCGCTGGTAATAAAGAACGTCACCGCAAAGGACGCGGGTGTCTACACGATTCGAGCGAAGAACGAATTGGGCGAAGACACAACGCAGATCGAGTTGATCGTGAAGTCTGCTCCGAAGATCACGAAACGGCAAACAGATATGACGGGCATCGTCGACGAAACGATCACCATGTCCGTGCAGGTCGAAGCAACGCCTGCGCCGGAAGTGAAATGGTACAAGGACGGCCAAGAGATACGGGAGGACAATCGTATAAGCATCGTCAAAGAAGGCAGCGAAACTTATAAACTTGTCATAAGGAATGCTCGCTTGGACGATGCTGGATCGTACTCTATTGTGGCGCGCAACGAAGTTAATCAGACCACGGAGATCTGGAAGCTGAAGGTGTTGAGTCCTCCGAGGATAACTAAGAAATTGGGCGAGCCGCAGATTCTTAACCAGGGTGATACTCTTACCATGTTCGTGGAAGTTGACTCCGTGATGCCACCTAATATTAAGTGGTACAGAGACGGAGAACTAGTTGTCGAGGACAATCGTATTAAAATGATCCGGGACGGTAGGAGATTCATTCTGAAGATCACTGGCATAGTAAGCGAGGACGCTGGAATGTACAAAGCGGAAATTGCCTCTGATCATGGAGTGGTGACTGACGAGACCAAAATTCAGGTGAGACCAAACGTACAAGTTAGCAAAATACAGGTAACTCTCACTGCAGGAACTTTTTGCCCCGGAATTCTTACTCTAATGTTATATCTTAAGTTTCTCATCAGTTAATATTGAAATACTATATTAAGCTTCCTGTATAAACGCTTCTCTCTTCCAGGTACGGGGTCTTCCACGATTCAAGGCAAAGATGCACGACATCACCGTGAACGAAGGCGCCACAGACATCGAATTTAAAGTAGAAATCGACGGATGCCCGAAGCCAAGCGTCCACTGGTTCATCGGCGACGTGGAGATCACAGAAAAGAAGAAGGAGTACGTTCGCATAGAGGAGGACGACTTCTGCAAGCTGGTCATCAATGAAGTAAGATCCGAGATGAAAGGAACGTACACTTGCCTGCTGAAGAACGAATACGGTGAAGTGAAATGCAGCTCGTCGTTGGTCGTGAACTCGAGACCAAAGTTACTGAAGAAGCTCACCGATCAGAGGATCAACGAGGGTGCTACACTGAAGCTGATCTTCGAAGTGTCCGGTACACCGGAACCCGAAGTGAAATGGTACAAGGACGGGCAGGAAGTATCCGCGGATGCCAGGATAAAAATTACGAGGGACAGCAAACGTAAGGAAAGCTACGATCTGACGGTCACTTTGGTGAAAGGGTCCGATGGCGGTGTCTACGAGGTGCGAGCGGAGAACGAGCTAGGCTTCGTCACCAGCAAGAGCAAAGTTATAGTAATGAGTAAGGATCGAACGAATTTTTATCGCTGTTACGATAAAATTGGGTTCAATTGCCGCGCTGCTCCATCGTTCTCCGCTGCTTAAATCAACGAGATTAGTCGATGAACACGAAACTCGGTTTTATTGATCGAGGAATTTCACAGAATTAAGAGAATCGATGAAGCAGCTCTCCAAATGCCCAACACACCCGCGTACTTAATTATTGAGAAACTCGCCAGCGAAACGGCCTGCGTTCGATTTTGCCATCGTTCAGTAAGTACTCGGATATAAAGGTACAGTTCCATGTTCGGTTTGGCGTTCGTCGTCTACCGGTGCACCACTCTTGTTCATCCAAAGATTCACGGGCAGTCCTTGACAAGGTCTCGCGATCGAAACGACTGTGCCTCCTTTTTAATGAGATCACAGAACGTTCTGCGAGTAAACTTGCAAAGAAATGAATCGCGTCCCAAATCCGACATTGACGTGAAACTATTTTATCGTGTCTGATTCCTATTGCTTCTGTCTCCATGTACGTTCGTGTATATTTCGTGTCGCCTGTTCTTCTTCTTCTGACGAAAGGACAAGAAAAATTCTGTCGACGTGTTTGTACCTCTTGTAAATGTGTAAATTTGCCATTTTCATGTGATTGCCCCGTTCTCTGTCACGTTTATGTCGATCCGCGCTCCGCGTCCGGCGTTACCAGGATTATCTTGAAACAGTCACGAAATGTGTGAATTCTGTAGCGAAAACGGAAGAGAGCATGGAGGAAAAGATGGAATTGAAGAAGGAGACCGTCGAGAAGGAAGAGAAAGCGCAAACGGTGGAGGAGAAGGAAATCGAAAAGAAGAAGGAACAAGCGGAGGAAACGGGACCGGAAGGTAATTTAACGATCGACGAAAAAAATCAAAACTGGACGATCGTTAATAATGCTTTGATTACGTGTGCAGTATAGAGAAAGCTATATCTGTGTATAGCAAGTGTAGAAAATCTCGGTTCGCTATGAAACGCTTGAAAGCCAAATAATTAGTCTGTGTGCCACGATCGACGCGCGGTGTCGCAAGATTTTGGTAAGACTTTTGAAAAACAAACGGTACATCACAATTTTTGTCGCTCGGCATTCATTTATCCCTTTTAACAGAAGCGTAGACGAGTAAAGTAGTGTTTTGGGCAATTGAACAGTTTGCTTGTGCAATTTGCGGACACTTGAAACGCGAACACAAGCTTCCTGTCAGACCATTTTTTAAGCACACATCGTTTTTTCCTTTTTTAATTCATCGCATCACGCTGCAGTTCGAAGGCAAGATATAAAAGCGGCAGGGTAGTCTTGTCTCGATAGCTAATTAAATTAAGCGATGGCTGATTAATCGTAGAGGTAGATCGTAGTCCAAAAAAACATCTCTGCTAAAATTCAGGTCGAGTGACAGTGGAGAAACAAAACGTCCAAGTAATACGGGGCCAGGGTGACACGATTACTATCTCCGTGGCTTCCACGACGACCCACGAAGCTATACTTACAGGTAAATTACCGCACACGCTGAACAATGTCTCGCTATTTACACGATTCACGTAACCATCGTCGTATGTTGGGATTTTGTGACTGAAACAATTAATGAAAACATCTTCGATGAAGATATGGAAATGTTTTCAACCCGTAAATGCTAGAAATTGCATTAAACCGAACGTGTATGAAATTTTTGTAAGTTAGATGTTCACAGAATGTATTCTATACCTTGTAAAATATTCTATGAAACAGTTGCTGTTTGTCCTTGCACATATTCATTTATTTTGCGGTAGTCTTCATTTAAATATTAGCTTACAGCATTCAATTCGTATTTCAATATTTAATAGCGTATCGAAATCAATATAAAACGTTGTTTGCCAAAATTTCGAAATCAGTCACAGAATCTCCAAGCACGAGAGCAAATAACGCCACACCGAACAAAGCTTTCACGAGCCCCGTTCGAAGCAAAAGCAGTCGTGCTTTCGAGTGGCAACAAAGTGTCGGTGAATAGGGGAAGATCAGCGCAAAAAGCGTCGGGACGCCGCGTTTATCAAGGGGTCGTCTCTGCTCTCTATAATAGGTAGTAGTCGAAAAAGCTATTGTGTGACTAGCCCGAGCGTTCGCAGGTCCCGACGAGAGCCACACGATCAGCACGATGACCGCGACGAAAGTCGAGTGCCAGGAAATGAACACCCGCGGGCCAGGCGTCGAGGAAATCGCTACGTACAGTTACAGCGTGCAGGAGGAAAGCTTGGAGAAGCCGCAGAACGGGGTGTTGATCGAGGAATACTCGGAGAACAGCGAGGACAACCGGTCGAAGATTCAGGTGAACCGTGGAGTGTCCATCGTCTCCGTTTCGGACGATGAATCCACGCTGAAAGCGATTTCGAGGGACATCAGCACGGAAGATATGCAGTATGCAGAATTATCCGAAGACGTAAAGCTGATGAACGGAAGCTACGAGGAATTCAATGGAAACGGTCGCCCGGTTGAAGAGAGAACGCTGGACGATGTTAAACCTTACAGGGGATCTTTGCTAACGGAGACCATCATCGAGGAAAGATCTATGGAGGAATCAGTGTCCGAGAAGTCGAGCCAGGAAAGTGCCGAGCAACCGCGGTGCGCCGTTCTTGAGAATGGAAATGGAACTTCCGCGCGGAAATATTCTGTGGACACCGCGGAGTCCCAGACAGAATCACAGGAGTTAATTGAAGAAAACGTAATGCAAGCACAGTCTGGTATTATTGAAAATGGTGGATCTCTCGTGCAGCAGTCTTCCGTTGATCTGGATCAACCGCAGACCCCAACGATCGAGGAAAGTAAATTGACGAAACATAAGTTGGAACGAGTTAACTCGATGGCAGAGAAGGTCGTCGTGGAGAATCTTGAGGAGCGCCGAGGATCTGTGCAGAATGGTTTGTCCAGGCAGAGTTCGAAAATCGAAAGAATGGACTCCACTGAGTCCAACAGAACTTTGGAAAAATCTTTATCAAGGCAGAGCTCGAAGATAGAGAGGATGGATTCCATTGAGTCGAATAAAAAATCATTATCTAGGCAGAGTTCACTGAAGGCTGCACTTAGCGCTGACGAAGAGGACGACGAGGAGCTCGAGGCTCTTCTGAATCGGGTTAAAAGACAGCGAAGCGTTTTGGACGATATCCTTGAAAAGGAATCCTCCAGGGATGCAGGTACGACAGGATTATTCCATCGGCTGCTCGAACGCATACGTTCTTGCAGGGCGACAGGGTTTAAGATCGATTCCATGCAATATATTTCTTAAAACAGCACTCGCTTCAATGCCAGCACGATACTATCTGTTATCTTTGTCTCTTTCCTTGTTAATCACTTTCTGGTTTCGTGTAAATCATGTGTTATCATCATTGTATGTCGCTTTGCATGTTTACACCCCATGAGGCATGGAACATAATTTAATTTGCACTCAAGTATCATTTTTAATTGCATTCATTCGGGCGGAAAGAATTTAGTAGCAGATACAATTATGAATACGATACAGGGGAAAGTATTAAATTTTGTTACCGCCTCTGTGCCAATCCGGACACTTTTGCGCTTGTACAGAAAGATCAATCGATCCGGGGCCAAAAAGGTCTTCGTTTTTATTCAGGTAAGCAAGCTCCAACAATGCTAGACAATCCCATATCACCAATACTATATATTAATGTTTAAAAAACTGTACTCTTACGATGGTACAATTGTCCAGCATTGAAGTAAAATAAAAAAAAACGATAAAATAACAAAGCAGCACGTGGCAAACGTAACGACGCATTAGATGCACGGCAAATACCATAGAGGAGAATCTTACTTAGATCTGACAACCCTTAAGTATTTAGTTCTTCATATTCCTCCCAAAAGAAAAATATTCTAATCTCGACATTTTTTAATTAGCACCACCCCACATCATCAGCTCGACTCTCACTGATCGAACGATCTACGAGACCCAGACGGTCCTCTTCGAGATCCAGGCGTCAAGTTTACCAAGGACTGATGGCAAGTGGTTCAAAGACGGGAAACCGCTGCGTGCCGGGGATCGTATCAGACTAGCCAGTTCCGGAGAACATTATACGTTGGAACTGAAGAAAGCTATTCTCGAGGACGAGGGCGTGTACACGTGCATGTTCTCTAACAAACTGGGCGAAGCCAGTGCCGAGGGATATCTGACCATCGGTACCGTGGATGAACTTCGAAGGCCAAAGTTCATCGAACCTCTGGGCGATGTGGACGTCGCAAACGGAGACGATGGAGAGTTCAAGGCTACATTCACTGCTGATCCTGTCCCCGAAATGATATGGTAATTAAAACTTATTTATCGTTTGTTGTTCATTGTAAAGTAATTATTTTATTAATGATCCTTTGATACTACTACATTCGTTATTAGAATATTTGGGTACGTCTCTATTACGAATTGTATCGAGAAAATATAATAGTAAATAAGGGTTAATAAATACTTACATGTTGATTGTTGCATAAAGGTACTTCAAGGGTGAAGAAATACCAGCTGACGACAGCAGGCTAAAGTGCACCGTGCAGAATAAGCCAGCGGCAGATAAATTAACCGAGACGACGGTCACTTTAAGCGTGCCGAAATGCTTGAAAGAGGACACCGGTGAATATACGCTGAAATTGAAGAACAAATACGGCGAGGCTGAAGCTAGTGTTAGTAAAAATTTCATTGTGACAAAGGAAATCAATTTAAAACAATCTACAGAGAATTATTTATTGTCCTGAATAAATATTTGCAGGCTTACCTGAACCTGCTACTCCGGCCAGAGATTCAGGAGCTTAAAGACGTCGTCGCATCCGTGGGAGACGAGTTCAAATGGGAGGCGATCATCAAAGGAAATCCAAAGCCAGATATCACGTGGACCAAGGATGGCGTTGTCCTGGAACTAGGAGACAGATTCGAACTTGAGGAAGAAAAAAGGAGTAACAGATTCAGACTCGTTTTCAAGAGCGTCGAGGTGGAGGACAAAGGAACTTATCGTCTTACTGCTAAGAATTATCTGGGAGAAGCCAGTGCACAGGCCAATTTAACTCCGCACAGTACGTTTAAGGAAGATCAACCCAGTATTAGCAATAATTGTTGTCCAAGATATCCCCGTACGATTTGTTTTCCCAATCCCTTCATAAAAATTTCTGATCGCTCGTCTCAACTTTCAGCCGAGACACCAACCTTCCTGAAAGGCCTGTCCAACGTGGACTGCAAAGATCGTGACAATCTGGACCTGAAGGTTCGCCTAAGCGGTATCCCTAAACCGCGAGTGGTCTGGTTGAAAGACGACGTGGAGATCCAGGAAGACGATCGTCATATAATCACCACGCACGCCGACGGATTCGTGGACAGCACCTACTCCATAAAAACGTTCTCCGAGAAAGACGCTGGACACATAAAGTGTCGAGCTACCAACGTTGCGGGCAGTACCCAGACAGCTTGCGATGTAAAGATGCAATTGATCACGCCTACCTTCGGTCATGCCCTGCCACGATCGGAGGAGGTAGACGAAGGTGATTGTTTGGAGCTTAAGGCGAAAGTTGACGGCAGCCCCATGCCCGAGGTGGCCTGGTATAAAGATGGTGAAAAGCTTGTTCCGGATGATCACGTGAAAATCGAGATACTCCCGGATGGCAGCACGAAATTGACGATCGATTGCGTGAAGCCCACGGATTGCGGAGCTTACAAGCTTGTTATTAATAATCCCACTGGCGAACAGTCTTCTTTGTGCGCTGTCGCTATTAAACGTGAGTGTGTTTTGTGATCAAAGTCAGTTTCAGTCTATTTGATAGAAGTTCTGGAAATACTTCCATCTATTTTTTACATAATTGACGAAGCACTTAAAAATAAATTTCAGCTCAGAGAAGAAGACCATCGTTCACGAAACCTCTGGAGGACGCCAAGGCAGTCGTGGGCCAACCCTTGAAGCTAGAAGCTCAAGTAGTTGCTTTCCCCAATCCCCAGGTGCAATGGTTCAAGGATGGTATACCATTGAGGCAAACCAAGGAAATATATTTCATGAACGAGCCCAATGGTATAATCGGTCTGAGGATCGACAATGTTCGTCCAGAGGACGCTGGTACATACACTATGACCGTGTCGAACTCTCTCGGTGAGACCACTGGCTCTGCCAAAGTCGAAGTCGAAGAGAAAGAAAAGCGACCAGAATTTGTGGCCACTCTTCAGCCGCTCACCGTCGTCGAGGGCTTCCCTGCGAAGATGGAGGTGAAGGCCCTAGGAAAACCGCAGCCACAGCTTCAGTGGTTCAAGAATGGAGAAGAGGTTTGTATTTAAATAACGATTGATGCAAAGTTTTATTCGTTCCTTCATTATATTACAAACAAAAAATTATTACGAAACACTTAACCGCATAATTTCTTGTCTTTCATTCTTAGATCATACCTGACGGACAGCGAATAAAAATCGCTAATCAACCGGACGGAACTCAAGCCCTGATCATCGATAGAGCAACACCGGAAGATGCAGGAGAGTACCAAGTAATAGCAGGCAACACAGAGGGAACTTCCTCTTGCAAAGGTACCGTCACTATCGCCAGCAAGGTTCGACCAGACGTTCCAGAACAAAAACCCGGATTCGTGAACCCGATGAGGGACGTGTACGTGGAGGAAGGTCAGCCCTTAAATCTAGCCGCCTCTTTCATTGGCAATCCAATCCCAGACGTGAACTGGTCCAAAGACGGTGCCCCGTTGCTTCCGTCTGATCGCGTGACAGTGACTTGCGATGGCAAAAAGACCGAATTAGAAATTAATCCCTGCGAACCTAATGACGCTGGAGTCTACGAGTGTCGTATCTCGAATCCTCTGGGAGAAGATTCGACGAAAGCTCAGGCTAACGTCAGAAAGATCTTCCAGGCTCCGAACTTCATGCAGAAGTTCACGGACGTCCAACAATTGCCCACGTTCGACGCCAAGTTCCCTGCGAGAGTAGCCGGTGTCCCACAGCCGGATATCTCGTGGTACTTTAACGACAAGCCGATTCTGCAAGACGATGACAAGTACAAGATCAAACGGGACGGCGATGCCTGCTGTTTGTACGTGAAGGATTGCACTTACGACGACTCCGGTAGTTACAAGTGCAAGGCTGTTAATAAGGGCGGCGAAGCTGAATGTGTAGCCAATTTAGCGGTGGTTGATAAAATGTAAGCGGACCCTTGGCATTTTTAACGATTAGAAGTTTCGAATGGTTTTCCTATATTTGTCTATTGTTTGATTTCAGAGGGAAGATGCAAAAGGTCGAGCCTCCATCCTTCATGAAGAGAATCGGAGACTGCGAGGTGTACAGGGGAATGCCAGCGAAATTTACAGCCTGCATCACGGGCATTCCAGAGCCTGAGTTCGAGTGGTACCGAAACGGTGACAGAATCTGGCAAACAGATAGAATCAGGATGGACCAAGAAGGAAGTTTGCTGCGCTTGACCATAGCCAACGTGGACGAATTGGACGCTGGGAAGTACATGCTGAAAATAAAGAATCCTCACGGAGAGGACTCTTGCACTGCTGAGCTGATTTATGAATGTAAATATAAAAACATTTACCTTCGAAGAAATTTGAACACCTCAAATCCAAAATACCTTTTGAATGACTAATCATTTGTTTATAAAAGCGTTGGAACCACGAGCGAAGAAAGCATTGGGAGACCAATACGCGGACTTCGACAAGTATCGTAAATCGGGTGTTCCACTGCCCTTGGCTGATCGTCCAATTATCAGCAGGATGATGGATCGTCATCTGACGCTATCTTGGAAACCCTCGATCCCCATAGGACCACGAATTCCAGTCACGTATCAAGTAGAAATGTGCGAGCTGCCGGACGGAGACTGGTTCACTGCTCGCTCCGGTATCCGTAGCTGCGTCTGCGACATCCGTAATCTGGAACCATTCAGGGACTACAAATTCCGCATTCGCGTTGAAAATAAATATGGAATCAGCGATCCGTCGCCATTCGCCCAGACGTATCGAGCTAAATTAGAACCGGAGCCACCTAAATTCTTCCCCTATCTTCCACCTGGCATCGACTTCCGTCCGGAAACCAGTCCCTACTTCCCCAAGGACTTCGACATCGAGAGACCGCCTCATGATGGCTACGCTCAGGCACCTAGATTCCTCCGTCAGGAACACGACACGCAGTACGGCGTGAAGAATCACAACTGCAATCTGTTCTGGTTCGTCTACGGTTATCCCAAGCCAAAGATGACGTATTACTTCAACGACCAGTTGATAGAATCCGGTGGAAGATACGACCAAAGTTACACGAGAAATGGCCAGGCAACGTTGTTCATCAACAGAATGTTGGAAAGGGACGAAGGAATCTATGAAGCTGTTGCTACCAACGAGCATGGCGAAGCCAGGCAGAGAGTTCGTCTAAAGATCGCTGAGTATCCAACGTTCATACAGAGACCGGAAGAGACTATAGTGATGGTGAGGAGAACAGGACAGCTGATGGCCAGAGTCACTGGCGTACCTTTCCCGGAGATCAAGTGGTACAAGGACTGGAAGCCACTCACTTCCTCCTCAAGAATAAGGGTTTGTTGAGCTTAAAATCTCAAATATTAAAATCGTTTTTTCTTAATTCCAGAAGTTTGGAAGATATAACAACGAGCGAATCAAAATATCTCCACAATTGCACGATGCAATGATTCCAGATTGAATTCCACGAACCGGACACAACCGTTATGATCATCAGCGATACCATCGCGAAGGACCAAGGCCTCTACTCGGTCAGCGCGAGGAACGTAGCTGGTTCGATCTCTTGTTCGGTGATGCTGCACGTAGAGGAGAACGAGCACGACTTCGGATACAGGACGTACAGGAGGAAGGCCGATATCAGACCTCGCCACGACAAACCTTTCGGTGACTTCTATGATCTTGGCGACGAGCTAGGTCGCGGTACTCAAGGGGTCACGTATCATGCTGTGGAGAGAAGTACCGGGCGAAATTACGCCGCAAAGGTCATGCATGGAAGGGGAGAACTCAGGCCGTACATGTACAACGAAATGGAAGTGATGAACAGCTTGAATCATAGAAAGTTGCTACGACTTCACGACGCTTACGAGACTGATAAATCTCTCACGCTGGTCGTTGAACTGTATCCTTTGTTAATAGAAATATTTTTATTTTTATGCTGGAATTTTTGGAAAAATTCAGGTTGGAAGATATATTGCGAGTTAATGATTATTCCTTAATTCATAAATAGAGCTGCCGGTGGAGAACTTGTGGACACTTTAACCAGACAAGCTTTCTATACAGAGGCAGAGATCGCTGGTTACATTAGACAGTTATTGTGGGGATTGGAATATATGCATTCCAATCACTATGCCCATCTTGGCCTTACGGTCAGTTTAATCATTGTTTCGATTGATGCACGAACACGTTATCCCATAGAATATTTCATAATAGATAGAGCACATAATATGTACCTTGTATTTATGGAATCATTCAATTTCCTATTTCTATTCTTCATTTTTCACAGCTCGGAGACTTATTGATCTCGCACAACGGAGGTGACGATCTGAAGATCTGCGACTTCGGCCTGTCCCGAAGAATCACCCAAACCAAACTGATGACCCTGGCGTACGGTATGCCCGAGTACGTGGCACCGGAAGTGACCAACAACGAGGGAGTGTCTTTCAGCACAGACATGTGGTCCGTTGGCATCATCACATACATCCTGCTGTCCGGAATCTCGCCATTCCGTGGTAACAACGACATGGAGACTCTGACGAAGATCAGAGAGGGAAGATGGGAGTTCGATGATCGTTGGAAGAACATCTCCGAGGATGCCAAGGACTTCGTTCGTTCCTTGCTGATGTATAACGTTGAGAGGAGAATAGATGTGACCGCTGCGCTTGCTCATCCTTGGCTCGCTTACGCTGATAGGTCTCCTAATGATCTGTACAAGATTCCGTCGGAGAACTTGAAAAATTATTACAAACTTTATCGGTTAGTAGTTACGCAAATGATACGAGGGATGTTTTTATTTATTTTTTATAATTATTCTTCATCGTTGCGTAAACGCGATATCACATTTTTAGCGACTGGTACAACAACGCCTCCTGTCGCACCTGGTTCCGCCGGCGCAAGTTGAACACAGCCTTCGAGCATCCATCGAAGATGGTCTACCCGCCTGGCCATAAGTATACACCGGAACCCACTGACGATAGACCGTACAGTCCGCTGAAGAAACCCTCTGCCAAACCCTGGGAGACCCACATACCCAGCAGAGAACCGATCGACATTGAGATTGGAATTATTAAGAGCGAGAGCCAGTAAGTAAACAATGCAAAAACAGTAAAAGATGCAATTACGATAATTGTATATACGATTTCACAGCTACCAGAATGGGCCAGACACCTATCTTCTCCAACTTCGAGACACCGACTTCCCAGTACGTCTACGCGAATACATGAAAGTTGCCTGCAACCGCAGTCCTGGATTCTCTCGTACCATCGCGGATGAGAACTTCGACTGGAGGGTAATTTAAAATTACTTATTCGGATTGAAAGATGCAATCACAAGCTTTTCTTATTTGATCATCGTTGTATCGTTCTAGACGCCTATCATACGCGAACGGCGTCGCTTCACGGACGTCATGGACGAAGAAATCGACGACGAGAGGCGAGCAAGGATCAACAGATACGGTGCACCGGATAACTTCACGCTGAGACGCTTGAAAAACGAATTGGGCACTAGATTGGACAGCTACGCAGAGGCGGAGGCGATGCTGGAATCGAAGAAAGAGGGACATCCACCGTTCTTCCGCGAGAAGCCTCAAATCAAACCCATCGAGGAAGGAAAGCCTGCCCACTTAGCCTGTTTGGCTGTAGGAAGTCCAAAGCCAATGATCCAGTGGTACAAGAACGATCTTATGATTCAAGAGACCAACAGAATAAAGATTACGGAAGATAAGGACGGCAGGTCTATACTTAGCTTCAATCCGACCAAGGAACACGATGTGGGAAGCTACAAGGTTGTCGCGAGAAATTCATTGGGGCAAAGTGTTGTCAGAACAAGAGTGGTGGAAGCGGTTGTACCTTTTGGTCCTGATTCGCCTGAGGTACATGATACATATTTTATTATGCACGATTGTCAAATAAAAATAAAAGACTAATAAGACTTATTTACCAGGGCACCGACGTCTCGGACACCGAAATACTTCTACGATGGAAGCAACCCAAGCACGATGGCAACTCTCCGGTGCTGTGCTACTGTCTCCAATACAGGGAAGGTGATGCTATCGAATGGTTAGATATCGCCTCGAACATCGATCATGAATTCTATCTGATGAGAGACCTTAAACCGGACACCAGTTACAACTTCCGTCTGGCGGCGCGAAATCGTATCGGATGGAGTGAGAAAGGTATCCCATCGAAGTTGATCAAGACCAGACTACCTGGCTGCCCAAAGGTACAGATCACCAGAGCGATGAGACACCTGCAAGACATGACCGAATCGGGCCAGGAGATAGTGCCCGATGAGGACAAGCCGCATATGGATTACTCGATCGAGGATCATCCTATCGAATGGTCCACCGAGACCAATCTCACCAGCAAGTACAGCTTCATATCTGAGATTTACCGAGGTCAATTCTCTACTGTCGCAAAGGGCGTCGATAAGAGCGTAGATCGTGTGATAGTCGCAAAGATTCTAGAGCTGAACGCGGAAACGGAGAAGCAGGTGAACAGAGAGTTCGAGGCTCTTCGTTCGTTAAGACACGAGAGGATAGCATTGTTGGAGGCCGCGTACAAGTCACAAGGTTCTCCGGTCGCGGTGTTCATACTGGAGAAGCTTCAGGGCGCGGACATTCTCACTTACTTTTCGAGCAGACACGAGTACACGGAGAATTGCGTGGCAGTCGCTGTGACGCAAATATTGGACGCTCTGCAATATCTTCACTGGCGAGGATACTGCCACCTCGATATTCAACCTGATAACGTTGTAATGTCCACCGTCAGATCTGTCCAAGTGAAGCTCGTCGATATGGGCTCTGCTCGGCTCGTTAGCAAATTAGGCACGATGGTACCGAAGGCTGGTCATCCGGAGTACAGAGCGCCAGAAGTGTACAACGAGGAACCGGCTCATCCGCAGACAGACATTTGGATGGTCGGCGTTTTGATCTATGTTCTGTTGTCCGGCGTCTCTCCGTTCCGTGGAAAAGATCCTGAAGAGACCAGGCAGAACATTCTGTTTGTCAGGTACAGATTCGAACATCTGTACAAGGAACTGACTCAGGAAGCCACGAGGTTCCTCATGCTGCTCTTCAAACGTGCACCCAAGTATGTAGTCTTTTTACATTTTCCACATCTTTTCTGTACACACAGAATCATTGGATTCTAATGCGCGTTCTTTTCATTACAGCAAACGACCACTGGTAGAGGAGTGCCACGAACACAGGTGGTTGCAACCGTCAGACTATATGATTAAGAAACGCGAGAGAGCCGTGTTCTTAGGTAACAGACTGAAAGAATACAACGAAGAATACCACGAGGAGAAGTCGAAAATAGCATCCGACAGTGATAGCCTGGCAAGTGAAAACCTGTTAGGTTCCCCCAAAAAACTGATCAGATCTACTAGCATACAGGAAGAGCTGCTCACCACGTTCTAACGAATAAGATACTATTAAGCAACGATTTTCCAATTTTCTTTACCTTTACGCGACTGTAAAATTTCACGCACGTGTCTAGTCATTCACTTGGAGAACAAGGAAGAGTAACAAGAAAATATAGGGGTGAGTATCGAGATGCAAAATCCTTCTTCCCTTGTTCTCTTTTTTTGTTATTATTTATTTGTTATTTTTAATTATTTTAACGAATCTCTCCGTCTTGCGCATACGCTACTCCAAAAATCTACGAGTGAAAAGGTAGAATTTATCGATCGGTACTTACACTACAGCGTAAGACTCGTCACGTTTTAGCGAATCAAGGTACAAACCATCGAACTTGTACAAAAACGATGATTATATTCTAATAAAAATCACCAATAACTGATAAATAATTAAGCAACGTTTTATTATTAAATATCGGCTTTATTTACAAATTATCATCTGCCTTCGTTACAATGCTCTTTAAAAAGGATAAGTATATTGTACATGTGACGACCACGTCCTTTGCCCCTATTCGCTTTACCGATAATTGCATGTAAATTGAACAAAAATAGAGTTATCGTAGCACTCGAAAAACAGAATGTGATTAACGCAACCAAAGACAACAAATGCAATCTCCATGAAATAAGCAGACTAGTAGAAAATGATATTAAATATAGTTGCTCCACGTGTCATGAAATTCAGAGGAGTTCTCCAAAATGAAAAGTTGATTCCGTAAATGTATAATTACAGCATTATTCACAGATCTGAATCATGTCTCCGCATACTGCATAACATAATCTTTGACTTTATTTCGGAAGGACTCCTTATCTTTTACGAATAAATCAGCAGCATCTCTGTTCAGAGGGTCGTCGAAATTCAAAAGGTCCTGCACAAAATAAAAATAGTTGATACGATTGTTCTAGCATTTACGGCAGCACAATTTTTAAGAACTTACAGTGAATAGAGAATTCAGGCCCCAAACAACATCCTTTAGTTTACGAGTTGGCGCCCATCCCATTCCATCTATACTGCTTTGTCTTAGAATCGAAAGACACACATCCCCATCCTCATTTATATTGGGATGCCATAACTTTGTTAAGCACTTAACTTTTGGCGGCTGAAAAAAGATTTATTAATGCCAATGCATAAATATGGTACTAAAATATGATAAACAGTGAGTTTACCATCATATTATAATCTTCGGATACATATATTTGAAAGTAAAATCGACCTCCGCTCCAATATCCTTCATCGGGGACAATCAAGAGAATAAATTCGTGTAAACAATGAGGATCGTGAAATTTCACTTGGCATGTGCTAGGTAAAGTTTGCTCCATTTCTTGGACCTAAATATTTGAACAAAATTGTTTTTATAAATTGGAAAGTTTTGAAAATTGTTTAATATACCTTTACATATCACTTTACCTCTTTAATCAGTAATTTATCACGGACAGAAGCACGTTTACTATAATCTTTATTCTTGGAGTTTGCTATGTCGTTATCCTTCTTCAGCTTTCCCCTTAAGGTAATCATATTTACAATAATTCTGTAAACAAACAATCTGATAAACCATTAAGTATATTAAAAATGATGAGAAATATATTTATAACAGAACGATTTGTCGTAATATAACTGCGACAAACATTTATGAACAATCGTGTCGTTATTTATGATAAGATCATAATCACTATCTCAAGTCAGACGAATAAATGTTATACTAGTTTAAAAATCGGACTACCGATGAGTCACATCAAAATCTGCGACGTCGGAAATGTTTTTCACAGAAATTTGAAGTGTACTGTCAAATACTGTTCATGACGTTTATTACCAGACAAAAGGCTTTTCAGGTTAGGAATTATCAAACACGCTGCATTGCTGATGCTCACTTCCTTACACAATAATACTGCGGCACTGTAATATATTTTGCTTTATGTTTGTAATTTAGTAAATATGCAATCTGTTAATTTACATCTCTCAAGTTTTCCAGCAATCAAACATTTAAAACGAAAAAGTAAACATTCAAGTGCAGTGTAAGTACAGATTTCCTACTGCAGATGGCAATCGTAGTGATGGAGAACTATCGATAGTAATATCTAATATTTCAACTATCGATCATGTGTTAAAAATTTGCCAACATTATGTATACATAAAACATACTAATCAGATATCATTATAGTTCTTTTGCATCGGCATAAATTTATGAATATTGAAAAAATTTAGTTCATTTAATTAATAAACCAATTGTTCTTTTAATTTTATGTACGAAACGAGAGGAATTGAACTTGGTAGTGATTCCTAATAGGAATTCGATAGTTCTAGGTATTGAAAGTTGTAAGTTATTAGTGTGCTATAAATAATAAATACTTACACAAATGTATTTTCATCACTATCGATAGCTATTGATGGCCAACGATGGAAACTATTGACAGTGCTGGCTATCGATATTTCTTCACTACTATACTTCGCACATGCGCACAAGTTTGTAATGAATTTTAAAATGTACGTGGGTTATTTGTAAATTAAATTCAATTATAAAATAATAAATCTTGACATGTATTATAAAAATTATATAACAAAGTGAACATACTAGCTTCGTAAAATGTTAAATATGTTGGCGCTTCTGATATATAATATTAGCTAAGGCTGTTGCTAATAAACAGCGCGTGGATACGGAAAGATATATTTTGATTATGGATATTGAAACCTGATCAATTATTCTTTGATTTACAAAAGGGGAAGAAATTTTCAAGATGATTCCATCGTTGCAAACCAGAGTAATTTACGGTCTGAAAACAGACATAAATTCGAATGTTCACTATCTTTCGGATGCAGAAGTTTTATACCCCGTAGGAACTGTTATTGCAGTTCATAATATTCCGCAGCTACAGCAACGATTTATTCGTTTGTCTGATAAGCAGCAGATAAATATAATTTGCGTTTCGAACAACAAGTAAGTTTTTCACAATACATGTCCTTTCTATTGCATGACACACATGTATACTAATAAAACAATTTTCTTTGGCAAAGGAAGTGTGTAGCAATATCGGAAGTCGGAGAAAAACCGACTATATCCATCTACGATATTCAAACATTAAAAAGAAAAAAGCTTCTTGGTATCCCATATGATGCCTCCGGCACAACAAGGTTCACCTGCATGGCCTTCTCTTTTGACAATAAATATCTTGCAGCGGTGACAGGGGAGCCAGATCAGAACATGCTGTATTATAATTGGGAGAAGGGAAAAGTAGAATCGAGCTTGAAAGTAGGCACTCCGCAAAATCCGTTGGCTATCGTAGAATTATTAGCTTGTAATCCATCTGATTCAGGAGTAATGGCACTCGGAGGTCCATATACGTTCAAGTTCTTGACTCTGTCCGATACTATATGGCGACCATACGGATTCTCCAAGGCAGAAAGTATTCCTGCGTGTTCCATGGCTTGGTTGAATGCGGACAGATTGTTAGTAGGGACTAAAGATGGTAGAATGTTATACCTAGAAAACGGAGATTTAAAGCACATCTTTAAAATGAGCGAGACAATGTCCATGAATCTTAAAATTCGCGAGGAATACGTTATACAGGCTAGTACTTCGCACACAAACCTCGAGTCCAAAGAGATTCCATGGGAGAACCACATTCGTTGCTTGATTGCATTTCAAAAAGGTTTTGCATGTGCGTACGGTTATAGAACGATCGTAGTCTTTGAGAAAGACGGTCAGCATAAATATGTGAAGAGGAATATCTATATAATTCCACTCCAAGCATCGAAAGAAGATAACAGAGACTTCTATCAAGTCAATAGTATAAATATTAATGTCAGTACTGATCGTTTGGCCATCACAACTGGTTGGCCACAATTGTTCTATGCCAGATTATGGGGCCCAGACTTAAACGTAGATCCAGAGCCTCAAGAACTACAGATTATGGGCCCTTCGATACACTATGGAACCATCCGTGATATCTCTGTATGTGCTTGGAAATCAGTCTTCATGACTTGCGGAGAACTCGATCACAGCGTAAGACTATGGGACTTTGAGTCTACAAGTTTAATTTTACATAAGCAGTACGCGGAAGACATCTGCGGAATAGCTCTGCATCCTACAGGACTGTTCTGCCTGATCGGTTTTAACGATAAGCTGCGTTTCATGAGTATATTGATAGACGATTTATTACCGATGGAAGAATTTTCTATACGATGCTGTGAAATTGTAAGATTCAGCCACAGCGGCCACTTCTTTGCTGCCGTCAACGGGAACATTGTACAAGCTTATTCCACTATTGCTTTTACCACCCGCTTTATTTTAAAAGGTCACACGAATAGAGTGAAGGCTATACTATGGTCCCGAACAGATTCCAAACTGTTAACATTGGGCGCGGAGGGTGCAATCTATCAGTGGGACATGTCCAGTGGTCAACGTATTGCCGAAGTGATTTTAAAGAGCATCCAGGTTTACGACATCGCGTTTTCTGCTGACGAACAGATTACCTACTGCATAGCAAATGATAGTGCTATACACGAAATAAAAGATAACACGGTAATACTTTGTTGAACTAGTATTCAATCTTACGAAGGATGCAAAAAATAATACCATATGTTGCTGCCATTAGATACGGAAATATGCTGTTCCAGAGGCGTTCATGTATCAAATATTATTAGGAAAGGAAGATCAAGTCGTGTTACTCGTTTGCCCTGGTGGCTCTATTTTATCAGTGAAACATCCGGTTAAAGAGCCTGTACAGTATTCGAGTTTCCATATCCACTCTAGCGATATCACAAAGGTAAATTCCAATATAAAATATGAACATACATAAAAGTTCATCGCATCGTATTTTGCTCATTGCAGATTGCTCTTTCTTATAATGAACAATTTTTAATATCCACCGGAGTCGATGGTAGCCTGTGTATTTGGAAAGTGAACTACCCCGAAGGAAGGAGCAAAATAGGAAAAGAACTAGCATATACGCACGAAGTGTTAATTAGCAAGGAAGATTTGGTGGAAAAGATACAGACAATTGTAGACCTGAACGTCAGGCTGCGGGAAATGGAAAACGAGCACGCTTATAAAATGCGCCAGGTGGATGTGGTCCATAACGACACGATACGGGACCTGCATCAGGGATATTGCCAAGCTATCGAGGAATTGAAGGACAGAATAAACAAGCTACAGGAGGATCATAAGAGCGAAGTGAACACGATAAACGGCGAGATAGTTAAAATGAAGGAGAAACACGAAGAGACGATGAAGCAGAGCGAAATGGTTTACGAGGCGAAACTTATTACGGAGTATAACAGGTACATAGCGCTGGAGGATGCGATGAATCGCATGCGACAGAATTACGAGAAGCGTTTGGAGGAATTGGAAAAGCACGGCGTCAATGAATTGCAAAAGGCAACGAATAAATACGAGGCTCTTTTGCACGAGAAGAAACTGCAGCTGGAGGAAATGCAGGACGAGATGGCTCAACAAGCACGAGTGCAAGAACAAATGGCATTGCAAATAGAGGATGACGCTGACCAGGAAATATTGGAACTGCGAGCGAATTATGAAGCATTATTGCACGAGGAGAAAGAGACAAATATACGGCTGAAAGGAGAAGCTGGGATGATGCGCAACAGATACGTGGCAAGCTTGAAAGATGTTGAAGACTTGAAGGTGCAAGTGCAACGTGTTCAGAGCGAGTACACCTACTTCCAGAACACTATGCAAGAATTGGAGAAGGACAAGGAGGACCTGAAAAAGGAGATAAACGAAAGAGATAACACGATCCAGGATCGGGAACGGCAGATATACGATTTGAAGCGAACGAATCAGGAATTGGAGAAGTTCAAGTTTGTTTTGAATTATAAGATCACGGAATTGAAGAATCAAATAGAGCCGCGGGATCAAGAGATCAAGGAGCTTAAAGAAAAAATACGAGACATGGAAACGGAACTTGTAAATCTGCATAAAACTACTGTTAGCTTGGAACTGCAATTGTACGAACTGAGAGAAAAATTAGGCGCCGCGAGGCGGGAGTTGCAATACGAAATGCATCGGAATAAAAGATGCCAGCAACTTTTGAAGAAAATACGAGTAGATTTGCTCGACGCTTCGGGGCTTGTGCAAGAACCGCAAGCGTTAAAAGCTGCGATAACGAAGTTGTATCACAAGTACAGCTCGAGCGACGAATTTTTGCGTAGTCGTAAAGCGGATTTGGATGCGCAATGCGAGTTTATGAAACAGAAGGATCATTTAGAGAGGACGATCGCATCTCTAAGGAAGCAAGTCTTCCAGGATAAAGGCACTAGGGGCAAAGATTTAGACAAAACGGTGGAGGAGAATATTATATTGATCACGGAGTTGAATGCTCTACGGGAAGAACTAAAAGAAGCTAGGAGACACATAGCGCACATGGAAGGTTTGTTAGGCTTAACGTTGAAAGATGTAAATCCATCGGAAGGCAAGAAGAAGTTGGCTCAAGCATGCTATGGCCACGAAAAACTACAAAATGAATACAGATCGCAAATGCAAGAATGTCAGAATATAATAACCGAGCTGAAGGAAGATATGTTTAAATTGATAAGCAAGTTACCGTGCGAAGAGCTAGAGGCTAAAGTGGCCTTTTAAGTATGTTCATGTAACTAAGAATGTTACCTAATTCGTTTAATTAATTCTTCACAAAAAGAGGTAGAAAACGTACATAATGCGACACGATACTCTATCATATCATTTATATAAAGAGTTAAAAAAAAATTAATAACGAAAGAAAACAGGAAAATATGATAATAATTACCAATATCACATTCTTAAGTTAGAATTAGTACAGCATTTAGAGGAGAAACGGAAAGATGGCTTTTCTGCTCTTCGGATACTGAGGGAATTCTTTCTTGTATGCTCTATGTTTTCCTAATGCCCAAATAGTCATTTGGTATGCACCAGCAAGGGTGAAGAGGCCAGCTAAAAAGAATTATAACATTGCAATTACAGTAAATGATGGCTGTTTTGTAAAAGAAATATGATTGTTTTACCTGGAAGACATGAAGTCATGATGGTAAAAGCAATCCAGCTACCAACCTCGTAGGTATAATTTGGGCAAGATACTAAATTAAATAACACTGTGAAGGGATTGCCAGTGGGCACTGGTATCTTTCTCACAGTTGTGCCTGCCGGTCTCAAGTTTCTTAGAGCCAAGTGAATGCTCAGATTGCCCAGTTCACACAGACCGAACGCTACAAGTCCACCAAGGAACTGCAACTTACACGGAGCCGTGTACAAAGGGTGATTCACATGGTATGCTACGTACATAGCAAACAGCCAGTAGTATGAACAATTCTTGAACAGATTACGCAGCGGCATTGTTGCATGACTGAATCTATGTACGAACAATGTTTCCAAAAGCCGCTTTGCATAATGTATCGACCAGCAAACAGCGGCAACACTAAAATTATATGTGATTATATGTATTTCTTGCAGATAGTTTGCCTTTTGAGTCGAGTAGAAGATATTTGAAGTATGAACTTACTGAACTACATTGTCAATTTTAGCCGTAGATGCATCTCCATAAAAAATCCATGGACGTTGGTAGATCCATAGATACAGAACTAATGGACCAGCGTATTCTATTAAGAATACAGTCTTCCAACTGATCTGTGGTCCAAGGTCTTTCAAATATAATTTCCCACCGTCGGAAATAGACAAGCTTTTCAATGTATCTGAATCCGATAAAGCTTTTCCTTTAGGATCCACCCTTAAGCTTTGTCTGTGAATATGTGGTGCCTTTTTTAACTTGAATAATTCTTCCTTGACTTCCTTTATAGTTGTACTTGGCTTCACCTGGAGATAAAAGGAATATATGCGTGTCGTAATAGAAAAGCTCGAGTTCCTGGTATTTCTAAAATTCTAATCTTTAATTAAAATTACTTTACTTTAAGAAGAATTGTGTACAATTTAGTGCAATATAATCGTACATTACTGAACAGTACGCTATGTTCAATTCTTATATAATATATTAGTTAAATTTTTATATATTATTTCCCACGCTCATTACTTACCGATACATTGGTCAAGAATTTCGACGACTTCGCGGTCAATATTTGAATCTGGAAAGTAAAACAAAGTACATCGAATCGCTGACTGCTTTTTTAGAGAAATCATTTATTGGTATCTTGTGCGTAAAAATACCTCCATGATAGCTGCTGGTTCGCTCGTTATTTTGTAGATTTACTACAAAATGTTCTGCCGTCGATCGCACCTCAAGGTTCACCGGAACACTGTGCCAGTGATTGGAATAAACGGTATAACGCGGCGCTGGAGTCGTTTAACTATGCAAAGATCAAGTTTTTACCGCTGACCGACCAATGGAATTCTTCTTACAACGTTTCTTTGGAATGCATTAACAGAAAATGTGCTATTGAAAACTGCCATTGGGCGAGAAAAGAAATTTATACAGACGAACTTTGACCCACATCACCCGACCGTGTCAACATAACACACTCTTTAAACTTGATCCGGTTTGAGCCTGCAAAAAATATTTCGTGCTCCGTATTTGATTCGATACGCAACATGCATATTAATAAAACTGCCCTTTTTTTTTAAAAGAATGTTTCAATACTTTTTTGCAATACCTGTTTACAAAAACATATCTTAACATGATTAAAATGTGCAGATTCGAATGTATTGCTTAATACTGCCATGACGATAGCACAACCGCGAAAGCAAAAGAATTAGTGAAACATTATGTTATGTTGGTGAGGAAAACAATGCGTGAGACAGATATTAGCATTGGCCAGACGATAAAAGTGCTGTTTCATGTAATTCATGAATATTCACAATGTGACGCAAGTAACATAGTGTCTGATAAAATAACCGGGAATTCGCTTTGCTATCTGGCCATCGCTAACCCCACCAACAAGAATGCGACAGCTAAACATTTTTTACCGACGTTACGCTGTCCGTAATATCTTACGAGAAGTTTCACGATGTTTTACGTAGATGGCGAAGCTGTTGCTACCAGGCGAGGAACCGGAAGAAATGCATCTTATGGGACATCCGGCCGGTCCCGTTTTGAAATCCTAACTCTGCGAAAATCAGCGATCGTTCTGCGCTTTTCTTTTTATTTAGGATGATTGATATAGCAAGTATATCGATTATAATAAATCTTTAAAGTACATCGTTTAATATAAAAATGATTGATAAAAGATAGACATCTGATTACGTGTATTACATGCTATTCTGTACAATAATAAAGTCTGTTTCAAACTCATAGCCAACTTCGATATTATTTGTAACATAATTCGAACAGTATTGACGAAGAAAAAGGTGGTACTTAATAATAAATGATACAAATTACGTCCTTAGATTACACCCGTGGCTTTTCTGTACTGTCCAAAGTGTTCCAAGTATTGCTGTACTGTATCCAATGGTTGATAAATATCGTTCATTCGGTTCTACAAAACATTAAATGACAAATCGCAATAATTTCAAACATTTCACACTTTCGCGGGAACAGTAAATAGTCGTGTTTCACTAAACGATTGTTAATATATTACTTGGAAATATTGCGGAGCTTGATTGGATACGGTTGATCCGAGGAACCCTTGCAAAAATTCACGCATCAATTCCCACGCACTTCCGGGAACAACGCAAGGTCTATATTCTACCTAAAAGAAATAGAAAGCAAGGACTTCAATTTAGCCGTAAATAGAAATAATTTAAGCCTACGTCGAGTACTGTAACAACGAATGGTGAAATTCTCGAAGGAAATAATGATCCATTATTCGGTCTCTTATTGAAAAAAGTGGCGCAATAGGAAGCATCGTCGGTACTGTAAAAACATATAAATGTCAAGTGCGATATTATATTATTATGGGAGAGAGAACCGGTGTGACCATCGGGAGGCTCTGTTTCTCAACAAATTGATACCCCGAGCTATTTGTTTCAATAGGACTCGGCTGTAAGAAGGATCGATCGATCTGTTGCATCTTTTCGCTGCTCGTTTCTCTTTACCCGGCGATAGCTGATCAACATCGTAGACTCTGGCGTTAAAGGGTCTACCTATCGGTCCCATCGAAATCGATCGGAAGGAAACTCGAGGTATTCGTGAGTGAAGTAGATCAAAGTCTGCTTTACAATTTTTTCAATAAAATTGAATCTCACAAATTCTAAAGTTGCAAGTTCCAAATATACAAACCATACGGTTCCTTCGATCTCTATAGAAACTGTTCTGGATCGTCTCCAAAAAAAAAAACTTCTTCAAATCCCAAAGGAATGCGAGCAGAATGGTGAAGGAGCGAGGGATCATGAATTACGGTATGGACGTTGTATTTTCTCCAGCGAAATGAATGGTCCATATCCTGAGGTTTATCAGAACGTATTCGGCGCTGTGGAAGGGTAGAAACAGCACCCGTTACTGATACGAATAGCGGGGAAACGGCCGAAGGGCGACACTGCGTTCCGGTGCATTCCTCTGATAGTTTCCAGCTTGTAGAACGGAAGTTACAGTATTGTCGCCGTGACACCGGCTGACCGAGAAACATTTTCGCGCTTAAAACTCTGGCCACGATAGGGGAAATGGTTGTCACCCTCGGGGGAAAGGGTCCGGTAGTCCTAGTTTCAATGCTCTTGATTAGATAGATTATTATGTGCAACGTGGGACTAAAAATAGCATCGGTCGAGCGGCAGTTTAAATGGAACAGCTGATACGTAAAACTTTGATAAGAGTACGGTATCTTTCTAATTCAGGAGAAATGCGTTTGCCATAATATGCAGACGAAGTTCTTCTGTGTCAGAGAATGAAACGAACGCAGAAGAATTTGGGATAAAAATCGAAAAAGATTATTTTAATGCCTGCCTAATGTGTATCAATTCATGTATCAGCTCGATAGAAACAGAAGCTTCTCACTCTTCCAACCGTTCTAATAATTAAAATATTGCGAGGAGAGATTCCTGTGATTAAAATACTGCGAGACGAAGACTCTTCTCTGGTCGTACTCGTAATCAACGGACAGGATTCGCGGGAATATCGCAAATCTCACGGTGGAGAGGCCTGTCAATCGATATTGCACAGCGTCACGTGATGGACAAGGCGTCCGGAAGTGGCACAGGCTATTTCCACCCGTTTCCAAGTTTAATCGCGAGTTAATTAGCTAGCCAGATCTCTCGGGATTGTTTAGGCCAGGGGAGTTCTGCCGGCTCGTAACGAGTTTCGCGAAGAGGCAGACATCTGCCACGATTATTCATTCAACCGATTATCCGGCCGGTGATAAAAGTTTCTTGAATCTACGAAAAGTTCCTGGCCCCTCTTTGCTCGTGGACTAAATGGAAAAGATCCTGCATTCCCCGTCACATGGTTCCCCGAGTTATTCTTAACGCTAATTAGTTTCCGCCAAGGGTTAAGGATACTTTTACTTACCTCGACGAGCACGCCTTTGAAGTTCTGATTAATCGTCACGCTGCCGAGCTTCACGCAGAAATCGCCGATCTCGAATCGCGGCCCTTTGGACTCCATCTTCTGCATCTTGTTCGTGTAGACGCTGGACATTTTGTACATCAACAGGTCGAACAGGCCATCGGCTATCAGTGGGACCATCTTGTTGCCGGATTCGAGAATCGCGAACGCCGAGGCCGGCTGCTCCGAGTTGTGGAGGACGTGGAGAGTCCTTTGGACACCTGAACGAAAGAGATCAACAAGGTAATTAGTGGAAAGAAAGTTTCATACACTGCTAGGAATGATTGCATTATTATTTTATATCAAGAAATTAAAAATGAATTGGTGAAAAATTCTTTTCCGTACTATTTTACTTCAGCCTTCCCACAACAATCAATAATTAAGTTACTTATTTTTTTCAAGAATATCTGGATATTCTGAATGATTGTGATAATTATTGTGCGCCATTCATTTGTAACCTGTTTCTGATAAAAAAAAAAACAAAAGTTATTCAGATTTCCAAACAAGTATAAATCTATCGCAGACTGCTGCAGCTTCACAATCATTTCATCGATCATTAACGTTAATCAGTCTTTTGCAACTGTGTATTACTCCAAGTAAGGGGATGCTACGCCAGCTATGATCTGCAATTCCATGCACAATAGAGGCGCAAGCGTGCACGATGATATGTACATTTACATGGAGCACAGTACGCTCCAAGTTGCTCCTGTTTACAGCGTCTTGCACGTGCATATAACGCCGCGACCGAGTTAAACTTGGATGCAACTTGAAGTTCAGCCGTGCTACGTCCAATTTCTATCTCAGCTCGCGTGTTGTCAACTTGTCCTTAGAATCCCCGGACATGCGAAAACTATCAGGATTGCACTCTGCTCCGTACGAACGGCGATCTATACCCCGGCGCCGTTTTGCGATCGATTTCGTAGCCCCTAGACAGCCAGTTAACGAGAGCCAATATCACTGGTTGGTCATCCCATTCGGCTACTTCCATCGATTTCCTCTTCCTCCCACGAGAGAAAATAAAGTCTGTCCTTTTCATTTCGTGATTAATCGAGATGATTTATTACTCGCACGAAATGATTTATCTGTTAGAATGCTTTTTCTTTTTACTAAAACTGAACATTATGTGATTTGTTTTATTTGCGCATTCGCTTCGGTCTGCATTTTTACTTGTAACGTACGCCAGGGAAAAGCGTGTACGATTGCAGAGATGCGGGAGGAGATTTTAGCATTTACCAGTTTCAATTAGTCGGCTGGATGTAAACAATTACGTCGCGAGATCGGCGATCGCCCGTAATACGAGGGGGATTAAACTCGATGAATTGAAATAGACATGATGATAATGCAGGCCGACTGATGCGGGGAATAATAAAGTCGGATTGAATTGAATTATACGGCAGTGAAATGCGACGTGCACGAAACTGCATTTCGTTATGTAAAGTGGAATTATTCTCGTTTCAAATAAATTTAATACGACATTTCCAGCATGTTGAATCATAATTTTTATTTTTCACATCACGTGCCCGATTATTTTGCAATACGAAACGTTTGCACACATTTTTATTTCGATACGATAATCGTATTGCAGAATTATTCTACCAAGATGACCAATAACGATTTAAATTGAAGTTCCTGCCATCATATAGACGCTTTGAATAATAAAATCCTGTAGCTAGAATACTCTCCAGCTTTCGCTGCTTTTTGTCGAGATTTTCAGAAGATTAAAAAGAAATTCGCTTCGGGCAAATCCTGCGTGAAAATCCCGCCGGTATCGGCAGCATCAAATGCTGGACACTGTGAAACGTACGAC
Source organism: Holcopasites calliopsidis (assembly GCA_023838395.1). Taxonomy (NCBI): domain Eukaryota; kingdom Metazoa; phylum Arthropoda; class Insecta; order Hymenoptera; family Apidae; genus Holcopasites; species Holcopasites calliopsidis. The sequence continues at coordinate 740,980 of JALHAQ010000026.1, forward strand.
GTGCGAACTGCGCTGAATATTCATAATTCATTGAACAACCCCTCAGCTGGTTCGTCCATCGTAATAGCAGGCTATTGCCGCACGCATCTTCCGACGCATGAATTATTTATGGGCTAAATTATAACGCACCCTCGCCGCGCTGTCAAATGACAAAATTCTTAATTACGGATCACGGTACTCGCGGACAGCTTTATGCGCTTTAATTGTACACCACATTACGCTATTATTTATTACCAACGGTTGAAATTAGCTACGATAAGGTCGCTGTTGCTTTCGATCTTGCAACACGGGGGGAATATGCATCGCGCGAAAAAAAATGCGCTGTCCGATCTGAATCGGCGAGGGCTAAAATGCACGATAACGATCCGTTTGATTAATTTTCAATATCTTCGAATTTCAACGTGCTCTGATATCCGATTGCATGTGAACAATTCTTTTAGTTGGGGATATTCTTTTAAATGCGACGGCGGAGTTCTGTCGAATGGAAACCGAGCCACCGTTGACGTTTCCCGATACACGCGAGGCGACCCACATCCGCCTGTAATTTGCCGAAAACAATACGAATGCGGATACGGACTGCGATCCGTATTAACGAGCACGCTGATTAGAAGCGTCCTTCCTTTCCTATGCTGCTTTCTGCAAGGGTGATTCGCACCGGAGAACGTATACGGCCCTGTGACGCGCCGCATTCCGCATCGTCTGCATCGCAACACGGATGTACGAGCGCCGCAAATGTGTCGCGCCACCCCCGCGGCCGCAGGGATCGCCGAGCAATCCTATCGGTGCAAGGGTGACTGCGTTAAATATCCATCGGGTTCAATTCGCTTCGGGACTGATACGGTTTCATCCCTCTTCTTACGATTTTCCATATCGTTGCTTGTGTCCGGAGTTGATTATTTCATTTCCCTGTTGAGCACAGTTCCACAGATTTCAATCTGTTTATAAAAGGCGAACGCTTATGGTTATTTCTCGTTCAGGGTAAAATCAGAGTAATTCTGTGGTAAGGGATTGTCAGTGGAAGGAAATTAATGTACGCTAGTATCCCGATTAACTGGATTAGTCTTGGGGTTGGATAAATCGAGACTTGACAAAAAGAATGATCGAACAGAAACTTTTCCTAAATATATATTGAAAGACGCAACTGAAAACTGTGGCTGTTTATACATAATTCCATTGATCAAGGTATACAGTAAGGTACAATCATAAATTAGTGATTTAAGAATTCTTTATATTATCCACATTGAATTAATTAAAAATTAACGAGTTCAAGAGTCTGGTTAATCCATACGAGTTCTACTGTATCATTGCTTCTATTACTTTTGAAACATCCAATTCCATTCTGACGTGAATTCTACTCTGAACTTGTATCCATTTATATTTCTTTCGTCTCTTTCGCTTTTTCCTCTCCCTGTTGCGCAAACTTAACCCTCTCACCGGGCGGAGTTTTATCGTTACGATGCAGATGCATTGTTCAGCCATTAATTACTTTCATTGAACGATCGCATCGTCGAGATTGCAGGCGACTTTGTCCCGTGCTATCTGCCGCGCTGATCCAATTTCGGCGGGCCGCGAGCGAAGCGTTCGTTTTATGGTGCCCTGTAGCCGCGAGAAATTATTAATGAAGCGTTACTATACTATGCGAAGGGGCGAATTATTTCACCGATAAATCAGCCGGATTTTCGGGCCAGCTCGCGGAACGATGAATTAACACGCGCCCGATGGAACTTCGATCTAATTTATTGTCCCCGGTGCGGCGGTATCGGTGGTGCACTTGCGTGTATCGGGGTCAACGGATCGGGTCACTTTAATTTCAGACGACTATGGGTGAAGCGTGTATCGCGATAGCGTGGCTAAACGTGGAGTCTGCGTGACGAGATTTCCTTCGATCGTTCTCTACGAATAGTTCCTAACGCGGCGGCTTTATATCTGGATTCGATATAAAAAGCTTTCGATCGTTGCTCTGAGAACATAGGATGCTCTGCTTCAGAGATATCTCCGTCGGAGCGGCAAAAAAGGATGCGTCGTAAATTTTGATAAAGCTCGAATGATAAAACGTGCATGTACGCGAGTCTATGCTTGATGGAAGCAATGATTTGTTCGAAGAACATGAAGTGGGATTAAAAGCAGTCGACCAAGGAGGAAGAGAATTCGTAAAAGGTTTTTCCTTTAATAAATGAGGACAAAAAAATAACGGCGAGTATCTCGGATACAAAGCATTGCAGCTTCATAACAATTCCTGTTCTGATTTGTTTCTCATGAGAAATTATCTGTTACAAGTTATTGTTGAAATTATTTAAATCTTACACCAAATTATAACTGAGAATCTAAGCTTTAATTTGAGCAGTCATTTATTAATAAAACTCAGTCTTGAAGCCGAGAAAATCGTACTTGTTTGAAAAACTAATTCCGACGATCAGTTCCACAGGCTCGCCTTTAAAGGGAGCGCAAAGTGTGCACCCCCACTTTCCAATGCAATTTCTTCAACATCCAGCATAGTTTCTTAACAAATGAGGCCTCAAGTTAACCAGCATCTCACAAGATTGATATTCTTCCTTGAAGGAGAAGATTGTAATGATCATCGACTCTCAATCGTATCCTCTCGAATGACTTGGATCGTTAGACGATTACTTACGCCGTCGCTCTAAGAGTCATGACAAATTGGAATCAATGTCGAAGATTAATCGGGAAAAGCGCGACCCCCAGCCAGATACAAGAGCCCACTCGATCGTTCCGCCTTACGGAATTCCCTTCCATCGAAGATCGTCGGACAATAGCGCACACGCGAGTCAGAGTTGCACCCTTTCTTTCGGCTCCCCTCGTTTCGAGAGAGAGAGAGAGAGAGAGAGAGAGAGAGAGAACTCGTGACGCAAACAGAGCCGGCCACGGATTCCATTGTGCTGCCCCGTGTATCCCTCCGCTGCATGGGGTCGAATCGAAAAATCTCGTCCTGCCGGCATGGGGAATCGGGACTTCATTGTCGAGCAATTTATCCTGTATTCAAACCGCGACCGATACACGGTGAATCCTTTCCGGGGGTGCGCCCCGCGCCCTGCACTCGCTCTTTATTGCCGCCCTTAATTCGATGCGGCCTGCCCGTGATTTCGCTCGATCGAACACGACGATGCTGTGCGGGTTTGTTTCGACTTGCGGCTCTTTCATCGCATCGATGATTCTAAAAAGTTGCCCGGGGCATCGACTTTTTGTTCAAGCATCATGGGATTTGTATTGTGGATTATTGCGTGCATATGGCTCTTGCTGATAAATATTACTTGATTAACAAGCGGGAAATTAAAGGGTATAACCGTCCAGTGATTTATCTTTCCGTCATATCATTCAAGAAGAATCCTTCTGTATTTGTATAATTCTACAATTTTTAAGTGTATTACAAACAGATCGCGCTTCTTCATGATTTATCCTTTTCCGCCCCATCCAAGTGGAAACAACCCCTCAACGGTCATCCCGTCCAATGTACTCCATTTAGGTAGAGACAAGTCGATCTACTTGCGCGTTCTATGCTGTATCTATCGGGCACGATGTGTAACAAAATCATAAATGAGTGAATAATTGGGCTTCGAAGACCGTCAAGATTCCCCGTCCCGACGCAGAAACGCTGGGTCCTCGTCGCATTCTGTGCAAGGGGAATGGGTTGAGCGTTGCGCAGGGGGTTTCCGTGCGCGATGCCACAGCCAACCGACGCTAGTATCTAGGGGGCTGTTTTCTCCCTCTCAGTTGGCCGCGATTCAGCGCCGGGTGTACGTCCCGCATGTCGCGGCTAAATCGACGAGAACGCACGGCGATTGCTATCTCGAAATTTCATACGATTCTCTGTCCCAATTTTTTTCTCCTTTGCTTCGGCTCAGCAATAAACCAACAGCATCCTTTTCAAAAAGTTTCAGTTTCAACGAATACAAAACGTTGCTAAACAGTGTCGTTCGTGTTCAACTGTTCTGAAAATGTGTGCAACTTCTGCGAGGCTGTAGCGAGTCAAGAAAAGGATATAGAAAAGGAACTGGCTTCAATTTTCCACGAGCTTGGAACCATGTGAGCTAAGGATGTTAGAGCCGCGTTACAGCTGGATACAATTCGTTAACGAATGTTTGACGAACTTGTCATTGAACTCAGGGGATGAATCATGAATTTTATTGACAATCGGGAGAGTTGATTGATCTGAAGACAGGACAGTGTACCTAGAGACTTGTATGTGATTACAATAGGAGTTCGACTTGACGACATAATTAAGCAAGGGGCCATTTGGTCCACAGGCGAATACTGCGTGTTTCGGTGGTGAAAGATTGATTGTGTTAAAGAGGAACTGGTGCATGATACCCGTTCCAATTCGTTCCGATCCAGCTGCGAGCCCTTGGACGAGACACGCTTTTCCACCAGGGCAGTGAATCAATTTCCCTTCGATCACTCCTACGAGTATATTTATTCGAAATCGGTTCCCTCGTCTCCGCAACAAAGAAAAAAAAAATCAATGAAATTCAGCTCGACTCCTTCGTATCAATCTCCACCCATCCACTATGAAGCGATATTTTTCCAGCGATCGTTTACCGTCGTATGGGATAAAATTGAGTTCCCCAGTGCCAGGACCTACGACAACATAGACGGAACAGGGTCAGGGGTATGGGGATGTCGAGCAGGCAGAATCGAGGAAATTCGAGGCTGAGACGAGCTACGGGAGAAGAGGATGAGACGTCTCCAGGAAGCTGGCGCATCGAACGATCGATCGCTCGCGGTCCTCGATGGTAATTGCTAAAGCCGATCCAACAGCCTTCGCCGCGGTTGCTGCACTCGGTAATGGATCGTGAAAGGGTTGCTGCGTGCACGCTCGAACAACACCGCGACGAACAGTCCGGGGAATGAAAGGCACGCGTGACTCCATCGAGCTAACTCGATCGATGATCAATCCTGGATTAATGACACCAACACGATTTTTTTCTTTTTCACTCGGAAGAAATTCGGGGACGATGAACGACATTCGAATCTCTGATCTGGGTGGAAGTCGAGTGACCATCGATTAAAGCTGACGGCCCCTGTCAGTATAACTATCGGAAAGGGAGAGTCGAGGAAAGGGGTTCGACGACGAGCCACGAAGGGTCATGGAGAGATATTGGACTAGTGGATGATTTTTTTTTCGAGTGACATGGATCGTTGGTGACAAGCGGATTTGTCGAAGATATTCGTTCGAGTGAATTGGTACGAGGAAATTCAATTTTTTTTTATTTTCTCGAATTGTCTGAGACAGATTTTTCATGGAATACTTCTGCGGAGTTGAACTTCTTCCTGTTGCGATCGAGGAAAAGAATTCTAATTGGAATCATTTAAACAGCGGATCATTTTTCATCGTAGAATTCTGAGCGAATAAAAATGAATTCTATTATTTTTACTACTTCCAGAAGATACCTTGTACATATCGAATAATGTTTTCCACGCTCCAGTCAACGTATCAGATGGATTTTCCTCGCAGCTGCAGCAGACGGACTCGAATATACGTTATCAAACCTGAAAGCGCGTTCTTCTATCGAGCAAGCACCGTTCAATCAAACGAAACTTCATCTGGCAAAGAATCTTTCATTAATCCGAAAATCTTTTCAAGAAATAAAATTCAAGAACTTCGGGGCGAAGGGAGAACGATCAGGCTATAATTCCTCGCAAGGAACACCAGTTTCTAAGCACTCGACCAGAGAGACATAGTGGTGCACCCAGTGGGAATCGCATGTACGTCGGACATGGATTGTTTTAGTAGGTCACTAGTGAAGGAAGAAGAAGGAAGTTGGTAACTGGCGAACTTGAGGGACGTTCGTGGGCGAGTTCATCGACAGAACCGTGTATAAACATTTCCCTGACAATTTTCCTTGGAAAACGCGAAAACGTTCCTAATCTTTCACCCCTCCTCAAAAGAGTCCACCCCATCTGAAATGAGAATTTCCCAGAGAATATCTTAATACCGAACAGCGTGGCAAAGAGGAATACATCGGGGAGAGAATCGTGAAACTATGATGATGTCTGGAGTGAAATGATTGCGCGTTGCTCGTCGTGAACTCTGATGCCGATACAGGATGCCACGCGTCTTGTCGAAATCAGGCCGTGGTGATTAATCGCCACCGCGGGATACGTTGACGAGTCGACGCGACCGGACTGCACGAATCGTCGACGTGATTCTCGTCAGCTTCGTTTCTTTGGATCGGTCAACGTTTGGACCCGGACAGGTCTAATGGAGTTTGTGGAAAGGCAAGAATCTATGGTGTGCGAGTGGAATCGCGAACGAGGGGATTGATACCTCGTTGAATTAATGATGAAGTAGTATTCGGCCTGACATCTACTCAGAGTAATTCACTAATTAGCAATATTACCGTCCAAGTATTTTCTGAAATCATAAATTCAATCTGGGCATCGTTGAAAACGCTCTTTTAAACAATGCGAATTTGCAGAAAATTGAAATGAAAATGGAAATATTTAGGAACGAATCGATATTAATTAAGGCATGCACTAGAAGGACAGTTTTCATTTTTTTACGTTTTATTACTACGAGAGGCTTATGGTGTTTCGTTGGAGGTAGGTTCAGCGAAGCTTGTCATTCGATTTAACGGCGTATGGAAGGATTATTGAGAGGAGGGAACCGTAGCCATCTTCCACGCTGTGCAGAAAGGCTTTCTCGTTTCGCGTTGCACGATCGATCGATGAATTTAATCTGCGCAAACAGCGGCTGGCCTAGCAGCGTTATCAATAGCGACCACGAATCTGCTTCTTCTCCTTATTCATCGTGCCGTGACGATTGTTTGTATTTAGGATAAGGGCACGTCTGTCATTACCATTACGAGGGATTCTCTGTCGCAGCTTCTGGTTTTGGACTCTATTGAAAGTTGTCGTAGTCACGATTACAAGTGAAGATGTTGTAAACTGTAAACGATTATATTGTGAATCGAATATCATTCGAATCGTTTTAATTAGAAGACATTAGTTAGGTTTCATTTATTCTTGTCCTATCGAAAATATATGATCTGTAAATATCAAGTCCGGAGCGTTGAATTTGCCTACGAGATTTCCAGCCGCGTATACAATAATTTCAATTAATCACTGGTGGCCAGATACAACTGATTTAATGCGCAGCTTAATTTAGGCGCTGACACGTTCAGCGCGCGACTCACAATGAGTTACGGCAATTCGCGTGCAAGACAAGATCCATTTACAATGGAGACATTTACAGATTAGCCATGCCACCCGAGGTGTATTCGCAGGAATACGCCGCGTTATCCTGCTCGGGTTTAATTAGAAACTTCGTGGCATTTCATATGGAGCACCCTTGATGTACCTTTGAAACGGTTCTAAATTAAAAACAAAACTTACACGCAACAGTAAATTCTACAAACTTTCTTCAACTCGCTTTTCACTTAGAAAAATCCTCTTTCATTCGCATTCAAGAGTGGAACAAATTTCTACGTTCCGCTGTTAAAACGATTCACCTACTTCTATCGCCGAACAAAAAGCTCCGACACCCACAATCACAGGAAACGGAGGAACATCGGGAACGGCAGTCTGTTTTAGTATAGCAGAGCGTTCGAGTAACGGATTCCACTCTATTTTCCAGCATGGCTCGAAGCACAGGCGCCTCCATTTACAGATTAAACGCGTCACACCCGGTACATAAAGGGCGGGGGGGATTGGTTGGCTCTTTCGAGGCTATTCCCTTTAAAAGGGCATTACTGTGCGCGAGTTGCCGCGATCGAGAGAACAATAACCACGCAAATTGCACCTCGACGTACCGATCCATCGGCGAGAATCAAAGCAACGCGGAGAGACCGGATGTGAGTGTCCGCGAGCGCCCGATCAATTCCCGATTGCATCGTTGATGTTTGCAAAAGCTGCTCCACGCAGGAAATCGCTGAGAGAAACGTTATTTTCGATAAGGAGAGTTCCATCGTTCAGAGACTAAAAATGTGGGCACGTCCGTTCCGTGTCGGCTTCGGGTGGGTCAAGATCACCGTGTCGCGGTCAGAAAATTTCTCGACCCCCAAATCTTTCACCCCCTGACACACTTCCCGCCATTGTGCACGACGTAACGAGTGTCTCGAATTTTTTAAATAGAAAGATAGAAGGTTGCATGAATGAGAGTTCGAAGGTGTTAGAAGGTAGGCTTTATTGCGGTGGTTTCTTTGTGTTCTTTGATGGGGTATTAATAATCTTCGGAGGGTAAAATCTGGAGAATAGAGTCTAATGAAAATACTGAAAGCTAGTCTTATTAAAATTGAGCTTTCGCTCGGTTCGAGGTTTTCTAAAAGCAAAATAAGTAATAGTTGCATGTAGTCTGAAGAAATCTATAAGGCTATAGAGTGTCCATAATTAAGAACCTTAATTTGTTGATTGATTTGGTCATGCGAGAGATTCAGATTTCTTCTTAATTTCATTTTCTCATCATGTACGGAGTATTTCATTGAAACGAGTAATCATCAAATTAATATTGCGGTCATTTAAAGTCCCAGCAATCTTTTGCGATACAGAAAACAGCTTGCAACAACATTGGTCGCTGAACGATTAATTAATTTCGATCGAGAAGCAATTTCAAAGTTGCGCCATAGCCCGGTTCTTTCCGCGAATAAATCGCTACGTTATAGGTTCGTTAAGCCGCTTCCAGGGCGCTCGATCGCCTGCTTTTACCATTCAATGGCCCTTAATTACGAATTTTTCGTTGCTGTTGGATTTCCACTTTATTCCATCCATCCTTTAAACACCTTCCCCTCCATCCAGTGCTATCCGTTTCCACTATCTCCTACGTACGTACAAGAGACTTACTTTTTCCTGCAGTCTATCCCACACAACCCTTCCTTCTAATGGGCAATTAGAACCAGAAACGAGTACGCAACGCGGAAGAAGAAAAAAGAAACGGGAGTTGAACATAATTTGTCCCAGCTCGTTTGTGGGATTTGTGGCGCATTGTCGAATAAAGAGGGGATCTTCTTTGTGGTCGCTGCCGTGCAGCGCAAAGTGTCCCCGTACACAGAGGAATAAGTTACGAAACGACGGTCGGATAATAACTTTTTGATCCCTCTTTCCCGCAACGAGAGCCTTAAGCCGCACCCACGTCTCCTTCCTTCGCTTTTCTCGCTGTGTGGGATCAAGGATCCGGTGTGAGATCGGTTGGTTTTAAAGAGACGCGAGGGCTTCTCGTCCGAATCGAATAACACCATCGGGCTATCGAGTTTGCATCGGACACCGGCCGATTGAAACGGATCGTCGCGGGTAACGGGGTGCAACTAGAGATCAGTCTCAGCTCATACTCTTGCTTTGATTTGATGTAACGTTGGTTTAGATCTAGGGAACATTCTTTAAGGAATTTCGGAGTAGTGGATGGATTCTTTAAGCCTGTTTATGGATGTCGTTTCTAATCCTTTTTAATCCTGATTCATTAATTCTGTTCGTAGATACAGTTTGGTACGAACGATGCTTTGTACATAAACGTTCCAATTCATAGAAAGATAATTTTCTTGAAGATGGTGAATGATTTTTTTAAATAGTATTTACAGTGCAATGAAATAATTGTACCTATATTCACTTAACTCTCTGGCCCCCAGTGTTGCACCAGTGCCAGATTCATTTCAAGAATACGATAAATTCTGGTAGCTGCAGTTTCGCCGATTGGAAAGTAAATATGAATGTTTTAGAGTTTAGATGAAGGAATTCAATTATTTATTCTGCATCATTACTTGATTTAATTCTCGGGGCTGTTTGAAACAGTAAAGGCTTGCAAGTGTAGAATTATTTGTTGTTCATTATCCTAAAAACCCTAACTGAATTTCAATTCGATCAATTTTTTAAATTTCAATAGTTTCCCTGGGAAAGCACATTCTTCCAAGCCACCCTCTTATGCAACGTATGGATTCTTGCGAATTTGATTACGATGCTCGCGTTTTGAGACACCGTAACACGATCTGCCGGTAATTACGGTATAAATGGAATCGAGCCCACGAGGGCAGTCGCGCCTGGTGCGTCGACTGAGTTATCGCGAGCTGCCAAAAACAGGGGCGAACCTCGTGACCCAATATCGGTGCTGGAACAGCTCCGATATTGGCAGCGTTTCTGCCTCTCAGGAACGAAGAACAATAGGAGCAGCGGCACGTGTGCCACCGCCGCTATCTCCAGCTCCCCTTTGCTTTTGCTCAACTTTCCGTCGAGTTTTCCCTTGATCGTTCGGCCCAGCGTGAACCAACCCCCTGGTTTCGATACAACTCCCGACCTTCGGTCGCGCGAGCGATCGCATCGCGCGCGAAAATAGAACGGATATGGATCAGTTTCGATTCCCGTTGTTCATGAATGGAACTCGATCACCCAGAGATTCGCACAGAGAAATTTTCAAAGTGGAGCGAGTTGCCCTAACATGGACTACTTTCTTTCATGCACATATTTCACCTGTTTCAAATGCTTTCACATAAACTTCCAGGGTTTGCGGGACATTTTATACTCTTTTGATAGGTAGCAGACAAGGTAGCTTCGGCACATGTTCAGTAGTTCAAGTAAATCACAAACCGGCCGTGTTCATCGCTAATGAATGGAAATGCCAGGATTGTTTAATACCTTAATTTTTCACATTAAGATCGTATTCCATATTAGGGCAACTCACCCTACAATCTGAATAGAACATTCAATGAGTTCTGCTTCATTTTTTTGGATCGAGATTAGATGTTGCACAAGCGATTGCTTTGTAAAAATTCCATCGTCTACGCGTGTACCTACGTGATAACGTGGAATCGTATGGTTTCCCAGCACCCGGTACATGGCCAACGAACCGAGAAAATGTTATTAAGCGGCTGGTGAATTTTTGCATGCGCAGCCAGCCACGATCACGTTCCTATCGTCCCGGGTACTAATGGATCGCGACGACGTTTTTACACGCGGACGAGGAGGGACGATGGACTAAAAGCTCCGGCCCATAAAAGTGACATTTCGCGTGCAAGCTATTTATTCTTTACGCATCGTCCTGGCGGCCGGCTGTTATTGCTCGTCGCGAGATAAGCCCGCGACAGACACGCGAACCCTCGCATTCATGGGCCATGGTTTTTGGTTCAATGGTGCCTCGGGGAAACTCGGCTCTTTCGTGACGATTATCTTTCATTCGTCTACTTTGAGCTTTGGAGATTAAGGAATTAAATAATTAAGATGATTGCTGAGGAATCTTTTATGTTAAATCCAATCGTTTCATTGATTTCCAAATTCTTTGGTAATTTTTATGTACTACGCATTAGATACCAGGAAGATATTCCGCCAGCAAACATAGAGTACAAAAAATTATTTAATTGCATAAAACAATGGCGATAGAAATTCAATGCCCTGTGTTTCCCACAATCGGTGAACCTAAAAAGGCAAAAGCATAGAGCCTGCGCAGGAGCTCATAAAACCCGAGTTTCATGACAAAAGTATTTGCATAATTTCCAAGAAAAAATGTCTAGCTGGACAAGATTAGATTAGTTAAAATTCACGATCTTCCAGGTAACATTTCTTCCAACAACGTACAACCACGCTTCTGGTGAAGTTAATGTTTATTGAACGCTTCTCTTCTGCGCGCACTTTTTTCCAAAGCCAGTTTCAAAGGAATTTCCGCGTTTCTAGCGTTCGTAAACGCGATTCCCTCGCGGCGCTTTCGAGCCTCACCGAAACTTTCATATGCAAAATATGCTTGTCTCTTAACAGGTGTATGTATGACTGCGTTTGTGCGCGATTATCCGTGCCCAATGACCGATTACCGCTTGCACGGTGCTTTCGGAGTTAGATATTCGTGAAAGAATCGTCTGTACTCTCCGCCAAGGTTTACCGTTGCCGCGAAAGCGCGAGGGTTTTCCATACTTTTCTAAAGAAGATCGCTTTCAAATGTACGCTGGACTCGTGCTGGGGAACGCAGGAAACGGCACGGCTGGTCGGGGCGCGATTCGTATGCAAAAATCGCCGTGAATATGCATTCGCTCGCGTAGAAATTCTCGGTCTTGAAACACCTCGCCTTAAAATCATTTTTCTCGCCGCTGAATCGCCTTGGAAATTCAGGGGCTCGTGAGAGGAGCAACGACGCGGTCATAGCACGCGTATCGACTTGGCAGAATAGATACTTTTTCGCATGGAGAATGCAGATTGGGTAAATGCAATGGGAAGTTAAAGAGACAAGGCGAGGCGGGTTTTCAGGAAGTGCTAGATGAGGTGCTGTTTCAAACTACAGTGGTCTGAAGATGCCTCTTGCTCTGGTCGAGTAGCAGAATTAGTGGGGGATGGAGGATTAATTTTGGAATGACTGGGATATGAAGTTTGAGGGGATGATTCATTGGAGGTGTCGTGGTTTTGTGTAATCTTACAATTAGTGAGAAAATCATTGCAAAATAATTAGGATAATATAAATAAAGTAATTTGGAAAATAATTTGGATAATAATCTGGAGAATAATGTAAAAGAGTCAACAGGGCTCAAGCAATATTAGAGAAAAAGAAAAGACAAGAGCGTTGAGGGTATTTTACATAATTATCTTGTGAAGCATAATGTATGTACCTAGGTCTCTCAAAGCTCGTCAGCTGCTCCTAAACGATTTTCTTATATTATTAAAAACGCTGAAGATATTTTGTGCTGGCATAGAAGAAGAGGATACATGAATTTTATTACACACTCCCCTTAATGAAAGCTTACAGTTCTTTACTTTGAAATTTCTGGAGGAATGGTTCTGAATTATTCCTTAATTCATTTTGAATCACGGCAACACAGCTGTATTACCTTTAAGATCAAACGACCGATACCTCCTCACGGACTAAAATTAATCGCGCTTTGAGAACTTCCTTGTGGAATCCTCTAGCTAACATCACCTTGCAAATTCTCACCCTATAGTCCCAAACCAGGCTTGAAACGTAGACGCAGACTATGCGCTAACTGGGTTAGAAATTCGATATATGTATACTTTATCCTCCTGTAAAATTAATCTCGAATCTCGTTTTACACGATTTTTCCCAATTTCTCTTCTAGTTCACGTTATTTTCCTAATTCTCCTCCAAGTCGCGCCCCAGCCGCGGGTGCCAACTAGAATAGAAGAATCAGCTGTCCCTTTGCAGCTGGTCTCACCGATTCGTTGCAGTTACCTTAATTTCTTAACTTCGTAGCTGAATTTTCGCCAGGCTGACTTTCAATCCTAGTTCACGAATGTTCGGCTCGTTCGCGATTCCACGGATCGGTCGATCGATTCCACGCGAATCGTTATTATCATTGACGGATGTTTTGCACAGGAGGGTCGCCGGAGACTGAGAAGGAAATCTAAGGCGAAGGAAGCGAACCGCAACTTGTGTGACCCAGATGCTCACGTGACACAAATCCTGAGGAAAATTGACAATAATGAGGAGGGCAATCTCGACAATAAACACGCAAGACTGACGCGTATCGTTTAGAGAAGCTGGTAGAAGTAGAGGAACAAAGGAGGAAGGGAAATAAAGAGGGAGGGAGCAAGTCATCGATGACAGAGATCGCATTGCTGTTTGAAGAAAGAAGGAAGATACATATGGGTTTGAAGAAAGGAACCTAGAGGAAGATGTTTCTGAACATTTCCGTGACGATTTACTCGAACCGCTGCAGAAGATTTTGACTTGAAAGGACGGTGGCACGGTTCAGATCACAGAAAAGGAGAGATGTCTCTGAATCACAGATATTACGTGAGTATTCATTTTCTTTAAATAATGGAATTGTATGTAATGCGTCAGCTTTTTTAGTATATTTAACTATTTCCATGAAATACAAAGAACATAATAGAGAGGAGCAAATATTTTCTATCAAACGGAATCTTTTTCCAATAAAATCAATAAAAATAACCTCCGCTATCTCTCTCTGTTCATTTATTTCGTAGCACTTAAATAGCGGAGTCTCGTTATTAGCAACAAAAACTGCAAGAAATGAATGAAATCACGAAGTAAAGAACGCTATTGCAGAAAAGCGGAATCGTCGACTACTCATCCTGTCGTTCGAATCCTCCGCAAGAATAAGAATACCTCGGGTCCGATAAACGTTATTCCAATTCCCATAATATTTCTTCTTCGCCGCGGAGAAGCTAAGTTGTTTCCCGCGGACCGATAGGACCGCTGTTATTTCCCCGTCTTCCCGTGGGCAGAAGTTTTCGGTCTTAAGAGCCCTGAAGGAGTTTGCCGGCAACTGGAAAGTCGGTTACTGGGTTGAAATCGCTTCGAAAACGAAAGGCAAACCCTACCGCACGCGTTTTATCTAAAATACCCGCTCGCGACGATGCCTGGAGAGGCAGCCCCGTTGTTGGCAGACTACGGAATCGTCAGAAACTCGTACAACACTGGACTGGCATCGATTTGTATTTCTAGAAGCGTGATTAAAGTTTCTCTCTTTGATCAGAGAGGTAAGAAGAAGCTCGTTCCCAATATGAAAGCAAATAAAACGAACACTGTTTAATTAAACAGGAGTATAATTAAATTGATAATATATAAACTGATACTTGGATGTTAATTTTATATCGCATAAGGATGTAGTTAAGAATTTCGATATGAAACTTGAAGATTTTGCAATTCTAAATCATTTTTTGTTTTATCAATACAAGATCTAAGAAGCTCGATTTTATTTTAATTCTGATTTATGCAAATTCTTTCCAATTTACGGACACAATGAAATTCTTCCTTAAAAAATGAACAAATAAAATAGACAATATCTTCTGTGTAACCCACGTGCATGTACTCATTCAATCGAAGCAACGATCGCGTTTATTCATAGCCGCGGTTCAATTGCATCGCTGAGAGGATCAAAACGTACGCGCGATCGCGAATGATCTTCCTTTTTGCTTCTCTGTCCGAAGCATCGGTCGCACTCTGAGTCATCGTATTCGTAGACGCCTACGCGTCCTTTTTACCCGTTCGTCCGCTGGTCGTCGTCGCAATTCTATTGCGACCATCAAGGTTCCAGACGCCTTTTTCTTGCCATTGCATTGCGAATCAATCGGCTTGCTCGTTACTCGCGATCCCTTGTTCTTGTTATCGTATGACCGACGTGAATCATAAATGTCACGAGGGTGGATAAGTTGATTGGCGGATGAATTGAGCGACGGATTTAGGCGAGATTTCGCCTTTGAAACTCTTAAGAAAGCTAATCCTGTTATTTGATATTATTTCACTGTGTAATTAAACCAGTTTGCAATGACAGTTTAGCAATACGTGTAATATATTGACTCACTGATCGAATGATTGATTATATTATGATAATTCGTCTCGGAGTTTTTCCCCTTTCTCGCTGAACCTCTTTGCTCATCCTGAAATATTTCGGTTTAATTATACGCTCCTTGAGTAATTTCTTATCAAAATCGAATGTGACCCTCTCGAACTTTATTCCAATTCATACTCTATTCTAACTAAATTCCTTAAGAAATAAACTAATTCGTTTTCCTCGGATTTTAATCGAGTCTAACAACGGGAGATGTAAAATGTGTGAAGGGTTTTTTTATCGCCCTCCGCGAGTCGTGGGCGAACTATCAGTGCGCGTAATAAAAACTTGCAGAGGGGCGAGAGTAAAAAGGGAAGAATCGTGCGCTGAGAATCGCTGGAAATACTCTTTAACGAGATTTTTCAAGCCCTCCGGTTGATTCTTTCGCGACGAGCGCTTCGAGTAAGGCGCGGGGCTCTGGAAGCGTTTCCCGTTTCTCCGCGCCGCGTTAAAGTGGTCGACGTGATTGCAAACACCCCTGACGTTTATTCATCGTGCCTGCCTGTGAAAATGAGGGATTTCGAAAGCAACTCTGATTTCATCTGGCGAGAATCATGCTGCTTTTAAAATCGCTACATTTCGATACTAAAAGCTCCTTGCAAAAACTCAAGTCGTTTGAGTCAATTATAAAACAGATATTCCGTTTTGAAGAATGTACGAATACTTTCTACACCCACTGTAAGTGATAATTTAAGGAGTCTTTAAACTCTACGCTTCATTTCAACCAAGTTGAAGAATAGTAAAATTTGTGCACCTGCTATGCTCTACCGTACTTGACAGTCATTTCTCGTATTTCCGAATCCACAATATTTAGTTTATTTGTTTGAAGGGGGGGATCAGAGGGAAAGTCGCGACCAGACTTAAATTAATCGACGGCGTCGGTTGAAAAAGTTCGTGCGACGATCGTTTAAAACGGCGTCACGCTGATCCGCGGTGGAAATCATCAATCTTGTTAAGGAGCTGTTTCAAAGTGTGACGCGTGTTTGTAAATTGGCCGAGCTCGGATCAGCGGGGCCGTTCTTTTCTGTCGAGCACGATGTCGTGCGAAATTCGTTTCCTCGCGAAAGAGCAAATCAATCGCCGATACACGACGATATAAGCATCGTTTTATACAGCAAACGTTATCTGAACCACGTATGTATGCATGCGCCCCAAGTACCCTGTTTATCCGGCAGAAATCGGGCTCGCAGACTCGACGACTCCCAGCCCGGAGGCCCGATTGTTTACCGAGATTAATCGATCGCCAGGTGCACGCCAGAGTAGAGAAGAAGCGAAATGAAACTCTGCGTAAATCCGCAGCGGGTAGCAGCGGAGCGGAGCGTCCTCGAGTGGAGGGATGATCGCGAACAAAAGGGGAGCGGGAGGGTTTCGGGCTCGCACTGCCAAAACCCGCGACCCAGATACCGATCGACCCACCGACACACATTACGGCGAGGAAAGGGTGCAGACAGAGAGGGAAAGACCACCCTCTGCATTACGTACGCTGCGTTACAGTAGCTTCTCTGCCACCCCCCCTGTTCTCCAAGCCTGAGCAAAGTTTGTTCCTCTTTCCCATTTTTCCCTGTTTCCCCACGGTCGCCGCGCAACTTCTTCGCTTTTTCCCGTTCATCTTCGAAGCCACTGCTCCCAATGACGCGCCGTTACGTCGGATTTACCGACTCGCTACCTTTTTCCAGCTTTATAAATGACGGTTTCTTGCCCTGTCACCGAGCCTGACTACTTTTCTCTCGGACGGTTTCTTCCGTAGTTTTTCCTCTCACGAGAATGGTTCGGGGGACGGAAGGGTAATACGCCGAGAAAATAGAGAACCAATTTCAGCGATCGTAGATTTGTGCTTCCCTGTCGAGTACACAAATTTTTGGTTGCAAAGCTTGCTTTCCTTTTCATTTTTCAACCGTTGCCCCGGCTCCTCTCCGTCTTTGACTCCTCCTGGACCCCTTCTGGATTCCTTTAGTTTCATCCCAGTGCCACGTTTCGCCTATCTCCGCAAAATAGCCGCGTTAACCCGTGACGCGGTCTGTCTAATCGACGAATACCGCAGCCGCGCGTGCGTACACCTGGGCCGCGCGTAAATCTTCCTCGCGGATACGCGCGGCTTCCGGTTCGATGCGTCTGCACACGCCAACCGGGCGAGTGCACTTAACCCTTTAACTATTGCTGAGCTGGAGGTAAACCGAATCGCCCGTATGCACTGTTCCGGCGCGTTACATAATGCCTCCACGGAGGACGAGCGGATATTCCATCAAACTTCGGATCAAATATAAGGGACTTCGCTCTGATAGCATAACCACGTGTCCACGGTATAATGTTTATATAACAAATTATTGCTAGCACTGAAATCTAATTTCTTTCCATCAAAATGAAAGAAGTTGCTTCAAATGATTTATCCCGAAGAGATCGAAAGTCTCCAGCTGGTTTGGATGCAATTGTAAAGAAAATGGTACTATAATCTAATAAAACGGAATATAATACAATTTCTTTCTCGGACGACCTTTCGAACAAATGTCACAATAGTGGCATTTCGCTCCAAAAAAGAAAGCACATTGTGAAGCCTGTAGAATGGCTTGCTCTACCTGCTATCTAAAGGGTTGAACGCGAGCAGTCGTATCCTCCCGCGCTGCAAACGCGGAAGCTCGACGACCGCAAAGATTCGAACACGGTGCGTGCCGCTCGAAATAGAATTGCGCCTCGTCCCAGCGAGCTTATTCGGAACTGGCTTTCATTCCGCGATGCACGTTGATGGTTTCGCCGCATGTATCTTGTCATGTCCAATTCGGAGGAGGCGCGTATATTTTTGCTTAGCCCGGTTAATAAAAAGAAGAAAAAAAGCATTCAAGGAAATGATATTGGAGAATGTGATATAGCGGCGACAATGCTGACGAAATCGGTACACGCGAACGACTAAGGACAGTATAATACCTATACTTACCCGACTATTAACAAGGTGTTACGCCCTCCGACTGCGGACAGTATATTGCGTGTCATTGCCGTAAATCATACTACGCTTTCATTTCTTTTTTTTTATTTATGAAAGCGTACTTACGGGAATGACAAAATGAAATACAATGCGGAGAGCGGGCAATTAGCGAAAGCGTTAAGTGGCCCGGCGATGAGTTACGGTAATCGTAAACCTCCGAACGGAACGAGGTAACGCCGGACTCCGTCCAGGAGCGGAGAGATTTAACAGCCGGCCGTTCTGTTCGCGGTTAATCAGCCGCCATGGTAAACTTAACCCTTACAAGTTTGTGGGACAATCCGTTTATGCATATTACTGCTCTAAATGTGGCGCTGCTTGGTTATAGGACTTCGTATCTCGTCAAATTTAATGCGGTTACGTGCAAGATCGGGAGCATTTAGGTGAGTCTGCGCCATAATGTTCCCCCGCCCTTTGTTCGTTCGCAATAATTTTACACCTCCCGATATTACGATTCGAATGGACCGACGAGGCTCAAACATTGCCCCACACACACACACACACAGCTCCAGCTAAAGGAGACTCCAAGAGGACAGGAAGATGTTTTTCAAGGAGGGAATTCCGTAACAGAATAGGGTCACAAACGTTTCGGTATTTGCCGACGGCCAGCCAAGATGATTATTTTCTATTTTAGAATGTAGAATGTGAAGTTTCTGGGCTGTCGGGGACGACCCGGCGAAGAAGCCGCAAACACGAGCTGTTCTTGTAGAGCAAAGACGCTGACGTGATTGATCAATGCGGCAAGATTGATTTGGACTAGAACAGTGGTGCGGAGCGTCGACGGATTACATATTGCAAGCTCCACAGGGTCTAAGAAAAATAAAATCCCCGCTAATCAATAAATTGGATACGTATCCAAAACACTACAATATCGCGCAACACTCGAATGAACGTCAATATCCGTACGTCACTAACAAAATTTGGAACATGCTCGCAGTAAAATTAGCCTCCCATGCACGAGGCTATACATCCGGTTACGTGACGCTCTAAACTTCTAAAGAAAGACGCGTCTTCGTTGCCTCGACGTTATCCCGCCTTAACAATCTGTCGATAATAGGCCTGGAGGGTCGTCGAGAGGGTGGAAAAAGGAAACGGAGGATTGGCCGTGGTGCCAAGATCCGTGGCAACTGGGTTAGGACATCGAGAGGGTCGCTCCCGTTAACGTTCCGACGACGCGCCGTTGGTTTCCTACGTGCCTCGACTGGGTGTTTATAATTTTCGCCGACTTTACTTCCCACCCCTCACATGGCGAACTTGAAAGTAGCTGGCATGCCAACAGCGTACACGCTCGGTAGCTGTCCGTTGGATTATGCGCGAGGGTCAATGAATTTTCGCGAGTTACGTATCTGGGTTGATAAAGTCTGCTTTGATGCCGTTGATAATCTTCGCCGAGTCCGGCATGGATAGAAAAAGTTGCAGAATTCTGCGAAAAGTTCTAATACAAGTACCGCGACAGATCGTCTGGAAACGTATCAGAGACATTCTTTATTTCACACACCGATCCGCTCCAGCAACTAATCAACCCAGTTATGCCAGAGACAATCGCCGCTCGTAAATCAAAGCCCGTCGACCGGGGGCTATAATTATTAACGCGAACAGTTGCGCTTTCTCCTGTTTTGATCATCGAAAAGAATCAGCAGCCAGCCAATTATTCACTGCGCACGATTATTATCGGCGTGTAAGCGATCGCTTTCACCGTGTCTCGTTGGATTATCTGGTCGAGTTTGTCCAACGACTCATCAACGTCGCCTCAAATGAGACGGTTCCGCAGAAGAACGGGGCGGACTCGCGGCGATCGTTGAACCGAGGAATCGCGGCCGACACTTTCACCCTTTATCGCGAACTCTAGCTGGGTGGTGGTTTATCTTAATTGGGAACGATACCCCGCGCGTATCGCTTCACTTTCAATTGCAAAACTCGACGCATAATTCAATCGGATCGACAACGCGGGTGCAAACAAAACGAGACTGTTTTCTCGCGTGAAACTGTCTCTCGTTTTCTCCTTGTTGCGCGAGTCGTAATCGCGGTTACGTAAGGGTGGATGTGGATCGTGACGGACAAATATAGCTTTGCAGTTAATTAATTTCAGAGTAGTTTCGCCGAAACGATTCCTGAAATACAACGCCGATCATTATTAATTTTGTCCAACGCTGGCTAAGGTTCGAAGGTAAAAAGAGCAACAGCATTCTGATGAAGCTTGAACACTTTGAAATTGTCTCGTGGACTCGATCAAACTTTCGTGCAAGGATCGAGTAGATTAAAGGAGAACGTCGGAGAGGCTCGTCGTTATCGTTTTCGCGACGAGGCGAGAACGAGGAAGTTCTGAAACCGTTTCGAGTCCAATTAAATCCAGACAATGTCCAGATTAAGGCCACCAGACCACTCGTTACTCCATTTTCTTAATAGAAGGAGCTGTACCTGTTCCTCCTTGGTGACTGTACAGATAATTAATTGATTCCTAGCCAGAGAACGCTAACTGATTATTTCGTAACTTTATGACACAAAAATGTGTTTATTCTCTCCTGCGGAAAGAATTCGACGAACGAAAGCTGGAATGTGCGAATCGAACCGATGATTTTTCCAATCGCAACTTGTGTACCTACTCGTGGCATTATATCAGGCCTCTTTGCCCATTGTCCACGTGGGTCGTTATCATCCCCATTTGGCCGAAGGAATAAGAATCGCCTCAAAGGCCCCGGAGAAAAGGTGGTCGAAGACTAGGTCGCGAGGATGCGTTGCCGAAGTAACGAGGTCTACACTGCAAGAGGAACGGGGTTAGGCCGTGCACGATCGTAACGCGTGATTTATGAAACAATTTCCCGTATCCCACGGCGGCTTTGCCTCGGTCTTGCTCGAAACTACTTGTCCACCGCGAGCGTGGACAGTGAAGCCGAACGGCGCAGTCTTGAAGAATGATTCCTTTTGAAAACGATTATGTAGAATCTAGGGGTACAGTATCCAATTTGGAAATTACGTTTAATCTCGTTCGCTGAGAAGCATGAAACTTTCGGCTATCGAAGATGATTTTTAACAATTTCTGGGAATTCAGTATTATCCATCGCATTAATTAGTAAATACTTATATTATTAGCATTGTCGCAGAAGGACGTAGTCTATCTATTAATCCTCCCTTCCGTAATGGCACAATTTCTGCATCTTCACTGATCACACCATAAATTAATTATCCCTCGCCGTTTATGCAATGGAAAGTTAATCGCGTAAAATGTAAACAACCGCGAATGCCAGCATCTATCGATTAGCTTTCGATGCGATTAGATAATCTTTGCGTATTAGAGAAAGCGACGGTGACAAAATATCATAAGTACACTGAACCGCTGCTTTTAGGTAGACGAATACCCATTCATTTTAAAGTTATGCAATTTCTTGCTGAACAGTTAGGACGGGTTGGTATGCCACACGCCAGGGAGATTCAGGGGATGAATTTTCGCAACGTCGTACGCTTGAACCGCAAACTCCCGGTGCCGGTCGTGTTTGCACGAGGAAACGAATGCATAGCCACAGCGTTGTAGGTGGCCGTGCACGACAAATATTTCACGGGGAACCAGGAATTTAGTGCGGTAGGCTTTGAACTCGCGAGTATCGTTGGTGCGTCAACAACCCCTCCTGGAGAAACGTGATTCTGCTGTTGGCTCTTCAGCAACTGTCCATCATATGCGATCGCAAAACAAGATTTCCTTGTCTGGTATTTGCGGAAAATCATTTCACTGGATGGGAACTGTAATTCGCGACGTTATCCTCGGGACTGCGAGTAGGTTCGACAAGAGTTTCTATTTTCAGCCAGGCGCGATCGGGACTTTTTCGCGAGTCCATTTATTTCTAAATCGCTCGGTGTCGAGCTATTTCCTGCGCGAAACGAAATTTACTCACCCCCCCTTCTCCCACCGGGGGTAAATGGAGTTCGCAAGCGTCGCTGAAAATTTCTCAACTCACTGACTCATCCACCGACGACTGCCTCCCGTGGCCAAAAGATTATTACCGCACAGAGAGATGCGAAAAGGAACGGGATAAACAAATAGTGTGATAATTAAAATAAGGCTTGTCAGATTCACAAAGGAAGCTGCATCTTTGAGGGAACATTCTCGGGCAGGGTAAATACGTAGTAATTGCAGTTTCGTGTACAACGCAAGATCCTTCTGCGGACAATTTCAATTTATTTCCCCCGGAGCGGGGCGGAAATTAAAATCGATCATCGACTGGCCGTCGTTATCTCCGCGAGATCGTTTCTCCACCATTCCACTCTCGTTTTCCGGCCTCTGTCTTCATCTTCCTGGCGTCGGGACCTGTCCCCGAGATTGCCCCCCGTGAAAACCCACCTAAATAAATAATCGCGGTGAAATTCAATCGGCAGGTTATTTGGGTCAGCCGACCTACCACGATCGATCGATAGGCCCGTTCTACGACCGGAAGCTCGACGAAATTGCACGTTTACTTTCGTTTCTCTGCTCGACGGAGATACCTACGTCTAATATCCTGACTCGTGGAACATGGGACTGCCCTGTATTTCAGAGAACGAGGCAATATCGAACGGTACTACTGGCCTTTTTACATCGATTTCGCGAGGATTCGTGGGAAAGTTAAAATCTCGGTAGTTCGATTTTTACAAAAGTGGAAACTCCATTTTCTCGTGAGAAAAGAAGCTATTTTTATTTTGCTTGCTCGTTTCTTCGATGAGAAATGCAAATGATTCAATACTTGGTACCAGTGCAATAATGCAATATTATTAGGTTATTAGGTTAATAGTAACACCGCTGATAACTATTCTAATTATAACAATTATCAAGGATGACGTTCCACCTCCTTCTTTTGCTGTCCCCAATTTGAACACAGAAAGCGCAGTACACCTCACGAGCGCCAGAATTACTCGGAAACAATTCTCTCGTGCATATGCATGACACAGATCCGTGTGGGTGTCTCGGCAAAGCCGTCGCGGAATAGGCGGGGATTTTCACGGTAAAGGGTAGCGCTGAATAAAAATGATCGTCGGACTCTGAATTGAACGGGGGGATCAAAGGGGATTCGCTAACAAAGACCGGCGATCCTGCGCGGAATAGCTCGAGTTCCATAAAAAAAATCGATGCACGTATGTACACGCATCCACGGATAATTCGATGACATCCTTGCGCAGCCCGTTCAGGCAAAAGCATTTTGGATTCTCGCTACATTGCCTCCTTTTTCCCCTTCGGCTCGCGATAAGCCGGTCGCCAAGGAAGTCGTTATCACACCGCTACGAAGGAACGTAAAAAGTGAAGACCCTGGTGACCTGTCCCGACTGCCCGTCTTTTTCGTAGAGTCTCCTGAATAAAATGATAAATCGCCAGGGAGCTTCCTTTCAACCGGCGACTACTGAATTTGGAACGTTGCTGTTACACATTTTTTCTAAACGCAGATGACAAAGGAAAGGACGGGGAAGCTTTCGTCGGTACTCGGCTATCAGGTGTATCGACACGTGTTTCGAAGGGACGGGCGACGCTAATTCAGGGAAAGATTCCACAAGAAGCAAGCAGAAAAATTAGGTTGACTCATTTCTCTTTCCTGCGTTCTTTTAGACACCAATTCCTACATTCTTCAATTCATCTAATCCAAACTTGTACTGAATAATAGTAATTATTATTATGTATCTTTGCGCTGTACGTTTCTCCCTCAGCCTTTTCAGCACATGTCCAAAGAATGCGAAATATTTCATGCGCATCCTTCTCCTTAAACCCTGGCCCGTCATAAATGGATTCAATGGATTCAACTCGCCCTTTCATCTCTGGGATCCTTTGCATAAAAATCTCTTTTTATCTTTTCTCCACGAATTCGAGAGGCGGCATTTGTTTTACGCTGCTTTAGTTTCTCCTCTTTATTGATGACCCTCCCATTCTTATTTGCCAGATCTCTTCACTCAGTTACTACAGGGATGACCGGGGTTTAAGTCGCGGCGATCCTGCGACCGTGCACTGCAGTGGCCGTAAAAACGCCGCAGTGCAGAGCGCATAGGACAGTGGAAAAGCGCAAGGGGTAGAGCGTGACCCAGATGCACGAACGTCGAATGAAACGCGTTAAAACACGTGTCAGATACACGACCAGGAACGTTATCATTTTTCCAGCCGAGCCATTCTTTTCTTTTTTACCTACATACTCCGAAAAAGCTCCGCGCTTCTATGTATTAAGCTCATTTGTTGCAAGATTCTATGTGTTAACAGTCGTAATAAATTTTTGATAAAAGCAGAAGTAATAAAGCGCTGCGGGCCTAGCTGTACAATAATTTCAGAAGCTATGAAATACCGGGCGCGATGCTGTCATAACTATTTTGTCCCGGGTACGCGTGAACAAAGGAGCGGATTAATTTCCGCGAGCGTCATAAAGAGGAGTGAATTAATTGATAACGGACAGCGAAGTAGGCGGGGAACGATAGGGAAACACGACGTGGAAGAACAAGCCGTGTCGATGGAAACACGACGGGATTGAATTAATTATCCGGCCGACGAGTTGCGGTTAAACTCGTGTTTTAGAGCGACGAGACAATTCGATCTAGTCCCGCCGTTGTATATGTACGTATCGCTCCGTCGCATCGGATATCGTATTTAGTTTCTTGCAACGATACGAGCCTCCTGTTGGCCGCGGTTGCTCCATTAATAAAACAAACGGGAGTAAAATGTATCCCGACGATCAGTGACAATGGCAACCCTCGCATTGAACAGGATGGCAAGCGGCAAAAGGGGAATGCGTTACAAAAGGGAAACGGTAAATCACCGATGGGAATGGGTAGCTCATTAATAAGGAGATCACAGGGTGGCACCGGCCACTGTGCCAGGAACTGGCAAGCTACCAAGGCACGAACAATACACCCTAAAGTTCCGACACGTTCCCCGTTGCTAGCGAATCGGAGTCGACACGCTTGCCTGAAAAATATCCTCTTTCCGCCGACACTACCATTTCCTGGGCGCTCGAATGCACGCAAAGGGAAGAGCAATTTCAGTTTCCAATACGTGCCTCTACTGCATTTTCGTTGATGGAGAATTAATTGATCTTAAGTTTCAGTGAGAATTAAGTAAACGGAAGAATTGATCGTCGGTATTATACCGTTCCAAAGGTATATGATAGGTTACACAAAATAAACAGGACAAAACGTTAAAGGATATTTACCTTACAACCCTCCCATTGAAAAATTAGACTGATTAAGGACTAAATCCCATCCAACTATCGGCCAATGTTCGCAATATCCGTTTCCTTCCATCGCAAATTATTCTACAGGAGTATAGCGAGAGAAGTGATCGCTAAGGTATGTGGTAACGATGATCGAGAGCTGCCGCAAATTATTATTATAAGAGCGGGTCTCAATTTTCTCGCCCCGGGTTCCGTCTGGACAAACTGCGCCAAGTAATATGCACGCTCGAAAATTTATTCGTCTCGCATTAAGACGTCACAAAGGCGAGCACTTGCCGGGGCCCTCTTAATTCGAAGCTTGACGAATAACGTTTAGGGGCAGTCGTTTACTGGATCAATACGAGTGGCATAATGTTGGCGAACCGGGCAGATCAAAGCGGCGCCGTCTTTTAACGCGTTCTAGCTGACGGCTATAATCAGTGTACGTATGCGTCTAAACGGTTCTCGCCTACGCACACCATGCATCCTTTGTACAGTTCAGTGCTATCCATCATATACATGCGTGATACAGGCTGTTTCGCGAATTTCACTGCCAAATTGCTTTTTATATGACCAAGCATATTCGTGTGGCTTAATTAAATGTTCCCAAATGAACCCTTCATAGTGAACGCTATGGTATTAGTCTTTTGAGAATAAGAAATAATTTATTGAAAATATATTAATAGAAGTAGGTATGCAAGTATCGTTTACAATGTAAGATTATCGTAGTAGAAAACTGTTATATGACGAAAACTGAATGGGAGATTTAAGAGAAATAATATAGCAACAACAAGAGATACATTTTCTTTTAATTTGAAGATTTGTGGCGATGTGAGCAAAAGAAATTTCTACCAACTTGGGGAGACCGTGAAGAGATTCCAATGGGTCACGACGAGATAAGAGATCTCGAAGACCACCCTTGATGCCACTGTATTTCCCATAACGAATGCTAACTCGTATCTTCTCATTTCTTATTGCAACGTGGATCAATTTTCATAAACATACAAAAAGGACTGAAGCTAAAATGTTTAAAAATCCCACAGTGGGGATCACCTGTGGGTATTTGGAATTTATGAGCATTTATTTAACCCTCCGCTGTGTACTGTCAACTACTGGAAATAGTGTTAATGTGTCAGCGATAATTTTGTCGGAACATATTTGATAAATTGAACTTGTATTAGTGTATTTCACTTGAAGGATGTCTACAGGTCCGAATAGATTGGAAATCCAGTGTTAAAAGAGAACTCGGTATAAAAATTGTATTCGAGAATAGCGATTGCAACACGACAGTAAAACAAGTATGTCAAGTTCGAAAATGTGTCAACTGTGACGTTTGACTAGATCCCATACAAAAACTGTCAAGCATGATGCTGGAAATCCATAGTGGATTACAATTGATTGAAATCCCAACTAGAGATGCCTAAAACAAAACTGGCCAAAAATTGGACGAAAATTCCTGGCGATTTGTTTACTCCTGTAATTCGGCAAATAACAATTCGAATGGTAAAAGGCAGTTTTTGCTTGGAAATGGAAAAATTCGACTAAGCGTACCAGTGTGATCGAAGTTGAAAACAGGATGAGAGTATGAGAAAACTTTCTGAAATCGGAACGCACACCTGCGGAAATTCCACAGAGATCGAACGTTGAAGAGGATCGGTGGTTGGCAGCGGATTTTCCAGCGTTTCGGTTCGTAGAGAATTCCACTGATCCTGATTTCCCGGCCCGGTGAATGCCACTTCGTGTTTTGGAACAGGGACCGGTGCATCATTATTCCTGCCTGATTACATTCTTCGTTAATTAACGAGACCGTCGTAGGGCCCATGATTGATAACATGCCGCCCCTGAAGAATATCTACTTTGTCACTTTACTTTTTAGTAAATTAGATTGTAACTAATATGTATGCTTTCGAACGACAATTTTAAATTGGGAATTCCATTGCTTTTGTCAGGAAAAATTTAACTTTGTAATTGATATTGTATCTTTTGATTGTTGAATTTTAACTTGGAAATATAAGCAACTTTTTTAAAAAACTGTTCTTGAATTTTAGCGAACCTTAAAAGATCCTGGCCCATCGAAATAAAACAAGCAATGGTCTTTTTTTAAATTGAATATTTGAATAAAAAATTATTATTACTACTTTGTACACCGATATATTTGTGCATCGAGGCAAAACAGAAATACAGAAGTGCAAGAGAATAAAGTGAAAGCCCGGTTTAATTTTTCGTAAAAAAAAAAAAACATATTAACCTGGAACTGCCCGCAAAATAATCCTCTTTTTACTCGAACCTGTAAACTACCTATACAATCAAATCCAACCCTTTCCCGTTTCCACCCAACGTGCAATTACCATTGAAACCTCTGCTTCGCTGAATAAAATCTACGTACCACGCGATGGTGCGGCTGTATTTTCCGCAGCGTTTCCGACCCAGCGCGATTTCAGCAAAATTTCATTCAAACAGTGCAACACGACCACCCCGCGCGATAACAATTTGCCCCATCGAATAAAGACAAATAGCCGTCAGTCTCTGACGAACAGGGTTCTCAAAGGAAGGTGGAACCTGTCCGATAAAGATGCCAAAAAGTCCCGGCCTTAGCCCACGTACGAATATTAGATCTTAGCCATAAACATCCGCTCGTAATTCGATAATTACAATCCGCTTCGAAAGTAGATGGGCCTCTAAAAGACGCATTGGGACGGACCAATTTGTCCAAATGGCCAACCTATTGGTCTTTGCTTTTTATTCTTTTTTTCTACTTGCGAGACCGCCGTGAGGAGAAGCTTCGGAATAGCGGCAATTAGAGATTGTCGGCCCTTTTCGAAGAATCCCCATCGCAGCGTACCGCCAACGGCGCTGTCTGATCGCACGCAGCCGCTTTCGGAGGATTTTCGGCAGAAGGGCGTGCGGGAGAGCGTTCGCGAACCCCATGGAAAGTGAATCGTTATTGGAGGGTGTTAACGTAATTCGCACGCGAAGCAATAATGGGCAAAATCGATTTGAATGTAACATTTTTGGATATTTTGCGGCTCTCTGATAATAAACAAAAAATAATAGTGAAGTAATATATGAGTATATGATGTATAAAGAATTTACTACCTGATATTAGTAGAATTTTACTGGAAAATTGATTTCATTACAAAAGGCATAATTCCTCTCCCGTATTATTACAACTTGCATATATATATTTGTGAAAGTAAATCTGCACAGAAATGAATATTATTTCTATAAAGTATGCTACAAATGTGAAATAGCTTCCCTCTGCATGCATATTTCTGGTTCAACGAGGGCACTAAACGTCCACGAAATTAAGAACATCTAATAGGACAGTCGCCTCGCTATTAATTCCCCGCGTTTTTATCGTGCAAATTTTCTCGAGCGAACAGCACGTAAGCAAGGAACATTCCGCGATCCATTATCGTCCGCGAAGTTCCTTCAGAGTCGGCGATTAAATACAAGAAACCAGCTCGTGGACAAATAATTCAAAATACCCTCGAGAAATTTTTGTATTATACATTAACCAAACGACTCCCTCTCGAAAGCCTCGGAGCTTTTCTCATCACTCGACCAGGTGGTTGGAAAAAGGCAACCCTGACAAAAAGTGCTCGCGACGACTTTTTGCGTCTAACGTCAAATTTTCCGCAACATAAAATATTCATCCATTAGACAGCTTTCAGTGAAATTGGGAAAATTTTCTGCAAAACTAGCATCGAATAAAAGATCATGCAAGCACTTAAATTTCACTGTTTGCAGAGTGTAAATGATCTAATAATAAATATTACAGCATCGACAATGATGATAATATCTAATATTTGATGTAGTTTTGTTCTTTTTACGATTCAGGCTTAAAAATCGTGCATTAAAAACAAAAGAAAACTTCCAGGTGCGAAGTTTCCTCTTTCCATTTCTTTTTCTACTTTCACTAATAACAAGGCTAAAACCCATCCCCAGTAATTAGACGCGTTCCGTAAGATTCCAAGTCCCATGGAAACTTCTTCAGGTAGCTGTTCATTCGCAACGCGAAGCGGGGAAAAATTAGGGATACATCGGGATAGGACGAAAAGCGGGCTCGAAGGCCTGGAACGCGTCGACTTACACAGAGATTTTTCCCGCGTGTGGTCACCACCCTGCCTCGTGTTTCTTTCGTACCGCGCTGTTTTCCTAAACTCCTTCGGAGCGCACGGAATGACAGATTTAGCGGGCCGTACATCGCGAGATATCTTTGATATTTATTTAACCGTGACCCGAGAGCCAATAAATTCGGTGGGGAAACACCGAACTTATTTCGCCCCCGCCCCGCCCCCCTCCCCCCTCGATAAGGGTGCATAATTTACGAGGAAAGAAGGAGGCGACGCATGTGGGCACAGCGAAAGGGGAACAGGGAAGGAAACGGTAAATTTTCGGCTGAGATAGATATCCCTTTGCCACGCTGGTAAGACGACGCCTCAAGCTTTTGAATGGGGCTCCTCAAAAATCTTCTTAAGCATCTTATAAATCCCTAGTCACTCGCCCTCCCTCTGTATGCGTGCCGACTCCCACCCCAGGCTGTAGCCACTTGAATGTTTTTCTTTTTTTTTTTAAGGCGAGGACCAGTTTGTCGTTTGACTTCTCTGTGGCCAATTGCTGCTAGCACAATTATTGTCTTCCACGGAATTATCGAGCATAGATGGAAAGATAGCTCGGGGAGAAGTGTGAATTAACGAAGGAAAGTAAAAGGAAAACAGTTCCGCGTATCAGAGATGTCTAGTTATAAAGAAAAAGAAAATCTGAAAGTGTGAAAAGAGAAAGCAGAGCTGATCAGTTCTGGTCGATTAACGAACCACCGAAGCCTAGCCCAACTTTGTCCCTTTTTCCCAGAAGGAAGGTCCATATTAAATCGGTCACGGTAGTAGTAAAAATTCCGGTAGGAAAGATCGCTTCTGCCAAAGAGACCAAAGCAATTACGAAACGAACGTACGGACCTGTTCGGCCAGCTTGTTACATTTCGAAAATGCTATCCACGATTTCCGGGTGGTTCATTTTTTGTCAATGGATCCGTGTCTCCAGTGGCACTGGCCGAAAGGTAGGTCTCCGTAGCGAAGCGGGTGGTCCGGATCGTTACAGGCGCCGAGTCTCGAACGCGAGGCAAGGTCTTGATCCCTTCACGAGCAAAAGTCGAGGCGCGCACGCACACACGAGCGAGCTAAAACACGCTTGGCGAAACTGTGTCGTCCTTTTCCCTTTTTCTTTTTTCACTATATTGCCTGGGGTCCAGGAGGCATATTTACGAGTCGATCGACACTTTTATTTCGAGCTTGACGCTGCACAGACCAGGCCATCGAGCTTATCTCGGAAGCAGCGCGATTTCTCGGGGCAGTTTCCTTGGAAATTACATACACGATGCACGTCGTTAATAAAAAGTGATTTGTCACGTTCCTTGGGGGGGAAGATTTATAGAAAATGATTGAATTTGTTTATTAATGCAAATCAAGAGTGAATGAGCAAACTTTATGTTACTGGAAGTTTACTTTTGTGATCGTGACAATATTGACACGCCAGACCGAGCAAGCATTTCTGGCACAATTTCATAGGACGGGATTTCAACATTTTCATTAACTAACAGGCAAATAGTAACCCTCCATGTTTATAGTGATGAATACTTAAAAAAATGACGACACGTTCTTCAAATATTAGGAATTAAGTAAAAGGTTCTGCTTCACATTTAATTTGATATCACACCAGCATGCCATCGATTGAATCTCATCCTCCCATTACCTGCTCTAATTTAATCAGAGTTGTAGTGAAAAGTAATAGATAATCCAGGACCAATTTCATTGATTTTATCGCGACATTGAAGGATTTCTGCTGGACTTCGAAACGGTCATAGACAATTTTTATTTGTCCAACACTCGAGGCACCAATAACGATCTCATATACGCAAGCAGAATAAATTAAAATACCTGTACACCCACGAACCGCATAATTTTTTCCAATGTAGAATTTACACCATAGCTAAATACTCTCCTGCTTCAAGTGCCCATTAAACGCAATATATAGTGTATCTGCGGACACAATATACTCTGGCCACCCTCGATTTATCCCTCCATACACCATTCCGACAAAACGTATGCGCGCGAGATAAGCTCACCGTTCTGTTTCGTATCCATGGCTACCCATACTCGCCAGGGTTCGCCTAATTAATCTGTCAGGCATCGAGATCGACGCCCCCCCATCCCCATGGCAATCTTTTCTACTTAGTTTGCTCAGGTGGTCTTACGAGACGTAAATTAGCGCACCACGCTATCCAAATACAAAGTCAGAGGTTTCACCCAACACGTGCATACGCTCTCTCGACTATTTAGCATTTCGAATCGTTCGCTATGGGGGCATATGAACGCATCTTCGTTGTCGTTTCGCCGCGTTCCAATATGGAAAGCGACCAACGATCCACCCGGTCGACACCTGCCAATAGCACACTCGCGTCGCAGAGAGTATTTCCCCGGGGAAACGCGTTGTTGAGTTTCACCGAGTGGAACAAAAGCTGAGAGCCGCCGACTTAATTGGCGACGATTAGCATAATGGTCGTTGCTCGCTGAACGAACCATCTTTTCCTGCATCGCTGGGGAAACTAATTACATAGTGGCGGGCTTTGGCCGAACCTGTATGGAATTCACTATATTGGACGGCGCGAGTACACTGTCTAATCGCACACATATTCATCCGATCAGCCATTCTCCGTTTCCCGTTTAATCGATATCCTACAGTGCCGTTAAGTTAGAAGGAGAACGGCAACGGATGCATTTGCGCGGCGAGTTTTGGTGAACAGTGAGATTCATACGCAATAGAATTTGCGATGATATCTTATAAATCCTCTGTCCACCACGCACCGTGTAATGGTCCAAGCTCGATCAATTCTGTCGCGAGTTATAAGAGAGCTACACGAGATTATTAGCGGATTAGTCGAACGACGAACATTTTCCATTTCGCGATTCTGACATGGACAGGGATTAAAACGAGAACACGTTCTGCCGGACCCTACATCCACTTTGCCACTTAGCTTAATCAGATACAGCTACACACGCGCAAACGTGTATTCATAAAAAAAAAAAAATTGTTTGATCCCTCGACACTCTATATCATAAATCAAGACGAAGCATTCTCAACGACGCACTGACACTCTAAATCAATATTTCACAATCAGCCGAGGAACAGGGCAGCAACGGTGAACGCAGACGTGTCGCGTCGTTGAACTTTGAATAATTCTAAAGCGACAAGGAATTCCACGCCTACGTGGAGAACGAAACGCGCGGTGCGTCTGCTTGAACCAGCAGACAGGTTTTCCTCTCTGCGACCGTGTCGCGGCGTACATTTATATCAAAGTCACGCGGTTCCACCCGATGGAATATTCCCCGGGTAAATTGGATACAAGTGGAAGAGGCGTGAAATTGAATGGAAGCTCCGAAGGGTCCATTGTGCGGAGCCGTTGCACGGTTTACCTGACGAACTGCGGCCCTTATCGAGTGGGCAGAAGGGGTGTGTACCAAGTGGCGATGCTGTCTGTACGCGCACCGCGACAGAAAGGAATTAGGGTGTTCGTGAATGGCCGCGAGGCTGGTCTCCGGGACGCGTTGCCGAATAACGTGCCACGAAACAAAAAAAAAAAAACGGTGCGAAGAAAAAGGCACCGGCTATCCTCGTCAAAGTCACGCAGAGAGACCTAAAGTGAGCTTAATGGAAACGTTTACGTCGACGTGCGAACCTAGACGCTGCAGACCCTTTCAACTTCTGGAGATGATTCTATCAGAGAGATTTTATTTCGAGGGCAGGTAGAGTTCGCAGGAATCGGATTAAATTGGAAATCTTTCTCGTCTTGCTTCTCCGAGTTGTCCATCTAAATCTCTCCTCGGTTTGTGTGCAATTAATGGTGTACATATGGAAGGATTTCTATTGAATTAAGGGGTTGTCCCATGGGCTCAGTCTTGAAAGGTATCCTCAAGGAAATCTTCCCGAATTTGAAGAGAAACGACAGATTGGATTTCTCGAAACTTTAACCGTATTTATTCTTTTTGAAAGATTCGAGAGAAAACAGAAGGACTGTTCTCCAACATTTCCCTATCAATTATATAAAGAACTTCGTATTCATTTAATGCAAACTAATTCCGAAATTTGATTTGGCATT
Source organism: Holcopasites calliopsidis (assembly GCA_023838395.1). Classification (NCBI taxonomy): domain Eukaryota; kingdom Metazoa; phylum Arthropoda; class Insecta; order Hymenoptera; family Apidae; genus Holcopasites; species Holcopasites calliopsidis. The sequence continues at coordinate 774,481 of JALHAQ010000026.1, forward strand.
CGTGGAAGAAGCAAGCAGCCCCCTTCTCGCGTCGTCATTTCACGCTTGAGATTATACACGCTGACAGAAAAAGAAAAGTGTTCGCGACAGGATCCTCGCCGCTGCTCCTGATGCCTGCAGATTCTCAACTTTATGACGTGTAATAACACAATCGAGCCGCCCGATCATTCTTCGGGGTTCTTGCTTACAAAAATCCCCTTCTTTTTGCCTGGGCGAATCTGCCTTTCATTTTCTCTTATTTCTGCCCACTTGAACGATCTTTCGGACGCTCTTAAAAGGATGAACGGAAACCGTGTCCCCTGGGAACGGTCTGCAAGCTCGCGATCGACACTGTACGAGGAATTCGAAAGAGAGAAAAAAAGAGCGCGTGATGTACTACGAGGAAGATATAAATGTGGCCGTTTGCCGAATTTTATGACCGCGTCGATAGTTTTCAATCTTAGTATTCCAGCTTTCAGTGAGTAACTACGAAGTAACTTTGTGTCAGCCTCACTTGTGTCTCAAAGAAATACCGCACGCGATGCACGTTAAATGTCGTCAACTTCCTTGTAGAGGAGGTGAAACGTCACGAGGGTGTCATTAAATCTTGCTTTCGCACGAACAAGCAGCACGGTAATAATTTATGTAAAATTGAATATAGGACTTGAATAAGAAGATAATGAAATTCATTCTCTTTCTTTTAAATTAATATACAAATAATATCGCAAAGGAATAATATATCATTTACTTAACGAATATTAATTTCGACTCAATTAAGGACGCTTCCGCGTATTCTCGCGAGTCTGCGCATGTTTGTACATACGATTCACCTCTACAGCACGAGAACGTTCTTGTCGAACGATTTTAGCGAAGGAATTCGCGGAATTCGAAGAAGCGTGCCACGCGGATGCCTCGTGAACAGCTTTGGAAAGTGTCGTTGAAAATAATATCGCCGAAAATACCGCGAGCAGCTCGCTGGAAAAACCGATCATCCATTGAAACGGATCGCATCCGCCGTGGCCTCGGGGCAGGGCTTCTTTCGCGCTCTGTGGCAACCCGTGAATTCCGGTTGGAGACGGACGGTTGTCATTTAGCTAGAGCCGAGTCCCGAAGAGGAAACTTTATTCTTGATCGTACAATCGCCGGTCGAATACGGCTTCGGCAGCCGGATTTAATTAAAAGTTTTACGACAATAGGGCCCGCTGGAGAAGACCGGAAGGCAGCTCGCGAGAGCTCGCAAGAGTTGAAAACGGGGAAGGAGGATGATAAAGACTGTAGAAGCGGGTGAAGGAAGACCTCCGCGTTGACTAATCAATCGACATCGCGGTAATCAAGAGAAAAAGTGTGTCAGAGCGGCGCGGCGGTCCCCGTTCGCTAACGAGTCGAACGAGAGTTACGGAAACGGTGCACGGGCGAGAAGGGAGAAACGATAATGAAGAACGTAGCGCTGCGGAACGGAAGGGGACGATATCGGTCATTTCCTGGACCGAGGAGGCGCTGAAAAGTTTCCGTCCGCACCAGTGCGACCGCCAATCCCCTTCGCATTTTATTTCGATGCTCCTTTTACCATGAAAATGCACGTATCGTGTAATGAACGCGCTTTTGTCTTGGATAATTGAAGACACGTGTACGCGACAAGATGTTTTAGTAACTCTTTGAGGGAAAAGTGGTTCGACTTGCGGAATTTTTCATGGGATACAAAATCGGGGAACAAATTGTCAGAACTGGATCGTAGAAAATTTCATACAATCTCGGGATATTATGTTGCAAGTAGATGTTTTAATAGTTAGGACAGTTCGCCTCGATGTAGGGCTTGCTACATGTCATCTGGCGACAAAATCCTAGAAAGCTACACATTGTAGATCATCCTTAAGCCTGAGTGAAAGTTCAACGCTGCTTTCCTAGATGCATCTAGTTTCTATTCACGTGAGCGCTTTTCTTTGGGGACCGTGGGAAAATATGTAAATCTTCAGCCGTCTATTTCGAATAACTTCTTACTAATATGAAATTCTTAAATACTTCAAATATTTCCTTGAGTTCCAGTCGAATTATCTAAAAATTTGAATACGAATCCAAATTGTTAGATATTCACTTGATAGTTGAATATGAATTTTAAATATTTCAATTGAAATTCGAATTCAAAGTTCAATGCTCAGCTCCAAAGATCCTTTTATTTCTATCTGCTTCGTTCTTGAAGGGTTAAGACCGTCAGTAGAAGGGTCAGTATCTACCGCTGATTTATTATTCAGAACGGGACAACCGGGTCGTCAAACTGTACCTCGAAATTACAGTTGGTCAAGGGTCAAGGGCCCGTCCGCAGGTTTCAACGCGGTCGTTAGACAAGCAATAAAATAGGATAACTCTTCTGTCTCGCCTTCGGTTGATCGATGATTCCCTTGGACAAAGGGCCGTATTTCGTTATTGCTTGAGACGCATTGACAGCCCCGACGCTTGGTTTTATGTACGCCCCGGAGATCTTTTTCGTACACGCGACCCTCAAGCGCGGAATGCGCCAAGTGGAATAATCATCTCGCGGTCAGACCGCGTGGCTAGCCCTTTCTACGAGTTCTTTACGATTCCGCGAGCTTGACGCGTTGCATGGGGAACGAGCTGCCAGGGATTGCCGACGGGTATTATTCGCAGGGAACTACCTTTCGTCTATGCCTATGCAATTTTCTTTGGCACCAAAAGAACAACAGATATGTGCAGCGGTACACTTTTGTCTTATTAATAATAGTGGCGATAGTTGTGGGCTCTGTAGAATTAATGTACTATTGGTGGCTAATCGTCTATCAATAATTATTGTTAAATGACTGGTAAAATATAGAATATCCAAAAATACCACTAATATAAAAATAATTGTGCTGAATTCCATGTTGCCCCGGCGTTCAATAGACACAGACACATTACGGATGCTCCCTAATTTTAATTCATGAAAGGAAAACAACGGTCCCCTATTGCCCCGTTTCTAAAATAGTCGTCTGGAAACACACGATTTAGGAGAGGAAATCTATGCAGCTCCACAGATTTGCCTATTCCGTTCGAAACCACGTTCCAAAGAAATTCGAGAAGCAGCCAGGAAATTACCGCGAGTCCACGCGCACTTTTCTCCCCGCAATAAACAAGCGCGAGTTATCTGGCTTCTAAACGCGTCTAACTTATGCCACCAAAGGATGGGAACATGCGTTCCATGGACGCGGTTGAACCTTTGAAGCAGCCTCCGCCAACTTTTCCATCGGCCACGATCATTCGTTTCGTTGACAGCGTTGCTCTTTAGCCAGCTCTAAAGCTGTATCCGGATTCGCGATATCCCTGAGCTCGTAAACAGTTGCAAATCCGAAAAAAAATGGAAGTCAACTTGTTTTCGTAGAGGCTAATGATTGGAAATACTTCGTTTTTATTTTGAATCGAACTGCACCGCATCCTAGAAAATCATACTCAATTAATAATCCATCATTTATTCAAGAAAACATCTATTTCTGTTTACCAGTCTATGTTTCTTTTTCTACTTGAGGACAGTATCACGAGGACAGTATCATATGATAATATGATGCGTCGCACAGAAACGGCTCGTTTCGAGATTCTTCGTGCCCCCAATTTATCGTTGAGAATTTTAACGTTGTCTAGATTCCCGAGCTATTTTTCCCCCTTTCGTCACGAATGTTTCGAATGGCTCTGTATCTCTGGATAGCACTAGCGTCGAGGCGTCGATAGCCGTTTATTCGAATGCTAGATCCTTTAGTTAAATGGAAAATCCAGATACAAGGATAAAAGGGTCGCCGAACAGTTTAAATTCTACGAAGGTCAGTGTTCCTTCGAGGAACACTCGATCGTCATGCTTCTAATAGCAAGCTCGCTAGGACAAGAACCTGGATGGTCAATTAGCACCGTAGATTTTCCAATCAAGCGTTTCCGTCCACGCGTGTAACTGTCCAAGAGCGTACATCGTTCCTCCTTTATCCGTGAACTATGAAACCGACGTTCCGTGTGCCTCGGAAACGCTGGTAATGCCGCGTTAACAGTGGACAGGCACCTTGTACCTCTGTAGGTTCAACGAGGAGATGCTTATCGATCGGTGACTACCTGTACCGCGGTTCTCTCTTCGTGGAACAGTGATTTTTTAAAAATTGCTAATTATTTGCCATTCTATCGTATTCCAATTTTCTTTCATCTCATTTTACTTCAAAGTTATTTACTCAGTCACTGTTGAGCAGTATAATGTTTCTTTTTATATCCCAAAACTGAGCGTAGAATTAACTCATACTAGATCGTGAAATATTTAAGCATCTTTTAATAATAAAAATTCTCAATGACTCGCTTGGCATTCCGGCCACGCGTGTACCCTTATCTTCTGGAATCATTACGTAAATTACGCTTCGCCGGCGGACAAGGTTTTCGGTGGTGAACGAGCTACGTACCGAAGAGTCGAGCGACGGAAAAGCAATCAATATTCATGGAACACGGGTTGAACAAGCATCGTTTCGGTGTCGTCGCGCGTACGGAAAATGGTTGCACGCGATGTGGATATTAAAAAAAAATACCGACAAGGGAAAGGGAAGGTGTTTTCCTGTTTTTTCACCTTGATTTCTTCACTGTAGAATCGATTAAAAAATGCGCCGCAGGATACAATTGCGTATTTCGTGCTTGTGGAATAAAGAATTCGCGCGCCAAGGGAATAAGTATTCTAATGACAGCGCGAGCCATTGGCTCTCGTTTCGTGGGACGCAATTGCCTCGATACCGGTACCGAGCCCTATCAATGCTGATCGTGATTGAAATACGTATTACACTGTAAACCGTGGATAATTGTATTCTTTTAGACCAACGGGAAATTTGGATTATTTGCGTACTGTGTGAACAGCTGGCTCGTGCTTTTCTTAAATTATGGGAAACAGTATTTAATTGATACGTCGAGGGCTTTGACAATATATTATATTAGCAAGCAGTCCGTTTTTCCCAGTAACCAGATTTATGAACAGCTCTATCTCCAAGGAACGATAACCTGGATCTTCCAATAGAAAATACTCCCATTTCATCTAATCCCTTTGCTCAGGCTATAAATCAATACATACTCAACATTCCATGAATATGTACATAGCGTCGAATCTAATTGTAAGTTAATCCGACGAGTTTCATTTCCCAATCGCTAACCAACACCGGCGCTTTCCCTGATGAGTGCAATCGTTCTCGCAACGATCAGCGAATTACCGAAACTTCCGCCAAGCTCCGAGTGTTAATTCTCGAGCAGCTCAAATAGACATAACAGTCCCAATACGTAATCCCTGTGGTCATGGGAGAAAGCGTAGAGCACAGAAATGTCGCAAGCCCTTTACCTCTCCTCTTCTTCGCATCACGGCCAATTTTCCTCGAAGACAAATTCGTCTCCAGTGACTTCTCTCTCTCTCTCTCTGGAGACTCCCGTTTCCCAGCGACGATTAAACAACATGCTTTTGGCTCGCGTAATTCAGCCACGATATAGGACCCTCGTCAACGCTGCACTCGAATCGGAGAATCAAATCAAACAGCGGCTCGAGCCACGATGTTCAGGGTGTTGAAATCGTTCCTGGGGAACTGATTCGAAGAGGAGACCCTCGAGCCCTTCCTCAGAAGCGCGTGTAAGGACGCGGTCGAGATGTTGTTACAACAAATATTATCTTTGGGACGTTCCAGCTTCGGTACACGAGCGGATAGCCGCGCTTTCTTTTGGATAGCGCGAACGGGGACACGGTGGATTTTTATTTTTATCCTAAGTTATAATGACGTCGGGTAGACGGGTAAAAATGAATGGCGGATAACAAGATCTATTCATGGGGAATTTGCAGTGAAACACGCAGATCGGACTGGTAAGCAAGCTGATTTCAATGTTGAAACGAAGGAGTTTCACTGGCAAGAAAATCAGACACGTTCGGAATGAAACATTTGCTTGGGATACAAGCGGGGAACGAATTGGAGAAGAACGTAGGAAAATCTCAAGTGCAATGTTTCGAAGCTGAGAAATATATAAATTGTTCATTCACAGAGCAATCATCCGATTGATAAAAATCAATCAAAATAACAGTAATACAATTTTTATGTGAGAGGATAATCTACCAGCGTGCAATTAGGGGTTGAATATTTATTTAAACTAAAGTGCGGTGAACCGTGTCTTAAGCAACCCCTCCGTGGCCTAAAAATGCGCGATTCGATTCCCCGAACGCGGCTCGCGGATTGCTTCACCTTCTGCCCTCGGAAGTTACTCTTTATTTTCTTTCCAAGGATAAATTTAACGCCGAACGTTGAACCACTAAATCAGTCCTCGTCCAGCGAAAAAAAAGGGGGCGCAACGTTTTTCTAACGAGAAGAAAGAGACGCGGAAACTGTGCTATGTGCGAACGCAAGCAGCATCGATCATGTTGATCAATTACCCGCGGTCCCCGTGGCTAATCCTTATCTATGGATCGAGCCACACCGGTCCTCGTGCTTACGGCTTTGAAATAGAAAATGTGACAACCGGAAAGTAAGGAAGCACGCGAGATAAGTTGAATCGGCTGCAACCAGCCGTATCTAAAGGTTAACTCGCGATAACCAGACTTTCTTTCGTTTCTGTATTCAACGTTTGTTATTGAAATGAAAAAATAACGAAAATTGAAATAAAGTGCATGCTTAACGAAATCGTTGATCATTCTCTAGAATTCCTGAATTATTTGCATCAATTGTTTGTCGAAGAGTATAACGTGTATTATACGAAACGTTTTGTTCCGTTCTCTATTTACTATCGTCCGTTTATAATTATTCAACAGGGAAAACGGAGAGAATCTTCTGAAACGAGTCTCGCGTCACGTAGCATTTTCTGTCGATCCTACGCGGTATTGCGTATAAAATATTGGAAATAGAAGCCTCGCTGCTTTAAGAACGAAACGAACGGGTTGCAAGAATTCTTAGAATGTTCCAATCATTTCGCAAGAGATGCCACGGTGCAAATAAGTTTTCACAAAAACCCTTTGGAAAGTGGTCGAATGCATAATACCGTGTTTTCCGAGAATGTTATTAGTGGTTTTTGCGACGCTCGCTTTTGTATTTCGTTCCAGTGGAACGTTCTCTCTTTAAACAGTGTAAATAATATTGAATAACATTGGAATACTATGAATCGATATGATGAATCTCGCACGGAACTGATTTATAAACTGATTCATTAACGTGCTCTGACTAATTTGAAAAATGTCCAGCTTTTCAACGATTCGTTCGTTTTCTTCGTTTCGATAAATACTGAGAGGCGCGCACGGATTTTTCCAGTTGTTAGTTCTGCGTGAGCGTCTTTTTCGAACGATTCCGGAGCAATTAACTCCGGGGCAAGCGACGGTTTTGCAGCTGTTCGCCATGTGTCCCTTACTTGCCAATCGTGCCAAACGTTTCAGCGCCACCGACAGGCGTGCCTGGTTTATTTTTTCCGAAATGGAAAATCGGAAATCGGCCCGCCTGAAGTGTATTTCCATCGATCCTGTCGTGCGGTGTTCAGTATAGTTAGAAGCAGAACAATTCGAGGATCATCGACGTTTGGAGATGAGTCCCCCATTTGTTTAAATAGCTTCCCTCACGTCATTATTCCAGGTAAGAGGAAAGCGAAAACGATCTTTGGATCGATAACGAAATTCGGAGGCGATAATTATCGCGCTCCGCTTAAGTGTTGCAAAGTGGTTTAGTGGTGGCTACCGACGTATGGGGGCGAGATTTAAGGGTGTACACAATGAAGAATGGAACTTCAGAGCTCTGAACGGCGCACAAAAGAGAGAAGTAATTACATTTGCATTTACTGTACTGTTAGCGAATAAACAGAAGCAACCCTTTGAAAATGTCCAGAACAAAATCATTCAAATAGAACAATGCCCATAATCAGCATCTTCACGCTTTCATTAATAACCCCTTTAACTTCACGTTTTGTAATTCGCAAGGGTAATTTCACATAAATACACAGCTAACGCACGAAAGGGAATTTCTCTGAATGAAAGGCACAAATAAAATTAAATTCCATATGATACTGAACATGATAAGATATTAATTAGGGAAAACAATAGTAGTTAGAAAATACTAGAGGCATCAAAATATGTACAACAAACCTATGACAAATGTTTGACTGTTAACAAAAAAAGGACAGTAGCACCTCTTTCGACAAAACAAATCTCAGGAAACGGGCTGAAATAGTACATACGTGGAAGGAAGAAGAAGAAACAAGAAGAGGGAGACGAGGGAAAACAAGCAGTCGTCGGAGCGACGAAAAAAATATCTCTCTCCCCTTGGTGAAATCCGTCTTTACGGCATCCTGACGTAGAGACGTCGACGGTCGGAAATCGCGTGTCTGATTCGCGTGTCTGCTGTGCATAAGTAAAAGAGTACAGGTGCGCATACATATCAGTTAAGTACGGTGATCATCTTCAGTCGACGAGCGTTCGTCGAGCCGCTTCTTAATGGAATTTCATTTCTAACCGTTTCTGCTTCGCGGTTCTATGTCAGTTCGATCTTCAAACAATCCGCTGGATAGATCCATGCTTATTAAAGACGTATCGCTCAATAATTAATTCATCATTATCGTCGACTTATTACATTTTCCTCCGGTACCAACATTATTGCAATTTATTTAATCATCCACAATATTTCTATGCACTGGGCACTGGTGCTCGTTAAAATCGTGCAATATAGATTTCTACATAAATGTAATATGTAGTATCGATTCGTTGGATCGTTGTTGATATTAAATATTCCGTGAACATTTATCTAAAAAGTTATTATCATACGCGTCCCTGTTCGAATCTCGCCTGGAAGAGTCGCGACGTACTCTCGTAGTACTCGCGGCTGCATCCATAACGTCGTCGCGCCGCCTTTTGTAATTATGCGAGTATTTATCGATTTGCATTTAGATTTGTCTCGTCACGATGCGTCGTCGGCCCATTGTGAGCGTCGCGTCGCTCGTCTGCGTGCATAATCGTGGTCGAAGCACTCCAATCGAGTCGCGTGTACACCAGCTTTCAGTGGAATATTTTTAATCCTTCTGGGGTGGAAGGTGAACGAAACGCCGGGATACCAGACGGATCAAGGTTCTCGCGAGAAATCCGTCAGAAGGAATCTGCCCTCTAGACTAACACGAGGCCTCTTGTTTTTTTTTTCTTTTTTATTCACTCAACAGTCCTTCCGTTCTTCGTCGATATCTTTAGCCATTAGTATTGTTTGTTTTTTTTTTGGCGTGGGAGATCGTGTGCGCGAGAATCGTGCCGGCGCACGCAAGAATCTTCAATGTTAATAACATTACCGATAACGCAAAATGATTAATAGGATCGCCACCTGTTCCACCCAGTTCAAATAATCCCAGAACAGCTCGAGGAAATGGAACCACCAGTTATCGAAACTTTCAACGGCTTTCCAGTTGCGCCTAACTTATAGCCGTTCGATAATTCCGTACTTGAAACACTTAATTATCCAGGGAGCAATTAAAAGTTGGCGAAAAAGAGACCGGCCGTTTTAATGAAACGTACCTGCACTCGAGGAACTGTAAAAGCCACGGGAGGGTCGAGGGGGTTGAGGCTCGAGCTTTCGATTCGGCTTGCCGATCGATTTCACCCGACGCTGTGGACGAACTTTCGAAAGGGGAGTCGTGCTCGCGACTCGCTTAAAAGTTTCCACGAAAAAACAAGCGCTTGTTGTAATGATAGGCCGCGCGGGGGAAATTACGATCTGGATCCCCGAACTTCTACCCTTTCGCGTAGATTATCCGTGTCGATTCGCGCCACCGGAACACGATGCGTTGCAATTGTTTGCCAGATTTCAAATGGGGGAATGAAACCTGCAGAATTGTCGAGGAACGAATGTAATTGCGTGTATTTTTGAAAATACAGGAGGAAGATTTATCGAGAAAGGAGAATGACACCTTTCTCTATGATATTGGAAAAATACGTGACTGTATACTTCAAATGCAGGGAATTATTCACGGGGCAGTGACAGAGTTCCACTATTATTTCAGGGTGATTGTTTCCAAACCGAATCTGTAATATGCCCAGCAAGATTTTAAATAATTACAGAGAATGAGAATATTTAACACCTTTTTCTTTTAGTAAAATCGTGACGGTGATATGTTTGATGAAACTATTGTTACGTGACCAAGCATAAATTCTTAATAAAGTTTCAACGTTCCTCTGAGATCGCGATTAAAGTTCGATCCGAAAATTCTAAGATCCCAAGATGAATAATTTCACAGTAGAATCGCCCAAGAAACTGCTCAACAGTGTACAACCGAAGCTCGCCCGTTTCTTCGTCGCCACTTCCAAAAAGGCGTCCACCCCCGAAAAACGGTGCATCGAAGCATCCCGGAAGAGTCCTGCCCAGGTTTCGCGAAGGATCCCCAAGCGTGTCTCGTCCTGGAGTCAGCTGCCAGCGTGCCGCCACGTGCGTACACACGTGGAGTTAGAAATACCGGCAAACAGCAGAAGACGCCACAGGCCGATGAATAGCGGAGGGAGCGAGACGAGCGCGGCGCGGCGTGGCGCGGGTCGGAGAGGCTGTCGAAGCCCTATGGCTCGACGCTCCGAAAGAGAGCTCGCAGAGAGCTCAGTGGTACGATGGTCAGCAAGCGGACAAGTCGCGCGCGTGGTGCAACGCAGCTCGATCGTTTCGCTCTCGGTCCATCCCAATCGGTCGCCCGGCTGCCAGACGAAGCGAAAGAAGACCGGGGAGGAAAACGCGTGTCTCGCTTAATCGTGTCTAATTAAGACGATTCACCGTCTGCGTGGCCGCGTGCATCCCACTGTCATTGACCGTCTGCGGTTGCTCGTAAATCATCCTGCTACCCTCCGCGCCAGAATGCCGCGTAATTGTGTCACGGTTGATGTACGAATTTATTTTCGGCGTCGCGGAATTGATTAAACGCGAAGAACAGTGGCCGCTTCGTAAGGGAAGCACACGGGACTACTCTCTTTGCGTTCGAACCTGTACACTTTGGTTTCGTTGGTTTTTCCGGCTCGATTATTATTTGAAAAGTAATTTTTCGTGTGCGCGCCGTCGGAAAGTGGAAACATTTGTGAAATTCAACTGGGCGGAGAGGCTGGAAAGGATGGGTGATAACGAAACGCGGAGAATTTAAAAAGAAAACGGTGCTGTAGAACTGGGAAGATTCGTGAAGCAAGAAGCACGTGGTGTGTTCGCACACTCTGGCGCAACGCGGAGGAGAACACGTGGCCCCTGACAGCGAGGGACTTCCAATCGTAAGTTGGCAAATGGGGTTTTAATTGGAACAAATCCTGCCTCCGAGTCGAATAATTACATATATGATAGATGCTGAAGACGTATGTGGATTTTTTTCTCGTGAAAGTATGTCAGATAGTTGACGAGGGTTCCACATGTATGTGCGCGGAATCATATTTCTATACGATTCCTCTAGGATGAATAACGGGCTGATCAACGAACACGTTAGATCGGCTTGTAGGAATAAACTTTCACGGATTTGGAAACCTCGTTTTCCGTTCTACAGGACACGAACTCCTCCGGTTGTCGAACAAGCTACTGTATCTACACATACCCTATCCGGCCGCTACGATGTCTCGAGGCGAGCAACGCGTTTTCGATACGCGCAATCTTATTTAAAGGTGGCATAAATAATTGTGTGGCCGAGTGGCATTTACATACAACGTTATGGGGAGTCGGAGAAACAGATGACGATAAGTAGCCTGCACAGCGTAATCGAGCGTAATAAGTCTACGGCGACACGAATCCTTTTCACGACACTGTCGATACCGAGCAAGCCTTTCGATACAGGGCTAATAAATCGAGGGTGTGTAATTATCGATAAATAAAATTTGCCGGGTAAAACTACCCTAAAAACGAAACGCTGTGCAAACGTTTACGTGTCACAGTTCCGATCGAGGCTTCGCTGGTAATTCACGATCGATTCGATGAAACCTGTGGCTGAAAGATCCAAGCGAACAGCCTTTTAAAATTGTACGATCCGCATATGAGAGAAGGTACGGCCCGTGTGAACGGCCTGCCCGAGCCCCTGGGTTCTTTAGCTCTCCACTCGCTCGTGTAATTTCTGGGCCGAACGTAATTTAACGCGCTCCCACTTATGTCACGTGATAACATCGTTTCCGCGACCGTATATACATAGCACGGATGGCTTTTAATTGTCGTGTGGTATTGTTACGCGGCGGAAATTAGGGTAAACCATGCATGCTCGCCGAAATCGCTTCCGATCGTCGATTAAAAGTAATTGCTCTTCGTTGAACGTGCAAACGGGGCGATGTTTTATGGAAAATTGAGTGGATCAACCAGATATTGTTGATCCTCTGTACAAACGTAAGAAGGGAAGGTGTACTATGCATAGTGAAAGGAAACAGAAAAATGTTTAACTTGAAGTAGCTAATATTCACTAATAATTTCAATATTTCCTAAGTCAATATGATATTAATAAGAATAACAATTTTCTGGGTATACTAACATGAATCAGCGATTACGAGAAGCCTTTGAATTGGGAGAAACGTTGCAAAATTGGGGTTGTTTTCCCCAGGAATGCGATATGACAGGGTACCATGAGTCAGGTTTCCCAGGGAACCTTTGAATTTGCTTTTCGTACAAATCCCATGAAAACGTTCTCTGTGATTCATTGATCTCTCAATTCTTTCGATTAGCCTTCCCCCTCGAATTCCTCACTCTCTGCGGAAATATTCAGTGTACAACGCGCTGATTGCGCACTTCCCCTTTCCTCTCGCGAATGTTTTGCTTAAAAATAAGTGGGAACGAAGTTTTCTTCGAAGCCGCGAGTCTGTTAAATCTTCGCGGAAACGCGTTGTTGACGAGCATAAGTCGCGGCGCAGTAGCAAGTTTTCATACAATCCACTGAAAGGGGAGCTCGAGTTCTGGACCATCGAAAGACGGCGCTAAATGTGACATGAAAGTTTACATTTTTTTATATATATATTCCGGGAAGTTTAAGGAAACATATGCTCGCAGGGAGAGGGAGTGCACGCGTCGCTTGCGCGTCGAAGCTTTCGTGGAGACACGTGTGAAGCTCGGACCAGCTTGAAACACTTTGAAACTCTAAAGTCAATGAAATAACACCAAATTTCTTGATCCTCGAGCGGATTAATTCAGAAACGATCTTCGACACTCGCTTTGAAATTGTCGAAACGTTCGTCTATGAGTTAATTTCTTTAAGCAAACTTCTCTATGACAAAGCAAAAATAAATGCGTTATCTCCTGCATTATCTGAGAACTGAAAGTAAATGCCATAAATCCTGGGGCATCTGACCTTTCTTGTACAAAATCAATCCCGTAAATCATCCGCGGTTTAACTCGAGCATTGTGCTATAACTCTCGAAATCCGGAAAACAGATTCCGATTCCTGTGAAGCCTAAATGTGAAAATCTCCCCCTTCGCGTTTCCACAATTTCTCCGCGACAACTTCATAAATCCCTCGTTATCTGACGGGGTCGTGATAGAGAATACATTAATTAGATTAATTCTGTACGCTGGCGACAACGAAACGCCCATTAACAGCTTCATTCAGCTACGGATCAGCTTCGGTCTCCTCTCCGCGACACGGGACATATAACGCGTTTACCAATGTACTTTGCACAGCTTTCATAAATCGTAGGGCGTCCGTTCTTAAGCAAGAACGATCCTGCGCCAGGCACTTCGGCCGCATAAATCAATCGGATCAATCGCACGCGTTTTCATTCAGCAGCGAAACCGATTTGCTCGACTTCCTTTCGGTGAATGAGTATACGGAGTGAATGAAATGCGGTAATGCAACGTGATCGAGGCACGCTGGAGAGAATGATTTTCTGCGAATTTAGACCGAGGAAGAATTCGTGTAGAGCGGATAAATGGACGAAGAATGAGCGAACGATCGTTTTCCTTCTACCAGAGATCTGTCGCGGAGAACGTTGGAATTGAACGAATCGCGTGCCCGAGATGCAAACGGGTGAACATTGCGCGGAGACAACGAGATCAGGAAGAGGAGAGAGTATTTTACCGCGCGCGTGCGTGCACCGAAGAGTGACGCGTGCACGGAGAGTCGCGAGGAGTATCTTCATCTATTTCAGTGGATTGCCTTGTCGGAAGTATCACTCGACAGCCGCTTCCTATTGTGATAAAGCCGGGAGACCACGGATTCGTATCGCTTGATCGTCGCGCTGTCCGCGGGACGACTGCCTCGCTGCTGACGTTGACGAGAAGCGTGGACAAATTACGGTAGAAATTGTTCAAAGAAGAGATAGAGAAGAAACAATAAGATGTACAAGCAGTAAAAGACTGGCTAAAGTAGTCGGGAGAAATTCTGAGTTTGATGATAAATGCAAAAATAGAGATTTTCGGAAAATTAACAAATTAGGCCGAATGTAGGATGTGAGAAAGACACAACTATCTGTATCAAGATTTGGTTGAAAGAAAAACTAAGCAAAGAACAACTGCCCATTGCGTAAAATGAAATAGTGTTTGTCAATCGGTGACGGCCGCCGCTTAAATTTGCATAACAATGAAACAATCGATGCGCGAAGTGGAGGTGAATTCATTGGAAGGCCAAAATTGTTGAAGCACGGGACCGAATGGTATACCTGGAGGTATGTAAACAGATAATCCCCCGAAGAATGCGTAGCCCCATTGTTGCCCAATATTATTTCGTTGCTCGTTCCCTTTAGAGATTTCGTTGTGTAACAAGTACGGAAGAGGATGTTTGCAAACTGGCCGCGAGAGAAGAATCAGCTCTGGGCATAATTTACCTCTTGTCCGAAATGCGCCACGTGCCATGGCTTTTCTAGGAAGCATTCGCGTTTTCTCTCCTTTTCTTTGCCACCTTTGCTACTGGAACAAAGCAATGAAATTCTTGTGTATGTTCATTGCGTCAATGACGCTCACGCCACCCTCGTGCGGAGAACCCTTTTATTCGACATCGCCGTGGGGGGAGGGAGGGGGGGTGAAATTTTAGACTGGTTCAACCCTTTCGGGGACCATATTCCTTTGCTACTTCATTCTGTAACATTTGATCGCGTACGATACGAATCGAGAAATGGTGTAATTTAATTACTCTTTACGAATGCTTGATATATTCTTTTCTTTGGAAAAGCCTTCGCTTAAGAAAAAATCGTCTAATAAGTTCTAAGAAAAGGGGACCAACAATGAGTGGAAAACTTGACCATACGACAAGCCTTCAAACAATTACGATACCTTATCGTTCATTTAAGAATTAAATTTAAACGCAAGTCCTTCCCCTCAAATTAAACAATTCCGCAACCTCCGTGCGGGGATCGACGCTTCCTCGTCTGAATTTCATACGCGGCGACAGGTCGTTTCGAAAACGCGTTCACGAGAGAAAGGAATCGAGGCTGTTGAACGTCCAATTGAAGCAGCGCGACGCGTTTGCCGATCGAAACAGAGGAAATGATCATTTCGTAAGGCTTTTATCTAACCAGGAGACACGGCCGTGCCGCGACAGCTGTCAAAGCTGTCACAAGCCCGTGTAGCATTCGGAGTTGCAAGAGGCGCGGCGAAAGCGGTCCAATAAAATCGGATCAATCAAACACTTCGTTCAATTTATCCGACAAATTGCAATAGTCACCACGCGCCTCGCCCTGCTCGCAGATTTTCCTATCTAATCGGCCTTTTAATTCTCGACACACACCCCTTGCGCGGTGGGATTACGGGCGGAACCCCGAAACGTGCCGCGCGCGGGTCAATTGAAATCGAAGGGGAAACGAAGGGATCGCTTTCTTCTTGATCTTTGTTCCCTGCCGAAGCTCGAAGAAGGTGTGACAGCAGCTGTCGTCGAGTAACTTCCAGGAAGAATTTCCCGCTTGTATCTCCGCGACAGCAATTTGCCAATTTTATACGCACTTGGCGAATAACGATCGAAAGTGGAACACGTGACCGCGACGCGCGGCATTGTTCGACGGCTGACAATGGAATCGGATGTTTTGTCGGGGATAATGGAGCGCGTGGCCCACACGCTAATGAAAGGGTTGCACCTTTGAATACATCGAACGCGTGCATGTACGGGATCTATCTAGGGTTCAGCGGCACTCAGACTGGGCTAGGACGCGCGTCGCAGCCTCCGCTTTTGACGAAAATAGAACTATGAATTATAGCGAGTACACATGTAGTTTCCATCCTCGGGGCGCAGGTTGATTTGACGCATTGTACAATTACGGTTTCAATCAGGCTGCATTGTTCGACCGAGGCGAATGAAGATTAATATTCAATATGCTCGGGGAATTCGCCCCATGGAAATACTAAATAAGACGATACTTTCAAATCTCTGTTACTTTTCTTCCCCAAAAAGCAAAATCATACAGTTTTGCTTGTTATTAAAACATTATTGGACAATGAATCGTCGAAATAATAAAAATTATCATGAAACTTCTTCGAATCTGTCGTTTTTCTAATCACTTAGATATAATCGAGAAGATTTCTGTAATTTTTCAAGTCGAATCATTCCGTAGGAGAGCTTTCTAATTGTCGTCCAAGCGATAAGGGTCGGTGCGTGCAGCAGGGGTCGACGATTACTTCGACAGACGATATGAGCACCCTTCGTTTCGTGCGCAGTAGTTAGCTAGTAAAACTGAGTCGAGCGGAGGCCAATGCCAAAGTTCGAAGGGTGTACTTTAAAACTCGGTTAGAACAATGGGGGTTGCGCCTACGGGTAAAAGTGCCACTGCCATTTGCAGGTTTCGATTGTGCGAGCACAGTCGCGTGCATGTGTACAAGCTTGACGTGCAGAATGCCGAACGGAGGAAACCGAAAGTGCGATTACTGTTCGAACGGGGCCGTGGCGAACGATATTTTCCTAGTTATCAATCGATGATGACTGAGCGACAGCCAAAATCGGCGGCGAGTCGCTTATCTTTTTATTTCAGAATGCTGGAATGGGATATGAGCTAGTGTATTCAAGACGTTCCACCTCTTTTTTTTTTCGTTTTTCATGGATCGAATTAAATTTTGAGATTCTTAGTCGTAGGGCGAGGGTGGAGGAGTGTTTTTCGGAAAGATCGATCGATGCTTATTGACGAGACGAACGGCTGCAGCCGATCCTCCGTTCATAAGAGCCGTTTATTTATTCAAGTCGACGACCACTCGACGTTCCACATTTCGAGTATCCCGTCTGCGGTGCTAGTGAATGACTTCCGTTGCTGCGTGAACGGCATTTCACTTTAATCTCCGTGACATCCGACATCGACACATCGATTTTCGTGCCTCAACGCGCTGCGCTATGTACAACGTCGTGCCACTTTAAAATTACACTTATGATCTATGCACATACGTAGAATGAAAAAAAATGGATTCCTCAAAACTTCTCAACGACAGTAATTCTTCCGTATCCCCGAATTTCTAAATCCACAATTTTTCTGTTCTTAGATCCGCCACGAATTAAACAGAATTATCCAATTTCTCGCGATAAGAAAAGAAAATAGAATCCTAAAACAGTTTCAGCTACGCAATACCACAAAGGTAATTAAACAAATAAATAAGCATCAAATACTAAAAATGAAACAAATGGCAAAATAAGAACAACGTGCTCCAATAATTTATTCAAACAAAGGCTCATTGCATTCTGAGCAGACTAAAATCGTATTCATTTTACTAATAACTAGACTGCGGACTGTTATGCATTTAGAACAATTACTCACTTTCATATTTGTAAACCCCGCGAACATTGTCCTTCGGTCAAATGAAAATTTTGCCGAGTCGTGCAGAAGTGCGGGAAGTAGAAGGGTGTAAGAAAAAGAGGAAAAAACAGATCCGCTTGCGTAGTTAGCACACTCATTGTCAGCTCTAATTTCCTGGGTAAACATCTAACAAGAGTCGCGAAGCGAAAGAAACGGTATGCACACGTTGTAGCACAGTCCTTCAATGTTTTAGGATGAGCTCGCGAAAAACCGCGAACAAATCGATCGGCTGCAACGGGAAAGGCGCTGTTTGCCGCCGAGATTTCCGTGTTCGTTTCAGAAGACGCGAGTTTGGCTGCGAGGAAGCAGCAAACATTTGCTCGCGACGAGGAGAACGGTCTATGCGATCCGAGTTCGATCCGATTCTATTTTGGAGTTCCTCGACTTTCCTGCAATTATTTAAAATCGGATCCTCTTTCGGAATTTCGTATCTCAGTCGGAAAACATTTCGAATTCAGCTACGGCTGCATTTGAGAAAGAAAACGAGAAAGATCAGCAAATCTTGTAATGCCACGAAATGAATCATAAGGTTCCCCGGTTTCTACCCCGAGACGCGTATCGTATTAACGTTAAAACAGATTGAACCGCGCGTCTAGATAAGTCGCGATTCAATTTGAAGCGGCCGCTCGACAGTTTTCTATCTCTGAAGGGTTGCAGGGATCCTGCTGGGATTTATATTTAAACGACTCTGCTTATAGACGTCCATGGTTTAATAAAAATATTCTGTACGATTTTAAAATTACTGATTGTTATATAATGAGATAAGCTTAAATTTAAATAACTCTGAGACGCTTCGGTTCTTGAACCGAAGCTTCTTGGATTTATTGATCTTTTCGAATTGTTCATTACGCAGTGACTGCAATTAATTTTGGTGCGTTTGTACATAGACTCTAACAGTTCCCAATAATCCCTCATTCTCGAGGAAAGAAGTTGAAGCGGTCGCCAGGCAATTCAATCGCGAGACACCCGATCAATCCCGCGACCGATCGGCGTAATTCGAACTAGAGAAACGACGCCGGGTGGTCGGTTCGTTTTGACAGTAGACGTCACGAGAGACGTCGAAATGGAACACCGATCCAGACGACGGGTGCTGGAGAGGTCGACGGGCTGGAGAGCGTGCCGAATCCGTATACTATACGTGCACCGCCCGACGCCTCGTGTCGTCGTATAACCCTAGAAATGCAGCCGGGGGAAAGGGGAACGAAGGGCGCCGCGACGACGCAACCTCGTCCCCGCTGACAGAGAAATTACATCGTGCTACGTCGTGTTACGTGCACTGTAAACGATACCCCCGCGATGACGCGCTGCTAGAATGCGAAACGAGTGGGTGGAACAGTGCCGCGGCCGTCTCTAACGGTGATCGTGAAACGAAGAACGCGTCCGAAGATCGGGTGCGATTTGTCAATAAATAGGAAGGGGATGATATTTTGCAGAAATAATTCCGACGATACGTATCGATTGATCTCATTCAGATAAATTGGGGATGCGAAGATAAAGGGTGAAATGAGAGGGCTGAAACGGCAGGTTTTTACCGCAGACTCTAACACTATTAATATTGCTAATATTACCATTACTTAATTCAGGACAATCTTAAGCATCGTCGAAAGTGTTTAAAAAAAAAACTACTGGCAAAACGAGGATTAATTGTAAATTTAATTTTGTATTAAATAACGCGGTCTTTGCCACAATCGAGATCACCCTGAATTTTAGCCAAGAATATTTTTCGTGCAATATTATATTTAATATTTCGAAGGTGACATGGTTTAGTGATCACCGCTGAGGACAATCTTACACATCATGAAAGGTGTTAAAGGACTACGTTAAAGGACAAAGGCAAAATGAGGTCTGATTGTAAATTGAATTTTATATTAAATAAAGCAGTCTGTCACGATGGAGATCGTCCAGAATCTTTGTCAAGAACATTTTCTACGTTAATGTTATATTTAACATTTGGAGGGTGCCCCAGTGAACTGTTTAGTGTTCGCTGCTGGGGGGTTGAACTAGAAATACTGGGTTCATAGTGAAGGGTGCGCTAACACCCTTTTCATAGTGAACTATGAAAACATACTCGCAAACTGCTTTGGATTTCCTATTCGAAGCAAAGAATGGTGCAGATGCGAAGGATGTCAGGAAATGATGCAAGGCCCTCGGCTAAGGAAGTTCAGGGGCAAAGTTCACGCGGATCTTATTGTTCGAGCACGTACTGGAGGATAGATAAAGATTGTTCCTCGGGAGAACGTTTTACTAGTTCGTCACGTATGTAGGAGGGAAACATTGCAGATTGCAGTCGGGTCAGAACTGATAATCAACTGGAGTTTGAACAATTCTCTTTTTTAAAATTCTCCGAAAGTCAGCAATGATCCGAGCGAGGCCGGTCGAAGCGAACGAAGATATAAAAATAAGACATAAATCGTTTCATCTGATAAAATGAGTAAATAAGAAGAAAATATGAAAACTGGATACCCTTGAGTTTCTCAAGATCCTCAACACGCGGGACAACGTCGGAACCCAAAAAGCAAACGATAACGAGTGGCCAATAAAAGCAATCTTCCCGATAATTAATTAACCGATCGGTGCACGCGATCCATTCGCTCCCAATGCAACGTCGGGCGCATCGACGACACAGAACACGTCGATCTCTCTTGTCCGAGCTGAGGCGACTATTACTTATCAACGAGAAGAGACGCGCCGGGTCCCCAAAGCGACGTCCACGAGTCGCACGAGTAGGCCGGGACGTTTATTCATGGACCACGAGCCACGTGGACGGATAATTCTTCGCTGCTACGGTCAGCACAGCCTCGACGTGTGACTTCTCCGCTCGTGTCTTGCCTTGAAACCAGTCCGGTCTGCACGCCAAGGGGGATTGAGTTAAATATTGCACCAAGAGGCTGTCGGTGCCTCCGGAAAAGGTGCGCGTTGACGCGTGCTGCGGAAACGATCCGTATACACTGGACCGTGTGTGTGGAATCGATTCAGATTTTTAGGAGGGAATTGTATAAAGCAAAAAAAAAAAATATTCGATTGAGTTCCTGTGGAATCAAGGATTCCGATAGCGAAGAATCTGCTACTTTCTTACGAGTCTTTTTATTTTCTCGTTCAAGATTCCTCCAATCTTTCAAGCGTGAGAAGCTAATAGTGTCCAACTGTAGAAATGCGACCTGTGTTAATCGACGGAATCAAAGGATTTAAAGCCAGGATCAAGGCGACCCCTTAGACCGATTTCCCGAAACTCGTAATAATAGCGAGGTTTCACGGTTTGTCTAGAGGTAGAAGACTAGTAGAAGTGTAACACGGCACGTGGCACTGCGACGCAAGCTATTCCTGGCTTGAATTTCTGCATCGCAGCTTCTTTTTGCTTGGGGAACAAAAGGCTGCCACGGTGACCACGCGACTCTTGGTCCAAGCAGAGTTACACGACTCCAAACACGATTGATGTTATTAAACCTCAAGCAAGCAATGGACAACGAACATTTATTATATCCTTTTTGTCACCGATACTGTCAGAGCCAATACGTTCCTTCTAAAATTGCAATAAATAGGTTCCGGTGCCTTAATGTTCCTTGGCAAAGGCTACCAAAACATAGCGAAATGGTCGCGGTGAAAGGTGTAGGATCACAGAATATGATTTATGAACTAGTTCCCGTTTGAACACCGAAAGACTGCGCGTAACAACACGCATCTTGAAGTGCAATCGTATGCGCGCATCGCACGCGTGTCGATAAATTGTTTAATAAACACAAACTCTGAATTAATCATTTTGGCTTTGTACCTTCAATGTAAAATTTGCCTGAATGATAATACTAGTGCATGGAATAATTATTCATAGTGCTCCCTTCAGCAGATTTCGACCTCGACATTCGTACGATGCAAAATCGAATGCCACGCTACATATGTATTTAACAATTTAATATTATTTATTACAGACTATTTATATATCGCTGGTAGCATTCAAAGCGAAACGCTGCGATTAATCGTATGCGGCGCGATCGAAATTACGCGATCCTATCTCGAAAGCTAAGAAGAGTACGAAACGGGAGAGTTTGGTATTCCGGCGCACGTCGCAGATACGAAAGGTGCGTCGAGAATAATCCAAGCGTCCAACACAGAAACGGGCTACGAGTGTTAAACCGTGGAGTCATGGAAGATGACCAACGTTTACGCGGCAGATTCTTCTCGGATCGATTACCTTAACAAATGTAGAACAGCTTGATAGACGACAGCTCGCGAACAAGGCGAGCGAAACTGCCTGGCTCGTAAACGGAGCGGAAAGTATTAAAAAAAAGAAACGTGACAAGAAGCGTGATAAGCGCGAGACCGTTTTAATTATACCGTGTTGCCAAAGAAAAAGTTCCTTCAATGATACACATTGGATAGAAAACTACTATTGAGTTCGGTTAAATTCCAAAGCGAAGATCGCGAAAAATTGAACGATCTAATATGAATATTATAACATTAATAATATTTCAATCACCCCATCTGGTTTTTCTCCGTAAAATTTTCGACAAAGGCTTCTTTAACGATGGAGGGAGGAAAGATATAAAGGAGAACGATGAAGGCTTATGAGAGGGTATGCAGAGGTTGAAAGAGCCTAAGGAGAGAGGTAACCCTGGATCGTGACTTAAATCGGGTTCTGGTCATTACCCGTCGAGTTTCAGCCCAAATGCATCACCGGCCGGGGACTACCGGGTAAATGTACCCCCTCGGTGTACCGAATCATCCTCCGAGCATCGATTCATAATTCCACGAGAATTTATTACCGTGGCATAGACGGGGATATATCATCCTTTTAGTTAAAACTTTGCGCTGGTTCTTCTTTCTCTGCTCCGATAGAGAGTCGGAGCAAAATCTTTGCTGGAAGGTGGTGCGCAAGCTAATTGTTCACTGAACGTGTATTCGAGTGGCGAATAAATGTTTCTCGTGCACAATCAAATTAAACCATAATCGAAATTAATGAACCATTTTTTCCTTAATTCAATCTCGGCAATTGCTTTGTAAAAAATATTTACCGAGAGACATAAGTAATTGAATCTGTATAATTTCTTACTTTAATTAAAAGGATTATTAATTCCAATTAAATCTGTATCAGTGTACGAGATAATTTGAATTCGATGAAACGCAATGGTGCAACGATATCAAACACAGCAAGGGGCACGATAAACAGATATTTGGGGAAGAAAGTAGCAAGGGTGAAAAAGTCGTAGGCGCGATGAAATATGGTAGACAAATTACTTGGTCGCTTTAGACGGCCACAGTTGCATGCAGATACTCGTAGCCATTTCACCCG
The DNA here is from genome assembly GCA_023838395.1 of Holcopasites calliopsidis. Classification (NCBI taxonomy): domain Eukaryota; kingdom Metazoa; phylum Arthropoda; class Insecta; order Hymenoptera; family Apidae; genus Holcopasites; species Holcopasites calliopsidis. Next base: position 797,418 of record JALHAQ010000026.1, read on the forward strand.
AATGCGAGGTAAAGGCACGGGGATGGAGAAGCCTAATAAAACGTAAAATGGAGAGACGGGAGGGGTGTAAGCAGCATTTCATTACTCCGGCCGACTGTACGGGGTGCATTTCCGCTATTCGAATTGATACGTCTTCCTTCGTGCAGCTCTTTCCCTTCTATTGACCGTTTCCTACTTCCCGTTTGCCAACGCTCGACAACGACCTGGTCTCGTCGCAACTTGAAACACGATGGATACGCGAAATATTTAAGGGAATGTTAGACTTAAAGATCCATTACGAATTTTTATTCCAGTTGAAAAATTGCAGCCAGAAATAGAACGAAAGACAAACTTTATTTCGCAAGAGAATGTTTTCCCTTCGAAACACTGAGACTCTCATATTTTCAGTCGACTTCTTTTTTCTTTAGTACGAAAATCGAAAAATATGTCCGAAGGTGATCCAAATCCCTATTAAATCTTTTATACGAATTTCTCTTGGTATCTTTCATCAAAAGTATTTTGGGCCGAGATTTCTAGCATTTCGTTTTACACCATTTCAAAGAGCAAGAAACGGTAAGAAGAAACTGGCGCAGTTTCCGCGGAAAAACTTGAGAAACGATCGCAAGGTAGGGGCAGCCGGAACTTTCGGCTCGATCGATCGCGGCGGAAGTGTACGGTCGTACGAAAGCAAGTCGAATTTTGGCATCCACGAGAAACGAACGACACTATTTCCTCCCTGGCCAATGGAAAGAACGATCGTTAGTAACGCACGCGCGAGAGAGAGAGAGAGAGAGAGAGGAACTAGTGACCGAAAGCTTCCGATAAATCAGCCGCGATCGCGCGGCGTTTAATCGAACGTGTAACAAGAGAGAGCGAGAGAGAAAAGGTGAAAGATGGTTGTGTGGATAATTAATTGGTACGAGTTTACTAGGCGAGCCGGGATTCAGTAAACGGTCGCCGCGAAGGATTCTAACACGCAAGCATAGCTGATAAATTCACAATATTTAATTAACATCTCTCGGCTACTGGTAAACTGGTCCTTCGAGAAGTTTCGTGCCAGCTCGACCGTGAATATTCATTAGGATATTTCTTACCCAACGTATATACTGGATAGGGGATGGACCGTCCGCGGAAAAATTTGGTGGCTGCATTGGGGTGGGATTAAACGAGTAGCCAACACAGTGGTGTTCGTTCTCTTTTTCTCGAAACGCGGTCGAATTTTCATAAAGAGCTCCAGCGAACGATTCGCGTTTGGTCTTTTTAATTAAATCCGTCTCCGCCTATTCGCGAGTCTCCTAGAGAGATAGAGGAAAGGAGCTTTCTTCCATTTGATCACCTGTTATACACTGGAATTAATGACAAATATCGCAAACCTATTTTCCTCTCTAACGACCCTTCGTTTTATGAGAAAAACGAGGAGGATGGATGTCCTATCTGGAAAACGCGTGTACACGAGGAAAAGTGTTTGACAAGAAGTCTGCGATAACTTCCATAGAAAAGATGAAGCGGCGATGCACTTCAGAAACGACAAGGAGCAACAGAATTGGAGTTTCAGAGGAACCTTTCTTGTCAACAGGTGCAAGGAAAGTAAACGTTATCAATGACTCCGATTCGAGAGACTCGCGCGTGCAAGGAATAGCGAGCCGTGGCGTGTTCTTTCCGGCCTGATTGAGCGATTGACAAACGCGAAGGAACGCGCAACGAGCGTGCCGAGAACAGGTGCGAAGGCAAGGTGAATGAAAATGTTCTGGTTCGCGACTGTATTAAACAGCGACCTGCTCTGTTCGAGCTGATCGGATATTCAAAGGAGTATTCTAACGAGAGGACGACTGCGAAGTGGCGAAAACGCTGCGGCATGCAAAAAGGGAAGTTATGTACGCGATCGGCTAGGAGGGCCGAGGAAACGTTAACGATCGGCTCGCGGTGCGAACACGGAATGGGTTCGTGATTGATTCGCGCGAGCGGATAAAATTCACGGGAAATCGTGGTGCGAAGCAGACGAGAGCTTCGTTTCCATTGGAGAAACGGCTTTTCTTATCCGAGTTGATCCAGCGCTTGTCGACACCGTCCTAGTTGTCTGATATTCATCGCGACGAACTAATTTGCACGCGGCAATCAGACGCGAGAAATTAGAATTGATACTACACGCTTGGCGAGTCTCCGCCTACGAGCGAGGGAAGCGAATTATTTTGTTCGTCGTTCGTCGATAGAATTAATGCGCTTTGAATCCCCGTCAATAGCTCGGTGTATTCGCGTTATGCTCGTTATTGGGTAATTTCGTTCGTGATAATGAAACGCGGATGGAGGGAGGCAGATCGAGCTTTTGCGCCGTGTCGAAATCGAAAGCAAGAGAGAGAGAGAGAGCCTGCTATTGGAATTGTGCAGTTAATGAACGCCGTTTTATTATCGAGATCTTTTAACGCAACAGAGTGTGACGTTCGCGTCATATATTTCTACGGATTTCTTTGACGATTATTAATGAGCACGTCGAGTGGAAAATATGTATAACAAGTTTGTAATGCGCGGAAAGTTGATTATTTCGGAACTATCGAACGCGTATTTATATTAACGCTCATAAATATTCGTCCAGTCGACCGAATAAAACCACAGATGCCGGATCACTTCTCTTTGGGTAAATCAGAATTTTTGTAACCACGTAACGCTGTCCCTTCTCAGCTTGTGCGTCTAAACATTTTGTTTAATCGGAAATCAGTAATCAAGTTAGTTTCCTCGGAGGTCGACGAAACGATTCGAAAACGACGTTGTCCAACCCCCCTACGCGATGGCTCGCGGCAACCATTCTTCGCGGCATCTCTTATTAAATCTCAGCATGAAATTATTATTAAGCGTGCACTATCGTCGACGATCCTTTCAGGCATGTGTATCGCATTTATTCAGGGCTATGGTTTAGGGGAAATATCATCCAAGTAAATAGGTGTTCGACATGCTTGCGCTTCGTGCCATGGAATAAACTACCTTCGGTTCAGATTAATTCGTTTCGATTAAACCACCGTTCTGCAATTACAAATTTCTTTTCGTTTTCTCGAACGATCTATGCTATGTTACACGAGTAACCGCGAGCTAGCTTCCTGCACTGGATGCATTCTGTTGTATCCCTGTAACAACCCCCTGCGACCTATGATAACGATTTTTTAAGAAACCCTCGACTCCGGCGCTGCTCCATTAGCTTTACAAATGAGTTTCGATGGGATCGTTCAGGACGAATTTCGTGGACGTTCCACAGATATTGATTTCGGCTGCGATTTGCAGGCACGGTGCTCCACAAACCTGGAGGCAACCCCTAGAGGGACGAATCTCTTGGGAGAGGCAGGCGTCGGGGGCGAAAACGTGAGAAATCGCGAGCGAGGGGAAGCAGCAAGCTTATCTACTATCTTGTAGAATATTGAAAACCGGGCTGCTGCTCCTCTTGTGTAGACCAAATGCCGGGGGACAAAGTGTCGTCGAACCGAACTCGAAATGGTGGGACAACGTTTGAAAATTAAAATGGAAAAAGGGGGCGACTCGCAGAGAGGTTCGAATGACGTTAATTTCTGTTCCTTTGGGGTGGTAGTACTACAGAATAGCGCTCGAGGGTGGATTTTATTCTCTCGCCTGGAATATTTGTTACTCTCACCGTTTAACAACAAATATAGAATAATAACTAAAACAAGTCAGCCACGGCAGTACAGAACAGCGCTGCACACAATTAAAGTTTAGTACATCCAGCAGATGAATCGAAAGTATCAATTCCCTTTCATCGATTTTCACTGATGCGACTGGCAATCGTTGGCGAAAGGGGTGGCGATGGTCGATCGGTCATCAGAAACTCTTCAGCGTAGGAAGAAGGGCGGCGTGGGAGGCGGTAGACGCCTGCCGATGATTTACTTGGTCTATTATGCGCAGGGCTAAACACTCGTAGCTCCAGCAGTATCTCAATTACCTATAGGAGGTATCTAGCCTGCGCCTCTCGAACGCACGCCTATAATTATCCCCGACCTCGCCGGGCGTCTCTGGACAAGTCGAGGAACGCATCGCGATGAACAATGTTTAAAAAAAGACTCCTCGCGACGATAAGTGATAGTTGGAAAGAGGGTATCGCGGGTGTACTTCGTGCTGGAACTTTCAAAAATTCTTATCGGGGCCCACGCGCCAGAAACGCCCAAGGGTTGGAACGCTGTAGCTGGTAAAGGATTGCCAGACAAATGATTACGAAAACTTTTGCGCCGTAGTAAAAGAGAAATGAATGCTCTACTATCATTAATATTTCCTCTGTGAAATTTTATAAAATAGTATGCTTTACCAATTAAGCTTAAATGCTGATTAATAAAATTGTCTACTTCTTAGGTTCGAGCGCGACTTCTCTGATCGCTATTGGGGGTGTTTTCAATTCTCTCCTCTCTAAACCCCCTTACCTAACGGGCCGATGAAACAGGAACGAACTTTTGTCACCGGCGAAACCAGTTCGCACTAAATCACGAAAGGCGTGAACGATACGGACAGGTCGAACAACCGTTACCATCGTTCACTCGATATCTAAGGAGAGCCGGAAAGCCTTAACAGTGCCCGCTCCAATATACTCTAAACGCGTACACGCCCCTAGCGCGACGGATCCGTATGATTATCCAGAAGCGAATTGTGCAAGAGGTAGCAACGAAAACCACTCCCGTCAGGCGTGTAAGCGAATAAACAAAGCCGCGAGGCGTGCAACGATCCGCGTTCAGACGATTTCTGCACCGGTCCAGCGCGGAGACGATTCCAGGCGTAACGCGAACCCCGGTCGAGTAGCTTGACAGCCCGTCGGCGGCACAGGAAAAGTTTTCTACGGTTTTCCGTAGCGAGGAGCAACGCGTGGGCGGCACAATTGACCGAGGGGACAATTATCTGGCCGGTTGGCCTGGACAATGCTGGCCACGGAGAGCCTTATCGTAGATCGCGCTCGCGTTACTTGCTACACGTCCAGAGCTCCCTTTTCTAATTTCTGGAAGCTCGTAAACTTCGCTCCCGCGTTTGTTTTTCCTGCCAGACCTTGCCGGTCCTAGCATTCAATTACGTGGGCAGCGTAGATATTATGTATTCGCCGTTTGTGCTGGATTGAACAACAGAGGCACCGTGTCAATATCCTTTGTACGGATGGCGAAAACAATGCGCGACAGGGCGATACTTGGTGGCTTTCTTTTGGAAGAGGGAAAAGATAAATAGGAGCCGGGCTAATGATCCTCAGGTACAAGGGATCCGTGACCAATCTCGTTGTGGCGGACAGCCTGTTGTCGGGCGAGAGTGGAAAATCAAATTCTGCTGATAAGAGAGCATGTTTTGGAAAGATTTGAATGGGGGGACGTTTCTTTGTGTTCTGATACGTCACTGTCGGATGCTGTGTAAAAATGACACTGTAAAGGAAAGTTCGTGGCCGTAGTATCATCGGTACTTTCGCTGGGTTGCAGGTAACGACTGTGCCGGACGAGGGCGAGAACAGCTTCAAAATGCCCAGGGCTTCCGTGGTACACATGACTTCGACGGCGACGAGACCCCAGCATATGTCTCAGGTATTGACTTCTTTTATTATCATTTATCGGCTTATCACATATCGACCACAAATTCTCAATTTTGCAAATGCACATTTTCCTAATCACACTATGAACCATCTTCCTTTGATTGGTACTGTTTGGACACTCGGGGTGTACATTTAAAGAATTTCGCACCACCAACGTTTATTGCAAATATTCTCAGTACTGTCAATATCGTAGGAGCAATAAAAATATTCATAAACAGACTGGTAGTATTTAGATTATTGGTGAAACGTTTGATGAAGTTCCAAAAATATCTCTATATTTTATTACATTGCAATTTTACAATTTCCATCGGAATCACGCACAGCTCGACATCAGCTGCAAACGTAACTATTAACGAACAAGGCCAATCACATCGCGCTTCCCATTTGAACGATTCGCATCCCCAATGGTGTACGTACTCAGCTTCACCAGCCAGCGGAGAAAATCTTCCTTTCCTGGCATAGATCCATATTGATATGCAAATACCCCGAAGATAGTCACGAGCTTAATTGAGTGGTCCGGCTTAGAATCCATCCCCGGAGAACTCTTAAGCTTCCCAACCCCCGCGCCCCTTTTTCTTTTCATGTACATAGCATGCACTTTGCCAGTCTGGACTGACCATCCATTTTCATAATACCGCCACTCTAAAGACTTTCAAAGCTCTTTCCCTGGCTTCCCTTTTTTCTTCCTTCTTTCAAGCAGGGGTGGCTAACAGTTTTAACTCCTAATGGCCCTTCTGCTTAACTTCGAGTCGGCGTGCCGAGGTTAACGAGCTTTTAACGTATATGCCAGGTGAAACGTATGCCTGGGAAAAGCTATACACATAGCACTTCGCGTATTTGGGAAACTCGTGTTCGACGGTCCGACGCGGCATCAATATTTGCGCTAACGGAACAAACCGAACGCGTTGCGATACAAATCCGTTTACCCCCCTTCTCTCGCGATAACGCCACGGGAATTAGATTTCGGAATTATCGTGTACAGGTCGCGCATCGAAACGGGCAATGCGTTCGCGCTGCCTGAACGCTGACCCGAAATTACCGGGCTCCCCGGTTCACGCTGTACCTAACTTCGACGTTGACCATTATACACCAATTAGTCGGCGAGGATAATCACATCCGGCCGCGGTAACTACTATGTGTTATTGAATTTCGTGTTACTGGTTTCCCTGGTGAAGATAGAATCGCCACATTGAATTCGGGGATCTCGCAGATTTTCCTTCGTCTACGAAGAGGTATTATTTCATCGAAAGAAAATATGTCAGCGATGCGTGTACAAGTGAATGCTTTTGCGTGAGAAATTTTATATAGAACCGTGTTGATGCAATGAGATGCAATGGGTGAGATATGAATTGTTATCGCTAATAAAAAATACACAATTTGTAAACAGAATCGTGTGGTTACTACAGCAATATTTCAACGAGCCAAAGACTTTCATTTAATTTCCTAGCAAGAATTTTGTAGCAGCAATTGAGTACAATGAATAAGTTGTTTATTTACGATGGAGTTACTGCGGCGTATTACATTGCGACACAGAAACGGAAACAGCCAAGGAAATAAAACTCGTGGCGAGTAATAATGCTGCCACAGGAATTTTCCCCTAAACTGTTCTACTGTTTCCATACTTTCCGTCGCTACTGCGATGTATCCGAGGGTTTGATAGACGCGTTCAATGTGCTGTGACTGTAAACGGTCCGCAAACGTCGCGAGCGTTACACCGGGAGTCAGCGTCAAAAGGGGTAACACGTTCCTGGGTCTCCGGTTGGACGCGATACTGTTGGAGAGCGACGCGTGACCCATCGCTGGTTTACAGTAGCCCTCGCACTGTCGGATGATTTCAACCACTGTTGTGAGTCACGCCATTGCTTCTCCTTTATGCTGATGATTTCGTGTTCGAGTAATTGCGCGAAGCGAAAAGTCGAGAGACCGATCACGAGCATCCACTCTGTGCGCCGCATTTATCAAGTCTTTCTTCTAAATTCGTTTTGCTCCTGGGTGTGCATGCATAATGTGTTTCATATAAAATTAATTATCGCAACAGAGAAGCATTATTCGAATGAACAAACTCCAGCAAAATTAGGCTAACAAAATCGCCCCCATCGTTTGCTCAAATTTCACTGAAAGTGCAAACTTAGTTTGTGCAAAGCTACCAATCTTTTCTTTTAATTCTACTAATTTACACATTTTATTCGGAAGAAACTTCGCATTCGAGCTTCTTTCTATATGAGAATAGATTCGAGTAACTGCATCGAGATGTAATAGATAATAGCTCAATCAGTCGATGACCAATCGCTGGAGTTCACAGCAGCGCTACTTTATATTACACCAGCGTCCACTTTTCGCACGATCAAAGTGTCCAGATAAAAAGCTTAGGAAAGTGGTCTGCGACCCACGCGGTATTGTTCGCGGAGACGTTGAATCGGCGTCTCTCTCGCGGCGTCGCGTTTAATAGCCTGTAATACTCTGCCCCGTGTCTGCCAGTGGGTCGGGGCGAAATATTGAAAGTTTATGCAAATTTACGTGGGATCGGCGCCCCGCGTGTCATGGAATTCCTTCGGAAGCGACAAAGAGAATTGTAACGGATGATCGATGGAGCAACTCGCGCGTGGTGAACGTGTGAAATATCGACTGGAATTTATAACGGCTGCAAACTATTTTAGATACAATTGCAGTTTTTCGAAAAATCCAAGGTAGTGGTCTTTCCCTTGACATTCAGAAGAAGCTGAATCCTCGAAGCTTGATAATAATAAAATCAGCGGAGAACTCTTAAGGAGATACAATTTTCCAGCAAAATGAATTGTGTATTGATAAAAAATTTATGGCGATAACGGGAAATTAGAAAGTGTAAGTAAAAAATATATCCAGTACACGGGAAGCGGTGACGAATAAAATAATGTAAATTTCAATAATGTAAAATGAACCAGTCTCAATGGCCAAATTTTTAAATATCTACCATTCGATTATACTGGGCCACGAGCGAATATAGAGGGTGCGATTTTTAATAATCCTAATCAATACCGTATCACGCGACAATTGAGTTATCCCGCGGCGATCATTTAATAACTCGCACAATTCTGCCATCTTTCACGATGAATTAATGCCATTTATCGGGCGATCTTTAAGCGTGGCAATTTATTTTATGCGAAGCAACCTCAGCGCGACGTGCACGCGCGAAATTGCACAATAATTGCAGGCACACTCTGCGCATTATCCACAATTATAGCTCATAAATAATTATATTCTCGCGGGACTGGCTGGGGATGCGGCGGCAAAAAAGAAAAAAGAAAATGTTGGTCGGTGAAAAATCGAACGCCTCGACCCGAATATTTTCATCGAAGATCGTTCCCGACGGTTGATGTCATCTCTATTTCTCACTCGGTATCGCATGGAAGCGGGGTGAAACGACATACCAGAGTGGATACCACTGCGCGATCGCGTTTCCATTTCACGTATGGACAAAAAGCTCGATTGAGAGTGACGCGACACTGATTTACACGGTTCAATGATTTTCTTGTCGTTCGACGAACCGTAAAAGCATAAGCGTATTAAAATATTGCAGCGATCCAATAGCAGACCATTATGCAATCCAAATAGGATACAAAGAAAGAGAGAGAGAGAGTTTCTGAATCAAAATTCATGGAATTAAATAGGCGATTAAAAATTGGTTTTGTAAAATTTCAGAGGACTTGGGAGGTCCGAAGCTATTTTGAATTTCTTCAGGCTAATAGAACTTGCATTGGTTCACGGTGGGTCCAGGAAGTTGCGAGGGGCCGGTGAACATTTATGGATGTCATAACGTTTGTGTACTTTTTCTTTGTGTAACATAAACGAGCCGTTTGCGCCGTGATGCCAGCAAAAAGAGAGGAGCATTGTGAGAAGGAGCAACGAGCGTCTCTGTATTCACGAGACGGACTTGCGAGTTTTATAAATAATGACCGTCCGTCGTAGATCTGTCTCTCTTAAACAGCGAAATTCCTGTAATTAATCTACTCCCACGTGCACCTTTGTGAACTGTTCAAGAATACTCCTCGATCGAGTTTCGTAGAAACCGCGTCGGGAAATGTAGAAATTTCATCGCGGAATGTACGTCGGATAAATTAGACAATGCGTAAAATAGCGAAACGGAGAGTCGCTGAAATAACGTTTCGCATTCCACCGGTAAGAGATTCCAGCGTAGCGTAATTTCGGCTCCGTGCACCATAAAATCGGTGGTTTCTACTCACGGGGCAGAGCGCTCCGATGTATCTACCGAGCGTTGTCACGCCGGTGGAATACTCGATGCCCACGAAATGCTCTGTAACGATCGTCGCGGAGATGCGTGCATAAGCCTGGGCAAATGCGAAATGTTTAGTATTCCTCGCTGGGGCAGCGGTCGGCTTTCAATTTGCGGCCAACAATTTGTACGATGGCCCGCAGGCTCCAATTCGCAGCTACCCGTAATATAGAATATAAATAGTCGACATTCATACGACATCACGATTAGGTATCTGCAGCAGTTGGCAATTCTACGCATGTCCTATCCTACTGCTATTAATTAAAGAATAAGTTATGAACATGATATGTCCACAAGATGAATTCATAAGTTTAGTTCATCGTTCGTGTTTCGCATCATACCGAAATCATTCCCAAGACGTTTATCCATTGTTTGAATTCGTAAATCAACATTTGAAATATCTGTTCAGGTGTTAGCCACCTTGGCACTATCGATGGGAACACTGTCCTCTGGACTGGCAAAGGGTTACACCTCGCCAGCTTTGGACTCTATTCTGGACAACCAACCCCCTCACCTCTATCAGTCGTCGAACAACGACACCTGGTACGTACACATTTTTTCCTGCCCAAAGTTCTATGCAATTTAAGGTTGCCAGTAGCTGTAAGCGATATTACGGGAGTTAAACGAGGACAGGGTAAAACTTGCTAATTAATTGCGAGTTATCCGTGTCGTGTTCCGTAATGATTAGCGTCGGTCGGTCGATAAGCAAATTCAATAAACCCGACAGGATATTCTGCCAGGCGTTCGTAAAGCGTTTAACAAACGCATTAGCGTCACGTCCGTTCCTTTTCAAACGGTCGCCGGACACTTTCTCCGCGATAGCGGTTTCGGTTTTATCGCGTCGCGATATAAAAGTAACGTAAAAGTGGCGAGAAACTTTGCTCATTAGTAATGCCAAGCATCGTCCGCGTGTAACGTTTGCTACCTGTACAATCCTTCTCTATTCTTTACGCAACGTCGAATTTCACGGCGAGCAATTTGCCTCTGAACACCGTTAACGCGACAATAGCGGAGGATTCGATTGACGCCCAGCTTGCGACGGTGAAAATGACGAAGCATCGTGCATCGTTTCTCTCCAGCCGATATCGAGACGAACTATTGAATATCCAACGTGACATCAGAGTGAATTCTCATCGGGATACGAGAGAAGGTATCGAATCGAAATTCTCTATGGCCAGGCCGAGCGAATGGTCGGGGCACGACGGAACTGGTCGTCGTCGTCTATCCTTGAACCGGTTACGAAGATCAATGCGTTACGCGTAACGATCGATCGTGTGGCAGCGGCTTAATCGCCGATCAGCGGCGAACGGAGTAACGCGGTCCCTGGTATTAGGGAACGCTTAGGTTCCACGCGTAACATTAGTCCCTGCCGTCTGTAATCGTATTGCCATTTGTCGCAGGTCGGCTTTCTCTGTGACGCAACAAGAAGCCTCGTGGGTAGCCTCGCTGTCGATGCTGGGCGCATGGTTCGGCGCGATGATCGGCGACCGGATAATGAGAAGGGGTCGTAGATTGGCGCTCCGTGTCACATCCTTGCCGCTGGCTGTCGTTTGGATCCTTACGGGCATCGCGCCCTGCGTGGAACTGGTCTACGTCACCAGCTTCATCGGGGGTCTTTGCTGTTCCGTCATCACTATGGTCGCTCAGGTATGAAATGTTTATTAGCCTTGCGCTGGTCGCATTTGGCATTGCTGTTGCGCAAAACTGCAGAACTATATTCGATTAGTCGAAAGCGTTGGAAAGGAATTCAACATTTTGCTCCAATCCCTTTCTTTTTACCAATTGAATTCTTGTCTTCCAAATGCTTGACACAACAAATGATTGTTGTTGCAACGCGCAGGTGTACATATCAGAAATCTCGATGCCGGGTATCAGAGGCTGTCTGTCGGCGATGCTGAAGGTGCTCGGTCACGTCGGCGTGTTATTGTCGTACATAGCCGGCACGTACCTGAACTGGCGACAAAGTGCACTGCTGGTGGCCGTAGCGCCGTCGATGCTCTTTCTGGGAGCTCTCTTTATACCGGAGACACCGTCGTATCTCGTTCTGAATGGCAAAGACGACGAGGCTGCCAGCAGTCTGCAATGGCTACGCGGGGATCACGTCGACATACGCCACGAGCTGCAGGTAATTTTCTTTTAATATGTATAGAGACGACGCGGAATGTTTGATCACTGGTGCGATCGAACGGCCATTTAGCCGATACGTTTAACCTTCAGAGAGGTACTTGAAATTGTTCCAGGTGATCAAGACGAACATCCTCGCCTCGCGGGCGAAGCAGTACGAGCTGACGTTCAAGAACAGCATGTTCACGCCACGAATGTACAAGCCGATCGCCATCACTTGCGGCTTGATGTTCTTCCAGAGATTTTCCGGGGCGAACGCGTTCAATTACTACGCGGTCATTATCTTCCGTCAGACCCTGGGTGGCATGAATCCTCACGGCGCGACGATTGCCATCGGTTTCGTGCAATTATTGGCCTCCCTGTTATCAGGTACGATAAAACACGAGCCTCGCGTCGCAGCGGCTGTTCATCGAACAGCTGCGCCCACGTTTGGAATTGCCGATCGCACGTATCGATATTATTGTTGCTCCCTCGTAATTGCAGGATTCCTGATCGACATCGTCGGCAGGCTACCCCTTTTAATAGCCAGCACGGTGTTCATGTCGCTGGCGTTGGCCGGTTTCGGTAGTTATGCCTACTACGTGTCGCAGACGCAAAATCTCGGCTACCCCGACTCGCCGATGGTCGGTCAACACGATTGGATACCGTTGCTCTGCGTCCTCGTCTTCACGACTGCTCTGGCACTGGGCATATCGCCAATTTCGTGGCTATTGATTGGCGAGCTCTTCCCCCTGGAGTATCGAGGCCTCGGCTCGAGCATCAGCACCAGCTTCAGCTACTTCTGCGCGTTCGTCGGGATTAAGCTCTTCATGGATTTTCAGCAGGTGAGGCGAGGAGATCTGATCGCTTCTTATCAAAGAATATCATAGAAGTGCCATAAGTAGTTAAATAAACAAACAAACAAAAGATCTAAGTATCCTAGGCTTAATATATTGAATGTCGTTGCAGACGCTCGGCCTGCACGGAGCCTTTTGGTTCTACGCGGCGGTAGCGGTGTGCGGACTATGCTTCGTGGTCTGCTGCGTGCCAGAGACGAAAGGAAAACAGCTGGACGAGATGAACCCGGACTACGCGCAGGCACGGTAGTATAAGGCCTCGCTGACAGGGGGACTGTCGAATCTGGAGAAATCCAACAAACCCCTACCGGGTGGAGCGTTTCCGAATCAGCACGACCCGCGGGAGCTGTACAACGCGGGTACGGCCGACGGTGTTCCGTCTACCTCTGGCCAAGCCTCGTCCTCCAATCGGAACAATCAACGGAAGCTCTCCGATTATTGTAACATCTTCGCGGAGAAGACGAATAGAATCGGCAGGAACGTGGAGAGTTTCATGCAGTCCCGCGGATTGTTCGCGACGCGTCGCTCCACCGACGAGAGTGCGCGAAGCAACGCGACCACGCTTCGAAGCAACGGCGACGTGATCAGAAACGGCTATCACCCGGCCGATCGCCCGGATGAGCGGACCGAGACTCGCGACCAGAATCACTGTCGTCCCGATCGAGCCGGGCGAAATCGACGGGACAGATCGGGCGTGTATCCGAGAAACGCGTACCCGCAAGAAGGATCTTCCAGCGCGAATTACGTCGATCGCGGCTCGGAGCTGCCTCCACGACGGACCAGACAACGCGACTACTCGGAAGCGTGCTACCAGGACAGATGGAAAGATCCGAACGGTTCGAGCGTATCTAAGCCGGTGCCGAGGAACGGCATTAGTCACGCAAGGGGCGAGAGGCTTTACAGCTCCACGTTGCCCAGACGAAGCAGAACCATCAATTTCAGGGATCGACCGAGCGACTCTCTGGAATATCGTCACGGTTATCCGAAGAGCTTGCAGGACCTATCGGATCTGGACGATAGAATACGGGATCCGAGCGTTACGTCTTCCCGTCTATCGTCCAGCAGCAGAAGCTGGAGGGACGACAGGCCGTTGGACGACGGCTATCGTCGCCGAAGGTATCGGGAGGACCAACTCGAAGATAATTATCTGAGGCTCTACAGGAGTCTGTCCAGGCTGAACAAGTATCCCCAGGGTGGCAAGTACGAGCCCGGCCAGGTGCGCTACGAGCGGGAATGCAGGACATTCGGCAAGGACACGGTCGCCTTCATTTATTATAAAACATGCTACTTGTGATGCACCAGGAAACGCGACAGGATGGATAGCAAGAATTGGTCGAGGAGTACCTTATCCAAGGACCATCATCCACTCGCTATGTTTCTTGACTTAATCAGGAGGAGGTTTGATGACCTGATTTTCAAGATGTTCGTTCTTCCGTTGTATTTTCTATTCGGCAATTAAGTTTTCGATCGATGAACAGAAAGAGTGTTTTGTCTGGTATCAGAAAGTTTGTTCAAGAGCTGCGAAATCGCAATTGTCATGAAGGATTGATTTCTTTGAGGTACGAAAGAGAATCGAGACGACTTGATTTTCAGCCTGAACAAGATCTCATTAGCTGAGTTCCCCCACTAAATCGATACAAACCTTTCTTTTCTCGTTTAACAACTCGATAGGATAAACGTGTATAAAATATAATTCATCGAACAACGGATAAGATTGGTCAGAAAAGAACGAATCCACGATTCTTCTGTCCTAATTCGTTTCGCCAAACACTTAAGAATGATATTCTAAAAACTTGTCGTGTAATCGAAAAGATTTGTATGAATGTAGAATAGAGTTAGTGGTAACAATGGACAATTGTAGGAAGTAGAAGAATGTTCGATATATTAATTTCTCCTCTGGCCAGTTTTATGCTCACTTTCGATATAACAAACGAAGTCGGCGAATAAGATCTCTGTCAAACGATACGACTGAATTAAGTATGTAAATTTCTATTAGATATCATCATCGTGATTTGCCTTGTGAAACGTTCTGAATAATATTTTGACCAAGGGACGCGCGGTTAAATTAGCATACGTTACTTTTCTCTAACCGATCGAAGCTATATGTATATATCGAACGAATTCTGCGGATCACATGCGCTCGAAGAAAAACGGTTCTCGTCCGGAACAAAAGGAACGCTCTTCCGTACAACGTGCCTTCTCCGAAAGCACGCAAAAATAAATAAAAAAATGTACACATATACGTACTGGTAATAACGCAAGGATACGTACGTATATGTAAATACATATAAAAAAAAAAAGAGAAACAGGAAAAATTATTGTAGTCGTATATACAAAACTTGTACAACGTATTGTTTAGATTAGACTTGAATAGACTGGTCAGTCGACGATCATCGACGTTTCCCTAAAAGTTACAACTTCGCAGCGTGATATTTTCAAGTAACTCGTTCGAATTTCGGAGTAACGAAACCGAGAGCAAACAAAAAAAGTTAATCTATAGAGCAAGATTTCACTTCTTCCAACGGACAAATAATTCTCGTCCTTTCAAGCAACGTATAATATATTTGGTGACTGACCGACGTTCAAAGTTAGGGACTGATAGTGAAAAAGTAAGCTGAAAACGGATTGTTTTCAGCCGGACTAAGATATGCCGCGAGCGTTCGTGTTGAATCGATGGGAAATGGATGAAAACTGTTGTTTCTCGTGCACCAGCGATAAAAGGAAACGCATCCGTTATTTTTATTCAAGGAATGCAACGTGCGAGCGTTCGATAATCGCTAAAGGAACCATCCCCTTCCCATTAATTTATCATTAATCGTGAAAAGAGCGTGGCATATATCGTCGTGATACAAATACTAATGAAAGAATGTAGAACGGAGAGGATATTTAGGAAAGCCAGAAGAGAATATTTTACTTGCGGATATTATAAAATGATATAAATACCGGGGGGGCGGCTATATTTAATTCATCTAGCGAGGGCCGCCGTTGACTTAACGATGACAATATGATCAACTGTAGATATATTATACATACTACGCGTACTACCTTTCATACTAAGTACCTATTGTATAAATCGATTGATATTGTACGTTATAGTATATGGTGAACAAACTTTACGACAATACTGCTAACCGTTGCCAAACTCACGAGACACGCGAGGGCGTATGTAGATCGAGACTTTGTAAAGCTTGGCAAGCTTATCCCGTTGTAACGTCAAAGATAATCGACGATCGTTTCTTCGACGCCCTAATTTTGTACAACTTATCGTCGTCGAGGGATAAGCTTCGGATCCAGAGTAACACTGTGCAATGATATAGCATCCGATCCCGGGATTCGAGGGTGAGGTCACGCGCCCCTTCCGGGGAAGATACTCGACGAACGGCGGCATTTGTATTTGATATTTTTATATAGTTTATAGAACTCGTCTGCGTCGTCTTTGCAGAAACGATGTCTGCATCTGTGATCGAACGCCTAGTCTTCACGGATGAAAATATTTTCCGCCAATACGAAATGTATATATTACAATTGTTTCGCGAGGGGTAACGTGTATACGGAACGCAGAAGCTTCATTTCTTAATAACTCTAAACTAATTCGACACGATGCTGGTATATTTTAGTGAGAAATCGAGTCCGTGTAAAAATAGATCGGATTATTCTAATCGAGTAAACGATCCCCGCTATCAGGGATATTAAATTCAACATATCAAGAGTGTCCGGTTTTCGATCGATTGCGGGATAACTGTTCAATATTATATTTATGTTGATAATATTTTTCTCCGTGCAGCCTATCGGCTGGACCTCTTACAACCTGTAATCGTTTACAACCCCCGTGAGTCATATCCCTGCCATATCCGATATTCTAACAGAGCATGCTGGGTGCTTCGACGTGTAGTAGAAGTAAGAATCGTGTACTTAAAACCGTGGGGAAAATAGGAGGAAGGATGAATCGTTTACTTTTACGGACGATCGATGCCATTCCTAATCGATTTAAACTGTACGTAATTCCAAGTGGTTCCACTTTCAATGCTTTCGTTAGACACTATTATTCCAAACATATCCCATAAAAGAAGTGAAAAATCTAATAATACAGGAGGCGAAACACAACAACACAGCACCTTCGAAATTTATCAGATCTATCGAAACCTATCTAAGCAGAATCTAATAATGCTCAAGGGCTTGGACGCAGTATTGAATTAAAAAGAATTTGTATAATTAAGTTAGCGCGGGTGCAATGCTCGTGAAACGAGTGCACGTAAGGTAAGAATAAAAAAAAAGAAGATACTCCGTGATTCTATATGATATACATATACATACATATAATAACCATGCATATACACAGTAAATTGTAGAGAACGATTCTTCGACCACCCTGAAAGACTATCTCGTTTTCCTTATAGTGTTCTGCGCCGAACGAAAAATGATTATCGCGAACCGTTCAGAAAGTCTCGCCATAGAAAAGCTGTACAGGTAGCGTAAAGATTCTCCGGAACGAATAATTGTACACGTAGTAAGCCCGTTATCCTCCGATAGCGAATCGGAACACCTCTCTTTCGACTACTTAATAGTTAAGCGAAGGAAACACGAAACAACGTGGGACGTGACAAAAATAATCTGCACTGTGCACTTTCGTGAATTGAAGGTATTATCGTAAATCTTTAGGTGTAGCCAATCAGCGAGTCGAAAGGCAGATTAGAATTCGTATTAATGCACGCGTAGATTTATGCGATTGATCCGGAAGTCCGCGTTTAAGTCGTTTGACACGGGCCACGGTGGGAACAATGATTACCGGAAACACGTTCCAGATAATTAAGTCGAGAAAGTTCAATGGGTTCGATCATTCGAAAATGTTGAATTCTAATCAATTTCAATAGCAACGGGTAAAGTGCAGTCGAGAAATCTAATTTCCGCGTTAATCATTCGCACAGCTGGTATTTTCTTTTCGTCATTTATCAGTTTATTTCTATAAATCTATTGTTCCTCATAGATCTAGCAATTGGAGTAAACACTTTGGTCCAATGATAGGAAAACGTTTGCAAGGTAGAACTTAAAGGATCTCCGCTCATTGAAAACGCCGTGGCCTGGTTACGTAGGCTATATAAATAATTACGTCTTCTATTTATCGACAATAAATTAACCCAAACTATTTACAAGTTATCGACAATAAAAAAAAAATAGTGGACATTCGAAGGAAGCGCGCTGGTCGTCACCGTACGGGATGTTCGAACGTTTGTATGTAGATAAAGTTAACGGAGGAGAGAATATTCCGAGAGAACGTATTTTCCAAAAGCTGTACAGATAATAAGGGTATATAGTAATATAAATATAAAAATGTATACACATATTCGGCCTAGCGTAACGTGGCCGCGCCTAGCTTCGCTTGCTAGATTTAATATTTTTGTAATGACGCTTAGACGTGTGTAGCTCGTTTGTACCTTCGCGTTTTCATATTCGCGCGCCATCGAACCACTCGATTCGATCGCCGATCGATGGCGCGTGAAATTCGAATCGACGCGGCGCGAACTTGCGAAGCATCCGATTTCGAATTACCACCGTAAAGAGATTTATTTATAAAAAATGAAATTTCGACTGGATGAAAATCGTGGGTCTTCGGTTGAAATTGGACTTACGCTTACTACTCTTCTGCCACCCCGTTTCTAAGATTACATCAATACTACTCCGACGGTACACCAACAGAATGATTGAAAAATAAAGTGTTCACGGATTGAGATTGCGAGAATGAAATAATTGTGGAAAGCTAAAGGCGATCGAAGAGATACGAATAGCACAAAAACACTCCTGCCGATACGGTGGTACGAGATTTGTATGAGGGAAAAAAAGAACAAGTTTATGCTGCGCGTATGTACTTAAGCTGTAATTTGTTAGCGTCTGCATTTGTACCTATCTAGAAGTAACGAACGACACCGGATATAAAATAATCGCTAAAAACCCCTTGGAGGAACCAACTACTTGCGTGTTTGTATAGAAATCTATTATACATCTACATAAAATACCAAAAGATACCAGATATAACCGTCAAACGATCGACTTTCTTATTTCTTTCTACATCAGAAATCTCCTTGTGAAATCTGATAATTCAAAAGATTCTCTAACATTTTGTTAGATGTAAAGTTTAATCAGGAAAAAGTTAAAGATTCCGCTACAACGCCAAGATTTTACACGCAATCGTACAGGTACGTCCACCTATAGATAACTTAACGTACTACACCGTCCACGGATACGTGGGGTGACGAAAATTCAATTTGAAAATAAGAAACTACTCACCGAGTTGCGGCACCGATACGTAAGTCTCGCAATCCACCAGAAATTGTCCCGTTTGCACCGCACCGAGAGCAACCACCCGCTTCGTCAGGAACTCGATGGTTTGCGGTCCGGTACGATTTTCTGCCATCGGATATTGCTGCAATCTGACGAAAGACCAAAATGCCGGTCACGTACGAAGCATTGAACGCTTGCATTTGAAGCGACGCAAACTCTCGTTACAGATATAATGCAAAACGAATATCACGATAATCAAAATAAAACAATCGAGAATGTTCGTTCGATCCTGCATATGGTATTACGACATAACCTCTAATCTCCAAAAAATTCAGCGAGCGCGAATAGTGCAAGGAAATGAATTCACGCCTTGGCACGAAGGGCAAATGAGAACAATTAGGATAGATATTTTTAATTGTGCAATTACTTACACTGTAACGCCCATCTTTTTGCGACTGATTCACACTGGACACACCGGCGAACACACTTGTCAAACGGAACAAACGCGCGCAACTTGAAAATTCGTTCTCGGCAACATTTGATCGCTGACGTCAGGTGGCGCTTCGGGAACTGGACGTGGCGACCTCAACATGGAACGTGGAGTCGCGCGTGCACGGTTCGAAAATCATCGATTTAAAAAGGTATTTGAACTTAAATTTTAATGTTAAAATACTTCTCCCTTCTTTTCCTTTCACATGTTACCAATTGTTCACTGAGAAGGTTATACAGCGAGACATTATAACGCCTGTAATATTACTGAAACAAATTGGGACTTAATGTTAAAGTACAGTAACCAACGTACACTATGAACCTTCTTATGGTTACAATTTGACCAACATAAAATTGTTCAGTATCTAACAACCAAGCGCTTGGTTAACAAATGGCCTTTACCAATGGATATATTCGCACTTACAGGTTTCAACCGGCGTAGAATAAAAGCGTATCGATGAACAGTGAAGTTATCGAGTGTAATTTCATTCCCAACGGGAGATGGCGATGTAGTACGTCCGAGTGCACCCCGAAATGGCCGTAGTATCTGGTAGAACTCGAGCAAGGTGCACTTTTATCACTCATACGTGGGCGGTGTCGAATTTAGAATGATATGCAAGTAACAGGTTCGGTCGTCCACCTATTTGCTTCACGTTCATGCGATAGAATTCCTGTACCACGAGGGAGGATGTAGGCGTCGGCGCGTGGGAGGGAAGCTTGGAAACAAGGTAAGAATCACTCGTACCCTGCATGCTAGATTTGCAAATTATTCTAATTTTTGCTAGAAATGTTGACCGATTCTTGGTTACTGCATTTATATTGCACACATACAGAGTGTTACAAAATGCACAATTTCGTACGAAATGTAACACTTCAGCAAGCAGCAAAATTATTTATAAATTCATCCTTTATCATTTGCAAATGTGCACCCCTATCGACTTATCTATCGATATCGAAATCTATAAACCGTAACCGTAACATCGCAGTAGGTAAAACGAAAATATTTCACTTACAATGCACTTCACTGGCAGCCGAGCGAGATCAGCCGGCAGCGAAACTTTTAATTAAAGTCAGCGATGTCGGTCACGCACACGAGCCGAACGAGAAGTTCAATATCGATCATCGATGAAACGTTCACCGGCTTGTTAATAAACGGGAAAATTGTTCGATCAAAAAATTCTCTCCGATTCGGGCACAGCAATAACGGGAGCAGCGTCAGAAATGAAAGACCTTACAGAAGCGCATTAATTAATTTACATAAGAGCGCTCGAATTCTCGATGCTGCATTACTATCCAAATGGAAAAACCCAGTTGTTCGAAGAAGCAAAGGGTTACGTTTGCCTTCGCCTCGCGAGCACTGCCTCTTATCGACGCTATTTACGGTGGCAGAGTCGCAGCGCGAATCGGAAAGAGGGACTTTAATAAAAAAAAAGTGTAGCTGGTGCTCCACGCCAGATGCGGGGTGCAACAAAGAAAGAAACGACGTTGAAATACAGGTCATTCCGATTAAACGTGCCCGTTTCTGGGGTGCATTAAACCTGTGTCGGCGCAAGGTCTCGTTTATTAAAACCGCGCGACCGGAATTGACCTTAATCGGCCGGGTCTTTTTCGACCATCTTCGTCGCGATTCCGTGAAACGCGTGTTTGCGAAAGCTGGCGAGGCCACCCTGATTAAATGCGTCCCGCATGTTTGGAAACGCAGCACTCTCTTGGCTTAAACGGGGGTGAAATTTCGTCGGGATTTTTAGGGATTTCAAAGATATTTAACGTTTCGTTTTCTTCTTACTGCTATCTGCGTTATTAAATGCGAATCGATTAATAATTGAAATGGTGAAAGTTCAACGAACAGAGAAAGATTCTTTCCTCCTTTAGCGTTTCGTTTATACTGCAGATTTCTTTTTCCGACGAACAAGAAGCCAGTGACTATTCATCGTTTACTAAACGATCGACGTCCACAATAATTTGTAACGTACAGTTGGTTCACCATGAAACACGTTCATTAATCGTCCTCGCGCTTCCATAAATTCCGCATTCAAGCTGCTGTCGTCTGCACGGAAGGGAACATTAGTTTCTAACCGAAGACGGATATCCTCGTTCCATATCGTGGCCGAGGAATCCTCTCCGCCATCGAATGAGACGCGCGTCTCTCAGGATTTCACCGCGAAAGAAACGCTCCTCGCGGGCCCAATATCGCCCGCGACCCGAATATCCGAATCGGGAGCAAGAATCCCCCGCGTTCGGAGCGGCCGTGGATTCCCGTCTGAAACAATTACTATCCGCGAACATGGGCGAGGCATTTTTTTTTTCCGGTGTTCCTCTTTAAAGGTATTCTGGAGCACGCGAAAAGAAAACGGGGTCGCCCGTTTCCTACGATAGAGTCGACTCTCCGTGCGAGGCCGCGATTGTTTTCTTGCTTTCCACGTGTCGTTCCGCGAACAGATCGCTTGAAATGCGCGTCGAGCGATTGCCCGCGACAATTGAGAATCGCCCTTCGAGGCTGCTGCAGGAGACGAGCGAAATACAAAAATAGGCGCCAATCGTGGCCGACTTGTGAGACGTATGTATGTACACACCGGCAGGAAACTATGACCGGATGTTCGATGGCTCGTGACTCGAATGCCGGGGCTTGTGCGCCGCGGCTCTGCCCGGATCGTTAAATATTCCATCGATATTCGACAGTAGCGTCGAACTGCTTAAATTTACGTCCCCTGGGAGGTGGTGGCAGGGGAAGGTTCGAACGTGGACTTCGAGATCGGCTCGCTCGTCCACGGTGTCCCCGGACAAAGTGTTCTCCCTCGAGGATCCTCCTTGCGGACGATAATCGATTTTGCTTCGTGATAATTATGCGCCGGAGTAATTAGTTTCGATAAGAAGATTACGTCGTTCGCTGCGGTAATTAATTCTTGAGGTAGGGCTACGGTTAACGCGGTGTTGAATTTTACGTCGAAGCTCTACTATGCTCCGGCGGTAGCATTACACTCGTTAGGATATTACTATGCGGCTAATTAATTTTATTCATTAACACCGCCGTCGATCCTGTTCGCATCGTCGTGCACAGAGAAGCGAAAACGTGTCTATGATTTATTTTGCCAAGTCCGACGCGCGACACATTTATTTCCTACCAGAAATAAACTCGACCTGGAAAAGTGGATATGACTGCGATCCCTTTCTCCTTCGTTTACGGATTGGTGCGGTCGAACGCGAGGAACGGCTCCTACATTTGCTCTCCAGTATTCGCATTAAGAACCAAGCACGTACACGACAATGGGAAGTTCGTACTAAACACTCCGATGCTCGTCGAAAGCATCAAATCCTGGGCGACCGTCGCAATCAGGTCGCCGTCCACTTAACCCTGATCCCTTATCGCGACTCGCTTACAAAGATCCCACCTCCCTAATTGACTCCCCCTTTGTACCTCGTTTCTAGTCTCAGGTTAATAGTTCACCGCCGTGCCGTTCTTCAGATTACTTTTAACGACTTGGTAGATAACACGGTAATGATGATAATGACAGTGATCGTATTGTAAATGGCAAAGTTATTAGACCACAGAGATACAGATAAAAAAAAAAATGTACAAAGGGTCGCAATTAAGGGGAAGCGTTGCTCTTAAACATAATTCTAAGAATGAAGTAGTAAGGCTCTGTAATCATAATAATTATGATGTCAAAGCTAATTGGCCCATCAGCGAGATTACCAAAAATTGGGGTGCAACTGAATTAAAATAAAAATGTAACGGCTATATCTATCGATATACTGTGTCATCGTCAACGAGTGATGAGCTCTTGGGTAATTTGCGATCTGTAATGCACTTTTGCATGCACCGTATCCCGCGCATTTCCCTTACTCGAAGAGGAGCCTGTGGAAGCGATCAAGCGTCTCGGGCAGACCGCAAACGCAATTGATCGGCGAGGCTCGAAGCGACCACTGCGATTCGCGTTACACCCACGGTCGCTCCCTTTCATCCGTCTTCATTCGACGCCTCCGCTCGTTTTTTCGTACGACGCTGTCGCCCTAGAAGGTTCGCCACCGTTTCGCCCGATCTCGTCACTCTTCCGTCCTGGACGACGCTCCTCCTCGACGTCGTCGACGCGTACATCCCGTGGGCCAGGTCCGATCTTCTCGGACGGAAACCGAATCGTGGATCAGAAAAACCGCGACGCGTCAATGCCAGACCGCCGCGGGGCATCTGGCGTCGTCGTAAACGTTCTTGCTGCGTGAAATCGCTGAATCCGAGGACGCGGCCACGGCCACTCCAGTGATAAAAGGGAGAAAAAAGGCGCGAACCGATAGAGGAAAGAAGAGGGAAATAACGAGTGACGGGGTCGGTCGGCGAGGGAGTTCGCTCTGCGAAAACGAGGGGAGTGTAAAGCGCGAAACGTGCACACGGAAGCGCAAAAAGGATAGAGGGGTGTAAAAAGAAAAGCGAGCGAAGCCGCGACGTCGAACCGGGTGGGAAGGAGAGAGGCTCGGATGCAAAACGAGAGGGCGGATAAGAGAGAGGTGCAGTGGCACTTAACGCTCGAGATGAGCTCGCCGAGTTGAACCAATTCTCACCCAGTGACGCGATCGTTCCCGTGAACTCTGAACCCGCCTAATGAATCAGCCAACATTTATAGAAACCATTAATAATAACCCCTGCCAGACGCGTTTCGATCAGATTCGAGGCGGAAAAACTTGGTCCGGTATCAATATTTTCCCTGCACGGCCAGCTGATGGATTAATGAGACGACAAATTTGAGAATTCATATTATTCCATGTTGTTAAAAAAAAAGTAGCTTGGGAATCATTGGCCTTTAACTCGGAAAAGAAATTTATTAACTTACAATGTTTCGATATTTTTTACAAAAAATCACCCCCGCATTCGTCAGCAGTCGAAAGCAAATTCCTTCATAGATATTAGATTGAGAAAAGACATAAAGATAAATTAAACGCCTAATACAATACTTATGGAGTAGAAATAATTGCTTTATGCCAAAGTATTTGTTATAAGTTAACCCAAACGACGTATGCGGCTCTAATTTACGATGTCCGTAACTATTCTCCCAAAAGCACACATTTCCTCGGGATCTTAAGGCGAATACAGTCTGCACGAGTGGCTACAACACACGTGCTACACCCTCGACGTTGCGAACCGTGGAAAAGTGTATCCCGACTGGAAGCAGTTACGCGCGTCTCGCGGCTTGCCCGCCCAGTTCAGGTTGAAAAGGAATCGCGTATTCACGGTCCGCGAGGCTTGCACGAAGCGGGATACAGCCGACTTGCGCGTTGTAGGCGGCATTGCGCAGACACTGAACAAAGCTCCCCAAATGAATACGCGAGAATTTAAAGGGAAGTGCGGCGGATGCGGCAATCTTTAGTATTCAACGCGACCGGCGTAAACGTTTAAGAATCTCGCGGGGAAACGAGAGAGCGAGAGAAGCTTGGAACAAGCGGTTGACTTTTCATCGGAAACGCGTACCTCGCGCGATCCCCAAATCAACGAGCTTGGCGATTGTTTTTTTTTTAAATCGCGCCAGATTCAGCGGATACATTTTTGCATGGTTTCGACGAAGCGGGAAAGTCATTTTAAAAGATTCTTTTCTCGGGTGCAGCACTGTTGATTTCATTTCAAGTCAGCCAGTCTTCAGGGTAAAAGATATTCGCATCTGTTCATCGAATTCCGAATCGGGCAGTTTCAGTCTGCGCAAGAAGACATGGCTATTTCCTCGCCGTGATGTCATTGCCGGACAGCTGCAATCGGGAGTGATTATAACTCTTTCCCCGCTCTTTCTCTCTTGTTCCATGCGTAGCACTTGTCATGTAATCAACCTTCTGGGTGTGCGTAACTTTTTTCACGGTTACGCATCGATGCGATGGGCGATGCGTTCAATTAAACGGAAAAGGAAAGGCCGTTTTGTATGCGATATCCTTTTATGAAACCGACAAAACCAGCAATTACGTCGCTCTATAGTATGCTTTCGGAGCAATATGATTCACCGTATATCAATCCAAACGCCAACGAAATTATTAACAGTTCTTCATTCCCAACATCTCTCAATCGATGCAAACGCAAGCAGTGTGTATTTGTAACATTGCATTCTATACCCCTGACCACCCCTTTTTGCAATATCCACGAATCCCGAAGCAGCAAAGTTTTATTCAATTCCAACGAGTAGATCCGCTCCTCCCCTTGTCAGCACGTGCATCGGTATCCGCGCATGTATAACACGCGCGAGGACGGCACGACACCGCAGAAGGCTGCGAAGGGTGAAAACTGCAACGTGCCTCGATTCTCGATTCTTCGCCGTTTCACGGATCGCCGATACGCCTTGACGGTTTCCGATGCACCTCGCGAACAATATCGCAGACGTTTTCTGGGCTCGCCCTCATCTCGCTGGTTCTCATTTCGCCAAGCGCTTCGCAGCAGCGGCTCCCTTATACCCTTTCGCTCTCTTCCACCCTCCGGACGCGTGCAACTCGTCGATACACGGGGTTGCGTATCACACGCTCCTCGACCGATACGACCAGACAGCATCGAACTTGTCCCGAATAACGTCCCAGACAGCCGCCTCGCATCGTTGGGAGGCCGCAGTGGTTCTCAGCTGCGGTGGTTAGTGTCTTTTGATAGCCCGGAAACTCAATCTTGGCGGCCGCGAGGGTATGACGCGAAATGCGCTCGGCTAGAATAGGATGGAAATGCGTAATGGGTGTAATATCGCGGCGAATTGTGCGTCACGAGACCGGCTGCGGTCTTCAACTACGGGCTTTATGATCTCGGCCACGGGCAAAGCGACTTATTTCAGTCCGTCGCCCGCCTCGTAATGCTTTTAATCGCGTTGCGCGTAATATCCCGACTGTAATTGTATTTTCGGCGCGCCCGGAAGCTCTGAGATCTGTGCGCTTAGTGATTGCGATGCTTTCTGTTTAGTCGCTCGAAGAACTTGTCCGCTTCATGCTTGGAACCATCTAATAACATTGTAAAAACAAAAGAGAAAGGTGTCCAATAGATATTTCTTTTATCGTTGCATGAAATCGTTAGTAAAATGTACGTTACTAAATTTCCCCTTTATGGCACGCTCGACGCCCGTGATGCCTTAATAATTCAATGAGAAATCTCCTCTAAAGGACTAATATTCGGATGCTCGCCTGCAGAAGAGAGCTCGCGGTGCGTCTATTTAACATGAGCGCGAGAAAGGAAGCGTTGAACGCGTCGCCTCCGGTTGATAAATGAAGAAAGCGCGACGGTAGTCGGCGACGATCTGCCAGCGGATTTTCATCCGCCCTTGTTAATAAATTACTGAGCGCCTGAGAAATCTAAATCAGGATTTCCACGATAGACCGCTTCGAGCCAAGTTTCCACCCCAAGGAATTGCAAGCAAACTGTTCTGCCGATGTCTTGACTGTCTTCGTCCAAAGATCTCGCGATTCTCGCGACTGACTTTTCTTTTAACATTTTCTTTCACGGTTCAGCGTTAGGAACAGGAAATTGTCAGTTAGAATTGAATTTTAACTTGAAACATTTAGAAACGCGAGTGCAATTTCAAATTTGTTTGATCGATGTTTGATGATCAAGTTACCAATATTTACTAATATTACTGATAATTAAAATTTAATAAATTCGCGAATAATTCGTGAAACGAATAACAATCTTCACACGGATTCACCGATTCTCCGCGCAATAGTAGAAAATACAACGAAGCATTTCGCCCAGGGGAATTTAAATCAGATTTAATTACCGACATCAGTTGTTTCATTAAGGCAAATAACGAGTACCGACCGTGGTGATTTCTAGGGCGGAATGCCTTATTCCATCCCGCGAATTATCCACGGGCAAACACGTGACCCGTTTGCACAGTAAATTACACAAAAGTCTCCTCGCAGCGCATCGCCCAAAACCGCGTTTCATTACCTTCGGCATTCGGTGTATGTATCTTCTACGTCCAAAGGGAACTCGATTCCGCCCCCGTGATTCCATTTCCGTTACATTTATTCGTCAAACACGCGCTCGTTCAGCCCTTTTTAACGACTCGCAATTTTCTTTTTTTTTGTCTCGAAGGGAACCATGTGTTTTATTTCAGCAGATGTACAAAGTTACTCCATTTCACAGAGTTTCATTTCTATCCAGAAACGCTAATGTTTCGCGTTTGCTAAATTCACCAGTTTCCAGATGTTTTAATAATTGTCAGAGCAAGATAACAATCATCGACGACGATGAAATAAAAATGCCCGAGAATTCCATTCGCAAACATTCTACTCCCTAGCGCCCCTAGAAAAATGTATTTTCTGTCGCATAAAAAAAAAGATATTGCTCCCACGAAGCGGAGGCGCGTTCCTAGATCGGTGTTTCGCAGAGAAAAGGAAAGCGACAGTAAAAATAATCTCTCGCACCCTCACCTCGCCGATGTCAGCGGCTCTCCGCCTCCTTGTTTTCTACATAGCCGTCCGACAAACGGGAAACGCGTTCCTATCGTTGATTCTTTGTTTCTCGCGATATCGTCCAGCTTCCTCGAGGGATAATTCCGCGTGCATGCGCCACTGTCTGCCTACCCGGGGCAAATAGGTATGCAGTTATTCTGAGACTGCCGGGGTGAACGGCCAGGTTCTTGCGAGCCACGCCGCGCCTGTTGCAGCCTCTCCGCGTGGTTCGCGAAAGCTTAAATCAAATATCGTAGACGACCAACCCCGCCCCCCCATCCCTATCGTCGTAATAACACAGCGGATCGTTTGGCTGCCGGAGTTCCTCGCCGATTTGCAACCCCGAGTTATTCACCTCGAGTCCGATCAGTTGCGTTTCGCGTTTGGTATTTGCCGGGCATTTTCACGCTATTTGGGTGGCTCGGTTAAATCAGCTCGGGATGTTGGAGCGTATCTGCGAGGTTTCGATTTAAGGCTTTGAGGCTGATCGAGTGATGAATAATATAAACTACGTGGTTCGCCCGTTAGTCGCCAAAGTTCTGTTGAAATAACGATCATTGCATACGTCGGTTGTTCACCGAACTGCCGAGGCGAGGGTCAACAGGGGTCGTGACACACTCCCTGAATCACACATTAGACACGAATGGACGCGTGATCGAGAATAACGAGCGGCACACGTATCTACAATAAGGTGAGGCATCGGTGCTTAAGAAGGCCTGCACCCAGATACACGCAACTGATTTCGTAAACGCGCTCGAGAACGAGCGAAGACATTTTTTGAAGAAAGAAAGCGTACCGCAAGCACTTGGCAATATATTATACGTTCTAAACAATAAGCCAAGATCTCCTTTTTTAATAGCCTGATTTCAGTTAAATCTACCAGGTTCTCATTTCAACCGTGATACAGCGTACTTTCACGGTCGGTGCAGTTAAAAGTAGGAGGCAAAGAAAACAAAAAAAATGGAAAGCCTGTGGCAATTAGCGTCAGTGGCGCCGAAGGTGTAACGAGACGTTGAACTCG
The DNA here is from genome assembly GCA_023838395.1 of Holcopasites calliopsidis. Lineage (NCBI taxonomy): Eukaryota > Metazoa > Arthropoda > Insecta > Hymenoptera > Apidae > Holcopasites > Holcopasites calliopsidis. The sequence goes on from JALHAQ010000026.1 coordinate 826,358, forward strand.
GCCGGACCGTAGATTACCTTTGTGATCACAGAAAAGTGGGTTAATGCCGTGTACGTCTGATTCGCGCATCCGTAATGACGTTGACATCCTGGACGTCTCCCCCCCCTTGCCCCTTACCGTTAAAAGAACAATGGACCGTGCCGTGGATTGTTCGTTAACGCGTTTTCCGTGCTCCTTTTTCCGAACAGCGCGACGAACAATCGGCACTAGGTGCAGTCTCCTTTTAATTGTACAAAAAGGCGCGCCTTTATCTCGGCACTTGACCCAGTCCGAGAGTGCAACTCGACCATTTCGCATAACACGTCTGAATTATATTTTCTTTAAAACAAAAAGCTGATCTTATCTTCAGAAAGGTTGAGAGGATGAGGTAGGAAGAAGCTTTTGTCAATTTCTTAAAGCGTCGCCTAATAAGGTAATTACCCCTGATCGCTCAGACGGGACGACGCTTTCCGACTCTTAAGTAAACTTAATTGCACTTCCTTTGAGGCAGCAGAATTTTCATTTTAAGATAAAACTCGCGCATAAATGAGGAAACTGTAAAATTCCTTTAGAAAGCTTCTTTGTCATGTTTCTTATCCAAGAGCGTTTTAAGCGCGAGGAGAACAATCGGCGCGTTCTCCTTTTAATCGTATACACTTTATGCATAAGGCAGTGGCTTTCTCTCCTCTTGACCCACTGGGTCCGGAAAACGCGTCCCTGCGTTCCTCCGTCCGCGAACGCGGCAAGAAACATCCGCGTTCCGGGAACCTCAAACGAAAATGCATCGTCGTTCCTTGAATACGCATGATGGAGCACAGTGTTCGAACAGCTTTTACCTCTCTTCGATTCTTCTGTCTCCAGCCGATGGTAATTCCTTCTTTTGCTTACTTTCAATTCGTCCCGAGTCTCAGTTTGTCTCACATGAGAAGCAATAATCTGTTGGATCTAAAAATAGACTTTCCTTTCGAGTATTCTGAAGAAAAAAGATATCGAAAAGATTGAACGAAAGTTTCAGAAGTGTTGGTATAAGCAATTTTAACTTCACTTTCGTATGGCCTCTGGTATAGATCTTTTTTATAAATGTGCAAGGTAGCAGTGTTCTTCGAGCTGTGCAAAAGAAAAGAATGTCCATGATGCCATTGTATTTTGCCTAATTATTAATTTGCAGGAGGTGCAATGTACGTTAGATTTTGATTTCATTCAGGTAGATCGGCTCGCGCGTATTATCGCTCGGAATATGTATGAATAGGATTAACAAGGCTTGACGACGTAACAATGGAGAAGATAATAATAGATCCTCGATTGTGTGTTCTGGCTTAGCCCGCGGAACATGTTAATGGATCTCGCCACTCTATCCAAATGTAATTCGTATAGCACGATCGAGGAATTAACCGGCAGATGAATTTGAAAAAAAAAAGCACGTGCGTGCGCTAGCAAAGTGAAATTAATATTTGCATCAGACGTGCCAAGTGCCCACTGACAATACGACAAGACTCGCCACCGTTGGCCAGGTGTACCTTTATTTCTACCTGCATTTATTGCAGACAGTCGGGAATGGGAAACATCTGTTGATCACCGACCGTTTCACGATTTTACGACCCCTGCACACAATTGCAACGCGTGCAACCGTCCTATTCTACATTATATTCTCAACGTCAACCTGGCCAATCGAAAGTGTCCGCTCTCTCAACTCTAGTCAACCTCTACTAACGTACACGAGACTTACCCTATATCACGGCCTATCATCTTCACGCGCCGCTACAAAACGAAGAGGGAACGTATCGATCCCGTGGACGTCGAGGAGGTTCTCGCCGGGGCGGAAACACGTCTCCGGCAGATCGCGCGGAATGAATGTAATTTGCGACGCCCTTGGAGAAATGAATAGCCCGACCGATGCCTGGCTAATTAACGCTTTCGTTTCCGCGCCTCGCAGCTTGAATCTTCTCCGTTTCATCGGGGAGGGCCGGTCATCGGTTAGAAGGCTGGCACAGGCTGGCCTAGATGAAGCGGCGACGACAGTGTCTGTCAGCCGGTCAACAACCCGCCTCCTTGGAAGCGACTTGATATCGCGTGCCTTCGTCCATTAACCCGGTTAATCGCGAGCTCGTTAATTCCCATTTCGCTCGCCGCATCTGATCCGACGCGGACTCGCTCGCGTTTCGCTTTGGTCCTCGCGAAATGGTATCGTGCTACGCATATGGAACAGAGCTTTTCAAAGCTCGGGCTCATCCAGTGTCTGTGTTTGGCTGCACCCCTTTTAAGCCATTTACGCGGTAGCTTTTGCTTTTTGGAAAAATCAACGATTTTCCTTGATTCCGTTCCTCCAACATTTTCGCAAGCGATTGGACGCGTTATCTCTTTGACGGGTTTCCAGAATTTCTCTGGGTGGAAATGTAGTGTGGAATAGCGTAGATCTTTACACCTACGAATTCTTCTTTTTTAATGTGGAGTTCTTTAGAAAATATTTCTTTGCTCGCGTCAGGGACGAAGTCCATTATTGATTGAACGGTTTACAAGATACCGTGGTCGCAAGTGTTACTTCTTCTCTTGAAATAGTTCCACTTGTGTTACATCCGAGTTACACAACAGTGTCGATTTTATCCCTCGAGCTCGATTATATGCAGGTACCATTCCAAGGCTCCGCTATTTACAGAATTATTGAATAATCTATTCTCGAAGATGGAAACGAGATACCGCAAGGTTTGCGCCCTTTATTATACCGAAAGAGAAAGTTGACTGTGAATCAGACAAACGGATGTCCCCAAGTCGTACCCGGGTCGCAGCTGTTTTCAACTTGTTCCACCTGTGCACGAAACAGGTGAAAGGAACAGGAAATTCCGTGATACGACAAGCGTGCACAGCTTTTTCTCCATGAATACGTCTGGTTATCCGTAAACCGGCCAGATAATTTTCGAACTCGGGATAGAATCTTTGACCGAAACGCGCCACAACGTTTACGAAATCGTTCGCACGTGAGCGGCGGATGAATCACTTGAAAATTTCTGCGCGAAGGGAGAGTGGAAAACAGAGGGAATTCATCAAAGCGGGAAAATAGCCGGAAAGCTATTTTAGCTTCGCCTCTGAAGTCGCGTCTTGAATCCCGTATTGCGACGCTGCGACTTATGCCGTTCCCTATAGTGTTAAGAGAACCCCGGTATTATTCATCCTCTTGCGGATAGACGAGATGTTCTGTGTAATTGGATAACACGTAGCCGCGAAACAATTTCAGGCGATGCGCGCGGCGTACAGACAATAGTGCGGTATCGGTATTGTTAGATGTAAAGACCTTCGTTATTGGGCAAATGGAATAATAATAAATGAAAGGCGCTATTAATCTGGTTTATTTTATTAATTGGAGCTTTAATGCAATACTAATCCTGAGAAGATGTAATCTGTTCGTGAAAAGTTGAGAAATATAATCAAACTATTTCTACGACTTCGGATGATTTGTCGTATTAAAGAAATTGATGGAAGTTACACCGCCATTAAGCGGATAAACAGCTTAACAGTTGGGAACCTCCCATTTCGCTAACGAGAGAGAAATAGAGCCCAATTGGATCCTAATTAGAGGCTACCGAATACAGGGGAAAAATGGTCTCGTAGGACGTTTCAATTTGCTCACTGACTAGTTTCAAATGAAAATATTCCGCGTATTATGCAATGTATTTTGCCAATGTATCGTTGTGTCGCCTGTACATTTCCCTTCGCCAGAATAACATTCAGCTATTACCAATTTCCTCGTCGAACAAAATCATCGGGGGTGCACATTAGCCAGGAAACGTGATCGATTTGCATGCAGCGCAGGCTTCCTGTTCTTTTCAACTACCCATTCATATTTCCCGACTTTGGTGGAGCTCGTTGCGGTTCACAATTACGGCAATGTCCCTCGTAACAGTTGCAGCGTGAATAGAAATTAGTTCTACCCGTTATCCTAGTCTATGCGCCCGATTATTTTCGGTTGGTGTTCTGTTTTTTTTATTTACGAAATCGTGAATCGAAGGATCCGCGTTAAAATACGCGAAGCTTGTTGCTTGCTAGCTCACCAAGACGCTCACTTTCGAACGGGCTAACCCCGGGCTGCGGGTTCGAGTAGATTCCGGTATAAATAACTCGAGGAGAGTCCGTGCACGTACACGCAAATAGGCACGAATGTCGTCCATACATGCCTCGAATCGTTTCGTATGCTATCTGAAATTTGAAAGGCAGCTCGAATCCTTTAGGTGTCTTCGCGCACGAGCGAATAAGATGAAAAATGTTCCACCTAAAGATACTGTCGTTATACACCCTTTCATTCTCGTAATTACAGCTGTTGTGGAATTAAGGGAATACGCGGGGGATCCTGTTTCGCATCCTTAAACTTACGAATGATACAATCCTCGCGCAACTCTATCCACAAGTCTAATTTCACAGACAGTTTCAATGCAAGCCACTTTGTCCCTGTGCCGCGAATAAATGAATAAACATTCCAATTAACACTAGATGTGCATATTTCTCTCCCATCAATGTCGTAATCAAAAGTGCAACATTCAGTACAAATTAATTTAGGCCAAGTTAATTTACTTGCTTGTACTTTCCCAAACAAAAACTCGGTGAATAACAAAATTCGTTAAATTGTCGAAAATTAAATCTTCCAAAACTCAGTAGAATAATCTACAAGTTCAAAGAAATAATGCAGATCGATACTCTTGGCGTTTGAAATCCTTTTTCGTTTTTCGTTAAATCCGTGTGAAAGTAGCGTCAGCGAAAATCGACGCGCGTACACGCTCGGAAAGCTCGTGCACACAATTTCGTGTGTTCTCCTCGCGTGCCATTGCGAATCCACCCTGGCACGGGGCCAAGATTAGTCATCCGAGATGCGGATCTCTCTCGCAGCCTGGGCTACGTGCGGTGCTCGCTCGACAAGGAAGTCGAGCACCGTGTTCGGATTGTCGAATTTCAGGTGTGCTTGATCGCTGAGTGCCACCCGTTTAGAGTCCTTCGAGATTACGGATATATATCCAGAAGGCACGTGCTTCAGGACATCGGAGGGGATGAAAGTTAAGACTGTCTTTGGGGAGGAAAATTCAGGAAGATTCTCTGTTCACCGAAAGTGAAATTCTATTATTGTTTCAATAGCGGCCGATAATGTTAATTATTCTAACGAGAACTTTCGGAGAAATTGAGAAAGAACGTGGAAATTGGCGAAACCGATTTATTCCCGCGGCTGGCACTTTTTCCCCATTGCATTCCAGGCGTAATAATTCGGTTGGTATAGCTTCGCGTCTGGTTTGGGCCGGTGTTTCATTAAAATCTTCTGCGTTGTTTGACGACTTTCGCGGCGCCCGGGATTTGTTCTTTCCGTTCGTCGTAACACCCGCCAGGGAGACCCTTTTCCCGTCCGGAAAACGAGCCACTCAAACGTAGACGTGTACTTCTTCTCTTCGTAACAGACGTCGAGTAACGAGGATGGTCTTGTTCTGTTGCGTTTCCTTTTCAGCCGTGGCGCTTCGCCGACGCATCGTAGCGATTCCCTATTTCCACGCGTCGCGAAAACCTCTCTTTATACATAAATATGTCGGCACGTTTGTCTGCAGTGCAAATCCGCTAATCATCATTTCTCATAAAGACAACACTGCACAATGCAGCTATCAATGTAGAAATATCTTTGCCTCATTTCAATTCAACTCATTATCGAATCGGATACACAAATAACAAGTACTCTCATCAAATGCAGTTCTTTAAAAAGCATTAATTTAAACAAGATCCTTCGCTTCTTCTCGGTCCTCTCTACGATGCCGCGAACCACACACTGTCGAAGAAGTGTAGAAAGTGAAATCGGGTGAAATAGCATCTCGCCTCCGGCAATTATCCACCTATCGCCGTCCACGTGTTTTCTTTAATAATTCCGTAGTTTCACGGTCCCGGGCGAAATTTCGATTTCGTCCGATGGACCGTGGGCGGACACTTCGATCAAGGTCCTTCAGGAAATCGAGAGAAATTGAATAACGCGTCTGCAGCGTGGACCAACGAGACTGATAAAGCCGTGTATACGTAGGCACGTAAACATCGTTTTCGCGACGAACACGATTTCACGTTCAAGGGACGGAGGCCAATGAAATCGAACGAAACGGCAACGAGAAAATGATTGCGATGCCCGGTCTGTGTACACTGGATCGCGTGTGCATGTGTGCACGACCAATTAGGAACCCTGTAACGTACGTGGTTTTTGTTGTAATTGCTGCACTGCACGCTTTAACTAGATCAACCATTCTGCCTTTATTCCCGTGGCGGAAACAAGCTTATCTCTTGGAAAATCATTCGAAGCCTTTTGTACAGCTTTTCTTAGTTGTAAATTAGGTGTATTTCGAAAGTGAGAAAGGGAGGGCTAAGATTTATTGTGTACAGAATTTTGTATAGCTACGAACATTAGTATTTAATAATATTTATATAGATACATCTACAGTATAGGGATGCAAAAGTGGCGAGCAAAGAGTGGATGTTCGCTAGGCATTTTCGTCGGTGTATACAATTTATTCAGGATAAATACGCGCATCCTTAAGGATGAGATAGAACGTTTCCCTCTTCCACGGAGAAAATGCAGGAACATGTTGGTAGAGCAAGGAGGGGTTACTGAATAATCCAGAAACCCAGAATCTTGGTGAGACGCTCTCCTATTTAGAGCGGGATACGTGTCGCGTTTTAAATCCAGCCAAGGAAAGGGGAACGGGATGGAGAAAATAAAGCCATGCGAGCAAGATGACGGGAATTCGAGAGTCTCGCGGGACATCGGGACTGTAAACTCTCGACGGTGCTGAACCGTGTATTAACGTACTGCGCGTCGGAGAGTCTAGCGTTCGCTTCTTTATTTTCCCGACATTTTGCAATTTATTTAATGGATATCCTCTTGCAGCAGGTATATCCTTATTCCAACGTTTATCGGTACATTCTGATAAAAATTGTCTGGAAGTAATTGCACGATGAAATGACGGGTCTAGTCTTTCCGCGTGCGACAGTCTTACCCAAAATCGCGGATCATTCTTATTTACCGCGCCTAGCCAGCACTTCTGAAACCCTCTTCACAAACCTTAATTGCATACTTCGAGGCCGGTTATTCGCTAATCGCGTCGCCTCCGCTCCGATCGTCGATGGAGCAGAGCCTAGCTAGATTTGCATGCAATTTCCAGTATTAAAGAGCAGCCTGTCAAGGTTGAGGATCACTGAGAGTCTGCATCCATGGAGATGAAAGGGGACCGACCAGGTCGAGCTATGGCATCCCTATGGAGCTCGTCTTATTTCGTTCGTTCGTCGTTCCTTTCTATTAGCTCCGATTTGAAATTCTCTTCAGCGATATTGCTCTCGACATGCTTCTGCGACAGAGCTTCTCCCATCTTGTCATCTTCTAGCTTCTTCTGGCAGGCTCTTCGTGTTCGCCGCTTCTTAACGTTCCGTTGCGATCGGAGTTGTTAAATAAAAGATGCAACAACGGTGTGTGTCCATCACCTGCGCCCCGTAGGCTCGTTCTTCTCACGCTCGTGATCTTTACACCATTCGCAATCATTGCGACGAAATTGGAGCGAGCCGCTACCGGAAGCTCTGCATCGTTTTCAAAGAGCAAGGACGATCGTTGTTTCATTTTGGACAGGTAGCCCCATTTCGCGGACACCACGGTGGTCACCGACACGCGGCTGCGATCGAAACTCTCGGAAACTCCAAAAGCAAGTTAAAGTACAACCGTTTGAAACGACGTGGACCACCGTTTTGGTCCACGGAAGTTTTTGCTTCTCCGTGGAAAAAGGAAACGACGGAAATAAATCGAACTTTCGGTCGTGCAGACGCTCGAAACGTTTGAAACAAAAGTATCGCACGGAAAGGGTGGTTGCTATGTTGGTTCCAAGTAAGAGTAAAGGAAAAATGGTGTTCAAAATATAGACGAATGTATGGAAATTGTTGGAAATTTGGGAAACGTGGAGGGAACAGAAATTTACAGGCGGCCAAGGGTTAAACGGAGTCAGAATTAAGCAAATATCGCTCTGTCGAGGCAGAGCCACTTTAACGAAATCAATATTTCGGCGCAACTTCCGTGCCATCGCTGTTCCGGCTGGTTAAAACGTCAGAGAAAATCGAGAACGCGACTTTACACGTCTAGCTTTGCGATCCGCTTGAGCGAAAGAGGGACGATTTTCCAGTGTCGACGAGACGTCCGCGTAATAACGGTGGCGAGAATCCGGATCGATATCCATTATCGGCCTACGATCGACAATTACTTTAATTCTAACGAAGCAATTAAGCGAGGTAGTGTGTGTGATAACCTGACGAGACTAGCGTTGAAATGCATCTCGCAAGACGCTGCTTCATTTAATTTGCATTAACAGGTATATCGAAGTAAGGTGTTCGATCGGTTTTTCTTCACTTATTTTAAGGACATTTACGGGTGTGTTTAGCTAAGCAGGCTTGATACCTGTTGAAATTTGTTTCTTTTGTTAATATTCTACGGGCAATGTAATGAATCACCGATCCCGCGGCTTTCCTGCTTGTCTTCGTTTGCCTGGCATTTTCTGCATCACACGAATGCCCACGTGTCCTAAACGCCTACTTGGCGTTCATTCCGCCGATCCATTCGCCAGATTTTTCATCCTGGATGCAATGCAATATCCGTCTTTAAAGGCGTTCCTCGTAAAATTCATTTTTGTTGCAGTTGATATTTATTCGTGGTCTCCTACAAACTGTGCTGAGCGAATAATAGTAAGTTTTCTCCACTGACAGTTTGTAACAACGATTTATGAAGCCAATTATCGGTCAAAGTGGATCGTAATCGAAATAAGTCTTTGTGGTAGCAATTCAGGTGTTCGACATTTACCATTATCATCGGTACTAAGTTAATAATTAATCTCAAAGTATAATCTTCTACAAAACATTCGCATGCGATCGGCATGATCAAATGTTTAAAGTTGAACCGGTAACCGGGAATAGTGACCAAATTTAACAACGCCACCGTGAATCTCTTCCTGAAAAAGCATGACATGCTTGATCTGCAAGAGATAAACGTTGTAACGGGTAGATCGTAACGCGGGGTTTATCCGCGAGTATCGACCGCGATCGGTAGGAGGCTACGACCGAGATCGCGATTCCAGCTATTGTTATGCTGTTCCGCGGTACATAAATTAGCGGAATCGGCAGCTAGTAATTGCTTCCGACCGAACTGCCGGTGACGCAAAGCTTCTATATGGAAGTACGCTGAGGCATAGTAGCAAGGAACGCCTGTATCCCCGATCCTCACGGATCACCATTTTTTGGTACTCCCCTTTCCGCCACCCTCTCCTTACGACTGCTTAGACCACGGCTCACCGTTCGGTCTAAGGGACACAGTCCTCGGTGCCACGCTTAGGACGGGTTGCCGTACCCTAAGCGATGGAATACACCACCTCCTAGGCCTCCGATAGCGCGGGTTGCCTAAACGCTATCGGGGCAAAGGCCTTCCGACTCCCCTGTGGCCGAGTTGCCTACGCTACAGGGCGGGACTCTCTCCTTGCCGCCGCATACGAGTCGCCCGAGCGACATACCGGACCGCGAACCGATGTACCATTGTCGCGCCGCACCGCCGATTTAGTAAATAGCCGCGTAGTCGTAGGAATTAGCCTGTAAGCCGTCCGCTGCGAAGATACCGCTTCGTGAGCCGCCGAAAAACCGTCGCGAAGACACCGCTTCGCGAATCGCGTAGAAGTAAAGTTAGGAATAAGTGCTGTAATTAGAATAAGGTACTCCTTAAGAAAGATAGTCGTAAACAGATACCCACTGAATCGTTACTATACCAAACCTCATTCTATCCTAACGAAGCCGGCCAGCCGACTGAGCCGGCACCCGCCTCCAACCAACGGTCCCACCGCCGGTACGACCGTTACAACGTGATACTGTCAATGACAGATCTCGTTGAAGCTGCTCCAACTGTTGCTTTTCATCAGCAAGGAGCAGCGACCGCGCGATAGGGCGGCGCGTAAATTATTAACGACAATCGATCTAATTTTAATCTCATCTCTCGCCCACGCCGCTGCCTTCTCTGGGGGAAAGCTAGGGTGTCTAGTCGCGCGACCTCGCAGAGGACACTGCTCCTGCCGCGTATCCATTGGCTCGTCACCGCCGGCGCCAACGGAAAGTATTCTCCTCCACTTCTGTTCCGCGCGTCGTTGTTGCTCCCCACTTTCGCGCCCCTAGACGAAAAGGTGGAGGCAATGGACGGTGCACCGAGGAGGAGAAGATCCATTGGTGCGAAGGAGATAGAGACAATGCACGAGGAAGATAGATTTGCTGGTGGGAAAAGAAAGAGGTGCTTGGAAAACTGTGAATCAACGAGGACGGTGAGATTCATTCGCGTGGTGAAGAGGAAGATGGTTGAATGAAGCACGGCGATTGCCGAGAGAGAGAGAGAGAGAGAGAGAGAGAGGGAGAGAGAGAGAAAGAAAGAGTGAAAGAGGGGCTAAGCAGTAGTAACGGGTTTGAGATGCTTCGAATCAGTTTGAGCATGTTATGACAGTCTGGATTTGTTTCGAATACATATTCGAAGTAAAAAGAATGCGTTCAAATGCAATTATTCTCCAGCGTGTGAATTTTCTACAGGTTTATGGACTTGAGTAATCGAACCCTGTAATGCCATATGGGGAATATTGGAGCGACATTAAGCCGCCAATCCCCATCGATAGCCAAAGCCATTTCCTAATTCCAGCAATATCCCCATTCATTTTCGCATAAAAGCGTCATTCGCAAATTTACGAGACAATAGATTAACGCGTTCATCACTACGTCCAAGGGGTGTAGGGGTTTCGAGGAGCGACAAGGCCGGACTATACCCAAGCCACGTGTCAGAGGAAGAGAGGGATACTGAACTGGCGAGCGAGACACCAGACGGCGGCACGTGGTGGGAGAACGACGGAGGCGCGCGGAAGGGGACAAAGACGAGCGAGCGCGCAGCAGGAAAGCCGCAGGGCGCCATACTGCTTTCGTCCGTTCGGCACAGTACGCGCCCAGCGCCTACGCGGATCGTCGCGGTGCATGTCGTTCGCGTTCGTCCTCGTTGGTGGTGCACAGTTTTTCTTTCCACTCGTTTATGAATCTTCCCTTTGACTCGCGCGTGTCCGTCGCGAACAGAGCCGGTCGAACGACGACGCTGGGAAAACGGCAGATAAAGAGAGGCATCGTACGCCTCCGGACGCCGCCGCCGCTGTTCTTTTCTTGACCGGCTCGCGAACACGAGCGTGCGTCTTTCTCGGTCGGTGCGTGCACAACAAGAGTGGAAGAAAAAGCTCACGGGATTTTGCACGCCTGCGAAGACTGTGGCTGCACGTCTCTCCCCTTGTCCATCCTCCGGAGCTGACAGGCCCTCAACGCGTCCTTCTAGGTGAGCGAACGAACACGAGAAAGTACATTCATAGGTTAGACCGGCGAGGGTTGTTCCGCGACCACCAGAGATACCCGTACATCCGAGCTGTAATGAGATTATGCCCGGCCCGTCGATACCGGTTACTACGGTTGTTCGCTTTTACTTTCGATCGAGGTCGAGTCGTGCCTCGAAACTCGTCCGTGCTTTCGGAACAGCTGCTCGCCGCCCGGACCACACGATTTCCATAGTTCTGGACTGAGGTTTACGGTGTCCAGCTTTTGATTGCTGGCACCACCATTGTCTGCGTGGCCATTCGCGGCTTTCTACCAGGGAATCTCCTTAATTTAACGAGAATTGCGTTGTTTTTTGACTGCGTTTTATTGTTGGCCTCATATTACCTTTTTCTATTGCGATCGAGACAGCTTTAAAGTGTGAGAGTTTAAAGTTAGGTTTAAGGCAAGCGAATCTCGCGATTCGGGGTTGACGCTCGTTTCAAATTTCGCATCATTCGAGTCTGCAATGCCATTGACAATGAACCGACTCGGCAATCGTTTGGAATCTGGTGCTGGCAGATCCCTGTCCATCGACAGGCCAACAACCCACTCCACGCATACAGTAGTCAGCAGACTGTAAATTCTAGCTCTGTATGTTCCGCATTGTTTTTGTTTCCGAACTTGTTTACGTTACCCGGGAGCCTCTTACATTTCTCTCTTGTTTTAACGTACGAGTATATTTACACGCTGTAGTGGGAAGAAGGGCAGTCGTTCATTCAAGCGAAATTACCGATAAACCGAAGGCTATCGATACTACGCGAGCAATTATTCAATGAAAACTGGCACTAACCATACCCGGAGGATCATTCTTATCCTACAGTATGATGTCATGAACGAGAATTCTCCGTAGCAACTTTCTGATTATAACTGCAATATTGCTGATTTAAACAATCCTTGAATATTATTGTAGAACAAATCGGGATTTGGGTGGATTTTAAATTCTTTCACTGTAACGCGCCGTTACGTGTCCGTGCTTCTTCATCCATTTCCGCCACCCTCGCGTCGCAACAGAACTTCCTGTTTACTTGCCACGGCTTTTTCCCTTCTCCACGATGCGCCATCGATCTCTTTTCCACTGAAAGTGAAACCCTCCTGCGCTTGCAAATCTGTTTCGCCTCCTCTAGTTCCGTCTTCCGAGCCCCTCCGCTGCGATTTGCATTTTATAGCTGGAAATTCTCATGGAACCTCCTCCCTCGGGCTGGTAACAATCTCGTGCCGCAGCGATATTCTATGGAAAATAATTCAATTCGGTTATAATTATTCACACTCGTCATTTCCCCCCCCCCCCCCCCCCCGAAATTGTATAGCATTCGACATTTCTTTCTCGACGCTTGCACAAATAATATCTGTAATTTGTACGTTTATAATGAAGCGGGTGAACAATATGTGGTTCGTAGAATTCTTCTGAACGCCCACGTTCGCTCGGCTCCCCGCTTTTCTCTACCATTCTTAAATTTACCCTCCACCACGTGACGTTTATTGTACATCGACCTGCATACGGTCCCTCGAAGCGTTAATCGTCTTTCGAAAGTGATGCTGCAGGGAGTATACGAGGCCGGTTGTGAACCATGATAAAGCCCAGGGCTCTCTATTCTTCCCGAACGACGAATACCCAGCCATGCCAGTAGCAGATGTTTCTTCTCGGACAGAAGAGACACGAGTTCTCGTAACAACAGCCTGTTCTCGTGCGCAAAACGTAAATTCACGAAATGTTACCGCAAATTGGCATGACGCTGCGCAATCGTACGCATTGTTTCTCGCGTTTGTAATCAGTTTCAGGCAACTCTTTGAAAGAATTCACCAATCAACTCGGTGGTCGATGATAAAAGCATTGGTATTAATTGGTTAAAAATAAGCAACCCGTTTGTCTCCGATTTTCTTTTTATTTTCCATAGCTCGCTGTTAAACATAAACGTGAGGCACACCGGCGTTTAATATTGGTACCTTTATGCTCTTTATATTGAATCCATAGGCAAAGTAAATTGAATCTACTCGATTCTCTATTTTTCCTCTACCAAACATTCATTTCGATCTCACCGCTGGAGAAGTTTCATTTGTCCATCCAATTTCCGCCACACCCCCAGCATCCCTCATCCGGCAGAATTTAATAAATTTACAACTGCACGATGCGAGGCAATTCTCTCTCGCACTCTGTTTTCGTCATCCGGTCGTGTGTCCGTTAGGTGAGCAATCGCGAGCCGCGTGTAGGTTGTCGACGAAAGCTTGGAGGAACACAGGAGATGTTCCTAGAAGGAGCAAAAAGGGGCGAGAAGAAGGTTAAATTTCGTAGAAGCTGTACAACGCGCGGGGGTGGATGCTGCGGAGAAAAAGAGAGAGAGAGAGAGGACCGCTCTGGCAAGCAGCTGATGTAATTTTCTTTTTCCTCTTTTGCCCGTTCTTCTCCCTCATCTGCTTTTCTCGGTCGCCGCCTCCCTCGATTCGTGTTAGCCAGATCGAGTGACATATCGTCTCTTTGTTTGACCAGGAAGGAAAGTCCTCGTCGATCGTTGAGTTTCCTTTTAAAACGGCGATGCCTCGCGTAGCGACCTACGGTCTCGATTCGCACGGGGTAGGGAAGAATGATCGAGGGTGGAGGGTAGGGTTGCCATGGCGAATTTCCCGTGTCAATGGGATCCCGCGAACCGTGTTAATGAGAAAATGGAGCCTCGGCACACGATCACATCCCCCTTTTCGGCAGAAGTTGCTCCGCGTTTTTAAAAACTGCGATGAGACGGCGTTAGATAATTGGAACTAACGAGGATGAAGTGGTAGAAGCAATCAGACGTTACGCACAGTGCAATTACTTTCTTCTTCGGATAATACCCGATACTGTGCACGACCAATTGTGGAACACTGAATCATAGAAAGAGAAGATTTCATTTATCTTTATTCTTTGCAAAAGTAGTAGCACGCTAAGTGGATACTAACATATTTTAGATCTCGAGTAATCTCATGAGAGAGCACCTCACACCGACGAGGAAGGGAATTACGTTTCTCTGTAAAAATCTTCAATGTCGAGGGACATAGTTCGCCGTGTTTTAAATGTAATCAGGTCGCACCCAAGTTACCTCCGGGCCGCGAAACGAATACACTTTTAACGAGCCGCCGTTTCGGCTGCAGAGAATTTTAAAAGGTCCTACCCTTTAATTAAGAACTTTATTAGCATCTCTCCGTTATTTGAACAATTGAGAGTGAGACATATAAAGGAGTTACGCGCATATGTGCATGCGATACGTCTCGTATAATTTACAACCAATTCGATTAGCTAGGATTATCAGTTAAGTGATGAAAAATAAATTGGCTTCAATAAAATTTATCAACTGGTACCTCGATCTTAAAGTCGACGCTTAAATTTCGGTGTCTTCGAAGTGCAGCTCTGTTATCCTATCGCATTTTACATTTCACTTAATTTGTTCTTTTAACCCGAGTATTCATTTTTATCGCTCTATTTAGGAAAATGAGAGAGACGTCTTCTTTTCTCCCCGCGGTCTCTCCTTTCGAATTTCGGAAGAACGCACCCTTTCCGCGAACTCGACCCTCTCTGCGTCTATCGTAGAATGAGCATCGCGATCGAGGAACAAGGCATCGTCGCAACGTTCTCACGCCCGTTCATTAAGACTCATTAACAGCGTGGCGACCTCCGCAGATCCTCCGATTACACGCTGCGTATATACACGTCAGGTCCTCTGAATGCAGATGCTCGAACTGACGCGTCGGATGATATATCGTTTCGTGTATCAGAGGGTGGAACCCCTCTGGAACAGTTGCCTCCTGTAATCACGATCAACTCGCCGTTAACGACGCTCTTTCTGCACGCGGATCGTTCTTGCCTCGTTGAAGTTGCGTTCGTTCTTCCAATCCGTATATTATATGTACCTACCACGTGTCGATATCGTTAACACGAGTCGCTTTTTATTTCTGGCCGCCAATTAGAAATGAATAGGACCGCTGTCATTGTTATAGATCGTTTGTGATTTGGGATCAGTGACGTTTTGGAGAGTAGTTAACGGTATGAAGGCTTTCTGCACGGATACGTGGATGAGAGAAGTGTAAATTGCGAAAGAATGGAAGTTCTGTTAAATTCTATGATTTCAATCAAGCACAAGCCACTTGGTAGAAAACGGTACGATGTTCCAAGCTTTGGAGCAATATTGCGCAAAATGGTGTGTTACAGCGAAATGTTTCTGGATGCCTAGAGGAAGTTCTACTTTGATCGAGTAGATTGTTCTACTTTGTGATAGTCCATCCATAATAATGTAGAAACGGGGCGATATAAAATCAGGCGAAGGATGTCTCGAAGTGCCATTGCGCTGCATCTGCCGCAAAGCCGAAGAATAGTCACACGGCATTCCTTCGAGTCCTCTCCCTTCTGGTTACCAAGTGTCCATCCTAGCGTCGTATGCTTCACAGCACGACGACTTCCGGTGCTAACTCGTAAGATGATCTCGTAGATAGTCTACCTAGGTCGATGGAACTCGGAAACTTTAGTGCAACTGTCCGGATAACACACGTGGCAACTCCTAAGAAGTGTTCTCCGAAAAATCTTTCATTACTAAACCACGCTTCCAATTTAGAAAAAAGGAGACCTCGAGAGGAAGCGTCCAGGTAAGCAGAGGTAAAATTCGAGTCACGCCGTTCCGCGAAGAACTTGAAGACCACGGGTGGGACCGTAAAGTGGCAAATAGGATGGTCTGTTTCTCCAAAAGCTACGCGACCGAAGCGTCGCTGGTGCCCAGGGACCTATCAGAGCGCATTAGAGCTGGCTCGTTTTTGTTTTTACCGAGACAATACGACTGTCGTTTAGACTGCGTCCACGCTTTAATTTTAACGCAAACCGCGCTGTCGTAAAAGCAGGCCTGGCCGGTGTACACCAGGCTTTTACCGTGCGTGGTAGTCAGGGAAATGTTGCGAGCTCGCCGATGCATCCCTTGCACTGGTATGGGGAACGGCTGGAACACCGAGCAGCGATGCAAAAGCTTCTGGTCACGCGGACGACATAGTCCTTTGTACACCGCACCTTGCCGCTACATACATATTTGGCCGTGTACGTCTCCTAAACGTGTCGCAATTAGTCGGGGAACACGGCTTCTGCTCTGGCACGCATCGCCGTCGCGATATTGCGGTCACGTAATGACGACGGTGATGGAATTCGTCGGAGGCCATGGCGAATCTTTTAGTAGTCGAGTAAATTGCTTCGACGGGGGCCACACTTTTAGATTTGTAAGTTAAGTGTTATAAAAGCGTGTATTTGATTCGAGGGTGAATTTGCCCGGTATCATTTCCTACATGAATTTACATCAGTCTTTAATAAATCCGCGTGAGATAAAAAGTTAGACTTCAATGAAGAGCGCCTCGAAGGTTTTGAGCAGTAAGTTAGATCCATATGACGAATCAGAGACAGAAAGGTGCATTTTTCGTTCAACATTCTGAGAATTACAAATTAAGAAGTGGATGGAGACTTGATTGTTACTCGATTCGAGTTCCTTTTCCTTTGCCAATAGTCCACGGTTGCATCCTCGTTACATGATTCCCACACGGTTTTAGGCGGCGCACACACGCATATTGCCGTGGATCTATACAAGCAGCGTACACATCCCTTGGTAAATGTACGCAGGGCCCCTAGGCCTTTGTCTCTGTCGTGCCACGTGTGCCTCTCTATGTAATTTACTGCCTTCAGCCTGTGTCCGCAAACATCCTCCGCATATGCGTTCATCGACGAAGAAACGTCGCCGCCCTTTAAGCGCCCCTGATTTACGCTCTAGCGAAGGCGAGTTCGCGACCGGAAGCTTGCAATCTGTAAGAGAAACCCCGCCTGTATAAAACACGTACGATTTTATTCGTACTTTGCTTATCTGTGAAACGCATGTGAATCGCTCGAAACAAATATAGAACTCCTAATTTTAATTGCGCGAGATTCGTGATTTCATGTTTATATTACAGACATCTTCTGATTTCCGAGTTAAGTTGGAAAAAATGATTTCAGAAATTGGTGGATTAATCATCTGATATTCTGAATCGTTCGAAACTAATACTTGGGATCTTCAGAAAATCGGAATTACGTCTTCGTTTTTTTTTTTCAAACCACGTACATTAACATATCGCTGAGATAGAAATTTGTCAAAGACTGAAGTGACGAAGAAATTCATTTCCATACCATTGATCGATGAAAAGATCACGCTGGCATGCTACGGTCTGACGTCCGCAGTATGCTAAGCACATTTTTTACTCCAAATTTTATTCCTTACCACGTGAGCTGGAATCACGAGCGTGCTATGCACAAAGAATCGAAGTCGCGATTACTTTATGCGCTGTCGGTCCCCCACCCCAAACGTAGCAGCTCGAAAGCGCATTAAGTTTCGCAATTAAAGCGTCTCCTGTGGACGTTTCTTTTTGAATTTACACCGAGCCCGTCCCCCTCCCTCGGAAAACGAGTTTTTTCCCGTTCTAATTACAGTACCGTGCACCCACCGGCCGCTATAATCTCGAATCGTTTCGCTGCCAGCGATCTACATACTCCTCACGATTTACGGAAATTGTTACTTTCAATGCGGCTGAAAACTTGAGACCGAGGAGATGGTTCTGAAAATTTTCCTTTACGCTTACCAGTCCTCAGTCTTCGATCGCGAATGATCTCGGACGCGACGCGGCGATTAAGAGGCATTTCCCTCGTGGCTAAATTATGTCAGGGGTTTGTTCAATAATTAGAAAGCTGGAATTCGGAAGTAGGGCACGGTAAAACTTGCAAGAGAAATATTCCAAATGCGTCGACGTTCTAGGGGCATACATACTGCGGCTGTTGAATTATTTATAGACAAAGTTGTAGTTCTCTTATGACCAATTTGCCGTTAGTGCGACGGTGATGAAAAATAGGGTTTGATATCGATCCATCAGCAACGATGCGCAAATTGATATGCACCGTAGGTCGCGACGAGCGTTTCCAATTTCCAAGAGACACACGAGTATTCGAGGTAAAAAAAAAAACAATTGCACTTTGCGAGATACACGATATGAAGTCAGAGTGCTGGGAACACCTGTTGGGAAGCTCCGAAGCAAAAGAGAAATTTCCTCCGGCAGCATTCCCTGAAACAAGCATCGGCAGAGACGTGAATTACTTCGAAATGAACGCTGCTTTCCTTTCTCTCGTCGTTTTCGCATGGAAAGTGTTCGCTGGGGTCTCTTCGCGAATTTGCACTCTACGCGAATCAACTTCATTCGCTATAAAGAAATGCGTAGAAAAATTAATATTACCATGTGCAGATACTTTCTCTTCAAATTTCTAATCGATCTTCTTGGGTTACGTTGCGTTTATTGCAAATACAATGATTTTGTTGTTCTTGTTCCTCTTCTCATTTGAAGTAGTCTCGTAGGGGAATCATATAGTCGTCAGAGTTAAAGATTAGACAGAACGGAGCGTGATAAGAATTTCTCGAAGTCAAACGCTTGCTCCTGTATGCGTTGATCCGCAGCATTATTCAGTGCGTGTACTTTGGCTATCGTAAAGATCGACGGTGGCTCGAAAGGCAGCGGCTTCCACCCTCCCTTTAACTTCCGGTCACACAAAGCGGACCTTGTCTCCCTCTCGAACGAGTATCGCCCGAAGAACTGCAGAAGGATATGAACAAAAAATCTCGCTCGTATAATCGGACGGAAAGTTCGAATCGTCTCGGTTTAGCTGAAAGGAGACTTTGTCGAAAATTGAAGGCTCCTTCGACGGGGTTCCTGGCGTAGTATTTAGAGCGGGGGCCTACCGTTGAATGTTATCTTCTCACAGAAATAGACACGACGGTGTCTTTTAATATTCGTTTTCAGATATTTCCGCAAAACGTCCCGTCGAGTTGTATCCTCGGTATGAAAATATTAAAACATTTTTATAAAGAGCAAGCACAGAGGCCTGGTTTGTTCTCCAACATCGCGGTTATCTCGCAGCGTTTTCGGTGTTGGAGATTTTTCTTTCCCGTTAGGGAAACCTTATCAAGAACATTATCACTGTTCCACCGTTCCACGGGAGTAAATTTTCCCTGGAACCGGTACCATTATCTCCTCGGTCGAAGTCGTAACGAAGTCGAGGGCAATCATTGGCGAAAGTTGGGCGAAGAACGAAGCAGCTTGAAAAACCGCTGAAACTTTCCTCGCCAGCTCGAGAGAAAAATTTTCGTTTTTTAATTTCTTTTCTTGTTTTTTTTTTTTTTGCGAGAACTTTGTCCGGCGAGTAGAACAGGAAAGTTGAATCGCTCCGAGAGCCCCACTCGACGATCCAAGAAAAGGGAAGCCTCTTCGGGCAATTGCTGTCCGTGTCGCGAGGTGAATTCTCAAGTTCACGCTCCACATGTTCGACGAATCTTTCGTTCTTATTGGAGAAATTCCTTTTAACCAGTAAACACCCACGAGGGAATTATCCTCGAAGTGTTATTTCGTCTTTCCTTGAATTAGCTACGGTCGAAACGTTTCCGGAAAGAGAAGATATTTCTCCAGGCGCATCTGTGTTTGACAGATATTACGACTTTGTAGACTATATTTTACTACTTACGAAATATCCCAACTCAGGTAGCAGTCCTCGGCGATGCGCTTGTTCGACACCCCCCTTGGTCATACAGTTGTCAACGCTTCGACTGGGCTGGTCTGAATGTTGCTCGGTGGACGACAGAAATTCGTGTGGATCCTTTCGTCCACAAAGTTGCCAGAGAGAATGAAAATAATAGGTGTAATACTAAGGAATTCTGAATATAATAATAAGAGACAACAAATAATGCTATCTATAAAAACTCTTGGATCGTCGATTCTAATTAACTACTTATTCTGGACAGAAACAGAGTAAAAGAAAAATTTGCTGAAAGGAGGAATGCATGATCGACCAGATGATCTAAGATATGCACTACTTTATTCTTGTAATTTCACATCGATCACACCGCTAGATAGGCGCGACACGGTTCAAACGTAAAACCAATGCAAATATCAAGACTACATTAAGTATACATTAGAAGCGGTGTCATTAACGTCCCGTAAAATCACGAAACTTTTATACACCCCCGAATAATATTCCCACTGGGGCGGGGGATAAGTGGCAAGGCGGGGTCGATTGTCCACCTGGTTATAGTGGTGGTGGTAAAGCCATTTAAGGGGAGAAAACAAAATAATGCAAACGTTGATTCAAGGGGTGACAAAGGGGGCGGCGTTATTGTACGCGTCGAACTCGCTGAATGGACTCCGCCGTTCGAGAACTTATGAATGAGCTTAGGAATCGAGTGCGTGCATACGTGTATGCATTCTTGGGCGCGCTTGTGTGTGAATTGCATTCACGTGCGCCGAGTCGACTGAACGCGCTCGATCGTACGGTGTGGTGGAAGCAGCTCCGAAATACAATCCCTCTAAATGTCATTTCGCCCGGCCCTTCGGTTCGCCTTATCCAAAACAGAGACCGGGCCTTTCCCTTTTTTCTTCTCTCCTTTTCGGAGCCCTGGTGCGGGGCTTGAATGACAGAGAGGAAAGCGAGATTGCGGGGGGTCTGCGGGAGACTCAATTACGTCGGGGGGGAAAGTTGAAGGATCACGAAGGAAATAATTAATAATTCCATCGGATTCGAAGGCTGATTTATTTATCGATCATTGACCTAGAATTATTATACGCGTAACTGGATTGTTTTTCATTGGAGAGATAGGAAGGTGTACCAAGAAAATTGCTGTAGAATAAAATCGTGGTCACTTCTTTTGCTTTTAATAAATCGTTTACATAGTTATACTCGTAGTTCGATTCTTGTCGCGTACAAGACTGTAAAACATTTTTTAAATAATCTTACACTCCCTGACCGCTACGTTCCTTGTCTGAACGATATTTTTGAAAGTATTTAACGTATTTGCATACAGTGAAATTAATGGAGCAGTTGGTTCGAAACCGTGGAAGTGCCACGATATCTAATTTCCCGCGAATATTATCCACCGATATCGACATTCTTCCTTTCCGTTTTCGTTTTTTCTGCTACTTGCGAACGTGCGATTTAATTGACAATCCCGTTCCTGCCCGGCGAATCGAAGATGCACTCGGGTTGTACCTTCGCGAACAGGTTTTCTTTTAAAGCGCAGGCTAGGTCGACGGCTTCTGTAACGTGATGCCTCTACCGCGTAACCTATCGTCTAGCCCACCGGTGGTGATTCTCAATTTCACGCCAGAAAACGTTGATTTTCTAAAAAAGAAAAGATAACGTTTTTGTACCAATGGCTTCCTTTATGCTGGTAAAGTTTAAGGAACTTCATCTAATAATTTGCAACTCGCTCCAAAACGTTTCTTTAGGATATTTTTTCCACCTCACTATGATAATAAAAATAGTTGAAGAATATTCTGGAATAGAACCTTTGAAGTTGTTCTTCATTTTGCTCAGTTTTTAACAAATTAAAAATTGTTTCACGGTAAAATACAGAAAGAAGGAGCCAAAAGAAGGAAGCAATATTCGAATTAAATACTTAGTTAAAGCGACTATTTCAACTCTACGTTGTTCTAACAAAAAAGAGTTATTGTCGCTCCAAAATGAACCACAAATCTCGACTTGGCGGGATCGTTAATTAATTAACTAGTGCAGTCCCTGAGGAAAGCCTGTTGATTTCCACGGTGGACCAAGGCTTTCGTAAAAGTTTCACCAGATAGCTCGATGACGCCGGTCCGCGACGGAACACGTCATATATGGCTCTGTTCTTGAAACAGAAACGATCGTCCTACTTTTACGGTGTTCACTCGCGTGCCGATCGCCGCGTTCCTCGCCAGTTTTCCTTCGCGCGTGCTGTTTTCTCCTAGCCGGTGATTAATAGGAGGATAGCGGGTGCGGAAGTAAGTATGCAGTTCCGTTATCGACGTTTCAGGTGTTTTTTTTTCTTTCCTACTAGTCCATAGGCAAGGTAATCCGTTAGCTCCTGAACATTACGCAACATATGCACGAACGTGCTCGCGGGGATGTTTGCACCTCGACGTCTTGGCTTCTGCGGAATCTTAATTCCATTTGTCTTTCTTAAAACGCGTTTATGGTTGCTCGTGCAGGCTTTAGCGTTTGCAGATAATTTTTGTTAGAGAAACGTCACTTCGTGTAATACTCCTTTTTCTTTGTCAACAATAAGTATTTAGTGGTGTGTGCTGTCTGGTGTCTAACAAAGCTTGCATGTTCATACGATTGTTAACTAATAATTGTAAGTTACGACGAATGCGACTTAAAGACGCGTTTGAGAATTTCTCGGCTCCGGACGATAATTTATCAGTGCTCCCGTTTCTGCGTCTCATAAACGAAGACGATTCACGCTCGCGTGTTGTCGCTTCGCGAGCGTTTATCTCCGAACAATATTTCCGACTCGACGAAGCTGATACATTCCGAGGACAGATAAGCGCGGCGTTATTCCCTCGTATCGGAGTCGTATTTAAATTTACCCGGTATTACGAAATCGTGTCGAGCGCCGAAATTTCAGAGATTCATTCTCTTTTTTTCTTGCATGCGCGATCCTTATCAGATCTGAGAACGAGAGACAGAAGGATGATCGCGGAACGATTACTCTCGTGTCGCGATATCGGACCACTCGTCTTTTATCCCCCAGCCAGCGCAATAAGCGCATTCTTTTCCCTCTGTTCGCGTGGCTAGACGTAAGATTGCAGCTCCGAATGAAAATACTCGCGGGTGTGGAAATCGCGTGGGGCTCTCTTGCAATATCACCTACTCGTTCCTCGACCTGGCTCGCTGCATAATTTGATCGAGATTACGCTTGACGCTGGGCGTGGTTGGTAATCGTCATTGAAGAAATGTTTCTTTTTGTTCGTGCGTGCGAGAGTGTAGATTTCTCGTTTGCTGAATCGTAGAGGATTGGAGGCAGTCAAATTATAAAGACGATGACGACTTGGTACAGGCGCGAATGATTCAATAGACAAGAACCATTATTCGCATTCAATTAATCAGAAATTGGATTCAAGTAGAATTTAGGATCGATGCTTCCCTAGGAAGAAGTCTGGGGCAAATAAAATAACCATGCCAAGTGCAAAGAAACATTATTTTTAATATTAGCATTAAATATCGTAACGATGACGGCAATTTGTCCGGCAATGGTTCGAGTAATTCCACGGCGGCGTTTTCAACGAGAACACGGAAACGCGGACCGTGGACGGAGCTAATCGCGTTAGGGATAATTCAATTATCCTCCGTGCTGTACACTTACGGACGTGCCACGAATTAAGCCGTTCTTTCGTGGCCCGTTTCACGGGGAATCGAAAGATGTGAAGTGTTTTTGCCAGTGTTCGCCGGGCTTCGACCGTAATCACTGGCTCGAGGAGCTTTTGTCTGTCGGACCGGTCTAGCCGCGTGGATGCACTCGTCACACAAGTGCATTCCCTTGCATCCGAACCCTTTGTCACCGAGTTCTCCGCGCGTCTCTTCGCGTATCTACGGGGCCGTCTCCGCCCTTCTCTATTATCTGGCTGAATACGTCTGAATGGAGCTCGAATTGTCTCGCGCTCCTTGCTTGCTGTGAATTTTGGCTACACTTGACCGGTTGGCGATTAGACGTGTACCACTCGATTTCTTCTTGCGACAATTGTGGGCCGAACGATGATCGAGCGCTTGGACTGTTATGTCCATCTCGTCCCAAAAATATTCATTGGAGGAACTAAGTTCTAGAGATTGAATTAAGTGGAAGTGATGCACACTATTAAAAAAAAAATCATCTGTGCTGAAAGGAGAAATGGATATTCGTCTGTCCTCAAATGCACGAACAAAGTTGTGTACTGTATTAGTCGAATAATTAGCAATATTGTATATATAAATACAATAGTATTATTATTTAAAGCAGTTGAAGCTTTAATACAACGTGAGATCAAGGTTCACGTTTTACCAGCGGAACAATACAAATTTTCCCCCGTTTCACGGTACGAAATATCCATTTTCGATCTCCCACTGATAGCCACGGGCAGATCAGTCGAGGATATAATGGTCCCGTGCCACAGCAGATTCTCCCAAATCGTAATACCATTTCGACTTGGCGAGCGATCAACGGAGGTGTCACGTTCGTAATTAGCAATACTGTATATTTAAATACAATAATATTATTATTTAAAGCAGTTGAAGCTTCAATACAACGTGAGATCGAGGTTCACGTATTACCAGCGGAACAGTACGAATCCTCCCCCGTTTACGCGATACAGAATATCCATCTCCGATCTTGTAATAGCGTTTCGACTTGGCGAGCGATCAACGAAGGCACACGTTCGACTCCACTTTGGCATGCACGATCCACCATTTAGCACGTAGGCTTTTAACCGGCCTCGCGTTATTTTCGGGGTTGATGTAAACCGGCCGCGCAGGCCGATGATGTGATGGCATCGGGTTTTTCTGCAAACCGCAGCGAGAACTCTCGAGCCATCGCTCGCTAAACCGACCCGTGAGGTCATCGTCTGGAGGCAGATAGAGGAGAAACGGATGTTTGACTAACAGTAAGGTGTAGAGCCACGGGTAGAATGCGGTTCCCGTGGTGGAACCGATGACTCACGGATGACAGCGTGGCACGAAAGACTGGTCAAGTGAAAAGAACTTTTTTTTTTCAAGGAGCGCCTGGAAAAAGCAGGCTGGCTAAAAAAAGTCCTTTGCACTTTGCCAATCGTTCGTGCCACGCTGGCTAGCCTGGCCAGGTTCACTTTGGTTATCTCGGCAGATTTTGGGTTCATCAGACTTGTCTGGCTTCAGGTGGGATATGGGCGCCAAGCATTTGTTATTGCATGCTAATATAGTTACCCTGCGAGTAAATATCTTTTTCTTTTGGTCTTGTACTTGATAAAGAGTTTGACGCTTGCAGAGTATTTAATCTGGTATCAGGTATCTGAGGCTGAGCCTGATCAATCGATTAGTATTCAATCCAGTATAACGCTTCATGACTGAAGTTGAACCCAATCTTAGGTTTTCTTAAATTATAAGTACCTAAATTCTTCATTGATTTTCAAATACTATTCTCTATTCATCGTTCCGTCATGTACCGAGCTATCCTCCTCTTATTACTCCCAGGTACAAGGTACTCAGTATTCTAGATTTCGACTAGCTTCAAAGGTGCCAAGTACCTGCCTGGATTCTTTGCCAGCATTCGAATAGCACAACTGCAGTCCGGTTATCAGATACGAAGTATCCCTGCAATAAGTAAATACATTACAGCACTTTTAAATCGTATGAGTGGCATCGTGAAGCAAGTTTTTTTGCCCACGCATAGCTCGCGTACCGCTAATAGCAGCCGATCAACTTCGCGACGCACGAACCATTTAAGCGCTTCGGATGCGTACTGCAAGGAAGCCAAGGGTCTGTCCACTTTAATGCTACGATTTTATAGTCGGATTAAAACGAAACATTTATCGCGGACAGTCCTCGAATACTCTGTCATTCGGAGCTCGCCAGGAAGTCGTAAAGTCCATGCACGTCTCCGGTATTTATATCGATTGAAATCCGCCATACGATCGTCGCTGCACTTTGCATTCGCAGAATATCGCGACCGTGACGCAACGTTACATTCCGGACGGCAACTGAATCGATAAGCGGGGCCACAAGTAGACGAGCCATTTTCGGTCCTGTTCTTCGGTCATCGCGACTAATCCTTCGAGTGCGCCTCGAAAAACGAAAAGGAACACGAGGAGAAACGCCGAGATGCGTGGAGTTTACCGTCATCGAATTATCGTGCATCGCGGCACACGCCATAGCGGTTACTCTATTAATAGGTAGACGTACGGTCTATTACTCTTGATTAAGTCTATTACCAGGCCGACGGCATTGCGCGATAACGCGCTTCACGCAACTAGCGGACGCACGCACGCTTTCATTAGTACGCCTGCAATTGTAATTTAGGCGCGTTGCACTTTAATCTTCCAGCGGTGCGTCCGAGAAGCGTTGAACTTTTAATCGAACGAAGCAACTTCGTTTTTGTAATGAGCGTTTCAGTTATGCAAGCTTAGCGTGCGCCACTATATCCAGAGTCTTACATTCGAGGACAATGAACGGGTCCCTGTCTCATCGTCGTGCAATCCCAGCAAGGCAGTGAAACAAGTCGGTTCCCTTCATGTTCCTTTAGCCGCTTGACCAGAACGAATCCCGAAGAATCGACTAGACTCTCCCAGCTTAAACTGTAGCTTTTCCACGAGATATCCTCGGGACGGGTGAATCGCGGACACGTCGCCGGATGCTGTGTCTGATGGAGAATCACTGGCGAGCCATAAAGGGACGACAAATGAGAAGGGACATTGGTCGCTAGACCAGGATAATCCTTGAAGAGAGAAGGGAAAGCACTTGTGCGGAAGAGGACCGATGCCTCCCCACCTTGTCCATTGAACGCAACCGGCTGTCCCTTGCAGAGAGGGACCTTTAACACCGTGTAAAGAGATAGAGTTTTCTGTAGGCCGGCCAGCCGGAAAGCTCTCTCTTACACTTTGCATTCCTGATGCGCCGTTGAATTTTAATGCTACACATTCGAGGCATGCTTCCTGGAAGCTGAACGATGCTGCGTTTCGAAAAAGCCGAGGGACGTGGTGACCGGCTGACAAATGCGTCGGGTCGACCGTTGTCTATTGTCAGGGATGAATGGCATTTTCGGCTCTCGCGTGGAGAATATGTATTAACATTTTAATACGTAATTCGGAGAGAGATGAAACGGATATTCACGTAACGCGTCCCGTATCTCGATCGAGCGACACATATTTGATTAAGCGGTAGTTCGTGTAAAATCGCTGCTTTTCCACTCCGCCGATCGCGGTGGCCAGATTTGTCTCCGCGCGAGAGTTCAAAGATATCGATGGACGTTGCTCGCTTCATAAAAGCCAGCGGACGGAACGCAGATAAAATCCCTTCTGGCGATATTTCATCCCGTTGGACGTCCGTTCGTCCTCTATGGAGACTTTCCAACGATCGCGATTATAGAGCTCGATAATTCTGATAAATGCCCTCGATCGCGGAATTGGGGGAAATAATCGGTCATGAGTCTGTGATTTACAGGATGCACCGTTTACGTTGGAAAAAAAATGGTGCGTAAGGCTCTGTGGAAACTTCGGAGCACAAAACGTGCTAAAAAAATCCCAGAAAATTCTGCAGATTTCGCAGTTCCTTTTTCTAACGAAGAACGAGAAACTGGAAGAATTTATCAAACTTCCACAAAACTTCGACGCACAGTTGTTGAACTCTCTTTCGACTTGCAGTGAGTAATCGATACTATGCGCAACTTTAACATGGAAAGAGCCAAGGAAAGCAAATACAACATTCGGTGGAGAAAAAGTGTTAACTGAGAGTGGGCGAGCGAAGGCAGAGGGATGAGCCGTCTCTTGGTTTCCTCGGGCCTGATGCAACTGGTCGTCGAGAGAGCAGTGTGTGCACGAGTTAACACGTAACACATGTCTGAACTACGCTCGGCCAGCTTTTCTTTTTTGCTTCTGTGACCCGCATTAACGAGCGCCGGTCCCGCGGAAAACGAAGTTCAACCCGGAGAAAAGGCGGTCTAAAGATATTACACGTAGCCGGTCCACTATCGTTCTCTTTGAAAAAAAAATCTTCCCCGACGAAAACGCTTTTCGTGGTAAAGCGCGATGGTATTCGGGATAATCCACCAGACTGCTTCTGTTCATACAGATTCCGTCGATTTCAAAGCTTGACTTTTTATCAGAGATGAAAGAATATGATGAAACGATTGGTCATAGAAATTGATTCAATAGCTCGTGGATGTTTTTTCATCGAAAAAGCTAACGCTAGAAATGTATGTTAATTATCGTGAATGATAAACGCAACGACTATACCCAGTTTCAAAGGATAGATAGAACTCCGTATAGTCGATTCATTTTATCTAATACGTTCGGCAACGATGATGGTCCTCGCACTTCGGCGCCAGATCGATAGATTAGACGAAATCGGCCAGGTCGATAGAAAGATAATTAGAGCCGTTGGTAATTATGCCAATTGCACGGTGTTCGCGTGGACTGGGTGGTAACGTTTGCGCGGAAGCGGCGTTTACCCGGTTAGAGCATTGATAATGACGGCTTCGGGGTCCGTCGATGATGATCGAAATTAATAGGATCCAATCGACCACCGACTGCGCAATTACGAGCCTTTAAAAACCTGTTCGCGGTCCGCGTTTTTTGCATCATGCTGGGATTTCTCCCCTTTTCATTCACTCGCCACGCGCTTTCCTCGATTTTCTCGCGTTCACCGGAATATTCTGTTCAAAGCGTACGAAGCAAAGATTCCCAGTATTGTGATAACGACGACGCCTAAGCGAGACCGCGTAAGGTCTTCTGAATCGGCAGAATTGTAACCCCTTCTACGTCGACCGTTGCTTCTTTTCTTGAATCGTTTCATGTTTTACGCGTCTACCGCGCGGGTTATGTTTATGGGAACGCCGGCTGGTCGCACGTCTATCCGCCGTCAGCGTTTAGCCCTTCCGTTCCGTTTTTTTTTCTCTCTCTACCCTTTTATTCGAGTTATATCAACCCCACCCTTCTTGTTCCTCGATCGTCTTTCGCTCGATATTTATCTCCCTGTCTCTTTATAGCTTCTGAACGATCGCCTCTGGCTTCTGCAATTTCTGCCCGAGCTATCGAAGAATCGTCGTCGTAAGTGGTTCCCCTTCTTCGAGAATGCCATTGTTGGAATCTGGTGAACAGTTAGAGGCATTGTGTAAGGACTCCGGAAAATTCGATACGATCGACACAGTTTTCAGGCCTTTGCGAATTCTCGTTTGAATTAATTTTTTAATTTCATCAGTGTCGACATTTCTTGGATTCTGAATTGAAAACTCTGTTCTTTTTTTTTTTAGGGAGTATTTAATAATTACTGTTGACTTCATCAAAGCTCCAAGCTGATAAAAATCTTTGTTTCATTTCCGGCTTTGCCCGAAATTCCGTTCACGTAGCGCAGACAAATCGCTGTAAGAATATTCCCTGTCCCTTGGTCAAAGAAGCAATATCGGTAATGCTCCGATCACGCGTGACACGGTTAATTAAGACGAATCTCGTGCACCATGTAGGAGGGTTCATTAGGAACCGGAAGCAGCACCGTGGAAACGAGAGGTTGGACGCAGAGAACGTGATCGTTTTCTCGTTGGCACGGAACGTGTGAATCGTACGAAATATTCGCTTGTTCGCGTTCCGCTTGAAAATCTGAGCCGATTAAAGTTGGCCACGGTTAATTATAGAACAAGCTCAATTAGTCAGCTCTGCATGGCATTGCGAGTTAATTAGTGCTCGTCAGCCGGTTTCAGTTAGCTTCGCGAGACGCGCGGCCAGAAGAATAAAAGAGTTCGGGATATGATCCCGCGAATGTCGTGTCAGAATTCGAAATTTTCAGTTTCTCTTGGCAAAAGGTACTGGTTCTATTCATTTTAAATGTTTTATTCAATTGATTCTCTCAAATCTTGAAGAATTACTTTTCAATTACACCACGATCGAAGGCAATACGCTCGTAAACATCGATGCCTCGCGATGATTCAACGATGGATCGTGATTCACGATCTCCTCGATCGAACGTGACGCTTTTTCAAAGAGGCGCACCTCGTTGGCTCGCGGTGCCGAACCACGGGAACTCGTTTCTGAAACGGAATTCCAGGCAATCGCTGATAAAACCACAATTGATATCAATTGTAGACCTTCCGAGAGGTCGCCCCGAAAACTTAATCTGATAGTGAGATTCAAAGTGACACGATACGCATCGCGGTACTGATCGGAAAAGTGGCTTCGATCGATTTTAATCTAAAATCAAAGGGATGTCGATCGCGTTACGGAGAATCCAAGTATTCTCGTGTACTGATATAAAGAAGTTATCATTTGACGAGACACGTGCGTGTTTCTGACGCAGCTCAATGACGATCAAACATATCTTGATTAAAAGTTTCGTGTCCCAAAGTTTGTAAATAGACGACAGCAAATTGGAGTTCAAAGTAATGTGTATCCTAATAATGAAAACTAGAAATGAATCGAAATATTCTTCACTGTATAAATATAAAAACAGACGACCGTTGAAAATTTTCCTATTGGATAAAATGTATACATAAATAATTATGAATAATTTATAGACCAAAGAGGCAGTCGTGTTTGAACTCCTAGACAGACCGGAAGTCGCGTTAGCCTTTAATAAGATTCGCCCAGCGACAGCCATGTGTCGGTGATTGCCATGAATTATGCAACGCGACAATCTCAGATGTTCAATTTCCCTGGAAACAAATGAAAACGAAATGGACACGCGGGGAAATCGAACGAATCTTTCGCTGAAATATTTGCGCTTCGAGTACAGACGATCCTGCAGACGTTTAACGATGACTATAGCCAATGAGAACGCCCTGCAAGTCAATTAACGAAGCGTCGTCGAAGGGCAAGGAATCGTCGCCCTCTCTCGCGAGTCGCGGCTCGCATCGCTTCAAAGGGCATTGTTTTAATCCGCGAGCGAAAAGGAAACGGGTGTGAACAACAAACGTCGGAGGCTCGTTCGTGACTCATAGACTCCAACAGCGAAACCCTCTGTTATTTATAGCTTGGTACACGAAGCTGGAGCTTCTGTAAACAATTTATAAAAATTTCATGGATGCTGCGTGGCATCACGTGGACGGAAACCTTGAAGCAGTGCTAATTTTTCGAGAACCAACGCACAACTTGTACTGACGAAGTTTCGTACTCACAATTCTATATTTTATTCGGCTTTATTTCGTTTCATTTCCTTGAACTTTGTTTGAGGAAATTATTAAGCAAAGGGAAAAAGCATTCGCATTCACTTCTAAGCAGATAACAACTATATTCAGTTCAATGCTAAATGATATCAGTGACTAATGAGAAAGTTAGTTGCGGTATTATTGAATAATCTTTATGGAATATAGATGTGAGGCAACCATGTTTATTCTTATTTTTACCAAAAAGTTGCAGCTTAAATTTATCTGGACCGCAGTACGATTTTTAAGAAAGTCTTGGGAAACGGTTTGCCCAGCCCTTGTTACCACTGCCCAGAGATTTGTTGAAAGTTGCTCGCGTGAATAAGGAGTATTTAATATCCTCGCAGGTTCGTGCTGCTTTACCTTGCATAGAGATCAGGAATAGAATCCCTTGAACCACTGCTTTTAATCTTGATGCAAGAATAATAGGCCGTGGCGAATCTACATCAACACATCAGAAACGACCTAAATCTCGTGCAGATGAAAAATAATCAACGCTGAAATTCGTATTGCTCCAGTTTCAAAGTGCCTTCAATCTAGCATGTTAAATATAACTTGGACAAATGATGAATCGCGTGGAAGAATCTTCTTATGAACAGATAATATGTTTGTAATTGTAAAGAAATACTTTGCATAACACTTACAGTACTGAATATGATGGCCAGGAGTTTGCAGCTTTTCCTGTGCTTGATTTTTTTTTGTTGTATTTTTCTCTTTCATTCTACGCCGGCTTTTTTTATTCTACAATGAATCCCCGATACCGTGATGGGCCAGCCCGTTTTGTAGCCCCGTGTAATACGTACCTACGAGTACACGATAAACCTTGACAATATCCGCGAAGAAATATGACAAGAGTTTATCGGCGAATCAAGAGACTGCCCCATGGCGCGGATGAAACTTTTTGATTCGCTTTGATGACCCGGCCAATTTCGATTCTGCTCTTTTTTTTTTGTAGCGTCGATAAAGAGACGCTTACTTTTTCACACCGAAGAAAAATATATATTATTCTTTGAACCTTTCAAGACTGGTAAACAATCATTTCCGTTTTGATTTAATTCCAACAATTAATCTCCAAAGTACTATTCTTTGAATCTTTCAAGACTGGTAAACAATCATTTCCATTTTGATTTAATTCCAACAATTAATCTCCAAAGTGTATACGCTTTACATTCATTTAAGAATTCAATAACGAGAGTGCAGAACTATAATTGAACCACGTAGCCATCCATCATCATACTCGATACTGCAACTTAAACCAGCAAACAGCGATCGATCAATTTCACAGGCATCCACCTTCGTCGCGATCGAAGATAGATCGCTTACCTAAGCTGGATCAAATACACCTTCCGCACGGAGTTTTTCAAACTGTCGAGCTTAAAATTTGGTTATATGAAAATATTGCTCCCCGAGCGATTCCATTTGGCCCACGAACGCGTCGACCTTTCTCGTTCCCTTCGAATTTCATATGCAACGATGTTTACCCAGACGCGTTTCGATTTTCATATCGAGTATCTACCGCCGTGTGCGTTCTTCAAACGTGGCTGGAATGCTCGCTATTATGTAGATATCGGCGCTACGATATTCAATGTCCGTGGATCAATTTTTACGAGTACCTCGCCGCGTTCCAAACCGATTACCAAAAATTGAAAATCTCGCGGAATAAGAATTATTTTGAAGTTTAAATCAATACCACATGACCCCTAATTATTAATTTTTAGAACTTCTAATGCACTAATATTTAGCACGTTAACTTATCTTTAATTTTGACGACCTGTTAATGTAATTAGTATTCCTACCGAAAATTTTTTTTCTGAAGCCTGACCGTAGTAACAAGCTAATTATTCCGGTTTTTTTTTACAGACCTCGGTTACTTAACATTTCATATGCTGCAGTCATAACGGGAGAGAGATAACACGATAAAACGACTAATCGTTCCATTTTCCTCGGTTTATCGTTCGCGTTACACATATAGCGAAGGATTTTATCATCCAGAACTGAGATATAGAGACTAGTTAGCCGGTTCTTACATAGCGTAGCGTACGGTGCAGTCACTGTTAATTGCGGTAAACCTGCAATCGCTGTGGCGAATAACTTGTCACGCGATTGGATGTCTCGCGTGATAATCTCGCAGAACTATTACAGTTCCCGTAACAGGAATAAAAATATTCACATGTCGACACGTCCATCGTACGATCCGATATCTGCGATTTCTTTTTTCCATTTTCAAACCGCTATCGCTGAATCAGAAAGCAACGCCCTGGTAACGATCTCGCGAAGGCGTGTCGCCTGTTTTGGAATTTCACCGAGTTTCAGGAATCGTTTAAACTCGCGGAATCTCCGCGAGTTTGGGAATCTTGCAAACTCGAGGAGCTGCAGAACTTCTCGAAGAGAAGGTTGATAGAAACCATCCCCAGTAGTTCGCGAGTCGCGTAACTGATAGTAACGATTCCCAGCAACGTCAAATCTCTTCCGCAAGTATTTATATTTCTCTCGCAACAACCCTTCATGAAACAAAAAATAAGAAATCATTGGTAACAATAAAGAAAATGTTATTAAGGCCGGAAGGAAAATCTTTTATCTTTCATTTCTCAATTATATTTCCTTAAAATAATCTTGATGGTATTTTTGGAACCGTGCTGCAATTAAAATAAAAACGTCAGGCGTGTGCACACGTGCCAGTAACCCTTTAACTGTTTCATGAAAAAAAAAAGTCTCTCTGATCGAAACACCGTTTGATCGCTTTTAACGAGAAAACTTCTCTGCGCTCTTAATTGCAGCTTTTAATATCGGGCAACAAGCTTCGTACTTTCGCGTCCCCCGTTTCCCCTGTGCGAAGAAGCGGAAGTTTCACTGCGAGCCGGAAACCGAGCGTAGCGAACTTTTCCGCCAGTTCAACCGAGAAAGGGACAAAGAGAGAAGGAGACGAGTAACGGGAACGAGAGGTCGAAAGTGGTAGATAGACGCGAGATGGACACAGAGTGTCGAGAAAAAAGAAATTAGATTACGTCTCAAGGTCTGTTCAGCCATGCTTTTTCTTCACCGCAGCTCATCGTCTGATAATAATTCGACATTCTCGGCTCAGCCATGGAATCCTATGCTGAAAAGCGAGTCAACCAGGGCTTTATCTTGCCAAGAGGTGACACGTTGACCCCTCCACGGTGTGCAGGCCAAACGCGGGGCGAGCTTTATTAGATCCAGTTGTGATTCAATTATCTCACCGGCCTTGCAGTGCGAGCAGAGGGGGGGTTGAAACGAACTTAATGAAAGCCATCGGAGTGGTTGTTCTCTTCTTCTTATATTTTTCACTCGACCCTGTAGTTAATAATGTGAACGCGCGCGAACGATTATTCGATTAAGAAGTCTTTAAACACGCCCTAATTGCACTTAAATGGCAGCTGAACGCTCCTTGGCAGCGGCGCACTTCCGGTGCACGGTCGTAGATAAAAGCTACGTAAATATGTCGCCGGAAAAGCGTCTCCCAGGGATAAATGAGTTTCTGGCTTGCCGAGGTAACGAGGAAGCAACGTTGAGGAGAATTTATGCACTCGTGTTTGGTAGCTGGATAAAAACCTGGGATTTGTTGGATTTTATGGTACTGTATGGCGTAAATTTCACAATAGTGGATAGGAGATGTGGCATTCTTTTATTTGGAGCCGAGTCCAGGGTAGTTTAAGTACAAACAGTCCTCTTTAGTGGATCTCCAGTTTAGATTTTTAAATTGTTGCCCTTGTGGAAACGAGAATTCGCAGTTCAGGTAGCTTTCTTTTCATGTATTCTATTATTCATCCCACAAAAACGAGCATCCTTAAATTTGGTTAATTAAACTTCCCAAAGTGTTATTTATCAAGCATCTTTTAACCCCGCGAATAAAAATTATTCAAATAATGTCGGCTCGTTTAAAATCATTGGAATATTCATCGCGACAGGGCACATGCGATGGAAATATTAAAAAAGTCTAAAAAACCATGGACTGTCTGATTAATCAAATTGTGATCACCCTCAGCCAGAGCAAATCGGTTCGCCACCCCCTCGAGCTTACCAGATTATCAAAAATCTACCCAAAAAGCAATCATCTAAAAATCGTATCCCCATTCCGTCCCACAGAATCGTCGTTCAGCTCCAACCTTTTTATCGTTCCTCCCGGGCTGGTAAGAAAGCCGAATAGCAGCAACCAGGTCAACGTTCTCACGTACTTATAGGAACCACAGTACCAAAAGGTTTGACTCGATTCTCCGTTCGACGCCTTCATCCGCGAGCTTACTTGGAAAGAAACCGTTCCCCCGTCCCGATTCTCGTCGATAAAAAGAGAGAGAGAGAGACGGTCGCGGGGCCACCTTCGAGACATATCTCTCGAACAAACTTTTCTCTCGACGTTCTGTTTCCCCTTTTGTGCAACGCCTCCGGGGGATATTTCGTTTAACTTAAGCTCACCGCTCCAGCGGGACCTTAACCGCCACTTTCCTCGCCGTTTCTTCGCTCCGGGCGACGACGCTGCTTTCAATTGCAATAGGCGAACCAGGGCCAGCATTAAATTTGTCCTCTTTGCTAATGCAATAGGTTGTTTGGGCTTGCTGAATTTTTTTAGAAGACCAGCCATGTTCGAATTGCCTTGCAATTCGTCACCGCCATGGAAGAGCGTGCGCTTGAATGGTGTACTGTGAATTTAGCGTGCTTTTTGGGGCAATATGTATATGGTGTTATTCAAGTTTTGTTTTTTACGAAACACCCCAGTGCGAATAAAAATTACTTAAGTACCTGTTTAATGTATTACACTTTGTCTAATCACTTTTTCTACTGTGTTGCGCTTAGCCTTTAAAGAGTTAAATACGAATTATATTAATTATCTTTTTCTCCAAAGAACAATCGAATCTCAAGCATTTGTTTTCCAAGGAATCGATCAATATGCCTTTACAAATTCCTTAAAATCCTTTCATTATTGATGAAAATCATAGAAGAATTACAGATTCCTTTACAATTCCTTTACTTCTGAATTCCCATGTTTGTCCCAAAAAAGAACATGATAAAAATACCGTCGATTCGGTAGTATTACGACACGATTCGCTGTTTGTTTAACGTTTAAAGGCTATTTAAAGTGGTCAGCGATAAAACGTCGTTTCCTGTTGCCAGGCGCTAGGAACAGAAGCCGGACGGATTCGTATGACCATTCGCGTGACGCGACAAGCCGACGAATTCGTGTTCACCAGCGCGCTGGATTAGCGAATTTTTCTTGATAGTATATCAAGCGCGTACCCCTTTCTCAACCACGATAGCAATTCATTTCAAAGCCTCGCGTACGATCAACGTAAAACCTTTGTGGGAACGTTTAACGCAATTATTTTAATCGCTTTATCATTATCGTAAGCGAAACTTTCGTACGATTGTTACAAAGCTAATTACTTTAAACCGTTAATTCGCCGGGATCCACTTTCTCGCTGGAAATTAAATTTTAATTATCCCCGCCTACTTTTTCTTTTAACGATATTCATTATTCGAGGGCTTCGCGGAATGAACCAGCCGGGGGATACAAAATGATGAACATTTTTTAACGGTGCAACTATACGAAGTCGAAGAGTTAAAACAGACATCAACAAAATTCAGTGTAAATAACGCCATGAAAATGATAAATATGCTTCTCTGAAAGAGAAAAGGAGAGACAAAATTTCTCGCCACGGCGGATCATTTCTCCCCCTATCAGAACTTTAATAATCGACGAAGCTGGAGCAGCAGCCGATCGATCGAAATCTGCGGGTATCTAAATAAAAAACAAAACAAAAAACAAGTCTGATACGTTTTTCCGTTTGGCCAGGCGAAAAGCGGCTCTGGCTCTAGTTATGACTGAAAACGGGGAATTAAGCAATTTTCGAGCGTTCCGCGCACGCCGCGCCGAGGAGGGAACTCTCGCCGCGAGTTTCAGACGTCGATCAATAGCCAAAGGGCGTTAGTTTACCCGAAATACGCGTATCGAGGCCTGCTGGATATTCCTTTGAGCGGCGCTTTGTAGGCGAGCTCGTTATCGTTTCCCGCTCCAAAGGGGTTGGGGAATGCCCACCATATGTGTGTGCGCGCACGATTTTTTGGTTCGCCCGTAATGGTTAAAAGTTTGGCGATGATACGCGTGGCGACGCGCTTTTTTAGCTTGCACAGATCGGGGGTCGTTGACACGGTGGAATATTATTCGTGCTCGATAACATCAAATTTATCAAAAGTAGTACAATCACGTTTTTTTTTTAAATAATAAAACTATCGTGTTGGTCCAAATAACCGGTCTGCGATTCTGTTACGTTTCTCTCTTTTATTTTGCGCTTTTTTTTTACAAGTGATTTTGTGTACCATTTATTTTTCTCGCTTTTTTAATCATATTATATTTATCTTCATTTGAGCTGAATAAAATATAAAAGATATTGTTAAGCATACTTTTCAGGTAGTTGTAGGTTTAAACTTGTGAACACATAAAATTAACCCTTCGTAAATTGATATTACTTTCATGCCACGCGTTTAACATCTCATTATCTTATTTTTATTTTACCATTATTGCTTTACACCCATTTAAATCTGATTTATTTTTCAAGAAACTTTATTGCAAGCTGTACCCCGTTTCGTATCCAGAACTACACATATTTTCCTTGAAAAGAGGGTGTATATATGATCTTCTGGAGCGTAAAATAGAAATTAAGGGGTAGAGGATGTTATCACACGAAGTCTGTAAAGTTTGTAAGTTTCTCCCGATATTTTGTTTGATATTTCGAACCGAAGTCACGGCGGTGCTTTTCTGCGATCAGAACTCCGAGCCATCCGGAAGCGGCACGTTTGACTGCTCCCAACGTGCAGCGGTCGGGCGCAGGGAGTGGCATTTAAATTTAGATCGCGGGATCAGCGCCGCTTTCAAAAATGTCGACCCACGTCAGCGTTTTGGAACTTTCAAAAATAAGCCGCCTCACGGCCGAGAGGCGAAAAATCTTGTCCAGCCCGAACGATTTATTTTCCAATCGCGTTTCCGCAGCCCGTTTCGCGGTGTTTCGCGATACCATTTAAAGGAACGGACAGGTGTGACTTTTCGCGGGTTCGTGCACGCGGAAACTCGTACGCGTCACCTCTCTGTCGTTAATTAAACGCGAGTGCGCGGAATATAAATCGGGCTTGAATCAGTGTCAATCAACGCGCACGATTTCCGAAATGAAGGCTAACGACGGTATTTATCCGCTCGTTAGGTCGCATTCATGCGATCAGGACGCAACAGCACCTGCGACGCGTTTCCTTGGACAGGTGCAATGTCAACGTTTTCCAGCGCGATCGCCGCTGAATCAACGCCGCGGCGATTATCTCGCGGCACCTTCGTGTCGAGATTAGAAGGTAAAATTTGCAAAAAACGGATAATTCCAATGTTTGATAATGTTTCTCGCACCGGGAGAGGTGCTGGGCAAGCTTAAAGACTACGAGCATTCGCGTTCATCTACCTTAGAAACTGCGAAATGCTTAGCACAATAAAAATATATACACGTGAAATCGTGAAAGAGATAATAAAAAAGAAATTCAACGTGAAACAGCATGCCGAGGAAAAGATTCAGATAAATATCGTGCAGCGAAAAGTAAAGAAAGGGGCACAAAGGAGAGCATTGAAAACGCGTCAGCAGTGCCAAATTTTTCAAGCATTCCGTGATGTATCGCATAAAGAAGCAGCGATTTTGTTCTAATTCTGCAGTTGTTCGTCGTTCATCACGTAATCGAGGTTGGTCAATAATTTGGGAAATATAAACAGAGATAATAATCGTTTCAGCACGCCGCGTACACGCGATAATAATTGCGTGCCGAGGCACGAACGTGTGTTACTTCGATTAACTGGGATCGCCCGTTTATTTTATAGCTGGATGTTTTGCCGAGTAATTGTGCAATAAGAGCGTTGCCTACTGCGCTTCCACTGTGTACGGACAAAGTTATTTGCTTTCGCGAACAATCGCCGCCCTGTTCGTAGATCGTTGCTCCTCGAACGCCGTCTTCGATGTTAAGTTCCCCGGTTCTATGTACGCTGCCATTTGCTGGCCCCGAAGAACTGTTTCTCCGTTTTCCTTTCATTCCGCAGTCAGTCGTTGCGGCACTTGCCATGACGCAAGTGCATCGCAATTCAATTTCTTGAATGAAAATTGTTAAATATGCGTCGGACGATGGTGCATTTATTTTTCCCTCTGGATTAAATAGCCATTTGTTTTTCAAAGCTGCAATGAAGATTGTCTGCCAGTTATCGTTTGTCGTCGAGTAGATAAGCCAATCAGTGTTATGCAGGTAGATGACAACGTCCCGGTACGAATGCAAATGCAATCAAGCAAACTGAAAGATAATTTTCATTCACACGAGCAACAAGCGTGTAATTTTCACAAACTGGGTCACCTGTCGTTAAATCCTTTCCTTCTACGTCTCTGAGTCACGATATCGAGCCGCCTTTCGAAATTACGGACGAAGCCCAAAAAAAGTGGAGCCATTGAAACTCCAACCGAATCCATATCATAAGTAACCGTGGAATTCGTTTCCACAGTTCGTTCACCTCGTTCTTTACGAGCTCAGCTCTCCGAGACGCAAAGCTGATTTATAATGATGGAAATCGTAATTCAAGCGTTCAAGCGTAGAGGAGGCATCGTCTGAGGTTGCGTGTGATCACGAGGCTGCCTTCTGAATTCCGTACGAGATTATATTAAGCGATCTATTCGAATCTGTTCTCCCTTGGGCTCGGGAGGGCTGGCCGAACCCTGTGGATTATGGGAAATTTCCAATTCTATTTAATCCTTGGTCTGTGATACGCTGCGGTTGAAATGTAATCCGTACGTAATGCATAAACATAGGAGGGAATAAAATGATACCTTGTGGGAGAGTTAATTAAAGGTGCGGGGAGAAATTTTTTCCTCATTAATTAGTAGAATAATCAGCCGTTTATCATTCTTCCCACGTTCAATGGAAAACCCTGCGTATCCAGTAGAACCCCAGTTGAAAGATAATGTTTTATTATCTTGGATATTTGCTTTCGTTTTCTTTCATAGCATTCAACTTTAATATGAATCGCCGTGTAAACAATAGAAGCATGATAATAACATTGAAAGTAGTTGATCTCTCAGTAAAACAAAAAATGCTTGTTTTTACAAGCACAACATTTGCATTGCTCTGCACGAGAAAATAAATTGATACCGGCAAAAGGGTGAATAAAACGAGAGCAGACAGAGGGTCGTTCGGACGCTCGCGTTAATATCGATTCGATTGAACAGGTGCATCGCGACGCGTCGCGTTGTCCAGCGATCGCTTTTTGCCTCTTTTAATCGGTCTCGTATGCCAACACCTTGTTTCGAATCGATACCGTCACGCAGAGACCGGAAACACGTTCGAGAGAAACATGCGTTGGACTGTTTTTTTTCTACCTCGGTAAAGATTCTGACGAATTGTTCTTTCTTAGCAAAATCGAATCCTCTCCCCCATTAATTAATCATCACGAGGCGCGTTATCATTATGTCGACACTATTAAGTATTATCAAACACCGTCGCGGCTAATTTTCAAGTACCCACCG
This sequence comes from Holcopasites calliopsidis, assembly GCA_023838395.1. Classification (NCBI taxonomy): domain Eukaryota; kingdom Metazoa; phylum Arthropoda; class Insecta; order Hymenoptera; family Apidae; genus Holcopasites; species Holcopasites calliopsidis. The sequence goes on from JALHAQ010000026.1 coordinate 866,952, forward strand.
ACCATTAAGGGCGGCGGCCGCGACAAAGGCGTCTGCGTTTAATTGGAATCCAGATTGGCCGCGATTAAGCGGCCGGCAATTTCAGGATGATGCTCCCTTCTCCGTGGCGAGAACGCGGTTTCGCCAAGCGATCTCTCCGCGCGTCTTTATTATCGCGGCGCAGTGCGGCCTACATATCGTTCGATAATTGCGATGCAAATGAGACATTTGAATGCGGGCATGATACGCGCCCAGGTGATTTGCACCGCGGCGCCAAGGAAAATCCAATTCGTATGGACGAGGCAGAAACGCTCGCTGCTACTTTGTCTTAGCTGGTTAACGCGTTCTCGTAATTATTCGCTGAAAATCGACGCCCACCTAGGCCGTTCACGTTCCCGTTTCTGTCATTAAAATCGAGCGCACAGAGGAAACGTCGTCCATTCACCTTTTGTTCGGCATCGACAGAAATTCTGGTCGCGTGTCGCTAATTTTTCGCGCGACCGAGAGCCGAGTTTAAAATTCCATGCTTCTCCGGGAGACGATTTATAGTTCTCTCTGGGAACGAAGACACAGCCGAGAGCTGGGGATTTCCCTCGACTATATTCGTTTGTTCCGTTATTTCCTAGCTGACCGAAGAGAACCTTATCTCCGCCAGCAGTGCTTTTCCGGGGAGAGCATCTTTGAATTTATGTCCTGGGTGGAGAGCTAATCGTAATTGTCTGGTTAAACGTTCGTACAAGAAGGAACAAATTCTTTACTCCGAATGGTAGGTTTAATTTTATTGATATTAGAAGTAGCTGTTCGAAGTAATTGGATGTTCAATAATTACTTCACTGCTTCACGTTCGATTATTTTAAATACAAAATTGTTATCACTCGGGGAAATCATTGTTATCGTTTATGAAAAGAGAAATTTAAAAAATAAGATTCGAGGGCGCTCAAGTTTTAGTGCGATCGATTTGCATTTTCTTTTTTTTTTAATTACGTCGAAATTGTATTGAAGCGTCGAACATCGTGCACAAAGCTAAATACCGAATTCGGGGGTTGACGTGTCGAAGGTTGAAAGATCGCGTTGCACCTTTAGACTTTTAGCCAGGCGTTAGTCACTCGAACGTAATCCCATTGTGAAAACCGAAAAACAGGCTGACTCAAGTTTCCCTCGGGTACTAAAGCGACTCGATCGTTTGACAAATCCTCAGTCTCTTTGCGACTGTCGATTGTATCGCGCTAAAAGCTTGGATTTTCCTTTCGACGATCGGGCAGTGCTCGGAAATAATCTACTCTATTCAACCTTCGGTGCTCCGCGATAAGATTCTTCTAAAAAGTATCAGGTAAATCATTCCATAAATACTACTACAATTGGACAAAATATAAATAACCACGAATGTAATATCTGTGCAAACCTCGAATTCTCTTCAATCATTTATCCAATTAAGAAACAGCTCCAAAGAGAGCACAACCTAAATTTCTGTTCTCGTTTACCCGAGGAAAGTCCGCGCATCCGCAAAATTGATTTTTGTCCGTTTAAAATTACATTCCACTGAATTGCTGGTTAATTCAATTCCAATAATACTCTTTTGCTCCAATTCTAAAATGCTCCTTTTATGCCTTGATCCCAGATCATCCTAATCAGTCTCTCTAATCAATCACTGTACATATTTCATAACCAATTTCATTTATCAAATGTACCTTTCATGGGGCAATGGGCTTTTTTCTTTATTAAATTCCACCGCAAATGTCGACGAATCGCCACGAATTCGAAACGTACTGCTACAGCCTTGCCGGACTTCCACTCTTGGTGCCCTACGGCGTCCGACGAATGCATTATATACACGATTCTGCACGCGTGCACAGGTACACAAGGCGGCTTACACCTGGCGCGAGGCGAAATGCACGCCGATAAAGCTCGTGTTTGCGAAACGATCGCGCGAGGTGCTTGACACGCGAGCTATGCAACCGTGATCGCCGATAAGGGGAGCTCGATTTCTTTCTACCCGACGTGATTTTTCATTCCTCGCCGATCGGAATGAAGCGATACTCGACTGGCAAGGGACCCTCGATCACCCGAAGCGTGTTCCGAATTTTTTCTTAAGATGTATCTCTTGATATCTCCTTGTCACGCGGCGGGTTTTAGTACTGATAGAATTGGGAACCCCCTTTTTTTCGAGGTGCTTGAATGGTTTTGATGGACAGTGGAGGGTTGTAATCCAGATCGAGTTTGAACGTACGAGGGATTTTTCATCTGAAAATGGAAATTAGATTGGAGATTTGAATATTTCGAATGTCTTGCATTTAGAATTTAAATAAATTAACAGACCCTTGAATGAAATTGATAATATATAATTATATTATCTAATATTATTATCGTACTAAGATTTGTAGAACGCCCCCGACATCGCACACCCAGAATAATATCTATCGATTCTACCGAGCTCCACAGAAGAATGATCCGATAATGCCAAGTTTATCCACTCGTGCTAAACCTTTCCTCACGCTTTGAAAGTAAATAGAAAACTCTGTTATAACACTTGCCCCTTCATCCTGGTTACAGGCACATCAGCATGATATGATAACAGCGTGCAAGGAGAGCTCCCTAGCAAGATGAAGAATCCGTACGTCCTCGCGTGCTTCCTGCTGTTGCCCGTGGTTCTGGGCCTGACACTGCAGGAGGACGATTTAGTATTCGACGACGTAGGCGAAGAGAGCACCAGCACCGCGACCACGGTCGTCAGCCTCCGCGGCGAAGAGCATAAGGACAGCCACGACCACCATAGACGTCAGTTCGAAATAAATTGGCAGCATTTCGGTACATTCGACGAAAGGGCTCCTCATGTCGTCGTCCCCGTTGGTCACGTGCTGAAGCTTCGGGTGCACAGCGAAGATGTGGGCGATCCCGAAGACAGCTACGAGGTGAGAAATCATCAATTCCCTTCGATTCCATTTTCCTTTCTTCGTGGATAACGTATTAGATTGTACGTCCAATGCTAAGGATTACGTTAGTAGGTGGAAAGTTCCCGAATAAATATTCCTTTAATCCATAGGTCCATAAATTGGACCACCGTTTTCGTTCACGTATTAATTAACTTAGGCTACGCTTCTTTGCACGGAAACGAAACTCTGTAGAACGAGTAATAACCGCAGCGTGACGAACGTTTCATTTTGATATCAACTGATACATCTTTGCCTACAAATCGCATAGGCTGTAACTTTAATGTTATCATAGCGTTTATAGAATATTTACGCTAGCTTCTCCGCTTGTCATACCTAAATTAAGTTAGTTCCTCAAATTGGACCGCCTAATGGTACTCAAGTTGGACCGATCTGAATCATGCATCCGTATCTTTCTTAAGCGTAGAAATGTTACAGCGTAGAAAACATGGAAATTTGAACGAGAAAAGTGTGAAGAACAAGGCGGGTGTAAAAAATTGTCACTCCACCAATTTTATTAAGAAAGCATTAACTACCAGTCTGCTGAGTAACTCATTATTTTATCAATTATATATTTTTATTTCTCTTAGTATAGGGTAAACTGCTTCTCAGGGCTCTTTTTTAATATTCTTTTATAGAATGTATGTAAACCTTTAAGCGAAAGTTCTTATTCGAGATAATGAAAAATGGACGTAGTCCGATATGAGATACCTGTGGTCCAATTTAGGAAACTGATTTCTTTAGAGTGGGCCATTGACGCTATTCCGAAAACCTTTTTTTGTGAACAATTACATAGCATATCAGTCTTCTGTGTTACATACGTGTATCATAATTACAGTGCTGATATTATTCTCAAATTCAAAAAAGGAACTGTGAACCTGTTTCCGATTTATAGAGGTACTCTTCTAAACTGGTCGAATATAGATAACTTTCTCCTGATTCTGAATAGCGCAATTCGATGTGGATTCGTATTCTTGAAGTTGATCGATCGTTCAAGTCCCGACAGCAATTTCACACGATCCATTTTACTCGGATCGATCTCGGTTGAAATTGATTGATCCATTGACTTACCTCCGCCTCTTTCTTGCTCGTTGATTCTGCAGAATTTTATTTATCGCGTCCCGTTTCGCTCAGAGTGCATTGCCAAATGAAGCTATCGGGCGCAAATAATGACGTCATCCTCGACATGCTGAAACAGATGTGGGTGGCAAAAAGATGCCTGCGTTTCATCATTTTTCAGCAGCAGGCAGCATTGTTTTCGCGCATGGGAGGCACACGTGGGCAACGGGATTTTATCCTAGAAATTGTTTTATCGCCTCGCCGCGGATCAACAGATGTCTGTGCGAATCCGTTGCAAATACTTAAACAAATCGCTGAACAGATAGTCGTGACGTTTAATTCGATCGTAGACCAGGGCAACAGGCAGTCGCGAACCCTTCCCGATTCGTCGAACGAGAAGGACAGAGGATTCCGGAATTTCATTTCGGAAAAATCTGGATCCTCGCCAAGCTTCGTAGCTCGCCCCTGATGCATGTAGCACGGCCGTGTCTTTTTCATTTGCGTCCTCGCTGCGCTGTGCCAACGTTATACGATTCTTCGTTCGAACTCCCCTCAGTAAACAAAGTTACAGACCGATCACAATATTTGCGCATTAATAAAAGGAAACGACGCTCTGCTGTCATTATCGAAAATAAAAAGACATCTGTAGAGAATGTGTGCGTTATTGATCTCCTTGGGAAAGGATATTTGAAGAACGTTTTCTTGCTGCAGTCATTTTTATGGATCGTTCATTCTTGCAATTCGCCGCACGGTTTTTAAACAACACGCGGCCGACGCTTTTTAGTTCCAGAGCTGGAAATAAATCACGAGTCCCATTTTCGTTTATCCGACGGTGTGTCTGTAGCCAGCGACTTAAATCTGCCTGAAATTATCGTCCAAGCATAAATCGTTTTTCTCTTGGCAGATCATTGAAATTGCGATATCTTTGTCGGTAATATTAAAGCGAATCGAACACGTGGATGTTCTTAAGTATTGACTAAACTACCAAATTATTTAACTATACATATTGTTTGAAGCCATACAATTTCCTCGGAGACGATTACATAATTGAGAAACCTGCAACAAAACTTGAGAAAGAGTCGTTCTTGCTAAAAGCAAAAAGGTTTAATAATATTAATCGGTGTTTTCTCAAATAGTTGTACGACTCGAAGGAAAAGAAAGTGGTAAGCTGGCTGTACTGGGACGACGCCGCATCGACGCTGATGGGCGTTCCGTCGAAGAAGGACGTGGGCATCCATCATCTGAGCCTGAGAGCGATCGGCAAACCCGACGACACCGCGAAGGACCTGTTCATCGTGCAAGTGGTTCCCGAAAGGCACGACGAAGTGAAGCACAGGGACGGGAAGGTGAGATCCCTGTGTCTGGCAAGGAGCTCTGGCGATCCCCGTTGCCAGGCTTATCGTTCACAATGGAACTGTTCCCTTGGCATTGTTTCAAGTGGCTCCTGAGCGAACAACAGGTTCCTCTGGCCCTGCTACCAATCAATCGTGGGATTCGCAACCTGTTGGCGAACTTCCTTCGAACTACGTTCACGCGTTGACAGAAATCGAATTATTTGCTTGGAACGATGAGGCAAAGAATAGAATAATTGTATATAGATATTAGATTGCTTCACAAATTTCTTTGACAGTAAATTTATAGACCTTTAATAATGGAGCCAAGTTTGGGGTAAACCTTGAATTTTTAATTAATCCTTCAGTCGCTTTTATTCCAGCATCGAGGGAACCAGACCTTCGAGCGAGATTTATTTTTAAACACAAATAGTATATCTAGGTTTACCACCGGACACCGCTCCAATTAAATTTGAATTCGTCAAATCAATTGTGATAAAAGGATGCGCTGCGAAAAGTCGCTTTTTCCCTTGCAATTAACAAACGCGTCGCGCGTTCGTTGAACCGATCAAGCCTGTCACAGTTTACCCGTTTGTCGCTAAAACCCGAACGGCCAGCCGACGCTGTTAATGAAGCGGTAAATCAATTAGCTCGTTAATCGATTTCGCCGCTCGATCGAGCAACGAGCACGTCGCCGTTTGACTTTCGCGCGGCGGCGGCCCGTTGATCATTTCAATCGAAATCATCCGACTTTCGGGAGAGACCCGGACAATTAATTCGGTCCGAATTTCGCGCTCGTTAAATCGTTCAACGAAGTTATCCTGTTTATGCTCCGCTATGGGCCGCGAAGCTGATCCGGCCAGGCAAATGCCACCGTACCGGTGTTATTTTTGAACCGCTCGACTCCGATCAATTAAACTGGTTACGCGAACTCGATTTTATCCAGCGATGCACGCGTCAGTGCGATTCTCGAAACGGGAAATTTAATTTATCTTTCAACTCGTTTACTCCGGACGCGTTCGATTTTTGGAATCGCCCAGCTCTTTGGGACGCTTTCTCGTTATCGTGTGCAGGTCGTTTCGCTGCATTTCCTAAACGTAGACTGATATCTTTTTTATTTATCGAATTATTCATGTAGAAAAGTCCGTGTGAGATTAATTTACAATTGCTAGATAACTACTAATGGTGATTCGTGTCGAAGGCGGTCAACCCTTTATTCGTGCTATTCATTTATAGATCTTCCAAGTTTTTAATTGCACCTTTTCCAACGTATTCAAAAGGAGTTGGAAAAACGGACAAGATTTATGTAGAAAGCGTATTTTATTAGTTCGTCTGCGTTGCATCGCTGGACGAGAGGCAGGCGCGTGCTGCCGCGCGGTTGCATCGGTATGCCGCGTTTAAATCTCATCCAGAAATTAGTCTGCTAGACGTTGCCGATTGATGCCAATTGATGGTCCTTCGTGTTGTGCGTCAGCGTGCACGATAATATCATTGTCAGTATCTCGTGGCCGGAGCGGCCTTAATTCTTCGCGATTCACCGATACCGTTCTACCCGACCGGAACGAGCAAGCCAGCTGAAACGGGGGTTGCTTCTGATTTTAGACGCACTGCAACGAAGGGGAAGAACAGACACTGCTAGCGATCCTCCTGGATGCAAGGTTCGACAGCCTCAGTCCAGCCACTCGAGTCAAATCCATCGAGAACTTGGCCGGATTTCTGGGATTACACGTGGTAATGTATCAGTCTACCATTGTATTTTTTTTTTTTTTTGTTGGGGTCGTACAGAGAATATATTTTTACTTGATCTCATTTTACTTTTATTCACTCTATCTTCTTCTTCTTACATTCCCTTCAAAACCAACGCCAAAAATCTACAATTTAGCTTCATTAACGGACTTCCCAAGCTAAGGTAACTTTAATTGGCGGAAATTGTGCACGAGAAGCCGTATTTCGAAGCTCGCCTAGGCGACCTGGTTCCGCATAAAAGAAACGCCGTCTTCGCGGAGAATATTTGATAAAATTTGTCAGCGAGAATACGCGAGATTCTTTATGCCCGGAAACTTTACGACGCTAGGGTGGCTGGAAGCGTGGTAAAGAAGACGCATCGCGAGCACGACATAATACAGAAAAATGTTCAACTTCTAAAGTATCATCCCCGGGCTGGCGTTTCCGGCCGGCATAAATTGGGCGGCTTTAAGCGCGTCTTACCTTTCTCCCACCGACGGCCAGGAATTTTTAGTTAATTTAATCGGCACGAAAAAAAAAAGGGAGGAAAGGTTGAAAGTTCTTTCAGTTGGCTGCTTATATTTCGTTGCTGCCGGAATTGTTCCTTTCTTCAGTTCGCTCTTCTTGTTATTCGTAGGATAACTTCGACGGCGACAAGATGCAATTCTTTTCTTGCACGATATTGAGCGAATAAAATATTCAGTTTTTATGGCCTCCCGTTGAGATGGGGTTGGCTACAGCATCAGAGATGCAAATATATTTCCGCCGGGAAAAACGGGGAATCGCAGGGTTCAAAAGTGCAGGCACTTGAATAAATTTCGCTGTTTTGGGAAGGAAATGAAATTCGTAAACAGTAACACTGGGAAATTAATCATCTGCGATTCTTTGTAACTTTCCTTTACATTTACTTTATGAATGATAATAATAAAATTGCTGTTACTTTGTATCGCGAACAGTTGCTATTTTATAACGATCGTGATTGGCTGTACCTTAAATCTCTGACGTGAGTATATTCAGTATCGGGATCCCTGAAGCACCAGAAATTGCTCCGCAACAAAGAATTCTCGTCGATAGAATAATCGATTCGTAAATTTAATCTCCCGCTATCGAGGATAATTTAATTACGACGCGCGGAGCTTTTTCGCCGAGCGGAATAGCGCCGATCGGGATTCTATTTTCCGCACGATTAAAACGATCCCACGTAATTGAAATTAGGGGAAACCGGTAGTCGAGGTAGCCGTTTGTATTTCCCTCTATTGTAAAAGCTTCTCTCTTACTCATCGTCGGGGCTCGTTTGAATGATTCCAGAGCGCGTTTTCGATGCACCCGCAAACCGCCAAAGAGAATTTGAACGCCGATTCCTCCGTGATTCTCAGCGGACCTGGAAACGTGGAGCACAGGAGAGAGAAACACCTTACGGCGATTCAGTGGCAGGTAAAATATCTAATTTTTATACATTTCACTCGATTAGAAGCGCCAATTATGAAATGTCTACATTGCCATTTAACGGAAAGGTTAAAAATGAGAGTGAGAACGAAAAATGAGAGGTAACGTGTTAATTTTATTTAAAGGTCGGTTGCGATGGCCACCTATGGAGGCACCAAACGGGTTTGGTGAAGCAATTGCGAGAGCAGGCGAGGGATGGCACCCTGGCGGAAGTGATGGAGCTTCCGGTACTATTGTGGCGGGTGAAGACGGAATCCAGTTTGTTACTGAGAAACAGGAGAGACGCTGGTTCCGGGGACTACAATAATCCGGACGACTACGGCGGTTACGACGAGGATTACGAAGACGAGTACGAGGACGGCGAGGAGGACGGCGAAGACGGCGACGACTCGCAGGTGCAGCCGACTTTCATGCCTGAAACTAATTCTCCTAGAGGAAACACGATATCCGAGCATCCTCACAGGCATCATCACGGAGAAGGATCCATCGATTGGAACGTAAGTGCCCCACAATGCTCTGTAACGAAAAGTATGTTTATTTCATCTTAGACATTCAATTCGATACCGTCTTTGTCTGCGTTAGACCGAAGAAACAGATGAGACCATTCCAGTGGTTAATCAAGCTAGTGTAGTGGAAAGCGCAGCGAACAGAAGCACCACGGACACAACATCCACCGTAAGTAGCGCGATAAATTTCTTTGAATCGCGTGATAAATCCTTCTCGCCGATTCGTCTCTGTCTAAGGCTAAAAATATAAAAAGAGGACGCAAAAGGTTTTCGTTGAAAATACTTACACAAGTCTCTACCCTTCATTCGCCATGCCAGTCGCTTGAGGGAGTCGTTGCGCTTTAAATTTAGTCTCAGCTGTGGGTACACTGCGTGTCCAATGCCTTTCTATGCCGTTTAGGCGAAATCGATCGATGTATAGAGAGCGCCAAAATATGCCACATAATTCATAGCGCAAAACGAACGGAGGAAGGGAAAAAGGGCGCGGTACTACGTATTCGCGATTCCTTTTTTCCTTTTCCCTGTTCGTTGCAACTCTTTTGTACAATACATCCTTCGCCCCCGGTTCTTAACGTAACTAACATAGTTTTTCGTGCCGTACAACGCATCTACTAACGATTTCGCAGACAACCACTGAACTTACATCTACAACAACTCCAACAACAACCACAACCACTACGACGACAATCTCTACAACAACTTCGACAACGACCCAACAGCCACCCTCGCCAACGGTCATCGGTACAAGCAATACGACAATAGCAGACACAACAGGAACAACAACAAGCACGATGCCAACCGTCGATGTTGCGCCATCGACCGAGACACCGGAGAAACCGGAAATCACCGAAGAAACGACGAAGAATACCAGATACACGGAGAACGAGTCTCTAAACGTGTCATCCGCCACTATACCAGAACTCACCACCGTTCCTCCAACGATAATCGTTCCATACTCTAACACGACAACCGCGGAAACCCCGGTTCCCACCGTCGCTGTTACCGAAAGGACGGAAACGGATGTCGTCGGTAGTGGTGCCGTTAACGCCACCACGCAAGAGGTAATGCTTCGATGCTTTCAGCTTCCTCGTTTGTACCATAGCCTCGTGCCTGTGCATAGAATCGATTCGCGTTTATCTGTCGCTTTAGCGCCGCAAAACGATAGCTGGCCGTTTTATCGCCAATCATCTCAAATCATTTTCTCCGCCTTCGACGATGCGTTGAGAGAATCGCAAGCGCAGCTGTGAGGGCTTCTCAACTGTAGGAACGTGGGAAGAAACATTGGAAGAGATTTTTATCGTACCAATGTTTCTTTTTAGACTTTAGGCCGCCTTAATTGTGTGCTCCAAAGTTTAGTACACTTTATACGGTCCCGCTGTAGCCGCATATATTGGCGAGAAAGTTAAGCTCAGAACCTGTAATTTAATACAGTGCCGTGCACAGGTCAGAAACTTTGGAGCATACCGAGCTAGGTAATAATTCATACGAAGAGCAAGTGCACAGGTTCCACGGCAAAGAACCAATTTAACGTGAGAAGTTGTTCCCGACAAACATTTGCGTCTTGCGAAATTACGTTTTCATCAATTATATAATAGAAAAATTTCAGAACAATAAATTGCATAATTTACGCGATTCTCTCGCAGTATCAAACGATCATCAGACCCCTTTTATTTGAATACACGATGCGTTACCAGCTCTCCCCGACTCTCAAACGTCTTATTTTTTATCTCCAGCCTACGGAGCAATCGTCAGTGACTTCGACGAAACAGCCAACTACTCTCTTACCCGTCACAATACCCGTGAACACCACTACGACCATCGCAGTGTCGTATGCCACGAACGCCACCACCACAACACCCGCGACAACGACAGAGATGGGAACAACACCCGCAACAACAACAACTACTACTACTACTACGACAACCACTATGGCTCCAACTACCACAAGTACAACCACCACTACGTCAACTACCACCATCCCAACAACTACTGTCGTTATAACCGAACCACCCAGAACCAGCACGGAAACCGTCGAGTACGGTGTTCACAATTTCCCACCGAGACAAGATAGGAGGCTGAAGAAGATACCGGTCACCGCTGGAAAACCATTGAGCTACGTTATCCCAGCGAACACGTTCAGCGACTTCGAGGACGGAGACACTAGAAATTTGAGGCTCAGTCTGTATCTGCAAGGCGCACCGCTGAAGGCCTCTCATTGGCTCCAGTTTAATCGGAAGACGCAGGAGGTTTACGGATTGTAAGTAGCATTCATTGAGATGATATGACAGTTTTTTTGCTGATCATAAAACGATCTGTGCATAAAGCGATTAAATCGAATTTTTTGTTTGTGCTTAATTCATTTTCATCTTATAGGCCACTGGAGAACGACATTTCTACCTGGACCTACGATTTGGTGGCTGCTGATAGCGAAGGATCCAACGTCACGGATAGGCTTGATATTCACGTGCAGCAGCACAAACTCAGTCGAAGTGTTAATCACGAGTTCAGTATTTATCTGAGGATCGATAAACGGTCCGAGTTTCCCACTGACGTTGACTGGGAGCTAAAGGTAGCCGTCGCTAAAATCTCGTAGCCAAAAGGTGTATTATATTCTTTGGGAAAATTATAATCACGAGAATACGTTTTTATCACTTTTAACAGGTGATTCGAAGCATAGCCGAATTGTATGGGGACAGCGACACCAGGCACATCACTGTTAGATCGGTGGATATCGATCGTGAGCAAGCGATCTTTACTTGGACCAACGACAGTCTTCCCAGAAGCAGCGACTGTCCGAAGGAATATATCGACGATCTGCTGCATGTAAAATAAAATTTTTAACATTCGTTTGTTATTTTAAGTATTTTCGAACGATCTAATTGTGTGTCCGCGCTTCAGGTACTGATCGACAGAAACGGGGATCCCAGTTCATCACTCAGGGATGTTCTCCTTCCCGAAATCCGAGTGAAACGAGTGGTCTACCAGGGTATCGGACAATGCGAGGACACGAGTCGACCGGAAACACCGAGAGTTTCCACGCAAGAGCCTAAATCAAACTTCCCACCGCTTCCACGGAACCAGGTGGACCTTGTCAATGCCACTGTCGGCCAATTACTCGTGTTCAAAGTGCCGGAGGTACGTTATCGCGGTAACAATAATTACACCTTTTAAACCCCTCAAAAATACGACAGAATTTACAATGTTTTCTTTTCGAAATAATTACAGGACACTTTCTACGACGCGGAAGATGGTTCCGCGCGAAACATGGAAATGTCTCTGTTGACAATCGAACGCAAGCATATCCCTCCGCACGAATGGCTGCAGTTCGACAGCAAGAACCAAGAGTTTTACGGTGTACCGATGCGCACCGATGTCGGTCGCAAGGAGTACCAATTAGTAGTCACCGACAAAGAAGGTAAATCTTGAAACCTCAATCGTAATGCAAGAAATTGGAATAAAAATTAAAATTCGTTTCCTCATTTTGACAGGTGCAAGCGCCACCGATGGCCTAGTCGTTGTAGTCCACCCAGCGCCCTTCATGCATCACACGGTAGAATTCTCCATGACCCTGGACATCCCTTACGAGTCGTTCGCGAACTCCGCCCTTCAGAAGCGCAACTTTATCGAAAAGCTCCGCGATCTCTACCAAGACAAAGATACCAGTGCGATCTCCTTGCACAGTATATCCAATGGTAGCACGGTGATCACGTGGCACAACAGAACCCTGCCCACCTCTTACTGCGCTCACGAAGAAGTCAGCAGATTGCGATCGGTGCTGGTGAAAAGCGACAACGATCGTCGCTCCGTAACGGACGAGGTTCTAGATATTATGGGTCAGAAATTCCCCGTGAAACAGATCACCGTGCTCCCCATGGGCATTTGTCTAGGAGAATTGACGGACGTTCACTCGCCCGATAATCGCGTCCCATCGAAGGACGATTCTACTTCCGTTGGAACGTTCCACGACGACTATCTCATCACGTTCGTCCTGCCGGCTATCATTATAGCCATAATGCTCATTTTGGCGGGTATCATTGCCTGCGTGCTGTACAGGCGAAGGCGTAGCGGCAAGATGAGCGTCAGCGAACAGGACGACGAGAGGCAGAGTTTCCGCAGCAAAGGGATACCGGTCATTTTCCAGGACGAATTGGACGAGAAACCTGATCCAGGTATAAATATCTTTCTAATATCAGATCGGTGTATAACTTTTCTCTGATAAGGAAAGCCTTTGGAAAGTCGTATTATTAAAATTTGTCAATAATCAAAGAACTTACTGCAGCGAAATTAACGATCGAAATTTGTCCATATTTCGCACACTCATTTCATTCAGTTTTCTTTCCCTCGCTAGGTAACAAATCCCCCGTCATTCTAAAGGAAGAGAAACCACCGCTACCACCGCCAGAGTATCAGAAAGCCGAGGACGGCGCGGACGTGCCGATGTTGCCTAAGGAGAACTCCGAGGAACCGTACCAACCACCGCCCCCGTTCGCCACGAATCGCGACACCAATCGTCAGAATCGGCCCAAGCCTACACCAACGTACAGGAAACCACCTCCGTACGTGCCCCCCTAACAAAATACGGTTCACTCGCCAACGCGCAAATATATGCTAGCGATGCTCGGAGACTCCCCGATACACGCGCAAAACCAAACCGACTATCAAAAGAAACCTCTGTCCGCCGACAACTGCGAGTCTCCGAACTTATACAACAATCTTAAGTAAAAACAAAAAAAAAGAAAAAGAAAAAAAGCAAAAAAAGAAATAAAGAAGAGAAACTTTTCGTTCGTCCCGAAATTCGACAAAGTATACAATGTCACGAAGCGAAAACGGGACGAAAGAAAAGTTCGCGAGAACTCTCACGCCAAAAAATCACGCGCGCCCACTTTTACTTACTTTTTAATGTTATACAATATGTATATGTGTACTCACTCGTCGCTATTTATCCGCGTTGTATTGACGCGTTTAAAACAAAAGAAAGGCGAGGCTACGAGAGTACTATCGATAAACTCGGCCTCGAATTTCTTCTGTTTTAGCCTCTTTTTTTTCCTTTTGTTCTTATTCTACTTAATTTTTAACTGTAACGAAACCCAATGTACTTTTTGTCATCGACCGGCTTGTAATTTTGCGAGGAACGTCTTTTTCTTTAAGGGAGTGTACGGGATTACAAATCACGCGTTGCCTTTTGTAACGGATTCAAAACTGTAGAAAAGAGAGAGAGAGAGAGAGCGGCAGGTGGGGGACGATGATTACACTACTCCGACCGGATAAGCGGATATTTTAGCTTTTAGGTTTACGAGACTTGTAGAACCACAGCCAGTCGTTTTACACGAGGGGGAGCGAGATGTATTTTATTCGACGATATAATTACGGGGATAGCAAAGAAATCGAGTGCGCGTATGCAGCAACGATACTCGTTAATATTTCAGTAATATCAGTGCCATTTTTTAAGCCAAGCAATAAGGGTATCCTGCTGTGAACGAAGTAAAAACACGTACTATAATGGTTCTACGACTTAATACAGTTTACTGTTAAAAAAAAAAGAAAAGAAGAAGGAAAGCAGTCTTCAAGCATCAAAGGACTTAAAATCGACTTAACGAATCTTACAACGTGTACCTACAACGCGTAACGCTGCCAGATGATTAAGAAAAAAAAGAAAAGAGAATGATTAATATTAACTGCTCGTTGGACGAGACAGTTTCGTCGCCAATTATTATTCAAGTCTCTCGTTACTTTTCCCTTTTTTGTACCACCCCTATATCGTACGAGGGTAAACACAAATATTAAAAAGGCGAGAAAGAATGAACACCGAATTGTTCGTAAAGCTTTCTATTCATTGAACTGACCCATCCAACGATCGGTTAGGTCCAGACTTAATGAACGATTTACGTTAAGGAGAGGCGAAGATTTTTTAAATAATAAAAACGTAACTTAAACGAATGCATCTTTTTCGCGTGATACGCTATTATCGCAGAGTGACAGCAAAATATGCTTCCATTTGGCGCTGTAAGCCATACAGAATAAAAGGGAAACTAATGATAATATATACAAATATTATATATATATAAATATAAATATGTATATTACCTGTTTGTCGTTCGATAGGCAGTCCGCTGCGGTCACGTTTACGTCGATGCCGTATGGATAACACTGCCAGATCACTCTCGTAGCATTTACGTTGTCTTAATCTTCTTAATTGTTCTTTTTCTTTTTATTACTATTGTTGCACTGTACGGGAAGCTTTCTGTTTATTTTAACGCACAAGGAATTTTCATTCTCCTCACAGTAACCACTTTGCTTTTTACATTTCTCATA
This sequence comes from Holcopasites calliopsidis, assembly GCA_023838395.1. Lineage (NCBI taxonomy): Eukaryota > Metazoa > Arthropoda > Insecta > Hymenoptera > Apidae > Holcopasites > Holcopasites calliopsidis. The sequence goes on from JALHAQ010000026.1 coordinate 882,237, forward strand.
GTTTTAACGATGAAGCTTTACGTATTATTCAACGATGGTGAGAACCCGTCGAGGGGTTTAATTTAGATGTTACATAGTAGTTACCAAGCCAAACAAAAATTGCTGTTTAAAGCGGAGGAAAAGTGGGATTAAACAGTGAGGAACGAGAGAAAAGGGTAGGAGGGTGAAGAGGAACAAGACCTACTTAACATATAGAAACGCGTAAGAACCCGTACCCTTTGCGCAGAGCTCACACACGTTTCGTAAACATTTGTTTCGTTTACGATTGCTCTGCTGCAACATTCTTCACTGATTTCCGTGGATTAATGAAAGATCATCAGTTACGATTTTTCGATGCGAGATACGGGTATATATGTATAATATGTACGCGTGGCCGTTTCTTCGATGCCTGGACAGTTTCCTGATATTTTCTAAGAGAGGAAGGAAATTACGCGAGATACGGAAAGAAAGGAGAGCGAGCAGAGGAACGGAAGAAAGGTGTTGAAAAGCCTCCGTTTTTTCTTTTTGTTCGTAGACAGGACAGGTGGTTCGACGAATCTATAAATCTGGAGTCACGCCTCATACAAAGTTCGCGTGAATGATAATAATTGTGTATGCGGAATGATAAACGGATGTTTCGTATGCGAACTGAAATTACGATATAATATATACATATATTACTATTAATTCACGTCTTTATAATAGGTAGAACATCTTTTCTTTTTTTAAGTACACATGAACGCGCGACTATCGCTTGGATCCTTTTTCATCGCGGCTCGTTGTTTATCGCAGAAATGACACGGCCAGATTCTTCCAACATCCGCTCTGTCATACGACGTTGCGCTCACAGCGAGAATAATGGCAAATTGCGTGCAAAGATTGTACGTAGAGACCCTCGGAGTGTATTTTCTATTTTTCTATCACGTTTTTGCTTGGCCGCGTGTTCAAGGAAATCGACGTGTCACGGATCGGCCGGGTGATCCACGATCGTGCCACCTTGACGAGGCTACAAAAAAAAGAAAAAGAAAAGAAAGATGTACCTTTTTTTACCAAGAAAAGAAAAATGAGAAAAAGTGTGCAAGCGTGGTTCGAATCGTGGACGGGCACGTTCGTGCGTGACCGATCGCGGGGGACACTTTAACAGGCTTCTTTCTCGGGCTCGCGAATCTGCGATAAGCAGCAAGCTGAATTCATGTCCACGCTTCCGAATCGTATCATCGCTCGCTGTGCACGCTGCGATCGCGATAATGTAAACGGCGATTATGTATGATAAACGTGTACGATATTCAGAAGTCACGAGGCGAGTCGTGTCGCTGGGAAACATGTAAAGAAGACTGGGACGGGCTAAGCGGAGGCTGGGAGTCGGTTATCTTCTTGGGCAACGCCGACGGAAATTGCTATTCCCTTTTGGATCGTGTATAAGGAAACGCGAGACGAGGAAAGGAAGAGTGTTTTAGTATTTTGTATAAAAAACAAAAAGAGGACCGGCAGAGGAGCCAGAACGGAGGTAAGGAATTGCGACTGGAGGACGTACGACGAATGCAGAGGTCGATTTATTCCTGAACAACATGGACAAACGATGAAGGAATTTCTTGTACACATAATGCTATTATATACATAAGGGATGATACATACTGCCAGGGAGTACGCGAATTATTTTTGTCCAACATTGCGCCCCGACGGAACCGGAGGAATGGGCCTCGAGCCAGAGGGAAATTCGTCCTCCCTTCGAACTCGAGAAGGGATCGTCCCTCGTTAAAACGATCTTAACTACCCCCTTCGAGTCGCGTCGTCGACGACGAACACACAGAAGAGTTACAGCACACATACACAAAAGACCGCACACAGGCACGCGCGTATAATAAATATCTCTGACAACTACTGCATATTAAACAAGTGTAAAGTTAAGAGTTAATAAAGCCATTTTAGGATACGTATCAGCGTTCGCCCTTTCCTGCTCGCGCTTATATCCCACCATCGAAGTGGTCACTATCGCTTAGCGTGTTCTTACTTTAGAGTTTACAGGTACGTTGTGTATTGTTTTTCAAGGATCCAACTTATACTCTAATCAAAAAGTACTTGGAACTTTGTTGCTAACTGCGCGCTCAGAAAATTTCATTTGCAGCTTTGTTGTGCTAATAAATCGAGTTGAATGTTCATGAATCGCATTCGCAACATTGTTACGTTCTCGGAAGGCGTTTTAACAAAAATTTGCAAGATCGTTGCTGTATGATGTCCGTGGCAAGGGAAAAAGGGTCCAGTTCCCTTTGATCTTAAGATTTATTGAGTAACTTTAATAAACATACAATAATTAATAATTTACTTTCATTCTATGATAATGCGCGTACTTATGATACATCGTTGTGCAGACAATATGTGTGTCTTAAATCTATGGTTTTATAGACAAGCTGCAACTACGTAACTAAGCTTTAAAGCTAGTTACATACAATAACATACAATATTGTAATAATACAATTTCAAATATGATGTAATCCGTAAAAACGCAGTGGTAGTAGTATGTAAGGGATATATTGAGTGTAAGGGGTGTGCATTGGGTTTAAAAGGCTCTGAAGTACAGGGTTCGACGAGGCAGCACCTAAGACTTAGCTGGCATCCCTTGTTGTTTCAAATTCGAAGTCATCTGCGCATAGCAACATTGTTTATTAGACCTACTAAATTCGAATCGTTCATTCTACCAAACTTGAGACGCTCCTTTTCGCATCTATTTGATGCTGTCATAATACAGGTGCAAACGTGTTCCGCAACAATCGATACTTTTGTACAGCGTCTGCATGTCGCACGCTTGTGCATTACGTGACGAAAACTTTTTGTCCACCGTCAAACTGCGGTCTGCGTAAACAATTGACGTTTACTTAACGAGAATTAATTAGACCGCAGCTGTCGAAGCGCGCTCGCGACGAACCGAACTTGGTTGCCTTGTTCCTGACATTGAAACCGAACACGTCTGCATGCGGGTTTCTTAATTAATTAAAATTTGTTGAAACGATATCCACCACGAATTCTTCGACAGCCCGTGCTTCTGGAAAGCGTTGAGAGCTTGATTCAACAAACGCCGATTAAGCAATAGTTAAATGGGACCGAATTGACGATTAAGTGCTTTGCTAAGCAATGTTTTCTATGCTCGATGGCCTCACCAATTGTTACTGTGCTCATTTAATTACGCGATACCGATAATACCTCGACGAGGATGTTGGGATCATCCCGGTGACTTGGAGGATAAATTAATTAATGTTCCCGTTGAAAAGTTAAATAGAGGAGAAAGATCAGAGTTAGCAGAAGGATACCAAAGTCGACGATATTGCCTTAAGAATTTCCGAGCTGTTTGATCATCTTGTCGACTGCAACATTTAATGAACAATGCGTCGTCCACAAGTTGAGAAAGCAAAGAACTGTTGCACATTTTAATTAGCATTCTTAACGTGCCGTTTCGCCGTCGCGTCGCGTCATTACGTGAGAATCGACGATCAAACGCTTCCGTGGTAGATCAGCTGGTGCGCCGAGGAAACGCTAATCAACATTAGCATCAGCTATTTTCGTAGCTCGCTTCCTCAAGGCGTTCCCTGTACGCTACCGTTGGATAAATGATCTTTAAGGTGGAAGTCGATTGAAGAGCGCCGTAATTGCCATCAAGGGCAGGCGAAATGATGATTACGCAAGTGTCGCCGTGTGGTCGAATGAAATATCATTTCCTTTACAATGACGCTGAAATTAAAATGCAGAACAGATTCGTCAATACCTTGTTGAATAACTAACCACTGCGGGCTAAGGTCAAATTTTGCGGTACTTAATCGCTATTGTCAATATTCGATTACAGTTTATATTAATTTGGCCCACGTTGAGAAATTCTGTATGAAGTTCACTCTTTCGTTGTTACTCATTCGATTGAAATTGGGCTTGTAATTCGTCGAATTTTATTTCTATAGCCCATAGAAATTAGCCAAAATGGATTTTCCAATAATAACTGCTGACCAATCGATATGCATGACCCAATAATCAGAAAAGAAAGGATAATGCAAGCTTGTAGAACTTTGCCGCGTACCCTTTGTGCAACGACTACTTTACCTGAAAACAGTTCTCTCGCTTGAATCACCGATCGAAACCTGTCTTTTTCTATTGAAAAATTTATTGTAGGCGATATCAATTTATTAAGTTGCAGGATAAAATCGTAAACTATAGCGGGAAATCGTCGCGCGCACACGGAAAGTCGACCGCCCGTTGACGGATTTGCAATGGAATTTGCTCGAATTCATTAACTTTTATTGGGAGCGTCGTAGAGTGCGACCCGTTCGTTTTATTGGTATATAGCGATGGGAAAACGTGTCCGTGAGCGGACACACGCGTACAGCGGGCACGTTCCATGACATAACACTGACGTGACAATGTTATCCGAGCTTGATGAAATTAAAGTGGCTTCAAGCTTCGCCAACGTGCCGAAGTGTTGCTCGTTTCTACACGAAAGGGTATTGAACGTTCTCCAACTGCACCCCCGCATCGTTTCATCTCTCAATCATTGAATCTGTAACAAATTTGTACGTTCGACGATCTCCGAATGCTTGTCGTTATCTCACATCCGCTTTCCTAAACGCCCTACCGTCATTTCTTTGTTGAACGACTTCGGTCGCATTTAAAGGTACGGTAGACGGGCTTAGCAGTTGCCTTTAAACACCATTTTCCCTTACGATTACGAAAGGGAGCAGGTCAAAGAACCCTGCGTTCCTATTTCGAATGGAAATGGAAATACAGATAGGCGTGGAATTTCCGGGTTGCGTGATCGCTTTTGGATAGCTGGATTGGTGAAAGTAAAGGGACTAACCCGGTCCCTCGGAACATCAAGGCCTGTTCTGACTCATCCGTTAACGAGTAGCTTATCAAAATAGCCCTCCCAGCTCGTGTAATATGCGCGTTCGTGTGGGCGCTCGTGCCGAAACGATGCCACGAAAATAATGCGTGATACTCCGATGGAAAAAATTGGGAACGCAGCGCAATTGTAGAATCTCGTGCATGTTAATAGAATACTATTGTTAATGTTAGCTAGATAAGGGATGAAGTTCAAGATCGCCGATCAATCTAATCTCTTCTCTCATCGATCGCTAATTATGGAATGAATCATGACAGTAGATTAATTGTTTCGCAATATGTGCGTTTGTAGAAACGCTCAATGTAATTTTCTGAATGACATAAAGGAAGTGAAGATAATGTGATGGTATGTTTAGTGGACAGAAAAAAAAGGGATTGGCGCACTCAAACGAATGACTATTCGATTTCTGCTCCTAATGGATTGCAAAGTTAATCCCGGGATCGCCCTTTGCAGTACGAACTACGGAACTGCAAACTACTCGGATTAATTTAATCATTCGAATGCGAAGATGGGGACAAATTTTACGCATAAATGGAGAGATATTTTAAGGCTCCAAAATCGCCCAGTGCCGATCGTACTCAAGCACGTGCTAAACGGCGACTGGAGGGGATTCACGGGTGCACGTGTAAACATTTACTAGCGCATGCGCGGTCCTCCACTTTTTCGTAGTAACGGTCACGTGACCGTCGTTCGTATAAAATTCAGTGATCGGCCGGCCGGCGTCGCATTCGTGGACGGTGCGGTGAAGTGGAAAGTTTTTTTTTTTTTTAGTTCCAAACATTATTGAAAATCGTAAAAAGCAAGCGATTATCAATCTGTCCGAGCGAAAATTGACCGCCTACCGATATTCCTCGATCGTTCGTAAATACGGACGCGAAGAAAAAATCGGCAGAAGAAAGAGACAACCAGGACGCTCCGAGTTGTCGCTTGCTCGTCGAGATCCGTGACGAAAGCGGCGAGAATTTTGAGCAACAAAATAGCAACGACAAATCGAAGGGGAGAGTGCGTTCGATCCGATCGAGAAACAGAAGCAGGCAAAACGTCAGGGTACGGACTCTACTCGGATCTCAATTTCACGGATCTGAATTTTCCATAAGCCGACCGAGATGGCCACCAAGAACGATTGGGACTACTCCATCCGAAACGGTGAGCCCCCTATGATTATGCAAATGTTCCTTGGGATCCGTGTACGTAGAAATACGGTATCCCGAGCCGATGCATCGTTTCTTTCCCCGTTTGAATTTACATTGCTACGCTCGCGGCATTATTTACATGGCACCGATAAAATATTTACGCTGCTGTGCATTCGCGGCGCGGAGCCTCGAAATAGGGAACCGGCACAAGAGGGCGGCATCTCCAACAGTGAAAGTCAGCCAGGAAATTTGTCCTGTAGCCGCAAACAATTTTTTATTCCTTGGTATATTTATTCGTACCGATTTCGTCAGCGAGCATTTTATTCGTCCGGCAGACGCTTCCATTTAATCGTGTTTTCAACTTGCAACTCATGTTATGGCTTTGAAAAATTCCATAAATATCGCGGCGGAAAGGGAGAGTCGACGCGCGCGTTTTCGCAGCGGCCCTCAAGATCCGCTCTCGACTTCCTCTATTTGAAACACCGTAGCTAAATATTACTTTTTGCGTCTATCTTCAGGTGATTATTTGTAATATAAATAGGAATATTATAATGGGAATTAAATCTGGTTTATTCAACATTGCGCACGACTACTCATTAGAAATTAAACGTGAATATCGATTGCAATTGCTACGTATCGTTAACATTTATTATGGATCACCTTCCTCGGCTGGGGACGGGAAATATTTCGCTCTGCTTGTATCGCTGTTGCATTCCTCTCGCGGTAACAACGTTAAGTAGACGAAAGGAGCATCGTTCCAAGCGTATTGCCATCGCCCGCGTTAACGTTGTTCGGCATGAGGAAGAGAAACGTAATTTTATTTCTATTAAATCAAATTCTATTGTCTCTCGTCCATACAGTGGCCAACGATATCATAAAACTCTCTCCCCATTGTTCTGCAACTTCAGTGAAATGAAATCTCTGCAAAGACTCGCCACGCATCGTTCCACTGTTACATATTTCTCTTTTAAATGAATACAATAGCAGTGGCGAGTGAATCCGTTGCTTATCCCACAAAGAAATGATCTGAACAACGAATATCGATATCGTTGCTCAACGATTTTTAAGTGTACCATAACAATTTCCAAACCGTCGAGGAAGAAAACACACAACAGCGTCGCCAGTCGCGCTTACCAAGTGTAAGCTTCAAAATTCCGGCGTCTCCGCGCGCGAGCCGCGTAACAACCCTCTCGTTAAAGAAAACGGTCGAGCGACCGGCTCGAAAAGATCGTCGGCGACCTCGTTCACACGAACTTGAAACGAAGGCCCGAATCAGGGACGGAAACCACGGCCCCCGCCCCGACGGTTGGCCTCGTTGCCGGGCCTCGACGACGATGGCACCAAGCTCACTGACCTAAGTCCACGTCGTCTGAAAATTCAGGGCGTCCCGGTCGTGCCAAGGGACGGTATTCGCCATTCCCAGCACGGGACACCAACGCCGGCTCTCTCTCTCCGGCTATGTAAACGAAAATCAATAATTTTCTTCGCTCCGTGCTTCCAGGCCGATGCACCTGTTCTCCCTGGCAATCACCGCCGTTTCTATGTGTTGCTCTACTCGCGGTACAGTGCACTCGAACGCAACACTCGCACACCAGGTGTGGCAAAAGGTCGGACCGGTTGAATATCTCCGTTCATATGTAATAAGGTCGAAAAATGTTTCGGATAGAAGGTACACGGTATCAAGGTGCGGGAGGGGCGTAATTAATTGATTGAATTAGTATGCTTGTAGATGGTCGTGTAGTGGATATCCGATGGACAACTTTGTCCTCTTCGAATGGGATCATACATCTTTAATTACATACATCGACTCGGTCATTTTTCATGGAACAGAAAGTATTATTAATTAGTTTAAAGACGTTTCAACTTGAAGACAAGGAAAGACGTCAAGCAGTACGCTTGCGTTGATGCTTTCTTTGTCCTTACACATGGTAAATTCTACTAGATTGAACTTAGAATGTGTTTAAAAGTAATTAATTTCCCATCGTGCTGCCTTAATACTTTTTCATAGAAACTGGCGAGCCGAGTCGATCCATACGATGTTTGACACGTTTTTCGATCTAGTTCCGAGTAACGGTGATATTCCAGCGGACAGAGTTTTAGTCCCACCCGGTACAGACACAGCTGGGATAACTTGAAAGGTGTGTGTATAGACCGTACTGTTGAAACGTCGACAGTCTATCGGTCGTAGACACGTAAATATGATGCGAGAATATGGGGAACACGTTGTACGTACTGGTAACGAGGCACCGGCACGCACGTGCTGTTCTAAAGCCTGTTTCGAACGGGGACACATTGCGTCGCTATTCCTGCGTCACGTGAGGAAGGCATCGCGAATGACAAGAAGGTCGATTTACGCGAGAAGCTCACCGACGACGCTCTTCTGGTGGCATAAAGCGTCCAGCGCGAAATCGACCTAATTCGCCGAAAAGAGTCCAGACGGCCCAGCAAGCGGAAGTGTTTACCGAAGCGAAAATATCCGAGCGTCCAGATGCTCGAGGAATGGATAGCCGACTGTTTGCGACGGAATCGAATCTTTTGAAAGGCGATGCGTGAAGCTTCTAAGCTCCGTTGAATCTGTCGTGCACGCGACCAAACCTATCGCGGTACGACCGAATATCGCAGAGTAATGCGGGATGAATAATTAAACGCCACATCGGGGCAAGCCTCGCGTGAAACACGCCTCGATGCGAAATCAAGAGGACGAGCGTTGCGTGAACAGCTGCGAGCGATCGAAACGCGGTTAGTCCTGGCGAATATTTACTAAAAAAAACCTTGGCAGCTCGCGAATCCCGAGGCGATGTTCTAATTTTATGTTCCGCGAGAATCGCTGGATATTAAACGCGAGTCACTGCCAAAGAAAATTGCTAACGAAAACAAACCGGTGTTTGAAGAGAGTCGAATACATCATCCATGGACCGCGCTCGCATTTTGTCTTTGGCCATTGGATCGTATTCGCCCAGCGACAAATAGCCGAAACGAAAATACAATTGAATGGAGATAATCGAACGGCTGAAACGGCGAGGTAATTAACCGGATTCGTTCAGCCGTTGCTTAAATACCGTCGCAATCGATGTGTCGCATCGACGTGTATGCATACGCTCGTCGCGAGCGAACCACGAACGGAGCGAAACGTGCACGAAGACCGCGCTCACGGGTCGCAGACCCAGTTTCAGTTTACCTTACCCGGTTAACCGTGCATATATGCCTCTCCTGAAATGCCCTTAATCTCAGGCCAATTTGTCAGCGCTATCTTTGCACCGGCGCGAGTGCGATCGCCGAGTCTGGCGGATACCCGTGATTTGCATAAATTCCTGACCGGCGTGCTGATCGGCGATTAAGTCGTTCGACACACCGACCGTGTGGTTGCCAGCGATTCGGCCGAGAAAATGGCAATCGGTTCGCGTATGTATTTGCTACCCTATCACGGGGTCATTCGGAAGTACGCCATTATGGTCCCCCTCCCGTTTAAAGCTGTGCCGTTGCGATACGGCCGCGGGTTCGCTGGAATTAATAAGCGCTCGATTATCTTCCTCGATTATGCTCCCGTTGTTCGATCTCTATCCGCTTATCTCATATTCTATCTTATTCGTTCAATTCTGCTGCGTAGAATCCAACGATTAGCATCACAGTCATAGGAGGGATTAGAGTGGTAGCTAAATCGAATCGAAAATAGCTGCTCAAAGCGATGGTTTTGAAATAAACTTTTCTGTGCAACAGGTTTTTTTTTATAATAAAACACACATGCTGCTTTCTGTGCCAGACCGAGAAAGATCTCTCCGACGATGGTTTTTTACCGCTCCAGGCGGCCCGAGGCGTTCGTCGAAATCCGCCTAGATTCTTTTTCATTTTTATTCGTCTCTCCTTGTCACAGTTACCGTGAAATTCGGGTCAAACAGGAATTTCGTCGGCCGCAGAAGAATCGGGGTCGGCGATCCGCGTTCACGCAACGCGATGCCCTTTTTCTTTTCGCTCGCGTCGCGCGGCAAAACTGGTTACGGTGCCAGCCATTAATGATTCTCGTTAACCCGTTGATCAATGGCGCAAAGCGAGCAAGCAGGAATAGATGGTGCAACTTCCATGGCGGTTCTCGTCATTTCTCGTCCCGTTCCGCTGGCCGAACGCGGTCGTTCGGGAGAAATGAAGCTCTGCGGGTCGCCGCAAGTTTCGTGGAAGCACAGACCACCGAGTAAGCGCGGAATCCGTATTATTTCCCGCCGCTTTCGCCTCGAGCGGAAACGGATCGTTGAAATATTAATGATCGCTATTGACAGCGGAAGGTTCGCGCTTTATAGGCACCGGCTGCTTCAACTTGCATCGATTTCAATGTACCTTCGCATAACGCTTGCTACATACTTTCGCGCAAAGCTGTCTCATTGAAAGAGGGACCACCTGGAGTTCTGGACTGAAGCAATCTCAGCGCGAAACGAATGTCTCGATGGTATAGTTATCTATCGTGGAAGGGCCATCAAATATTTCTCTCGACCATTTTAAGCGCACGCGATATATTGTGCGTGACTTGTTAAGTATCATCCCCTGTATCGACTAATCATCTTTAGAATCTTCGCACGAAGTTGTCCGTCGTATACGGCGAACAATACGGCAGAACAGGAAGACGAGTCGCGTCTCTGTTCTCATCCGGTTTTACATAAAAGGCGCGACGCTCTTTACCAACGCCTATTCGGTAAGAAGTTACTTTTTGGCTATGCGATTACGCGCACGCGTGGTCAAAACTATTATTCTTTCGAAGTACCGGATCCCTTGGACTGTAAATTACATGCGTGCGAGTAAATGCTAATCGAATTTGGGGCAACATTCTCTTCAAGAACTTGTGCTCATGAGTTTCAGTAAAAGGACTGTAATAAAAGATTAATACTTGTTCCTAATATTAGAATTAAAAAAAAAATACCATCTTTCTTCCATCCCTGTATCTTATCTTCCGCATCGTCAATCTCATACATTTTACTTACTTTCCATACGACGCGTTTTCTCTCCGCGAACCGATGAAGATGCATTAATTAAGGCCATCCGCGTAACAGTATTTATTCGTTAGTTCCGCTGGAAGAAATGCCTTTGCGACAGTGCACGTCACAAATCCGTCAACCTAATTTACCCCGAACCGCCTAATTGAATTTCCCTCGCATCAGGGACTTCCCCAATCTCGTTCAGCTTCCTGTAGAGATTCTAAGTCTTGTACGACCACGAAGGCAGCGGGTGTTTCGTGTCGCGGGACGGTCACCGGCGGAAAGGAGCCGCGAAGGTCAGAGTGCAAGGCCCGCGGCGAAATTCACGGTGGAACCGCGACCGCTGATCGGAAACGCCGACGTTCCAGCGGCCTTCGTGGCTCGTTCGGCAAGGTTGAACGAACCCCCCCGACAAGCCTCGACGGCCTCGAGACGGTATTTTTATGCGTCCGGGCTCCCTGCGATGGCGATCAATGGGATTGTCCTCGACGACCAAGGAATTGTACGATGAGATGATGGCCGCGGATGATGCGTCGGATATCTCCGCGATCAACAATTGTACACAGGCGTTTCATTGCCGCCGGATTGAAAATACGTCTATACCACTCGTCGTGCTTTACAAATCGTTGTTATCGTTTTGCATTCGTCTGCAACGGTAGACGAAATTCGTGCACGGTGTTCAATTCATTTGTGTAAACTACAATTCTGTATGTATCCGCTCAGTTGCAATTGCTATCGGATTGCTTCCTTATCGTTCCGGTCTCACGAGTTCAAACTCAAACATTGACTCCGGAGAGTTTTGTGTACCTTCCGGATTCAAGTTCAATATTACAGCGACGTGCGATGCTCATAAACCATTTACAATTGCTACTCGAACACTCAAACCTTTTGCGAACAGACGATTTCGAGGAGAATCCAATCCCCGTGCTAAACCAAGTTGCAAACTTTCCACTAAAGCGTCACACACGGATCCATTCGATCCTCCTCCGAATTAAATCCAAATTTCATTCGACGATCTCTGAACCTGTAATTTGCATTTGTAAACAGCGCATCAGAAGTTCAGCGTTCGATGCCAGCTTTCTATTAATACGCTCCATAGTCCGTTAGAAAATGGGAAAGGAAAAAAGACGCAGTCGATCGAGTTGCGGGGACACTTTAGAAATGAATTTCAGTCGACGATATTACAGGACTGGAGCATAATTATACACTGCTTGCATGACGCGGGTTATGTCATCGTCACGTGCCGGTTCCGCAGCTGTGAACCCGCGTAGAAATTCAACATGCGACGAAAGAACAGATGTGTCTTTTTTTCTAGTCGCAGGGTCGAATGTTCGTGCTTCACCTTTGGCAAACGAATAGTTTATCTGTTTCCTAGAGTTATTCAAAAAAAAAAAAGAAGGAATCGAGGAAGCGCTTGAACTCTGTAAACTCTAACGAGTGACGTTGTGCCTTTAATTAGTGGCATCGATAATGGCAAACGAATGCAAGTGCGCATTACGAATCAACAGATTTCCCAATTCGCGAGATGTTGATGGATGAAATGTAAGTTTTGCTCACGCAGGATTTACTGGGAAGTGACAACAATACTCGCAATATTCGTGACATTCGCGAACACAATATTTATTTAATGAGTGACATCGACGATCATTTTAATAATATAATGGCAAACAAATGCAAGTGCGCGTTACGAATCAACAGATTTCCCAATTCGCGAGATGCTGATGGATGAAATGTAAGTTTTGCTTACACAGGATTCACTTGGAAGTGTACCATTCTTCCATGCCAATAAAGTCTTATAAATAGGAATGAGGAAATGATTAGAAAGCAGATTTTCGAGGCGTTGCTCTAAACGCAGTCACGATTGCCAACGTTTGTCCTTTTCAATAAAAAGCAGGAGTAGACAGGATTCGATTTTCGAATATGAATATCTTACAGAAGGGTTCAACATCCCTGAAAACTTTCCTGCAATATGAACTTCCCTTTCGATCTATCAGTTGCGAAACTGTGCAAGATAGAAATATCTATCGTTGTGCAATATCGAATGATCTTGAGACGAAGGAATCCGCCTTGACCTATCCATCATCGGAGATGATCTTCTATTAATCACTGTCACGTGTCTGTCGTTCGAGCACGTGCTCTTATTTACGGGCAGATGTCGACGACCAGTTGTTACCATTATTGCCACTGTCGCTTCACCGCGAAATATGTTATTTACTTTTTCTTTCAGTTCCATATCTGCTTCTTTATGAAACACTTAATAATTTTGAACCTTTACTGAATTGGCGATTATTTGGAAGCAAGATATTTGCAGAATCTTATCGCTTTTACGTCTGTGACCGTAATCATCTTGTAACAAAGAGACAGTTCGAGATTCGAAAGAGTCGCAACGCCCTCGCGTTATAAATTAAACGTTCGTAGCTGTCGGTGCACGCGGACGAGTTTCATACACGTAACAGAAGATCGCGGATCGTTTAAACCGTGTAACCCCTTCGCGCAGAAATATCGCAGCATCGCTTGCCACGATAAAGGAAAGTTTGTACACGCGGCCACGTGACGCGGGCGTTCGCGATAAGAAGTTTCTCAAGCCGTCCGGCAATTTATTCCGATTATCGTGTCCAATAGTGGTCGTTGTTTCGACGCGTTGATCGTTGCATAATTCGCACGCTTGCATCCCGCACGGCCTTATCTGTTAGCCCGCTATCAATCTCCCAGCGATCACAAATATACCCGGCAAATTATCACGATTAATCTAGCCCGACGGTAATCGAACGATCGCTTGGATCAGTCGCGTCTGAGCCGGATCGTAAAGCAATGGGCTTTTGGAAAATCACTGTACGCATCATCGATGATCAGCGAATTCGCTTTCTCGCGACCACGAACGAGTCGGATTTCCGGCATCTCAAAAGAATCGCGTTCCCAAAAGTATCAAACGAAATATCGTCCTTTTTTTTTTCTTGCCAAGGAAGAACATCGATCGTCGCGATTGCATTGAAATATATATGTATATATAAGTCGAAGAACAAAGATCAAATGAATCCGGATAAGGAGAGTTAAAGTTGCTCCTTTCTACTTTCCCGCAGGACCGAGCACGTGGGTGTCGAAGTTCCCGATGGCCGCAGGATCCCGGCAAAGTCCTGTGAATATCGAGACCGATCGGGTGGAATCCGACCACGAGGCTTTGAGTAGCAAGCCTCTGCAATGGAAATATCCAGCCACCGCTTCCCGGAAGCTTGTTAATCCGGGTTACTGTTGGCGGATGGACACCAATGGCGAGGGCACGTGTAAGTCCCATTCAATTTTCAGCAACCCAACCGAAGTACTATGATTTTAATATCTGCATTAGGTATCGGAAATTTGATTTTACATCCTAGCAATATAAATACGCTGTGGCCACGATTGAGTTTATTCTTGAACAGCGATTGAAATGTATCTAGAGATCTGCTTTACAATAATCTTTAACGGAGATCATTCTCATTCGATTTTCATTGAAGCTTTCATTCGTACAAATTTGCATCCGCTTCGTATTAATACTTGGCTGAAATAATTCTATATTAATTCAAGCACCTGTTTAAATGCATTACGCCTGAGAATCGAACGAATTGATGTCCCGATCAAGCGAAAGAGTAAACGTAATTTTTGATTTGCTTACCCGCGAGCAATTCTATTCCTCGCCGAAAGGGTTACGTATGATATCGAAGATCCTATTGTACATTTATACGCGGCACGATAATACGCGAGGGTATTCATTGTTTCCCTCGTGACGAATGCTGGCCTGTTATAAAACGGGTTGAACGAACTTGTCTCACGATATCCTTGCGTTACGGAGCGACGTGAATACATATGCTAAGCGTATCATTCCTCGGAGAGGGAGCTTTCGGGGTTAAGAAACCGCGGCACGCCCTGCCCGCGCTCGTGCATTTCAAATGCGGGAGCGAAGAGTCGTTCGTTAGTCGAAAGCCCTGCCTCGCGTCGTGCGAAGGATTTCGATCCGACTAGCATTGGAATTGCAGATCGACGACGGCGAGAATGCGAGTACGTCCTCCCCGGATGGGGAATTCGCTGGCCGGAGAAGCGCGGACTCGATCGTTCTGAACCCGTGATCAGTCTCAACAGAGGGATCGATTTTATTTAAGAAACGTTTGCGTGGTTTACCCATTAACAATTGCGGTAGCAGCGCGACGTTGAGATCGCGATGGCCCAGATATTGGTCGGCGAAGAATGCCGGCGGACTTAATCCGAAGAGGGGTTCGAAGCAGCGAATTTCAGCGTTGAACCGCGGCCAGAGGCTAATTGGTTGCATGCTCGAGCCACGAAACGCCCCGCTAATCGCCCATTTCCGGCATTCTCCGAGAGCTGTTCTGCAAACACGTGAGCCCGTCGAAGAACGTGCGTTCACCGTTCGCGTCTCGTCGTAAAACTTTATCCTCGTGATTATTACTAACAGCCTTATCTGTAGCATCGAAAACCGAGCAAAGACTCTTGGAAAGATTACCGCGAACGCTGAACAATTTTTATGACGGACAGTTCAGTGATATTTGTAGCGTTGGGAAACTCGATTCGCGTGAACGAATTGTTGAGTAAAAGAAAAAAGTGGTTCATCCGTTTCGATAACGGAAACTAAATGGGAAAAAATAGCAGATGCGTTTGCTATCACCAAATTGGGCTATACAAATATTTATATGAAATTGTATTTACGTAATCGATTATGATTGCGACCTTCTGTTCACGTTATTAAGATCGTAACGAATTGTAATCGTTGGAAAATTGATTGGGAAGCGATTGGAAACTCCGCAGGCGAACTAGGAATATACTTCTGGTGTTTGAAAATCGTCCGACCGATCGGGAATGTTTGATCATCCAAAAATATCGCCGATCATTTAGTCTAGAGAATAGATATTTAATTGTGTCGTATCAGTCAAGTGGTATCAAGTTGAAATATTCAACCGACGATCAAGATAATCGCCGGTCGTCGAACAGTACTTGTTCTCCGTTAATTAGAATCCTTGCTGTACAACGCGATGCTCGCGCGTCGCAAATCACTATTACTTTTATCCCGTCCGAAGCGATCGTGACTCGATCAATGTTTTCCCGCGACATGGAAATCGGAGAATTTCCTGAAAAGCAGATATCGCGCGGACGTCCGTGCTTTTGCCCGAGGGCTTCGACAGGGCAGTTTCGTGTGCTGGGCGAGGAGGGCTCGTTACCTTCCTGCTAAACTATGGACTCGAAACGGGGACGGTGGTGCCGTGACGCATTATGCGTGCTCATACATGTATGTATACGAGGGGCAGGAGCGAAATGTTCGCGCGATCGAAGCGGAGCAGAATTTCAGGGGGCGATGATTCGTTGAGATAACGATACACACCGCGGCCCACTTTTTTTTTTCTTAAAAATGATAGATGGAGAGCCGCGAACGCAACTGTCGCCACCGGACAGTCGCTTATCTTTATGCGATATCGGTATCCATTTGGCCAGCGCGGTAATCGGATCGTTCAACCATTCGGTTGCGATTTAGAAATGGTCATTCGGGAGGGTGAAATTCGTCTATTGGTAATAATTTCGTGGATCGTAGCGTGATATACAATTAAATCCCGCGAATCGAATAACGCGGTTCGATAAGCGTTGAATTGAATGCACTTTAATCCGGAAGTAGCAGAGGCAGTGGATTGGCGGATCATCCTAGTAACAATAATTCTCGTTTAACCCTTGCGTCAACGAGAGACGGGGTTTCTCTATCAGCGCGGGCACGCCAGCGGTCTTCGTTCAATCTTCCGTCTACCCCGGTGTATATCATATTCCCACGATTCGGCTAATCAAGCATATCCTGTAATTGAACGCGCTCAAACGGTACGCGTCCGTCCGCCCTTCGAGCCACGGCGAGAGCGGAACAAGCGTTTTGTCGCCTCTGTTTTTCGCGTTGCGCGCATCTGGATTCGGCTAAAATTAGGATTTACCGGTGTCCCGTTGACGTCAGTCATTCGTTGCACGTGGCACGGATGTTTACCGGGGATCAACGGTACGTTAGGAGTGAAATTAAGTTCACAGAGAAGCGCTGGGAACTCGTTGAGCTTTTGGTGGATTTATAGATTTCCTTAATAATTTCTCTGAACCTGTTCCGAAAAGAAAAGTTGCATCGTTTGTTCATAGTTTTGAGCGGCGGGCCCCTGATGGACGACGTCTACAAACTCGAGCAGTACCACTGTCATTGGGGTTGCAGCGACTCCAGGGGATCGGAGCACACTGTGAATGGCCAGGCCTTCGCAGGAGAGGTAGATAGATTCACCCCCCCCCCCCCCCCCAGAATAATTGCTTCAAGTACTAATTTTTTCCCGAAGATTTTCCGCCAGTGTTTCATTTCATTTTTGCTTCATATTAACACCTACCATAAATTCATCGATATTATCAACAGCTACTAACGTTTTCCATGAAAATGATTCTATTCTCTATCGACATTCGTCACGCGTATAATTCAAGAATATCCCATCTTAATCGTCCAACACAACCGTGCGCCACGAATTCAGCTTACCACTTTTATCGGCTCTGGTGAATATTTCTCTCGCCGTTATTTAGCAACGATGCCGAGCGAATACGACGGCGCATCGGAGAGATGATTCTATGCGCGAACAAGACGCGAGGAGGCCGTCTGGGGATTACTTTAAAAGGACGAACGTGGGATAGACGGTTAACCGAGCGTTCCCGGCGTTGCGCGCGTCCGCTTCGGAGCGGGTCGTTAATAATTCACTGTGTCGCGAAGCATGATTCGCGTCACAATTATTCGTACAGACTTCGCCTTACGGTTGCTCCGACCTTGCTCGAACGCGTGCACTCCATTGTCCGTGGCCGGCGCGGTGCAGCTAAGCGAAAAACGATTTTCTAGCGAAGAAAGATCTGAAGAAATCATTTTCCAACGGATATTTTTGTTCTCGTTGTCATCGCGTTTATCGCAAGTTCCTTTAGTTTCGTTGCAATGATACCCGTACATTAAAATCGATGGAGAATGTAAAATTGCAAATATTCGATATTCGGAAAGTCTGCCGAAACGTTTCCGTTTTATGAAACCAAATATGATATTAGCATTGTGCTCCATTACAGCTTTTGAAACAAAGTCTTACATAAGGAAACATTACGTGCATTGTACGCGCGTATCCTATTTGTCTGCGCATTTCAGTGCAGAATTATGATAATTGGTCAAGAGTCTGTTGCATGAAAATCGTAAAATCGCGTTGCGCAAGAGAATTCAACGAGACTTGCAGTCCCAAGCTTGACGAGAAATTTCTTCGGCTGTTACGGGACAGGGGACTATGGTCGACGATTGCGCAAGGGACGAGTTGTTCCACGATTAATTGTTAGAGAAAAACTTTGCGCGTCACTTCGATGGTAAAAGGTCGCGATTGCATTCTTCGTCGATCTTGAAGAACACGTTCGCTTTGCAGCGCGTGCTTTCCAGCTGCGAACGTTCTCCCTTCGATCCTTAATGCAAACACTTGGAGCGCATCAAGAATAATCGATAATTCCTTCTGACAGTACGAATTAATTATAGGGAAAAGTACAATGATGAAACAAGCGAGGAACTAACAGAATATATATATACATTTCTATTGCAAACATTAAATCATGCAGTGATTCTGTTAAAGAATTTATGCACATTGCAAGGAATTTTCTATTAGTATCGACGCCTTCTTCGTTATTCAAATATTTTGCAACACCTTGTCACAGGATGCGTCGGTATCATCGCGAGAGATTATCCGATAACTGTCGCCTGAATTCCGTCTGAAAGCTTGTTTCAATACAATCACACGCGACGAGTCTCGTTGATATTCAAAAGAATATTCGATGATTCATAAGACATCTGCTTTCAACCCGCTCGCGCGACTCCTTTAATGACCAGTCTTCGAGACTCGCCTCCGATCGTTAGTATTCATTCTAATTAGCGTGCGCAACCTGCCGCGATCGCGGTGCGAATCGCGAATGGCGCGAGGAAAATTGTTCGCTTGTCTGGAAACTAGTCCTTCCTTACTCGGAAAGGACACTCGACGAGTTGCCCGAGGAAAAAATAGATCGTGACCGTTTGAGGTAACTTTTTATTGGCCGACAAAGTTAAAAATAATAATGAGACGAACGCAAGGCGAAACAATTGTTCCTCCTATCCGAATCGAAAATCATTCGCTCGCATTTATAGCGTCGTTGCCCGATCCACGGGAAATTTAACAGTACTTCGCCACGTGTCTATATGATCGTTCGTTTCCGTGTCGCAGCTGCATCTGGTGCACTGGAACACGAGCAAGTACAACACCTTCGCCGAGGCTGCGAAAGCGTCCGATGGCCTTGCCGTTCTCGGCGTGTTCCTGAAGGTGAGTAATCAATCCGTCCGCTGTACCATTTTCTAGAGACCGCGATATCCACGCTGGAAGGATTTCCTCCGAAGCAGCTGTGATCCCCCGTACATCGTAATCGAGATTGAATCGAACCGAAATATTGCTTTGCAAACGCATGGAGAACCGTTTTGAAAAAGTTACTCGAACGAGATGAGCGATTCCGTGACGAGAGAAACGAACGTTTATCCTTAAACGATCGAGATCGTTAATCTTGATTACTACGAGTCCCAGGTAAAGCAGTTAGCAAAAAAGCGCGATGCTTTCATAATCCAGGGACAGTCCTAAGCCGAAACAGCAGATTCTCGTGACCGTATACGCGCGGTAATTCATTGAAATGTCACCTACGACTTTTCTACGGGTGCATCACACCCAAACAGGCGGCATGTTTATAGTCGTTCCAGGCTTTTACATAAGCCGGTAAGAAGCACCGATAAGCAGAATCCATAACAGTGACGCCATTCGTTCCATCGTCGGTGCAGTTTGATGGCTTGTTGCATAAGCATTCGAAGCGTGCATCGTTGTCCGTCGTTCGAGGCCCGAGCGAAATTCGCTTCCTCCGCGTTATATCGTCGAAGCGTGTTGAAACCGCTAATCAAAATCCTGCAGACCGCTGTCAATTCTCGGCATTCGATTGTTCGACAATTCTTCCCACTTACGATACCCGAACGATATAATTATGCATATACTCGTCTACGTTTATTTGAAATTAGTTCCAATTACGACTGGAGGTCAATTTCTGTCGTGGCGCCGTGGGCGACAAGTTATCTTTGCACTATTCATTCGGTCAAAGAATAAGACTCGAGAAATATTCGGCAATTGCCTATTCCTTCGTTGATTCTCTCGTCGTCACGTTTAGTTAACATTCGCTGGGATCCTCCTGCGATATTCTCATCGCAACGGTTGCGCGTGATTTCAGGTGGGCAAGACGCATTTGGAAATGGAGAAGATCGCTCGCCTGCTACCGTACGTGTCCCATAAGGGCGAGGACATAGAAATCACGGATCCGATCGATCCCAGCAAGCTGCTGCCGGGTGAGTGCTTTCACCAAAAACGCCGCACCTGTTATTTCGGTCCCCCTTGCGACGAGCTCGTTCGATCACGCGTCAGAATAATCGAGGCACAACGCTTCCCTCTTGCCCATCGACCACAGAGGACAGACATAAATAATTCTCGTTTCCTCCTCTAATCACGATCTTTGGTTCGTCGTGGACTAAGGGTATACTTTATGCCACGCGATCGTGGTCGCTCGCAAAGGGAATCACGAAATAGTCACGAGATGCATTGTGCGCTTGTTTACAATTTGCCGGAAAGTGGTTGAAAGATTTTGTTAAATAATTCGGCTGCTCGCTATTCCTGTTTATCGATTCAGATGATAACGGCTACTGGACGTATCTGGGCTCGCTCACGACGCCGCCCTGCAACGAAAGCGTCACTTGGATCCTTTTTAAGAAGTGCATAGAGGTGTCCCATCACCAGCTGAACATCTTTCGTAATCTACGAAAATTCTCCCGT
Organism: Holcopasites calliopsidis; assembly: GCA_023838395.1. Lineage (NCBI taxonomy): Eukaryota > Metazoa > Arthropoda > Insecta > Hymenoptera > Apidae > Holcopasites > Holcopasites calliopsidis. Next base: position 903,076 of record JALHAQ010000026.1, read on the forward strand.
GGCGAAGAGTGCCCATGTCATGAAGATCATGGAGCGGTGAGTATTATCTATCTGCCATTTTCGAGTACTTCCTTTTCACTCGTCTCTAACATCGGCAGCTAATTGCAACCACTCGAGTGCCGAGAATTTCAATCTCTTCATTTGCTTGCGATTCTCACGATCTATTGAGAAAATGTGAAAAGATTTCTCACAGCTTGATCAAATTGCAATCTCGATCTTCCAAGCCTACAGTTTCACCAAAAAGAAACTTGTACTATCATTCTCGTCTCTCCTTTCCCTCCCTCGCCCTTCTCCTTTCTATTTTTCATGAATTTCAGCCGCGTCAACGGCCGGCCCGAGCGCGGAACGAAATCGGCGGAATCACGGCCCCGTTTCCTAATTCCGGCGCCTCTGTGCCGCTTGTTGCAGGTAATCAACAACTTCCGTCCGCCGATGCCGCTCGGAAATCGCGTGCTACGCGAATGCGGCAGCTTCTGAGCCGGGTTCGTTCGCGTCGCCGCGCCGGAAACCAGTCGATGTCGAGCGAAAAACGACCGCGAGAAAGAAGCGTGCCAGCTCCGCTGCTCGATTTTACGCTCCGCAATGTCCTCGTGACAAACACGACGACGACTAGCCCGAGAATCGCGCGTTTCACTCCGTCCCGTGGATCTTTTCTTTGCCGGGAGAACGACGCGCCTTCGTTTTCGACGAGGAGAACATCCAGTGGGGGGGTGTAGTAATTAAGAATGGAGAACACAGGGCGAATAGGGCGTTTTAAATGGGAAATCGAGTGAAATCCCGAAGTCGTCGGGCGCGCGCTACCCAATTCTTTCGAGCGTCGAGGAATTTTCAAATTGGCTAAATCGAATGATACACTGTTCAATTGGTTGGAGGATGGTTGAGAGTGATGCGGCGGGTCACATACCGTTGACCTCGACTACTTGATCGATTTCGGCCGAGCTATAGCAACGACTTCTAGCGACTTACGAGAGGGAAGCTAATTGTACGTTGTGTGGGACAGCGCTGAAATTATTATACGAACGGTCAGAGAAGCAGGTAAAGGTAATTTTCGGACGTGTCTTCGTGGACGCCGTGGCACGGAATGTTCGGCGAGCATAACGAACGATCGAGTTCGATACGGCGACGGACTTGGAGAAAAATATATAGAGTGCCCGAAGGCAAAGCAAAGCGAGAACGTTTCGCCTCGATACCAAGTGCAATTAAAACCCAGCCGAGACGAAGAGACTTCGTTTCGCTTCTCCTACGGAGTAGATATATGGACGTTTAATGCGACACCTTTGCGACTGCGTATTTTAATAGACGAAAAATGAAACAAGAGACGTGCGTATATAAGTGTAATACATACTTGAGTAACGCAAAATGTGCATCGGGTCGAGTTACGATTGGTAATTTATATATGCACGAAACTTTTCGGGTGAAAATGTTAGGAGAACGTTTGGCGAAGGTTTTCAAACTGCTCCGTCCATTATCGGCATATCCTCGACAGAAGGGTTTCTAGTAATAGAACACAGAACAAAATTATTTATCAGATATTATATATGATGGACATGTTCGGCGTAGAAATATATACGTATTGTTTACACGTGTTTACGAATGTGCCTTTCGTAATAGACGTTAGCAGTTATTATATAGTTTCTAAACATCCGCGAGGCTGTCGACTAACAAATGATAATCGTCATCCGAGAAACAGATTTCGCGCCGCTGGATGCGTAATTAAAGAGTATGAATCGCTAAGAGTGGAATTTTACAAAACGTGTCTGATGTAATTGCTAAAAATCCCAAAATGATTGAGTTTGAAAAATTCACCGTATGCCTTACAATTTGTGCCTTTTACTGCACGTCTCTATTCAATTGAATTTCCAAGTCACGAGGAAAATGTCGACGATGTTCTTCCGTGAAAAATTCGCAACTTGGACAACGAAATATCGAAAGGATCGATTTACACGTACGAGCTGACAAGCGTGAATAGCGTGTCATTTTATATTATCTACGCTGTATTTACGATCTTCCCGCTAAGTACCTTGTTTTTAAAAGCACACACAAAGGAAACTGCTGAATCCGACATGCCACAGATTGCGCACGCCTATGTGCCTTTTAATCACCCGCGTGAATTTAATACATGTATTCGTCTACCGTTGAGAATATTAATCATTCGTGTCTAAAATGACCGAGCGCTTTTCCGCTCTGTCATTTGAGCGACGTAAAACAAAGAAATTTCCTTTCTCTCGCATGAAAAGTATCCTTCGTGTAGCAAGCGTCAGCTTCCGAGATGCTGTTGAATGTATGCCAAGATTTTTTTTCCGCGCCGTTTTCCTCTGGAAACGCGTGTTTCACCGTTAATGGACGCTTATATTATGCTTGGACGCGATTAACAGCGAAACGATATTCGTGTGTTTTTTCTTCTGCAGACGACGATGATTATTGTGTACATGTAAAAATGGCTTTCCTTATGTCCTCTGTATTTATTGTTGAATATGTGAAAAGCAATATGTTGTATTTCGTAGCATCGACTGTGATAAAAGAAGAAAAAAAGAAAAACTAATGGTAATAAAGGACCGCGAGGATTCTCGCGGTAAACATGTTTAAATAAGCCTTATTTATTACACTCCTGCTCGCAGTGCATTCTCAGTGAAGAATGCCCTATAATGTTTAGTAATCTGAAAGATAGAGAATAGCTGCAAACGGTCGCAGCGAATTATTATATCTTTGGCTGAAGTAATAATTTAAAAAATCATGAATCGAAACTCTGAACGTTCATTTTAATAAAATTGAGCAACCAGAATTAGATGCCAGATTCCCCTCCATTATTCAAGATGGCGCCGACCATTAACGCAGTATCGTGCAGCGGTAACAATTAAAACTGTTTTTATAATAATTTGATGCTTGTCCATTAAAAATATCTACATGAGCTTTATCTTGGTGAATTCCCAAACGTGAGAAGTGATGTAATAATAAAGTAGAAAGACAGCGTATTTAGAAAACTTTCTCTTACATAAACATAACCGCAATTGCGGACTCGACCAATGCTGATATCTTCTGTTTTGCATTCGAGATTATTCGCGAAAACATACCACATTACGACAACAGTGGAAATTCTGATTTTACTTGCACCAATTCTGTAGTTATTAATTGTTAAATTTGTATGAATTTAAACTATGAAATGTATTGTAAGTCGATTTGTGAAGGTAGCTTGCAAATATTAACTCTCGCCCAGTGGATACTAGGTCCATTCGCACCCAGTTTTTGGCTGTTTGGTATGGAATAGTATATATTATACAATATGGAACAATATATTAATTCATAGGCATAGGCAGTTGGCCCTTTAAGCAGCATTTTCGGCTCCCAGCAGCACTTCTGATTCCTTCGACTACATGACAGTATTATGGGCTGATACTATCTACTTAAGAGTGACAGTTTTGGCTCCCCAAGCACAAGTAGAGTTGCGAGCTCTAAGCTGTGCCTCCTCCAACAGCGGTAACTGTGTGTGTGATGTATCGATAGTGTATCAGTATCGTAGAGTAACAGCAGCATAACCCCATCATATTACATTATACTTATATTAATTATTTTTATATTCCTTTTAAAATTTATGTAAGTGTCAACTTTAAGATGTATTATAAACAAATTTATAAGAATAGTCACAATAAGTACTAGTTTTTAGTTTGTAAAACATTTGTGTAGTATATTTAAATCTATACTATTATTATTATTGTAATTTTCATTATTAATTAAATTTATAAGAATAATCTATAAGTAATAGTTTTTAGTCTCCAAAACATTTTTGTAGCATATCTAAATCTATATTATTATTATTATTTTCGTTCTTATTTAGTTATAAGATGTATTGTGAATTAATTTATAAGTATAATCTATAAGTAATAGTTTTTAGTTCCTAAAACATTTTTGTAGCATATTTAAATCTATGCTATTATTATCATTATTGTAATTTTCATTATAATTTAATTATAAGATGTATTATACACAAATTTATAAGAATAATGTATATGTTATAGTTTTTAGTCTCCAAAACATTTTTGTAGCATATTTAATTTTATGCTATTATTAGTATTGTAATTTTCATTATTATTTAATTACAAGATGTATTGTAAACAAATTTATAAGAATAATCTATAAGTAATAGTTTTTAAGTTTAAATATTATCATTTTTGTAATTTGTACATTATTGCAGTTTTTCAATAAATCTTCACAAAAGGAATGCAATGGGTTTCATTTATTTAACACCTGTTCACTCCTAATAATCTAAGTCAGAGATAAGTGCTGGAAAATGACGATAAATTTGAGGAATTCGCGGTAGTATCGAAGTTTTCGGAATTTCCTGAAAAATGACGTTAAATTCCAAGAATTGGTGAAACAGAATATTTGGCGATTTGGAGTAAGAGGAATTCTGTAAAATTATGTTTCGAGAAATACCTCTTCGCGTATTATGTTTTCCGGATACATTCTGGCGATATCGAGCAAGAGGAACTCTGTAAAATTAGTTTCGAGAAATACCTCTTCGTGTATCATATTCTCCTGATACATTTTGGCGATTTCGAGCAAGAGCTGTTTCGTAAAATCAGGTCTGGGAAACTTTTGAAATGACGTCACAAACGTGAACTCCGGATACCTCCTCGCATATCATGTTCTCCTGATACATTTTGCCAATTTCGAGCAAGAGGAATCTCACAAAATTGTGGCAAGAATATACACGTGGCGCCATCTCGTGTTTCGGTCGAAATTATTAAAATTGACATTTTGGGAACGCAGTTGGGTAGTACAGACGCCGAAAGAGAGATGGCGCCACTTGTATATTCTTGCCAGAATTTTGTGAGATTCCTCTTGCTCGAAATTGGCAAAATGTATCAGGAGAACATGATATGCGAGGAGGTATCCGGAGTTCACGTTTGTGACGTCATTTCAAAAATTTCCCTGACCTGATTTTACGAAACGAATCTTGCTCGAAATCGGCAAATTGTATCAGGAGAACATGATACGCGAGGAGGTATCCGGAGTTCATGTTTGTGACGTCATTTCAAAAATTTCCCAGACCTGATTTTATGAAACACCGCTTGCTCGAAATCGACAAAATGTATCAGGAGAACATGATACGCGAAGAGGTATTTCTCGAAACATAATTTTACAGAATTGTTCTTGCTCGAAATCGCAAAAATGTATCAAGAGTGCATGATGTGCGAGGGGATATTCCATTTTACTAATTCTTGGAAAATGACGTCATTTTCTAGGAAATTCCGGGAACTTCAATGCTAGCGGTTATTCCTGAACATTAACATCATTTTCCAATAGTTTTCTCTAACTTAAATTATTCATGAGCAGGACGATTTTTCAAGTTTCTCGCTTAGGAACTATGCATTCAAAGTTCCTTCGCGATACTTCTTGTCTAAGGATTTGGAATAGGCTTCTTTACGAATGGACAGGTCTTCAAATAAAGAATGCAAATGAATTTCTTATTATTGGAAGTTTAATCGAGTTATTTGGTAATGTACAAGTAACAATACAAATTTGTAATACATTTTACAGCTAAAACTTATTCGAATCTTGACATAAAATGTAGTAACAATGAAAGTAATGTGAAAAGGATGTAAAGTTCTTTTTTCTTCCTCATTTGCCTCTACTGACCAGTTCGTGCGTGGCTGATCCTTGTCCAGAACACCTGTACACACAAAGAAATATATAAATAACAATTCATAATTCGTAAAAGTATTCAATTTGATTATTAATTTCAATGTGCTATTTACATTGGCTTTAGTGGGTAATAAATGAAAGAGGAAATTGGAGAATTGGAGAAAATTGGTTCTAATTTAATTAATTGCTAACAAACAATGTGGTTTAGCTTTAGTTTGCTAATATAGATTCCGTATTATATAGTAATGTAATGTAAAAATTAATTTATCCGTGTTATTACAATTGAACTATAAAAATCGTTTAAAGATTAAATAAATGAAAGACGAATTGCTGCTAAGACCAAATAAATGAATTCAACTCTTTCACAAACGTTGATTTTTATTTATTTGCTTTTATTATTGAATTATGCATTAAATGCACATGTACATTATATCATATGATCAGTTGATATATCGCCTACTGAAGCATCAATTTTTTCTCTAAATAACTTCATAACGGTGGACATGATGCAGCTATGAATGCCCTCGCCTGCCTATGAATGTTCACCACGGCTGCGAAATTCGTTTTAATATATTTAGTTACAGTTCCCGTCAGTACTGATGCCTCAGTTCTATTCTCTACTCGGCGACGAGAAAAAAAGCATTGTCTGCACAGTCTATCCTGCACTCTCTGGTCTGTGATTGAAACTATTTCCCACGCATGTTAGAATTCTACGTTATCGACTCATGGCAAACCTTACAATATTACTAGACGACCGATTCACATACCTACATCGATCTAGTAACATTTCGTAAACGGATGTGACGTCCGTAGGTTTGGAAAAGTCGGCGGTACATTCAAACGCAATGGCGAAAAATGATAAAATTTGCCTAGAACTGGCATTCGATAAAGGCGTGACTCTCGGTCAACGTATGAAGGTGAAGGATTTTTGGAAATATATGGACGAAACGAAGCCTCTCCGACCGCATCAAGTAACACCAGGTATAACCCTTCCCTTGCGATTTCGCTAACAACATTGCGCGACACACCGAGAACAAATTTGTCGCGAATCTAATAGCGAGAATATAACGGTACGTTAAAACTGTCAGAGAAAGAAGCGTCGGTGACGACGAAGGACGAATTACCGAGATGCAAAAGAATGTGGTACAACGAATTTAAAGCTTTCAAAAGGCACGGGCTAGACAAGATCGCTCTTGCAGGGACCAAAGGATGCGCGCTTTGTTCCAAACAAATCGCTTGCAAGTAGGCACGCAGAAAAACAGGCAATTAAAACGAAAAGTCTTCAACTTGTCCATCCTCGACAGCTGTTCGCTGTTCTCTGAAGCGCAAGAAGAATCGTACGACGAAATGTTGGAAGACATGAAAGCCTTTGACGAAAAATTCAACGAAAAATCGAAAACGGTTTAGTATGAAAGAAAAAAAGAAGGAATTATCCTTCTAAAGAAACTTATTACAATTTCTAAATTAAAGCGTAGGTCCAACAATCATTTCGCTTTGACGTTAATTCATCACGCTTAATGTTGCACCTGGCATTAAAAGAAAACATCATCCCCGCATTGATTATCGTCTACGTTAATTAATTCGTGTAGGCGTACGAATCGCAGCGATGCTTAACACGAATGAATATCGAATATTGGCAATGTTTCCCGTTCACGACGAACTCAGCTGGTATCTCGCCGTTCGATAGAATTGGTAATTGCTATAAGGTAGAATATAGATGAGCAAGATATTACACACGAGCCGAGGCTCCGAGCGGTATCGAATTTCTGTGGTGCAGGAGGAGGTCGACGTTGTTCGGCTCGAGTAAGGTGCTCCACCGCTGGACCCATGAATGGACCCGAGGATGCTGAATCCTTGCACAACATCTGGCTCTTGCTTAGTCTCTCTCTCTCCCTCTCGCGTTCCCTTTCTATCGACACTTCATTGCACATCGAAAAATTCGTGCCGGATGGACGGGCGAAAACGTTAAGAGCAATGAATATACGAAAAATGCAGCGAAAAATAAAGGAGCGACAAGCTTTATCGTTTTTGATGGCAAACTTGTTTGAACTGTTTAAGGTTTCACGGCGTGTACGGTTACGGGCAGGGCGAGCGGGAATTCTAACTAAATTTATCGTTGAACTCCCGTTACGGTATTTTCATATGAACGTTGTTATTCAAACTGTGTCGCAATGTTAAGCAAAACACAAGCATAATTAATCTACATTCGAACGATTCAATTTGACCCGAGCGCTGCCATGTTTTACCATTTAATAATACTGCTCGATCCTGGCCCCCCACACACCCCCTGGTCAATCTAGTAAACAACGAAATAACGTTGCAAGTTATTAAATTGAACGACACCGACGCGCGTCGACTTTGTCTGGCTAATAGTAGAAGTCGATGAAATGCAGCCGAAATGCTAGTTGAATAAACTGGGGATCGCTTAGCAGTGGCAGCTATCACTCACCTTCTATCGATCTTCGTTCCCTTTCACGTTGGCGGCAACACGTCTATACCCTACCCACGGATGCCAGAAACAAGAGTATTAATACAAGAATGCACATTCAGCCCTCAGAAATTTACATAAATTCGCTAGGGTTTTACAGGCCGTGGCGTAATCGGTATCGATAAGAAAAGGGAACCTTATCGACGAGGTCCTGCGGCATCAGGATAACGCACCGGGCGTGCGTTATTTTCGTCGAGCTCGATAAACAAAGAGGACGATGAGGGGCGAGAACAGAGGAGAACTCTCGCGCTCCGGAGACAAAAGAGAGTGGCACCGTACTCTTCGATCTACTCCGTCCGGATTGAGGGGGAGGGCGGGGGTCACCCGTTGACGGAGATTCGACCTAAGCAGGAGATGTTTAATCGGTGTTGGCCCGCATCAGGTTGATCGAGGACCTCCCAGTCCGGCTCCTCGACGACGACGTCGACGATGAGGACGACGGGTGGAGGAGGCCTTCGATCGCCAACGTAGCACGGCGGGGCACGGGGGTGGCGTAAGCGGAACCAGCGAGGGTAACACAGGGGGAGAGAGAGAGAGAGAGAGAGAGGGGCTGCGCCGTGCCGATGAAGCGAACAATGGAGGCGGGATGCTCATTTGTCTGCGGGCATTGTTGTTCACCCGGCCGGAAACACGAGCCCCGTGCTCTCCTTTCTCCCTCCCTCGCCCAATGTGGCCCCCCTTCTCTTCTCCTTCATCGTTCCCCCTAACCGACTCGTTTCGTCCTGCCTCGATCTGCCCCCACTCCCGCCCCCCGCCCGAAAAACCGATAGATTTTTGGATCGTTTTGGTAGTAGCTGGATTTTGCGTTGCCAATGATGCGGATACGAACGCTGGGTCGGGCAGGGGATGCCGAGAGGATCGACGGAGGTTGTATTTGCTTCCGCTGATTGTTAGTAATCGGACGGGTCGATTTAACGAGATACGAAAAGATTGAATTTCGTATGAAGATAGTAACTGTATAAATAAGGGTTGCAAAGGACTTCTAAATAAACGAACGATCCGAGCGATAGCCCGACGAGCTGATTCGTCTGAGCGTGAAGAGCTCTCGCGGCAACAGAAACTTCTACTGAACCAAAAAAAGAAATCAAAAACCCGTCGCCCCGTCGGGTTTGGACGATCGAGAAATCCGTCACCGATCGAGGAGATCGGTGTACGCGAGAGGAGCCCCCCTTGTAGTTTACATCGGCCGCCCAGCGACGCGGAGGCGGTAGCCATTTTCAAGGTAGAAGGAGGCCCCGGTTTCGTGGCTTCTTCTTCGTACGTGTACAGAGTGCATGTGCATAACCGTGCGGCGCGAGAGGAGCGTGATGTAGGGAGAGGAACGTTCTGAAATAGAGGAGACGAGAGGTGGACGGCGGACGCGAAACGAGGCTAACGCGGGGTGAGCTTCTGGCTCATTGGGCAGACGGTACAAATTCGTCGCGACGTATCCCGTGGATTACGTGAGGGCCCCGAGCACGCTCGCTGGTCCCCGAACTTCGGCCACCACCTTCTTCTACGGGAGAATGCCACGCACAGAGGGACACGTCCCCGGGTCTTATCTTCGACATCGGTCCGGAGCTTCCTTCTTAACGGCTGACCGGACACCAGCTACGCGCGCGTGTACGCGATGCGCCTTGTCGAACCGCGCGCTCCTCTTCTTCCTTTTTTTTTTCTTCTCTCTCCACTCTTCCTGTCCTCCTTGCCACGCGGCCGGGGGCTTTGTGCGCGTGCAGTTCTCGCTGTCCACTCCTCTTCTAACAATTGATGGTTTTTTCTTTTTTTTTTTGGCCGAGTCTGGTACAGCCTTGACAAATTTGTCAGAGTGGCGTTGAGGGTGTTCAACGCTGAACGCAGCGAATTCGTTCGCGGCAGGTGAATCGTTGGTCCGCGCGAAGGTGCGCGGGTAATTCTTTTCACGGCTACTCGTTGTCCTTGTTCATTTCAAATTTTTGTTAAATATACTAGAGCACCGATAACGTTAATAATCTTGGATCCCTCGAATCGTTCGAGGGAAAAGTTATTCAAAGCGTCTCGTGTTGCTATTGTTATTATTGCGATTATAGATAATTGGCGACGTCGTTAATTGCGTCATCCTTGATCTTGATCCAAGCGATCGACAGGGGAAACCACGCCGGTCAGCGGTCCGATACTTTTCGTTCAAGTGATTTATTATCGTACAGCCCGCAATGAGATTTACACGGTGCGGGGATACGAGGCGAATCAATTAATCCGCGGCTTGCAGACGCGGCGCGTCGCTGTGCCTTTGCGTATAATGTTGCAATACGCGGAGCCGACCAGCACCGAGACGATTCGTTCGGTACCATCGGCCGTTTCGGGCCTGTACAGCGTCGATCGGTAATCGATCGCGTTGCGGCGGATATCTGCGCACGCTATGAAACGGTAACCGTAAACGAGCCGTCGTAAATTTCTCTGCAAATGATTGTCGATTAACCAGCAATAATTTCATCCCATCGAAACGGCGAAACCAAAATTATACGGGTGGCGATGAAAATGTTACGCTGGCTGCGAAGATTTGTGGCAACTTTTCTACCCCGTCGTGACAGGGCGAAATAATAAAAATCATTGACAAAGGGGGGTAGGAAGATACGAGGCGGAGAAACATGGCAAACAACCCTTAAAAAGAATCCCAGGCGAAAATTCGCGAGATCTACCCAACAACATTCCCATTGCATCAAGTCAGACTGAACTTAATTAGTGAAACTCGATTGAATGCTAACGATAACTTGCTGCGTGCACTGATCATCGTTCGCCCCGAGACGACGAGTCGATCAATGCAAAGGTTACTTCCCGGCCACGGCCGGCTCCCGAAAAACCGGGTTGCAAGCGTGTAATTTGACCGACGGATAATGCGATGTTAATAGAATGGAATATTGGCCAGCCCTCTCCATAAATCATGGTTAATTTGCCACGGCCATTCTTCCTAGGCAGCTTCCACTCGTCCCTTCTTCGTCCCCATCATCGTGTTTCCCTTTTTTTTTTTCTTTCATCGAACGATCCTTCGACTCTCCCGATCGTGTGGCTCCTGTCCGCTGAAGATCGTAAAACGGAGCCCCCTTTTTCGATGACCCTGTGCCTCGCGATTCTCGCTCCCATTCGCGAGAACTTTGCGGAATGCTTTCTTCTTCTGCGTTCCAGGGGATTCGGTTTCGGGCGTGGAGCATTTAGAGACGGTGTTTAACGGGGAAATTGGCATTTAGGATGCTCGTTGCGACCGGGATAGATCCGTGCAGGGAGAAGGACGCTGGGCATTTGTAAATGAATTTCATGGTTACATTTCTCTCGGATCTTCGGTTATTCAATTTTCTAATGAAAACTGAATCTTTGGTAATACAGTAAGGAAAGCAGAATCTTAGTGAGAAATCATTTTACCTACCAGGTATTATAAAATGCACTGTAATTCGTATGATTTGTATATTCATTCATATGAAGCGCATCCTGTGCAATTTTACACCTTTAAGTTGTCTACAATTGCATACAAGTCCGCGGTCTGATTATTACTCAAACTTTAATCAAAGCAGAACTATCATTGCTGGCTTGAATTTGATTCATCAGTCTCAGATGCCAGACAAACAGATTATTTGTGCGAATACCGTCGTAATTAATTAATAAATTAACTTTGTTCACAGCTGCCCACTCTTTCAATTGGCATTTTAATTCGATAAATGTGCCTATACCGCGTGCTGCGGATCAGCGGAAAGGCTAGAGGAGAAACATACGAGCGAGATGAAATATTTCCTGGATATCAGCTCCTGGTTCGATACACCGAATAATTCATCCGAAAAATGGTTCAACGACGAATGCGTCGCACTACTGAAAGCGTCGGGATGCCGTCGCGAAGTTCTCGCTACTCCTATCGCACTAAAATTACCCTTTCCATCATCGGACCGCTCTCGGCTGCTTGCTGCTTCGTTTAACTCCATTTCAGTTCCATCGTAAACAATGATGTCACGGCGCGGTGGCCACCGGCTCCTTGCCGGATGTTGTTCTTCAATTAATGTGTGCCTTATCGACGCCCGTTGGATTCCCACCTACGGCTCTCCCTGGAATAAATCTTATTCAGCAACCACGGCTACGAAACGCAACACTTCTTTCCTTCCGTGTCGCGGCCGTATCTGTTCCCCGTACGAAGATCGGCGATTCTTCAACGGATGCTCGAGCTGGTCCGCAGCATTTGAAGCGATCGATCAAACAAATGCAAGAAATTGCGTAACAGCGATGTACATGGAAAAGAAAGGACTAGATAAAAGGATTTAACGCAATTATGCGAAAGATCCTAAGGACTTTGATATATTTTTCTTATCGGTATTATCCGACTGTTGTTACCTGAGAGTGTGTCCAATGAATTATATATTTATCATTTCCCACTAGTCTCCCGCATTTAACTCCCTTGTCCAATCTTTAATCATAATCGTATCAATTTTCTGTAATTCCGCATACAGTATGTTTGATGAAAATGAATACAGCGTTATTTTATCGAGGCAGCAGCGGAAAGGAAACGTTTGATCATCGGCCTGTCCGCGCAATTTACCATGTAAATTCGATCGTACCACGATTACACGGCTTTCGAATTAAATCGGCCGAGCGTCGACGGTCAGCCGCAGCTAGACGATGCGCCGCTGATCGATCCTGATCTATTATATTCGATCGGTATGTAGATACGGATCCACGAAGATCGTGCCAGATGGCCTATAGCGTATCGAGACCATTATGGGGCTGGCCGAGACTTCGTGATGAAGTTAGAAATTAAAAGGGAGACCCGTTCCTCCGACCTCTCCCTACTCCTTTCGCTCTGGCCTGGCTTTTCCAGGAACTGACGATCGGTCCATCGTTGTCTAAATGTACCAAGCCTCGCGGAACTATAGTCGATAAATATGTATATCTCTGGGTATTAATTCAAATTAGCGGAAGATTCGCGGCGAAACATTATCAACGGGATCGGAACAAGGAGTCGGACGAATTTTATGCAACTTTCCTTTTCCTTCGCATTAAACGCCTCTTCCCCTTTTCGGACAAAATGTTTCAGTGCCCGAGCAGGAATTGTTCGCGGACGATAAAAGAATATTTTCGCGGTTCGGTTCGTGGAAGCATCGATTCCTGTCGAGGGGGGAAGAACGGGGTTCCGGAGTGGCCGGTGAACGACGTCGCCACGGTCTAGCGACGCAGCCAGACGGAACGAATTATTCTAATTCGTTCTGTATTCGGGCTGGCACGTCTCTAGGAAACGGCTATTAGGCTTTTAAACGTGCCCAACCGGACCTAGACAATGGCTCAATTAACGAAGGAGACTGGCAACGAGCGCAATCATTCAAATGCGTTTTCGCTGTCTTCCATCTTCTTTCCCTACTTCCAGAACTTCCGATCGACGCTTCCGTCTCGCGAAACAAGCATTTCGTTACTGTCGTTATTATTAACATCATCGCCACGATATGTTATTATTACCGTTATGGACCTTGTTTGCGTTAATCACCAATTACAGCGGCAAATCTATTTACCTACTTTTTATTCCAAATACTTTGAAGGCAGCTAAGGAAACTCTTGTTCAACCCCCAGCTTGCGGAGCCCGCCCAATAATCGTATGAAGATCGTTACAGGGCAAATCGTTTGCACATCGATCGTCAACATTTGTCATCGAATAACATTCACCCTATTCTCTAATTAATTTCCCCGTTCGCCAGTCAACAATTATTCGAACGACAGCAACCCTCGCGCAAGAATGCAAGAAATACCAAAGGGAGGAAGGTTACGGGGTGGTTCCCCAAACAAATCGGCCGATTAACCGGAGCAACACGCGTCCGTTCAACTCGAGAAGCTTGAATTTCCGCGGGGCGACTTCTTCCAAGCGCGCGAGCACGGAGCGACGAGGATCTCACGTTTCGTGAATGGAACGGCGACGAGCAGAAAAGCAAAAAGGGATTCACGATCGTTCGCGGGACGAACGAAACGAACGAACGCACGCACGCGCGCGTACATACATGCGTCTCCTCCACCACCCCCTCCGCCCCTTTGCGCTCGATTCGTCACCGTCGACGACGACGGAGGAAGTGACCGGGCGGAGGGTTGGGGACAAGTTAAAGTATTAAGTAGCCGTCGCTGCGTCCGCTGTCAGTCTCCGCTCTAATTAATCGTAATTGACGGCCGCGCGAAGCCTCGCACGTTGCTCGCAACGTGCACTCCGCGCTCCCTCTCCTCGTTGCGCACCGTGTCGTGCTGCATAATCGTCCCGAACCTCCTCTTCCGTCCCCCGATCAAATCCGCCGAGGAACTAAACAACGAACCACCACCATGGTCCCCCTTAATCTTTCTGCCATTTTTCTTTAAACGAAATTCGCACGAATTTTAATAATGAAACCGGAAATTTTCAGGGCTCGTGAATCTATCGGGATGAACAAGACTATTCAGAGAAGCAGAGCAAGGTATTGGTAAATTATAGTGGCACTGACACGTTGCCAATTTAATCACTATTATTACTAATTGTTGAAGGGGTTTGGGACGCAAATGAATACAATATAAAATATAATGACAGTAGAGACGACTCCCATATATGAATAGAATAATAGAAGACTTTCTTTTGCGTTAAACCTCATTTATTCAAGTAGAAATGAAGAACATTTTGACAGTTTCTTTCAACATCTAAGGGTCCCATATCTTTTCAGCCGCTAAGTCACATGAATTTTTAATGTAAGCAGCTGCGTAGAATTGTATTCCCGTTGCGCCTCGAACCACCGAAGTCCTTTTTCCAAATGCTTCGAGTGCTTCGACACGAGAAGGCACGTCCACGCCGTTACTCCCGTTCGCTGCTTCTATTTGTGCAAAATTTATGTAAATCTTCATCGCTACTATTGTCTTTATCGCGCCGAAGCCGTTGCATTACATCATCGCTGCCACGATCGCACCCTGGTGAATTCCACGCGATGTAGTAACAGCTTCTTCAATATCTGCTTCTACTGTTCTTTCTCGTTCGCCAATTTCTTCCATTTCATGCACTCAAACTTTTCTTATTTTCTTTTCTTTTTTTACTGTTCTTTAATATCTGTGATTGTAGATTTCCCAACACTATGTATTCCTGCCAATTTCGTTGCGCTCTCATCAGTTTCAAGATCTTTCATTATTTTCCATTTCTCTTCAATTGTTGAAACTATTGCGTTCTCGTTTACTCGCCATTGCGATACCGTTCTCTGTCTTATTCGATTCTATCAATCATGTATGAATTTATGCACATCTAAATACATTCACGTAAGCTGTATCGTGTATGTAAACATCGTTATGAAGCGTTGCCCGGATAACTGAACATTACGGACGATTGAACGCCCGTATATTAGGATATTTGGATAATGGGGGTAGGGATACGCGAGTCTCTACTTGTGCTAATGAGTGGACGTGATACTTATTACATGACGGTGCAAACGATTATACTATTGTATTATTTAATCTCCCTAAAAGTGAAGATAAATTATCGTGGAAAAAGGTCCACATTGTCGACGCGTTGGTTTGCCAAGCCTAGGTATTCTTTGAATTGGGTTTCTTCAGGCATAAATCCGAGGCATAATTTCGAGGGACGTATAGAAAGAAATTGAAGAAGAACTGGGCAGTTCTTTATTTTAAGGGATATTTTAAGGGGAAAGATGAGATATCGGTTCTACGCGATACTCCTCGCTCGCGGTAATGAAATTCCGATGGCGACATTCCTTTAATTGATCCAATTACGCGAGTCGTCGTAGCTGGACACGGAATTACGTAACTTTGTGCCCAATTTGCATGATTAGTTCACCCATTTTCCTTCTCCGGCCGGTTCACACACGGTCCGCGCGCTAGATACTGGGGATTCTCACGGTATGCACACGCCAATTGGAGTCAACTCATCTAAATACTCGCGCTGCCCACCATTTGACGAAGCGCGAGGAGGCCCGTTGCGTAACCGGCGTGGTCAATTTCGCCCTCCGCGTTCGTGCAACCGTCCGTCCCTCGTTTCTCTCGGGGTCCAGGAATTTCTACGACCTTCCGGTTCGTCGTTGCCGGAGCGCGTCAACCCCTTATCGGCACGACGATCCGAGAGCAATTTCATCTAACAAGGTCGGGGCGAGAGTAATATTTATCCCGCCGCTCCACTTAACGCTCGCGAGGCAGCGAATTATTACGGAATCGCGTGAATCGCGCGTCGTTGTATTTCTCTGCGAGACTAAAATCAATGGCCACCGCAACGAAGCCGCGAAGTCGCATTGCGCGATCGCCTTATTGCGACACGCGGTTTTCGGGGTGCTTGCGATCGGTGCTGCGCGGGTAGCAGAAAAGTTCATTCCGCGTTACAGGATACGGCTGCGGCCACACTTGGAATAGTATTCCAGTGGTCGGAGACTCTTGAAAACTCCGGAGACCGTACGAAATGTTCGGAGAAGTAACAATTTCAAGCGGCAATGAACGAGGGGAGGAATAATGGGAAGGAATTTCATTGTTCCTCATCCAAAAATGCCCACGTGTCGGGACCACTTTCGTTTTCAGCCCTCGCTGCAATCGATCGCTAAGCCACTTGAACGACCGGCCGCTGGTCCAAAAGGAAACATTAACTTCGCGGCGAACCGAGGAATCGGGTCAGCTGTAAATTGGCACACGCGCACCTGCGAAACCGTGCTTAACTCGTCCCCGCCGGCGGTAATTGTGTGTAGCTGCGGGCGCGCGTTTCATGCACGGACGAAACGGAGCTTCGGGGCGTAATAATGATACGGTTTTCGGTTTCCGTATTGAAACACGATTCTCAGTGGGGTAGGTCAGCGGTGTGGCGTGTACGCGCGCGGCGGTGTGCGTGCACGCAGCGGGGTCGCGGCGCACACGCGGCGCCGACGACGACGAAAGTTGGCGAACGCGTAAGCGCATAACGTAATTTGTCGTTTGGAAAACGCGCGTCCTTCGGCCGTCGACGATTTCTGAATGGATCCCGCTGCTCGCCGGCCGGGATGTCCCAGCTGTTCGCGAGTACGCATACCTCGCGGCCCGTGTGCTCTTTTGTCAGAGTCGATCTTGGAAGAGGATCTGCCACTGGGCGGGTGAAAGGAAATTGTCTGGCCCGATTGGCGTGAGGCGATCCTTCCGGGATTCTAATCTATTAATTACGCAGGTGTCTAAGTATGTGCACGCACTTTTCTCCCCGATAATTCTGATAATGTAATCATCTAATTGTTCTAATGTAATTTTCGTAGTATGGATATCAAACTCCTCCCTAGCTGTAGTCACGTTAGAAAATCAATTGCCTTTCCCAGGGTGTTACCAATAATTGCAACAGCGAAACTGCGGCTGTCCGTTGCACCGCTTAATTCCTGTCTAGAATTACGAGCGGGCGACGATCATCGACTCTACAGTCGTTCATCTGACACTTTGCCTCGTATATTCTCCTACTTCTCCCTGTACGTACTATGCTTAATCCTGTTGGAAGCACCGCCGCGCCTATATTCTCCCAACATTCGCAATCCATACAATTAACGTTTCCATTATAAATATCTCTACACGCAAAGGTCCGAACATCCCTTATACAGGGTGATTCGCCCGCCGGTAGGACTTGACAGAAGTGCCGCCGCCTAAACGTCTGGAACTCTTATCCCGTGCAATCCCATGGAGAAATTTCGGCCGACGTATTTGGTGTCCTTTTCTGTTACTCGCTATCACTTGACACAGTGACTCTGTCGATCGCCAGTTGTTTAGATTACTGCAGGGCGGGCGATTAAGTGTCCGTGTCAAGTGAAAGCGAGAAACAGAAGAGGACACGCAATGCATCGACCGAAATTTTTACATAGGACTGCATAGGATAAGAGTTCCAGACGTTTAGGCGGCGGCACTTCGTTCTAGTCTCTACTGGCGGGCGAATCACCCTTGTAGAAGATCCATACAGCGAAGTGTAATGTTAAAATGCGCAGAAATCCTGTGCCACGGAGAGTCCCAAATTGCATACACTGCAACGCTGCAGTATAATCGTTTTGAAACACTGACAATTACACCGTATTGCAAATTGAACGCTGCTAAAACGTTCGAACCTTTACAGAAACATTGCATCGAGGATACAGCAATCTCGGAACGCGTTCGATAAAGAATTTCTGCGACTGTGCTCAGCAAAGTGGCACGACATTCCCCGATCAAACGTAATCCCACCATGGAGAAAGGGGGTGGAGAAAAGGATATAGTAACGGCATTACGGTCGCTGTCCGATCTCACGCATAAATTCCGCTCAGGGAGGCAGGCGCGTTTCAACCCCCCAAAAGCGTTCACCCCGTGCGTTTCATTGGACAGACGACCGGCCAATCGTCTGCACGAAATTCCACGGTGTCATTGCACCGCAAGGGGGACGACAAGATCTTCGACATATGCTCGGCTCGAGGGTTGAACTCGTGTAGGGTGCTGAATGAAATTAGGGGCAGAACCGACACGGAGTACGCACAATGATACGGGGAATTAAGGGAATTGTATTTTTATTCGCCTGGCACTGCCTAGCGATTGAAATGCTCAGACATTTCTATTCGGGGGGTGATTATTTTGCCTTTATCGAGAACGACGTTGCTCTCGAATTGGTGCAACGTGAATTATCGAAAAGATTTTTCGTGCAGATTGTAATCGACAACACGGGATAGAAGAGAATTTGATTTTAAAAAAAAAGCCAGCCAGTTAAAAAAATTTCACTTACATAGGCCCGCGATCTAATTAAATATTTGATTTAGATGTTTGTACATACAAATATCTCTTCCAATCACAGAATCAATGAATGGAGGGTACCGCAGCGAAAGGGGTTAATAACTAAGAATCCATTCAAATTCCGTCCACCATAGAAAGAGCAGCCCGCAAGTAAATGCACGCTCATAAGATTCACGTAAACACCATATAACCCGTCCAAGGGACGGGTCCCAGCTTTTCCGAATCGACCCGAGCTGTTGAAACAATTTACGGGACCGCTGACATATCGCACCACCGACGACGTAGATCGGTCCCATGGGCGTTCAATGGGGGAGGGCGAAATATTTCTTCGTATCTCTGTCGCGTATCGGTGTGTACGGAGAAATTCGATTCATAAACGTCGAACACGTATGCGGCGGTCCCGCGTCCGGCCATTGTTGGCCCCTTTCGTATCGGTGACAATTTTGGGCGGGCGTCGATGGATAGACATCGAGGGGTAAAAGCGTTTCTATGACTATGAAGAACGGCGAACACGGCAGACGTCGCGGATCAGAAACGCCTGCAGGCCGAGCGTTCTATCTTCGATAGGATCGGCAGTTACTTAACACCTCTCTGACGCTCGTTCGATCGTTATCGCCGCTTTCGAACCGGCGCGCCCTGCCCCCCCCCCCCTCGTTGCCCCGTTAAATTTATTGCGGGCCCCTGCGGAAAAGAGGCTTACTACGGCCCGTCTGCAATCCCCTCTCCCCCTTTCATCCTCTTTTATTTGCAAATGTAACACGATGTACGTGCTCTTCTTTCAATGTTTCCTTTTGGTTTTCAAAAGTTTAATTCCAGTAATTTTCTCGTCGATTCCGTGGGACAAAAAGATCCACTTTTCGAGTGGTCATGGAAAAAAGAAGGACTGGTGAGCCATTTGATTCCGCCATTTGATGCCCTCTTCGTCTCACATTAAATGAAGTTCATGTTCATTTGGAATTTCAATTTCGCGTTTCCACAAGGGATCGGCCCTCCTTCGTATTCCGGTGAACCTGGTAGACGAAGGACGCCTGTTCTGCGAATTATTCGTCGTTCCAGAATGCTTTGTTGTTTTTTTTTCGTAGGAGGATCGTGCGCTTATTGCTGAACGCAGACCGTCTGGATCCATTTACATTTTTACATATTAACCGGGACCGATGATCGTGGCTTAGGATAACGACTCGCTTCGATGTTTAAGCAAATTCGAAGGGGACCAGAGGGGTTCCCCTCGAATTAAGAGAGAACAGCCGATTAATCGTTGCGCCGGAGAATTCTACGTTTCGAACCGCGTCGAAACGATCGAAGGAAAAGCAGGGAGAGCGGTAGGGGTCGAGGGCCCAATTATGCCCGAGATTCGGGCACGAGAAGCAACATCGCGCGTCAAGCCAGGAGATGTTAGGGGGGAGGCGTAGGAGCGTCGACACCATTGGAAGAGAGGGAGGATGTAAGGTGACACCTCTGGGACAGGTCTGGCTTCCCGTCAAGAGCCCGTCCGAGATAATCATATTCATAATTCGCGAGTTCGCGGAACGTGCACCCGCGTCGCGCAAGAAAGGAACACATTGTGGCGAAAGGTGACGGGTTATCTTTACTTCACCCTGGAAAAAAAAAGAAAAATCGGCCACCTGGTGCTTGCCTCTTCTACCATCGATGAAACCGGAAGAGACTCGAATGCGATCGTCCACTCGATGGAGAAAATTGCACGCGCTTATCGCGCTTTCTCCCGTTGCCAGAGGAACCTTTCCTGTTCCAAGATTTTCGAATGCGATCTTGCACCCTAGGGGAACAGATGTTCCGCGGCCGATCGATCGAGGTTGTTTGGAGAGATCGTGTGTTCTGTTTGCAATCGAAGAACGACAGGCGATTCTCAACGAAAGGGTTCAAGCTTTTGTGGCCTTCTATGCGTCTCTCTGACAATGGGGCGGGGGGCAAGGGTGTTACAATTGCAATTTGCATGTTGGGATGTCAAGAATGTGGTGGATGTAAATAGAAAGTAAATACGCGATGCATCAGTGTTGGAAGAGCCATTTAGCCATGAATAAAATAATTTCACCCTAGACTTCATAAAGGAATAGGCTAAGAATTCATCACAATTTCTTCCTTCCAAATACAGAAGGAATACAAAAAAGATCTCCGAGGAAACATGAAATTCATGTTCAACCTCATATTAAACAAACTCTAAGCGAAACAACTTTGTCCCGAAAGGGTTCAAGCTTTTATGGTCTGCTATGCATCCCTCTGAAAACGGACCGGGAGGAAAGGGTGTTTACAATTGCCATTCGTGTGTTGGGATGTCAAAGATGTAGTGGATGTAATGTATCAATTTTGAAAGAGCCTTTTAGTCATGAATAGTCACCCTTCACCCTATAATCCTCATAAAAGAGTATCGCCAAGAGTATCCCAAATTCAAAAGGAATACAGAAATCTCCAAGGGAATGTAGAGTTCATCTTCAACTAAAAAAGCCCTGAACGAGATAACTCTGCCTGGACAATAAATAAATTCGCCAAAATGAAGGAAAACTCCGGCGACCACCGTTCAAGAGAACTTCGAACAGTCTCCTTGTTATCGTTGCAAAGAGGATGCGCAACAAAGGGAACGTGGGGCGTTTAACAGAAGAAAACGGGGACGAGGGTATACGCACGCAGATAACTAAATAGAGTAGGGATGGTGGAGGACACGTGTGATCGTGGCCCTCCGTACACGCAGTTACGGCCACGCTTAAAGGGCCCGACTGCCGTGTGGGTCCGCGGATACGAGAACGTGTGGATGTCCAGGCGGGGCCCTGGTCCCGCTGTAACCCGACACCAACAGTTCTGGGCCCTCACTCCTTTGCGCATCCAGCCCAGAGAGAGAGAGATGAAGAGGGAGAATCCGTCAGGGGCCCCCTTTGGTCCGTTCATTCGTTCTCCGCGGATCTTCGCGACCCAAAACTAAATCATAACCGTATTATGCGGCCCCGACAATAGGGCCCGCTCGCTATACACCGAGAAGCCGCCTCTAATCCGCCACACCGTCGACGTCTTCCTCCCGACGATGCTCTTTCGCTTTCTCCCTTTCTTTCTTCATCTTTTCATCGCACCGTGTCACTTCCCTTCCTGGTGCTACCCTTCCTTCCTCCTTTCCCTTTTGCTGCTTGCCGGTCTTTGTACCCGCGTATACCGGTAGCTTTTTGTTTTACACTCCGGTACGCTTACTCCTTTGACGTTCGAGATTTCTGAACGGAATATTTTCAATTTTTTAAATGAAGCTGAGAAATCGAAAATTGAACATTAAATTATTCGATCGTTCCGAAAATCTAAATCGCCCTCCCGCCCAGCCTAGAAGCCCAGCCCATGAATCCTTGAAGAAGCAATCCGTCTCCGCCGGTCGCTCGGACCCCCAGAACGAAAGGACCCCGGTTGATAGTCCGAATTAAGCGATCTGACAAATTACCAGCGCAGGGAGTAAAGACGACAATCGCCTCGAAACGTGAATTTAGATAAGGAACGCGTCTCCCTGTCCAGGCTTTACACCAGAGGCCACCTCCTGAAACCTGCCCACCTACGATTTTCCAGAAAAGATCCGTCCGATCTTGGACATTCTATGAAGTCCAGTTGCGGACCAGGAACAGAGGGAAGGGGGGAGAGGCCCCCGGGAGGAGAGGTCGCGATTTATCTCGAGGTTCGCTCGGCTCTGGCTCGCGGTAAAACGTCGGGGACGGAATTTAAATTTCACAAATTAGTCCGTCCATTACACCCTCGGTGTAATCGGGTCGGCTGATCTTCCGCGCTCGCCCCTCCGCGCGCGCTTCCCCCTCGTTCCTCTTCGTTTCCCTCGTTCCGCCGCTTCCATGGCGGAACGCGCGGCTCTGCGCACGAGGTGGACGCGGTTCCTGGAAAGCGTGGGTGCCCTCTTCCAGCAGGCAGACAGGATCAGGATCTGGACCCCCACAAATCATAACGCGGGTGCACCGCAGATCCTGCGCGGAGATCCTCGCCTCCCGTTCCACCCGTCCCTTTCGCTTCTTTCTTCGTGCGATCTTACTCGCTCCTCACGCTGGCCGAACTGTTTCACTCGTCACTGAGTCGCGGAGCAACAGTGAATTTCGTTTTCTGCTCTGGTGGCAACACGCAAGGGTTGCGTTTGTGCCTTGGCTTAATTAGGGCTTGATTCGCTCAGAGGTTTCTCTTTTTGCGGATAACAGAATTAGACAAGGCTAAATGTATACTGTGCGCGAACTTTTGTACTTTACAAATAAATTTAGTATGAACGGAGCTTGCCTATTATTTAATTTATCAATCTCGGAATAGTTATCTAAGCTCAGATTAACATAATTCACCCCAGTCTCTACCAAGGAACACCCCAAGAATTGATCACAATTTCTTCCTTGCCCAAAAGTACTTCCAAATAAATTTAGACATCGACTGATGAATTTAGTGTGAATGGGGTGAGGGGGCTGCCAATTAATTTCCCGATGCAGCCATCATTTCCCAAACTAGAAAATGTCCAATAAAATAACGCAACGGAATAACTGGAGTTCCCTTGACACCTATCCTACACCCCGCAACGATAGAGCCGAGATGATTGGAGATCTTCTTCAGGGTGTACGCGGCCCGTTACCGAGCACTCGGAACAGTAACAGATAGGGGGCGGGGGGGACAGGCGTGCATGTATAGGTTTAGGAAGGCTGTTCGTGGGCATTTCTAATGGCCAAGGATTTCCTTCCACACAAAAGCCAGCGAAGAGAGTGACTGATCGTCGCGAGCACCGCGAATAAATTACGTGGCAGCCTATGCGGCTGCATAAATTAATTTCAGCCGGTCTGCCCATAAATATTCCCCCCTTCGAAATCGTTCTCCCACCTTGTCCGAGGTGTGCGCTTCGTCTAAGCAGCGCACGGACACGACACGTTACACCCCCCGTCGTGGTGTCTCGTAATTTACGTCGATGCTCTGATAAACGCCGATCTAACGTGTAACACACATGCACGAGTTCACCACCACCCCCCCCCTCTTGATCCTGGGGAATCCCCCGTATGGAATACGGATGGGAACCGATCGACGCGTTTTCAATTGCCACACCTGAGACGATCGACATGATTTATCGTTCGCCTCGCTTCCTTCTTAAGAATTTGTATTATGGCGCAAGTAAGATATTAAATTATACACTTCGACTGGAATGGAAATTCGCGAGTCCCGATTAAAGCTGAGAAGAACATGATATATGCCTAAAATATATTTAGAAGTATCGCGTGCACTGGTTTTCCCCTTGGTACATTAAATCAATACCATAATTATAATTTGTAATCAATCCTTAATCTTTTTCTTCCATCCCTCATCCTTTATCTTTCAACTCTGCAAAAATCTATGAATATTGCTTTCCTTCCTCTAATCACAAAACCTTCCCCGCGAAAATTCACCTCAAAAGGTATCGACAGAATTGTCAACGAGAGGCCCTTCGTAATTTCCATCGATTCTGTTCAACATCGAGCGCATCCTTTGCCACGGGAAGAATACATAATTTCGACAAGAGAGAGAGAGAGAGAGAGAGGCTTGAATGGTGAACGGGAATCATTAATTTTCGCATAACGATTGGCAGGGTGGCGTAACGTAAAAGCTATTGTTAGCGGACAGATGCGGCGAACGGGAGCCGGTGGTGCATCGCGCGATTCACCTTGGTCGTTCGTGCTTGAATGCGCCGTCATTATCGGCGTGTAATGACTGGCATTGTAACGCCGTCAAACTTATTATACGCCCTATTCGCCAACACCCGACGATTCGTGAAGGAACCCCCGGTGGACGAGTTTCAATTTTCTTGAATTTCCGATTTTCCGCAGAGAAACGTGCTGGGATAGACTCTCGCCTCTTATAATTTAAATCGGATTACATACGCCTCTTATAATTTAAATCGGATCTGTGTGAAAGATTCAATGCGATTCCTAGTTAAGGGGAAAACAGCTGCATCTATTTACGTGTGCGTGCAATTGTTGCAGATTGCTTGAAATCGTGCGAGAAAAACTTTTGGGGAGTTGGTACATGCTTTTGGAAGAAAATATGTATCTTTTAAGGGAATCCCAGAATCATTTTGAAGATCGATTTCGTTGGATACGATATCATTGAAAGATCTTGAGGAAATTGTTCTTTAACTTTCTTCTTTTTACGACCCACGAGATTTGATTTGCAGAAAAAGTGTGGCTCTGTGAACGTGTTTACTACTACCTCTACCTATTTACGTTACAGATACTTCGAAACCAATTGGAATTTCATCGAGTAGCTTTCATGCATTTGAAAGCGTTAAAGGATTTCGAAGAGTTCCCTCTTGGTACTCGGAACAAGTGTATTTAGACGTTGAAAAGCCGGAATCGGGCCCCGGTGTCGTTTTCTTTTCACTGTTGACGCGCGGGGCTAACAAGTAGCCATTGTGAACCCCGTGTCAAGATGCTACTTGACGGGGTGGACCCCTGAACGCACCCTCTTCACAGACAGTTCTGCCCTTTTGTGCAGGCCGCAAGCCTCTGCCTCTCTATAAACCAGTGATACTCACTGTGCGAAACGCCCACTGCACTTTCAAATTGCCCTATCACTCCTTCTGCACGAAGTCGTAGATTTCTACCTCAGACTTTTTTCATTTATACAATTTCACCTGGTTTGCCTGTCTATTGCTTGTACTGGAAACTTACACTTGCGCGTGATCTTATTTACACAGAAAATCAAATTAATACAAATTAAAGGCGATGGCAATCCCTGAACGTCGACCACCAATAACGAAATAAAAATATTCAAAACGAACCTGCTTCGAATACCTCTCAGAATCAACACCACGATAAATCGTACAATTAATGCAAACTAGCTCTCCTCTACTCTGGCTTCCTTCTCAAACGCAAAGTCCGAAAATCCAACCTATCCTCTTCGACCTGAATCGACTTGAAGCTTTATTATAAAAATTGTTCACCGCATACGTCACCGTCCACCTATTTATCTCAAGGCCTGCTGAGTACCACTGATAAATTCTATGTATAGAACTGGTCCTGCGTATTTCGATACACGCCCGCACAGACCTAACGCACTGTGTACAGGGAGAACGAGAGAGAAAGGGAGAGAGAGAGGGGGGCACGGTGGTGTATACCTCTGTGGGGTCCAGGCTTAACTTTACGATCTCTCGAAATCCCTTCAGGGCTTATGGGGTCCCACTACGAGGCTAATAGAACCGAAATTATAACAGGCCGATGAGCATGCGTCGACTGCTCTTATTCCGCCCGGCTGACGGATCGAGGAAAAGACCAGTCGTCGCCGGGGCGAGAGGGAGCGAAATCGGCAACGCTCGAAAGCGTGCCCGGGACACAGCCCCAAGGAGCCGATTAAAGGATATTTCGATGCTTTTTAGTACCTTCTAAAACCGTCTCGACGAATTTTCAAAGCCAAACGTGATCCGATAGGAAAACATAGAAAGCATATAAAAAGAATCGAGAGGCACGTTTCCTTAAGAAGATGAAGCGATCGTTTGGTTGTTATTAGCCGAAGTGGATATACTTTAATTATTAGTATTATTAGTTAATTAGCTATCTATTGAAATGATTTTTAAGCTTATGAAAACTATGGCGGATTGGCAATTGCTTTTCGTTTTTTTTTTTTTTAACAAGGTAGACTCTATATTATAGGCATGATTGTAAAATAAGGACGATATTATTATGTTGTAGAGAAAAGTGCATACTTCTATTATTAATATATATATAATGCATTAAGGAAAATATGTTTGCGATAGAGAGCTCACAGTAACGAAATCAAAGAAACGAATACAAAAATTGTAAGATTCGCTCAAGAAATTCTGGAGAAGAGATCAGAGATCCCTGCACGTAGGAACAGAGTAGATCGAGGCCCTTTGTCGCGCTGCTTATACCGTCAATTTGAACAGATTCTGAGAAATCTCGATCGCCGGATAGGACAGACAAGAGATGCTGTAGCGGAGCACAAAGAAATCGGGGTCACGTGGAAGCACAGGCAGATGCTCTTTTTCAGGATCGAAGGCGATCCCGAGGAGATAGACGAAGGTCCCATCGGACAATGTTACGCGGATGAACCGGCAAATATCGGGGTGCACAAAGGAGGCAGGCCGACCATATCTGTCATCGGTGATCACTGATACGGGCTAATAGAACCGGACCGATGGCTCGTTTTGAAATAATTACTCTCGCGTATCGCGCGACGATCTCTCGGCGGGGCTGTTTGCAGGTATTTTCACTAAACAAGAAACCCTCCCGCGTCTTCGCCTTGTAAAGACTTTCACAGCCATCGCTGGAACGATAATCCTCCCATTATTCCTTTTTATGCTGCCTATGCATTATTAGTTTTGTCGAACGACAAACATCGATATTTTATCTACTAAGCCACTATATAGTACATATAATTGCTCCAGTAAAATGTATGTGGTTTTATAATAAATGTAATATGATTTTCTTTCAATCCGGAGCGATATGAGATTCTCTGTTTTAGAGAAAGTATAAACGAATAAACGTATAGTAGAAATCTATCGACTTACAATTAATGTTTCCATCTTAATGCTTCCCCCTTTAAATATTATTTCGTCCATCATTTATTGAGCCACGAAAAGAATCGGGATTGGCCAGCTGCTGCAAAATAATACGACGTGTAAAGAAATATCATATCCGCACGTGCTTTATATATATATATATAATGTTTTTCATTTTATTACTTTAAATAACATCAACTTTTACTTCGATTACAGTTCGATCGTACATCGTGTGTGATCTCTTCTTACTTGTCTATTTCGTGCCTCTTCCGTCGTTACATTCATCTTCGCCATCATTCACTCGTACACGTGTATATTCTCATACGAAAATCATTCTCTCCCTCTCTTGCTCATCGTCATCCTCTTTGTTTCCCTTTCTCAGCAATTTGTCTTAGTTGTGCAATGATAGTCCACTAAAATACACGAATGAGGAAAACTGTTTGAAAGAGCTGTCCGTTTTATTAATAATCGTTCTTGCGCCGTAAAGCATTTTCATTGCCCGAAAAGAAAAACAGTACGATACATCTTTTAACGCGTGTATTTTCCCTTCCTTCATATTCTGTCAGTTATACGTGCGGTTCCCTTCATGTAAACTGTGGCGGTGGAATAAGATTTGTGCAATGAGATTGGCGCGACTGATTTGAAGTGTTGTAAAATAGTCGATGATCCATTTATATTTTCGTACAACTATGACGAAATTTTGTACCGTTTGTTTGTAATTTCTTCAAAGTGTACAATTTTAATCGTTAATTATTCAGTTTGCTCCGATCCACGTTTCAACTGATTCCGTAATGCTTTTCGCCTCCTGCTTTATAACAAGATCCCATCGTTTTGGGAGCAGATGATCCATGTAACAGACGATTCTTGTCTAATTATATCCGCGAGAGATTTAAAGGCAGCCTTGGCCCGGTAAAGTGACAAAACGTCTGTAAAAGTTGAAAGAGCCAACCTCGCCTGAACGTCGAGTTGGACTCGAGAAACGATTATGCGTTCCAACCCTTCGGCGAAATCTGCTCGATCGAAGTTTAAAAAAACAAAATAAAGGTGAACCCCAATAAAGGGTTAAAGAAAAAATTATTCAATTTCCCGCTGCAATTGATCAATTATAATACCGGGCGACAAGTGTCTCGCAATGTTAAAAACGCAACGCTGAATATCGAAGACGAAATCGATTGAAAATAAAAAAAAAATGGAAAAGTTATGATTAGCCGAAGGATACAAGCCACAGCTGATTCGTTCGGCGCGTTAAAACAAACGTTTTCACCCAACCGAAACCGTTTCCACGGGGAAAGGAAAAAGCTTTTGCTTCAATCCGCGCTTGTGTGTGCATTTTCGGAATGTATTTCTTGTGTGCATGCGCCCCGATGACGAGCAGTTGTTCACCACCGCGTGTTGTGTGCACCGTGTGCCGTACAAAGCGTAGATTGTGCGTGAATCGAAACGTTTTCGTTCGTCGCCGGACGGTACAGAAATCTCGAGGGAGAAACGGTGTCGATAAGTCGAGGAACGAACAAGTTAAGCTCTGTTCGAGTAAAACTATCAATAAATAAAATAGCTAATAAAAGTTGCGCGAAGGAAAAAGTCAATTCCAAACATCATTCTCGTAATCTGATACAGTAGCGATCCCGAAAGAAAAATAAATGATCATAGGAACACGGTTAACGTAAATCTGACAAAAAGCATAAAATTGCTTCGTCTGCAATGGAACGAAATAAAAGTGTTCTATTAAAAACGATTGTTTGATGTAAAATTGAAATTAAAACCAAAAAAAAGTATCAATCGGTGAAAGATATTCGATAATTATTTGTTTGATGATCGTTTGTTTTGGTACGGCTAAAAGAATAAAAAACGCAGATTTCTGCGTGTCAAAAAAAAAAAGCATCAACATCTTTCACCCTTTCTATCCTGTTCAAGTTTTCTATCTATCCTCCTTTGCTTACCCTGTTTCGCCCCGAGGGCTCATCGTCCCGAAAGGGAAATCCTTTACCCCTTCTTCGGAGATGTCCCTTAAATAGAGAACCGATAAAACTTACATTCTCCCCTCCTTTCTTTTGTGTGTATCCGTATGCGTGTTCAAGTTCGTCACTTCTATTATGATACCTTCCTCCCTTTCGCTCGTTCTCCAATCATTCTTCAACTTGCATCCCCTTCAACATACCCACTTGGTTTTCATGCAATCCTCTCTTCGCGCTCCTCGCTCTCACTGTTTTTCTTTTTCTATGTACAGACTGCGAACTGCGGATTTATGATAACTTACTGGCTAACTTACGGCTACGACAGTGTGTTTATACCGGGTGCGTGGAATATGCAAAGCTCGTTTCCCTTTTTCTCCTTCTGAATTATCCAAGAGCGACTGGACGATATTCAGGAGCTCGTTTAAATCGTTGGAATAATCGTTTATGGCTTTACAAGCTTTTCAATGGAAGTAGTCGTTTTTAATTGATCCTAGGAATCCTAAGAATAACTGCTAACGATGCGATTCATAAAGTAATAAATCACGAACGAAAGAGGGTGGGAGGGGGCAGAAGCGTTCAACAAAGTGTTGCAAATTCTATTTGCGATGAAAAGATTGACACTTGGCAATTGGCTGGCAAGAAGAAGAAGCTGCCCCGCCTACTGCGCGTTGGCTCGGTCCACGTTGTTAATTTGCATACCGTTCGAAGCTGCACACGTTCCTGGCTACCTAACTACCAGGCTGAAACGCGCGAAGCAATTAATATAATCATTTTTCGCCGGATCAATGAGGGGATATCTCTCGGAACCGGCGAAACCAACTACATTTATATCCTCCACCCCTCTTTCCACGTGGGCATGTACGAACGCTGGAACGGTCCCCCCGTAAGGAACAGCGAGATACAGCGAAAATTGATACGAACGAGACGATCGCGAGCCGTAAATAAGGGACAAAGCTTTTGCGAATAATCAGCGAGTGAAACAGAATCGTGGCTCGAGCTTGATTCGCAAACACCCGGTACTCGCCTAGGGTGCAGGCGAGATTAACTTATTAATCTTCTCCCGAACGCGTGTGTGGTGTAAGTGTATTTATAAAGTGTGCGTACAAGTGTGTATGCGTAATCGTGTAGGTGTGTATTATCTACATATGTACAGGGGACAAACACAGAAGCGTACGGTGTACGAGGAGCGTGTAATGTGTGTGGTTCGTTATAGCGACGTTAATTAATTAGCGGCTGGCTAAGATCCGTACACGCCTCAGGGATCATCCCGGACTTTGTCTAATTCCATCAACTCCTCGCGGGCTGTATCATATCTCGAACTACATACATAATACATCGCGTCCTCCTCTCTTTTCCAACGAGAGGAAAAACGTGCTCGGTGTGACCGGTGACGTTCGCCATGCATGTATCTTCCTTTCGATAAATAAATTAAACGGCAAGGCAAATGTAAAATATTCCTGATTACTTTCAACTGCAATTGTACTTTTAGATTGCACGCAATAAATGATGAATAGCGCGCCCTGTATATTTTTTTCTTTGTACCTTTCTAATTGAACTCCCGGCGAATTGAAGGAATCTCGAAGGGTTGTAGCGTTGATGCATGGCATTGGTCGTGGTCGCAGGATTCTGGCAAGTCTGAAGCTTGTACAGTCTGAACCGACGACTACATGGTAACCGTAAATAACGTATGCGTGTGCTCTGCTACTCTCAGGAGCTAGATAAGCTACGAGATTGGAGGGGGAACGATGGACAAGGGTAGCTGTTACATTCGCGAAGGGGGGAAAAAAAAAAGAAAAAGATAAAATAGAAACAACGCGTTTTCTTCGCTGTATATACTCCGCCTTGTCTCGCGCCGCAAGGCGATACTTTTAGGGAAAAGGAAAACAAATGCTAACATGTCTTTTTGCTATTTCACCCGGAAGCGTTTCCCTGGCTGTCTCGATTTTCTTCCATTTTTCACGGCTACGTATAATATACTCTATCATAGGTATGTACGTATTGTGTATGTGTGTATGTGCGATACTGCAGGCTTCGCTTATCATTTTTTTAATCACGAAGGTATCCCCAGATATTTGATATTCACTATCGGTATGAATTTTAGTGGGGCGAAATAAATGTTTGAAATTCGTACTTTCACCCTGAGATACACTGAGAACTCTTAACCGGACTGGAAACGATTCAATAATCTTCTGAACGATAAAAAGCTGATGATAAGTTTCAAACATCTTAGAGCTCCCTTGCGTTAGTCGCGAGCGTGTTGCGATTGAACGGTCGAGGCGCGGTGTGGTCGCGCTTCGGTTAAAATGACTCCCGTCGCAACTCTGAGAACGTTGCGGGATCGAGAAGATCCAGGAAAACCGATATCGGCGCACCGAAGTGCTTCAGACTCTACCTTTGTGATCAGGACACGATCTCCGGATTTCCAATCTCCGATCGACCCTCCACGAATAATGGACGATGTTTTTCTCTTGGTAATCCGATGAATCCTATTACAATTATGAAGCATATGACCCTACGAAGTTTCGTCCGTCGAAGGGAATCGATTTCCCTCACGCGACCGAGAAAAACGTTCCTCCTTGTCGCGAGCGAGAAGACGATTTTTCTCTAATTACCTAAGATCGTTCCTTTTCTATTTTCGGCGGGAGTACAAACAGACAAGAGTGGCCCGGGTATCCACGAAAATAATTCGGCGGGTCTTTCTTCTCACACGGAATAATATCGCGACCAGATCCTTTTCGAACAGGGACAAAACTAGTTCCCTTTTCCTTATACTCGTCCAATTTCTTTATGTTTTCTCTTGGTTCCTCTTGCTCTGGCTGGTCGGGGCCCAGGGTCACAACGAGTGATAATCGCCCAACACCAGACCGCTGTGATAACTACCGTGGGACGTCGACATCCCCATGGAACCCATACCCTGATACGCCCCCATGCCCATGGCGTTCATCGACATGCTGTTCATCGTGTTCACGCTTTGCATCGTGTTCGGCAACATCGTCGACGGGCCCATCGGGCTCAGCCCACCCATGGACGGAGCTATAGCACCCATCTGCATGGACGTGGCCGTGTGCGGAAGCGACTTCTGAAGATCCGCCGAGGTCGGGGTGATTAGGTAATCCTGCAACAGACGAGCGGGTGGCATGCTTCACTGCCGGGGAAAATTGCGATTTTTCTTCGAGCAAAGTCTCCTATTCCGTAATCTATTATTGTTCTATTGTGCGTTGTACTATGCCGTTGTCCTAAGCAAAACAATCAATCTATTGCTGTTTATCTGTTGTTCGATAAAATGATAAACGTTGCTCGACATCGAGTGGTTCAACAGTGATCGGTGATTCAATGGGGAATTTTCCAACTGCGGATGAACGCATGATAAATGAAATTTTATGTTTAGTTAACTAGTTTCGGATAATCTGTACCATGCTCTTGCTACAGCAATACAATAGTAATATAGTACGCGAACGCATAAGTATACTTCAATGGTGGAGTAAAGATTTCCAACAGTACGCGCGTGAAAGAATTTCATCCGAGCGAAACAATGCATCTCATTTACATAAAAAGTACCTCAGGTACAAATATCACAAATCAGAGGAATACAGGAATTATCCAATCGAACGCACGCACACGTATTTTCCAGCCTGACCATTAATCCGCGTTACCAATGAAGGTGAGAATTTCGTGAAACAATTTACACACGAAGGATTCGAAATGAATATCAAATTCACAGTACCTGCGGGCTATAGTACTGCATGTAGTCCAGCTGGCTCTTTTGTTGGGCGCAGCTGGGCGGTGGCGGAGGTAAGGTCGCCGTGGGGTGTACCAAACCATGGGTGGCGTGAGCACCGACCTGGAGATGATGCTGCAGCTGATGATGGAGGTTCCGTTTGTCGTCGCCGCTCTCGCTTCCGGTATCGTGATGCTGCATGTGGTGCGTCGGTGTGTGCGGATGGCTCAGGGTCGCACCGTGGCCTTGGTGGTACGAGTGAGGACTGGACACGGAGACCGGAGGCGGAAGTTGATACATGCCGGACGTCTGCTGGTGCTCGACCATTTGCTGCTGCTGTTGCTGCTGCTGAATGGCGCAGGAGGACGACTGCTGCTGCTGGCTGACGGCTTGTCTCTTCGTCTCGTCACCGCTCTCGCTGCTGGAATCCCCTAGACCTCCGCCGTGAGTCTTGTCCTCCCTTTGGCCACTGGAACAGACGAGAATATATGATTTGGTTATTAGAGGATGCGGGAGGAAGTTGTAAAGGAGTTTGGACGGATTTTGAGAAGATAGGAATCTTGTAAGAGGAGGATAGATTGTGCTTTTTGAAATAAAGTATACCGATGAGTGAAGCATGTAAAATTCATTAACTGGCAATCTTCGATGGAAGAAATCGATTCCCGAACTTGCAGAAAAATGTCACTGAGGATAATCCACCGGTTGTATGATTGCGCTCCGAAACTAAGAATAGATCTCGAGTAGTAAAAAAGTAAAACTAGAACAAGTTATTATTAGTCGCACAAAGGTCCAGGCTATTAATCCACTCGCAGACTCTCCATCCGCCAACAGAAGAGATTTAACGCACTCGGAAAACTGATCAACTAACCAGGAGTTTTACTCCATCAATCAATGTTAATAGTTGCAGTCCGGGCCCAACTAGTGTTCCAATTTCACGTTTCACAATGCAACATTGGTAACATAACGACCGGCAGTGGTTCGAGAAGCGGAAGAGAATAGAAGCGAGCAGAATAACATCGGCTAACATAATACCAGCCGTCCATGCGTAAACTGCCACGAGGAGTGGTTCGCCCAGGGTACTCGCGAATTAAGGGCAGAAGACTTCCCGATCGGGGAGGAACGTGTAAAATCGGCCGAGGCGTAGTGAATATAAAGCGAGAAGCAGAGGGTGGAGGGCAAGGGGACGCTTTTGACGTCTCGTAAACTCGATTTAGCAGGCTGGACCTCCTCGAAGCGGAAAGCACGTGGGACCCGAAAGGTCTTGGTGGCTCTCGCCCTCTGAATTCTCCTCTCCTCTGTCGCGGCCGGTCTCCTGCCTGCCCTCCTCGTCGCACCTGGCTCGCGCTCTCTATATCCAGGTACGAGCAATCGTTAAGCGCTTGTTTTACAAGTCGTTTAGACGTGGCCGCCGCGATACGGCACACAACTGTCTCCATCGCAAGTGCCACGACACTTGTCTACGGGGTGTTTTCGAGAACCGGTCCGCCGTTCGTTTGGTATCGCTGGCTACTGGACTGATAAGGGAAACCATTTTACGATTCTATAGAGAACGGGTCCTGATGCGTTTCGGCATTACGATTTCATCTCTCTCCTGTAGAACCTGGGATGCAATGCATTGTGTTACCTGCATTGTTTTTTAATGAACGGGCTCTTGGGAAAGATAAAGCAACAGAAATGGCTCGTCCATTCCTTGAAAGACAACCCGAGCGATTTTGTAAAAAAATCGACAAACGGCACAGGAACTAATATTTCGAGACTAGCAAGATTCAGAGTCAGGAATCCAATCGCTTCTAGTACGAATTGCCGTCCAACTGAAATACAAAAAGGCAGAGTTTGCACGCATCAGAATTCTTTCAAGCTTCACAAAAAGGAGAGTGAAACCACGAGGGAAGACTTTCATAACTGGTGGATCTCCTCGGAATCGTGAAATTATCGTCATCGGGATCACGAGGAGACACGAAACAAGAGGATCACGATAGAAGGAAACAAAAGTGAACGAGCAATCCCGCGCGAAGGTAAGCCAAGACGAGAGAAGGAGACAGAAGTATTCTTTCTCTCTTTGGAGGGGGGGCAACGATAAATCCGTTCGGCAGGTGAAAATCTCCGTAGGCCGTTCAGCCCCGGTTGCATCGGAGTCCGCGTGCTCCTCCACCGGGGACAAGAATTATTTCCACGAGACGCGATGCAACAGATCCCACACGTGGAACGACGTAGTTCCGAGCCATGGGACAAGGGGGATCGGCTTGTTTCCACCGGTACTTTCCGCGCCACCCGTTGCATGCCTGGGTCTATAACCCCAGACGAGGTGTCCCCAGGTATGCCTTATCCGAGCGGTGATCAGGCAGTAAATTTATCCGCGTTGCACCGCGCGCGCGGCCACGACAGACCGCGCGGAATCTTTCGGGCGTTATTATTTTCATTAGGATTTGTGACTCATCGCGCGTACCGGACATTTGTTTGCCGATCTCGTTCCCCCCGTCACCTACCGCTCGCACCTCTTTTTCGGGAAGCTCGGACCGAGTAAAACTTTGGCAGAAAGCTTATTCCAAAATGGGCTGAACAAAGGACACCGATGACTGATAGAAGCTATTTTTGAAATGATTCTCCTTTGCTCCAGATTAACTTCCTTGAATTTTTTTACCATTACTACTTTGTCCTAATATTGAAGGTATATCAAGATCAGTGTTGATGGATCAGCAGATACGAATAATCAAATTCGATTACGCTTTTAATTGCTTCCCGATATCGAAGATACAGCACAGAGGCATTTCGCTTCATCGGTTATAATGATTTTCGTCTTCTTCCGTTAGGCATGGAAAGACCACGAGGAAGAATGTCCAAGATGATCGCGAGACGATCATTTTAATCGGCGTTGTTTTTGATCGTTTCACGGTTCCAAAAATGTTGCACGACGGCGCGAACTGCCCGAAACACCGTGACACACGCGATTTTATGGCGTCACAGTTTTAAACGGCGTTGAGATAATGATCGAAGGCGTGGCTGGTTTTATTAATCGGCCAGTTCGTAAATAAGCTTCCCTTCGAAATCCCGTCGCACCTAAGTAGGTACTTGCGGCGGAGAGATCGATTTGTTCGCTTTCCAGAAACAGAAACAAAAACCCAGAAACGGTTTCACAGTGGGACCGTGGAAAGATTCTATCTACGGAGGAACAACGTCCCTGACGTGTCCTTACGGCCAACACTTGACCGCAGGATTCTTCAACAATGCAACCACCTTCGATGCTAGAAAGCTGAACCATGAATATTAAACGCTCGAGATCGTGTAAGATTGTCTGCTCGGAAAAAGTAAATTAATATACGATTGTCCCGCGACGGAGAGGAATTTATTTTTCAATCCATGGTGCTTTCACAATAATTACAAGTTACAGATTCTGACCGTAAATCGTCTTCAGAGCTACAGCTATCTTTTGCACAAGGATATATACATAAACGATTAAGGAAAGAGTTATTACTAATTGACAATGAATCGAAGACGCTAGTGGTTCAGTGTACACGACTGACACGGTACATCATCTTTGCCTCGAGCAAATTCAAAATTCGGATAGGGTTGATATTCGTGGCCGGCTGGCAATTGAACAGCTGGTATCGCGAGAATTTATTAAAGAGAAACGTGATTACCGGTGGTGCGCCACGAACCCTGACCCCGCGCCCGTTTCCGCGGGCGATATCCTGTGGTGGCTCGAATAAAGTGTGCGACAACGCAGGGGCGACAGAGCCGATATAATCCGATTTTACGAGGAGTCCACGAGAGGAAAAGATTCGGCCAGGGGAACGAGGAGAGTCGAAGGCGCGGTGGGACAAAGAGGGGGCGAGAAATAAGGGAGATCCTATCTCTCGGCCCCGTGGCTGCTCTCTCGTTCTCCGCCGAGCGATATAAACTTAGACGCGAATTAGTGGAATCGCGCAAGCCGATACCATCTCATTTCGGCCCGGCGCTGGCGAATAACGCCATAGGAAATTTATCGGGAAATTAAATTACGAATTATGCTAATCCAAGCGGATAGCTGTTGCGGCGGCTCACGGCGCTGCCTGCCCGCTCTGTCTCCTCTTGGCCGCGCGAATAAAATGAATACCCAACGAAGATATGACGATGTTGCTCGATCGTTACTGACAGATATGATCGGTTCTACGCGACACCCCGTGCCTTTTGTTTATTACGCGTACCACGATCTCTTCGAAATTACGCACGAGGTGTACATACCGTACGTGACAGCGCCACCCAGCCGCGTCTTCATCTCGACATTTTTTCGTCGACGATGAAAGACGATGCTCGGGACGCGTGTGGCGATCAAACGAACGACAAACGAATCGCACGCGGCGTACCTCTGGACCTGTAAGGGCGTTATTAATTTCGACGAACGCCAGTCGAACGCGATTCACGATTTACGAATAATGCTTTCGCCGCGGATTATACGCTTCTTACACTTCCCCCGACTTCGCCGGCCGTCTCATTTCCTTTCTTTGCTAAGCAAAGTTTACTGCCAGAAGAGTTTAACCAAGGTTGAGATCGCCGCGTCGCGTCGTTTCCTCTTCTTCTTCGCTGGCGCGGATCTTTCGGCTGCGATTCTTCGCGATTCGCTCGATTACGAGCCAACGAGAAAGGAATTTCGAAGGCGTGAGACTTAATGCCTCGTGTTTCGCGGTAGACACGCGCATTACACGCTCGTTTCTACGTCTCTGCTGCATGAAGTCGAATGAAAAAGGAGAGAGAGAGAGAGAGAGGGAGAGTAAAGTGACCAGTGGAAAGCCGACTAAAAGCCGAGCCAAGAGATCTGAGAGATTTCGGCTTCTATTCTGGTCGAAGATGCGAGCCGATTGCGCTCGTCGTCGCGTCACAAACGCGAGACAATATTATTAGACGCGTCTGAAAAACGTAGGAAAAAGCATCCCCCGTTATGGCTGTGTAACGACTGTTCAAGTATACTCGCGACTTAATTAGTATTATGCTGGATTCAACAAAGAATTATCAGGTTAAACCCACCTGTACAGATTGACGATCACATTTTCAATAAACACCTTACAGGACGCGTCAACAATTGTGGATAAACTCTGAAATATATTTACAAATAACAAAACTCTATTCCCCGATATCAAATCTTATCTGCGCCGATATTAAAAAATGATGATCGCCGCTTCCTAAACGATTCCTCTTCGTCGTACCGCAAGGGCACCATAAATAAAAGTACATTGACTCTCGTTGGCTCAGACATCAAGCGTCAACCTTTATTCAAGTAACCGCAAAAGCCAATTAGCAAAACTTGACTTCCGCCGGGAAATATTCGTGCGATTAGCAACGAATTAAAAAGGGCACGTTATTATCCTTGCACCGAGGGGGTAGTTGGTTCGTGCAAACAAGACGCTGCGCTCCCGGATTACCCCGAGGAGCCGTCGAAAAGGCAGGAAGGCAAATTTATCTTCGTGGACGAAGGGAAACACCGCGAGCCGAAAAAGCAAATTGAAAACCGTTCGGCCACAGTTTGCCGGGAAAAACGGAGAGGATTTTCCAAAGCACACCGAGGCATGCCCTCGCTATAGTCTCCCAAAAGTTCTCTCCGGTCTTACAGATCCAGTCCGCCCGGCAGGTGAGCACGTCGAGGAACGAGCCACGCGGTGATGCCGGAGGAACACGGATTTCTGCCGGCAGCTGATTCCATAAGAAGATAGGAAAGAATTTCTTCGGCCTAAAATAATGGGTATGCAGCCTACCGTGTACACACCGCCCCTGTTTACAAACTTCGATTCACCCTTCTCCCTCTCCTCTACGGTCGAACTGTACTTGGACCAGCTTTTACCTGAACATCTTTTCCCTACCTTCTGGCTCCCCGCCGCAGCAATTTTCCCAATCGCGCAATCGTACGGGGGAAAATCTTTCTCATGCCTCCGCTGACGATTTTAACATTTCCATATGTTTCTTTAGCAAAGAATAAAAGTAAAATTTGTAAGAAATTTCGTCCGCTGAGGTACGTATTATTTTCATAATCGAATTCGGCTTCCTTTGAATAAAAGGATTAGTTCGAAGTATCGTAGCGTCGAAAGGGTTGTCAAAGATTCAAGATGACTCCGAAGTGAAAACGGATGAAGATTCGATCACTGGCGCTTACCAATTCACACTTTGATGACGAAGTTAAGGATTGATCGTCGAACGCGTGACAGAGCGATAAAAATCGCGGCAGGTAAACCCAAACGGGGATAGTCCTCTCTCTCCGAGTCGAATAACAGGGCCGAGAAGCGTTAAAACGCTTTCGGTGTTTTCGGAATACTTTAATCCGGATTACGTTGAACCTGCCACTCGGTAGTCTTCTTCCTTGGTCTATGAACAGCTTGTTACACAAGCGGACGGATAATATCCGCCGCCCCCCTGTCGCGCGCTCTTCTTGACGTGCGTTCAGCGCGAGGACCACAGAGAGAGGAAGTCTCTCGAACGAAACATTCGTGTACCCCACACGCCGCGATGCTCGGTTAATGATCATGTCAATGAGCGCGCGGCCGATCGATTCCATCCGCGTGAAACAGATTTAATCTGTCCAAGGCAACGCCGCGGCGCCGGAACACCCAGCGAGCGGCCTTTTATTTTATTGAAAAATATGCAAATCGATCATGCGCAAGATCGGCGATTCGGATAGGCGGCTAGATACAACACCACGCTTACCCGCAGATTTATGGCGACCGCTTTTTTTCTTTTCTTCCTTTTTACCGATGCACAATGATTTACCTGTTGTCTTTTCTCCGGGAAGACACAACTCCGCCATCGGGGCCGAAAACCGCGCATAAATTACCCGCAAAGTATCATAACGCTTATTTCTCACGGAATTCGTTTCTAAGGGAACAACAATATATGCAGAAGTGCATGGGATAAATCGACATTCCCTCGAATTAATTATTTGCCCACGGAGAAGCGTGTTTTACAAGTTCGAATTAAAACCCATCGTGTTCGTGAAATTTAATGGACCACGGGAGCGTGGTAATTAATCTCAATTGATACTAAATGGCAGTAGCTCGGTGGAGTCTTCGGCGAGGCCCATGCTGTCTCTCCTAAGCGATTCGATGCGATGCGATCGGATGCAGGGAATCCTTCGCGTCCGCCGAAAGATTAACGACGCGATAATTGCCAATGCGACGGCGGACGCGATAACGAAACGAAAGACGAATGGCCGACGGATTTCTGTGAAAGAGTTATCGAGCACCTAGATGGTAGCCGCATTGGAAATTTGTGCTGCAAAATGAATGGCGATTTTGTCCGGCGCGACGGATCGTCGCGTCTCGTCCAAGGAGATCGCTCGGAGGAATTCGTGCGCGTGCTGCCTGCCAGGAATTTTGACTTTTCATGCCAAACTCTGCCCGACGGGAACACAGTTTAATAGGAAGGACAACTTACAAATGGTCGATCGTAAATTTCGCGTCTCGAGGATCAGCGAGACGGCTGTGACCGTCGTGCGAATTCCTTTGAATTTTGCGCTGCTGCTTGCTTCTGCTTGAAATGCGGGGGGAAATGTTGTGAAAGAAATTGTGTGCTGATCAAAGCATGCGAGCATTGACGAATTAAAATAAATCTGAACTTATTTTTAATAAACCATTGGTAATCAGGGGTCGACACGTGTCGTGTATTTTTCAACCCTGACGAAAATAAGACAGGGAAAAGGGAGGAGAGGCCAATCTTCCCGGAAACGAAATGTCGCGACGAACAATGCAGTTCAAATGTGGCGTGCACCAGCCAGTCGACTGACAATAAAAGTAATTCTAATAGAAAAGCCTGCCAGTTTCCCTGTCGTTTTCACCGTTCCCCTCGATCTACCGGCAGTTCTGGATCGTTTGTGTTTCGCTATGTCGGCAGATGAAGCAGAAAACACAGTGGACAGTAGATATCATCCGTTCAGATTCATCTTGCCGCGCAAGCTAGAAATAATTTTCCCTATCCGATACTGGCTGCTACCAGCAACCCCAAGTTACGCGACTTCCAGTTACTCAAAAAATCCTCCATTACCGAATCATTTAATCTCGGATCCACCTCAGCATCGCCTCCGAGCCAAACTAATTCCGGTCAGAAATTCCGATGCACATGCACGCCAGGCAGCGCGCATTCTGGGAATGCGTGCATGAATGAATGCCCCCTCTGTGGCAAGCGAGAGGGACTCGGCAGGAGGAAACGGGGGAAGCTGGCGAACGGGAGAAAAGAAGAAGAGCACGAGGAGGAGGAGGAGAAGGAGGAAGATGATGAAGAAGCAGAGCACGAGGAGAAAAAAGGAGAGGAGCTCGTCCTCGACCGCAAAAGAGAGACTGAAGAGGATTGTTCTTTTTCAAACGGCAGCAGGGCGACGTGTGCGCGACGAGGCGGGCCCTTTTCGGCCCTTATGCGAGGCCATATGTGCCTCCCCTCCTTCTTCCCTCCGCTT
The DNA here is from genome assembly GCA_023838395.1 of Holcopasites calliopsidis. Classification (NCBI taxonomy): domain Eukaryota; kingdom Metazoa; phylum Arthropoda; class Insecta; order Hymenoptera; family Apidae; genus Holcopasites; species Holcopasites calliopsidis. The sequence continues at coordinate 944,467 of JALHAQ010000026.1, forward strand.
GTCAGGTTTGACATGGTCTTCTTTGGAAGCGGTTTTCACCGAGGGCACTACCCGCCTTTTTTGTCCGCGTGTGCCCGAAAAATGGCTGAGGGGACCCAACATGGCCGTCCCCCTTCGCTCTCTTCGGCGAAAAAGGGGTCGGCGGTACCGAATCGTCCCTTCCCGTCGTCGTTGTGAAACCTCGCCGTATCAAGCCGAGTCCTTTTCTCGCTTTCTTCAAGCCCATCCTTTGTCGCGTTTTGATAGCTCGAATCAAGAAGTATTCATCGACGACCTTCTTCCACAATTGCGGCCCGCGGATAGCTCCTTGTTACCCGGCCTAGGAAATTCACCTTTCGATTGTCTTTGGATTGCCACGGGGAAAGGGAAGATTGTGGTCGTTTGTTCGGTGATAGTTGGACATGGGGCACTGGGACGCACACCTGTTGGTTCTTTTGGACCAACTATTTTCGTTCGTGGATCCGAGTTTTGGGCGAAGTTCGCTGAAGTTAGCCCTGAAGGGTGGTTCGGAGAATGATCCGAGTGCGTATGATTTTCTAAATCTGGCTGGCAAAACTCGAACCATGACGTAGAACAATATTTTTCCATTACTTTGGACTTCACGGTAGAAATAAAGCCCGTTACTTTAATGAACAACAATTAATGATAATTCTCTGTTTGAACACGGATATTATTAAACGCTTGAGTTCCTGAACATCTGCAAGCCCTTCCGGAAATTCTAACGACATCATTTCATTTTGAGAATCAAGCTTCGAAGACCGGAACGATTCTTTGAAATCAATCCCTGCTATAACGTGTAGCAGAAAGGGCTGACGAATCAAATATCGCCCACACACGTGACAGATATGTTTTGATAGCTACGATTGCCTGCTGGAAGAATGTGCTGATTTCCCTCTGCTTCGCGACAACGCTATTTTAATAGATGATCTCATATCTTCGACGATGAAGATTTAAATAAAACGCAATTAAGTCGAAGTTCATTTATCTCGCACCGGCTGTTCAAATATCGGAATTGCATCGCGCACACGTTTCCCCTCAGGATCTGTTCCAAAGACGAAACTGCGGCGTTTCATCGTTATTCGCGAAACGCGTGTTACCGCGTTCGATAAATTCGCGTTACATAAAGGCCACATGCGTACGTGTGTTACCGGGGCTACCAATAATCTGACAAAACGTTTGAACTTTATCGACTCGCGGCACGTACATGCAATGCCAAACATTCCGCGCTCGCTGATTCATACAGGTCGGCAAACATCAAGTGGCGTCTCTGTTAATATAAACAATGTCCCGGCGGTGTCCGAAATAACGCTATTATTAATATATAACGATATGTTAATAATCTGTCATAGTGTAACATTCCACAGTCCGATGCATACTTTCCAGTAGCAAACGCGGAATACAGTCGCCTGGTGTTCCTCGTCAATCATTTGCTTAACGATCCTATTTCGTATTCACACGATAATTAGGAAACTGTGAAAGAACTCGCAATAAAGATACTTTATGCCGAATCAAATTGACTCTCGTTGGCTCGTAAATGAAAATTTCCCAACGTCGCATCACATGATACCCCATTCACCGTGAACAAAAGGATAATTGAAAAATTGTACACGGACACGCGATAAAAATACATTATTCGTAGATTAAAATTTCCGAGAACCACAACATATCCCAATCGCTGAGAACAAAACCGTATCAACAACATCCCTAACATCGCGTGCAATTGCATCACAGGTCCAAGCAACGTCCCACGAGATGCTATTTCGAGTCGATGATTCCCGATGTATCAACGGAACCGCCTGTGACGACGTCCGCGCAGAAAATACCGCCGACTGATTGACGCTAAGGTCGTCTACTTTATGCAAGTGTGTCCCTACAGCTTCGATCCCTCTGAAATTTCAAGCCTGAACCGCGGCCGAGGTTGTGGCTCGGAATTATCAAAGACAATTACGAAACCCCGACGGAGCCGCGACGATTTTCCAAGAGACGCGGCATGCTCCTAAATCTGAATGAGAAATCGGGGAAACACGCCGAGGCGAGTGCGAATTCATCGACCAGGAATAAACATGTAAACCGCGAAAATGCAGCTATTTATACACAAGTACATACGCGATTCTTGCGCATCGGAATCCGTGGCGAGGGAAACCTAATGAATGGAACGGAGCGTCACGCGATGCAACGAGAATTTAATGAAACGGGAGAAGCGACGGAAGAAAGTAAATAAAAATTCACTTTGTATAATCGAACCGATTGCAATATTCAACCCCTGTGAATTCTGCGATGAACTCGTCGATTTGCAAACATCTAAATGTTCCCCAAATTTTGTATCTCGGCATTGACGCTGTTCATACAAAATCCTCGAAGGCACACCCGAGAATCCCGCGAAGGGTAATTCGCGAACGGGACCGTGAAAAGTCGCGTCACCAGGGGCAAAATGAAAAATGAGAATTCGGAGCGGCGCGGATTCACAGCGGCGTGCGACACCAAGTAGCCTTTTTCGTGCAACGGTTCCGTGAATGTCGTTCCGCGTGCGGAGACACTGTGGCGGGACGAGTTCTCTGGTTTCAGATACGCGCAGCGCGTTGCCCAGACACCGTGGATGCTGTAACCGTAAACCAGGCGATGGTACGCGGACAGTATTCGTAGCTATTTCGGGTACGTCGGCATCGCGAGAACGATTTCTACGAGTGTCTAACCGCTTGACCCGAACGCATCTTTGCTTCTGCTATGGAGTCACCACTTTTATACTTCCGGTCGCCGTTCTTCAAACACTTTAATATAATGCTTGCAACACAAGCCCTCCCTTCTTTTTTTTTTCTTTATTTTTGACGATCAACTTTATTGGGACTCGATGAATTTCGCGCTGAAACGATTCGTGAAACTCGCAACGGACTATAAACTAATACGCAGTGTACGGAAAGTGTACTGTACACGTAAATACGTATTGCGATCCAAGAAAGCACGCGGGCTTACAAGCCCCGTGATTCATCCGCGCGCAGCGGGGGATGAGCGAGCGTTCGCGGATAACAGGGCGAGGTCTTCAACTTCGATGGAAGTCGATCGGCATCGAAGCACGGCATCGGCTTTGATGGAAATCGTTCACGATCGTCGACGTGTCGAGGAGTCACGGTGTCGACCCACGCTACCGGCTGCGGCCAGCAGCCAGGCATGCCTATAACAGCCCGACCGACCGATTCATCCGAGCTGGCCTTCGCATGGATTCCTCCTTCGAGCTGAACCCCACAGAGTTCCCGATATGTTCGCCAATGTTTTTGCGAATTTTCATCGAGTAGAAAATCGACGTATTCGTGTTTCGTTGCGTCGATACAGAGATACCGAGCACTTCTGTTCAATTTTTATTGATTTCTATTAAGTAAATTTGCGCAACGTCGCCGTTGAAATATATGAATCCGGAGTCCATGAGACTACGATTCTCTCCAATGTAAAGACACCTTCGTATCGAAGTGAAATTTTCGAAAAGAATAATTTTGAAAGAGCAAGAGGAGGTAGAGGACCTCCTCGATGGTCGAGCCGGGCGCCATGTCCACGTCGGAGTCGCACAAAGGGTGCGGTAGCATAGCGCCACCCTCCTTTGTCACCGTAGGGTTCCCCTAGTTTTCAGAGAGAGAGTCAATATTGGCGCAGCCACCCCCGTAGCGTCCAACCCTTAACAACGGACCGACGAGCGGCGGTGTCCCCTGTGTAACGCCCTCTCGACACCGACTCCGTTCCCCCTTTTTTCTCCTCCACATCCGGGAAGTGGCATCCCTTCCTGAAACCCGCTAAACTCCATCGCACACACCCCCGATCTGCGTCCACTTCAATCTAATGCGCCTCCATCTTCCACTTACGTGGCAACGCTCGAGAGAACGATTTAATTAAGGCCGTATAATGGACATTTAATACCAGGGGGGCTGATTCTCTTTTTTTTTTTTTTTAGCACGAGGGATGTTGCGTATTTTTAGCTGTTAAGAATCGGGGGGAGAACGGTAAGGGACACTGATCCAGGAAGTTCTGAAAATGAGATTTCGTTGATTTTGCAATAGGACTGTGTTTAGAAATTTATGATAATAAGATAAATTGGATCTTGATCAAATAGTTGCATCGAAATTGTATTTCCCTTCACGCAAGTCTTCGTGGCAATGAAAAGGAGAAAATGGTATATATTCGTGTCTTATTTGAAATAAGATGTTCAGTGTCGGCGTGTTTCTAACCCCAAGGGAATTTTTTCGGAACGTTCCTTCAAAGGGACTTACAAGATTTACACAAGAAGGCCCGGCAAACAGTGTAAACATCCCAAGGAACAAAAAGTCAGCCAAGTAGCTCTGCCAACAATTTTACTAATAGATCCGATCCCCATTATTCATATAACGACTGAAATATTACATATCTGTGGTTACTTCTATCTCGCTCGTTTACCAGCGCAATAGGAGGTCACTCGATAGAATGTAATTATGACGATAAAAATTGTTGTGTTGCACTTGCGGAAGCTTCGAAACGTACAATATTTCCTGGAGCAATTCGATATTTGCGATATTTCCATTCCCGTTGATCTTTTGTTCTTTTCACCACTCACGGTACCTGGCTAGTATAGCGTGTAACAACAATACGTAACGTGTCGCAATATGGGGCGGTAGTTATATTCGATTCGCGGGAAACGCTAATGGATCCACGCACGACGACACGATCAAACGTTCTGGCAAACAAACGAGTCCGCCCAATTCTCGTCGCGAATACCAAACGGAAGAATCGAAGAGGAACATCGAATTATTGGGGAAATGATAAGAGATATTTATCGCGACGTACCAACCCCTTTGGGAAGAAACAATTTTCTAACGTATTCCAATGAAGGAATCCTTCGGAGAAGTTCAGAGATAGTACACGCACGAATCTGCAGCAAACGATTCGTCGACTTCTAAGAAAGGGGTAAATTTAGTTCCTGATGCGGTGGTTGTAGGAACATCGTAAAAACGTTTCGAGCTGAAGATAGAATACTTATGACGGAACGTCTGTCGAAGCGTCCGCGAATAGACAGACAAATCGGTTATCGAAAATCCATGCAATCGATACGATTGTCTGCTAACGAGCGAACTAATAATTTACATCAAGAATCAATTGGAGCAATTGGAAGAATTCAGACAGATCTTCGCTGGAAGATTTTCACGAAAGAGGAACACGCGAGGAGAACTCGAGTTTCTAATGTTACGCGAGATTTCCAAATATCGAAGTTTTCCATTTTCCCTGCCGTTCTCCCCTCCGCCAGCCCACGATTTATCGTCAAACGAGGACGAGGGTCTACTGACAGTGGCGCAACGAGGGTGAGGCGAGGGTGCGTTTGCGTTGGCCTAGGTACATTAGCAATGTTTTGTTGACACTGGAGAACAACGACAGAACCATTACTACCCTCCGACCCCGTGCGACTGTGTGCAGCCACGAACTCTTCCACGTCCATCCATCGTACCGAGAAAACCCGTGACGCGCGCGGCTTCCGGTCAAATGGATTATAGATGACCCTAACGTTTGCACTTCCTGTCTCGATAATATTCGTCACTGAAGCAAACCCCATTTTATTTCAGCATTCTGAGGGGAATCGCGTGTATCTCTTTTTATGAAATTAACTTCTTCGCTGCGATATAGGTAGGTAAAATTGAAAATCCACTGCGTGTGAACAGTTGGCACACTTTGAATTTTATCTACGAGAGAGGAATGTAAAAAGGAGGAATAACAATTGTGGCCAATATGTAAATGAGGAAACAATTATTTCAACCTGCAGACCCCTTTTCCTTCTACAAAATATTTAAAACATAAAGAAGCTGAAACGTCCTGATCAAAACTACTCATATCTTAAAGCTGCATTGAAAATTACAAAAAAAAAAAAAAACAATAGGAAGACCATCATCTTCATAATCTACACGTGTGTACCTATATCATCTTGCAACCCCTGCATTGCGTCGCAATGAATCAGACACCTCTCTCAGTCAGCAGACACGGCCAGAGAGCTCGCTCATCGTTTCTCTTTATTTATTCATCGATACTTCTCCAAAAGTAACGTAAACGAGTCAGAAAGCCAGGCGGAAGAGGCTAACCGTCTAAATGGCACGTACAGCGTAGACTCTTCTGCCTCTTCCGGCTTTGTTTATTTTCGACGGCGCGATGTTGTTTTTATCCCTCCGAACGGAGCAACTGGTTCCTCTGGCTTTTCGAGGATTAGAAGGAGGCGCCCGTGCGGGCGGGACGACACTTCTTCCAACCAAGAGACACGGTTGATACTAAATAGACGACTATAATAAAGGCGCTTCAAGTGGCGTTTGTGCAGCAGGGCCACGCGTTTGCAACGGAACAAAATGAAAAAAAAAGGTGGAAAAACGCGTCACAGCACGTGCGGGGTAGTGCTCAAGTTTATTTTTGTCTACTCCACACGAAGAGTGGTGGCGAGGTGTACAATGCATCGAGGAGACGGCGGCCCGCGAGAGATCGTTCGGGAGTGAGACGTTTTACGGTTTGAGAGGAAGACGGACATTTCAACGGAGGCCCGTGGCGATTTATCTTTCGGTGACGAGAGAGGTGACGCCGCGTCGCGATTCGACAAAGTCTATTTTCGCGGAATGTACGGTGGAGCAATGTGGCACTTTCGAGCTGAGCAGGAAGCAACTTTGTTGCCCACGAGGATATTTAGAATTATTGGAGTAGTCGACGTGAAAGATGCGTGGTGATAGCGAAATCAGTCGTACAGTCAGTCGTGAATAAGCGATAGCGCAATCGCACATAAAAATCACACTCATCGAATTGCAGACGAGTGTATAATTATGAAAAAGAAAATGCTAATGGGAAAATGCTGACGAAAGAACGCGGAGAATGAATTATCAGAGACACTTCGAGTGAATCGAACTTCCTTTCATCGTCCGCAAGCCGGTGTAAATTGAAAAGCTGGATCACGCGTGCTGGGGCGGGAATCGGTATCGCGGGCCTCATGAGACTGGGGCGTCTCGTGGGCGTCGTTCCTGGACAAAAAAAAACGCCAAACTCCAGAATGCAGGAGTGTGCGCGTTCTCCCCCGGGAACTCTTATCGAACGATTTAACCGCCTCGCTTACACGCGATCGTGCGCGCAATATGCTAACCTCAGTACCGCTTTTTGTTAATCTTCATTTAATGTAAAAACGGGGTATCATATCGAGAACCCAAGAAAGCCAAAGAAAATAGCAATCCAAAGGGAACATTTTCACAGCTCCATAACGCTCGTCACGCGTGTCACCTACGAAGGGCATTCGATAACGCGGATGGAATTGCGTGAAATAAAGATGCAGATAACGAGCAGACGGCGCCGTCTGGATTCTTGCGATCAGCATCTTTTATCGTCCCTTCGCGATTGTACGGTCGGGGCGCACGTTCGGACACCGGACACCGGTCACAGACAACGTCGGTCAACGTTTTTCTGCCATCGGCAGCAGCAACGGGACGAGAAAGGAACGAGGCGAAAAAAGAAAACGCAGAACCGTGATAACTCTTGCGCAAGAACTGTTATGCGTTCACGTGGCAGACATTTTCGTACGCGTGTCGGTCCCGTTTCGCGATCATCCCCCGTCGTCAGCTTACTCGTACAGGCTATAGAGTCGACTTAACTTTATCTGACGGAGGCTAGAAGGCAGCGCGAAGCGTAAACAATCGGCGCGGAGAGCGCGCCGCTTAGTCAAGGAATTCTTATCACTACGCACCCGTGGCGCGACTTCTTTTCTTCCTTTTCTTCGCCGCAGAATTTCGACGCGAGCACTAAATACTGACTCATTGATTCCTGGAAATGTCCTAGCACCGGTGGTACCGTATTTTCATTTCGATCAGACTCATTGTTAAGCTTGCATTCCAATTACTATACATACAGCGCGTAATAAAAAAGATAGGTCCACTTGAACTTTCGGGCAGAACTCTGAAACTTGTCAACCGATTCGACTGCAAATACCTGATTTTAGCAGTTAGTCTAAGCAGTAGGGAGTACTCGTGTAAAATGTCATCTTAATACAGCGCTCCATTCATCTACAGTAATCGTGTATTTGATTTTCGTCAATTGTTACCGTAACACAAATCATAGGCCCGCATGCAGAGAAATCAAAACTTTGACTAAAACATTCGAATTTAAAGGAACAAATTTCTTCACGAACTTCTTCGTCGATTCAGCTATATTTTGCTAGATCATGCCGGATTAAATAAATGCTGATTTAAAGTTCAGTCGAATCGGTTAACTAACTCCAGAGTTGTGACCAGAAGTCCAAGTGGATCCATCTTTTTGTTACACGCGATAGTTGCAGTAGCCATGACGAAAGTAGAAAAGAAAAAGTGAAATGAGAAGAAACAATCGAGTCGCTGAAGAGTCGACTCGATATTCCACGGGGGGGGGGGGGGGGGGGGGGGGTGTATGCACAACGAATCGCGTGTACGGGGAACGCACGGGGAGGGTGGGTATGGATGCTTTGTGGGATTTCCTGTAATTAATATGCCGCGAATGATGCCGTGAGTATCCACGATACCCCCAAAGCCATCGGATAGGACTATAGGAGCAACCACCACCGCCGTGCCTCCATCCCTCCTTACCCCCGGGCCGTTCCGTTTCTCTCTGACCTTCTGTCTCCGCCGTTCATGGGAATACACAGAAGCCATAAGAAATTCGATACGTTCCCCGTGGCGTGACACGGCTGTGTACCGGACTGGGCCTTCGCCACGGTGGTGCTTCCCACTTCCTCCCTCGCGAAATTCTCGGCGAGGAGAAAACGTCGTCGTCTATCCTGGCCACCGACTCGCATCGATGGATTCACCGAAATCAAGGGAGAGACTGCACAACTTTCTTTTTTCCACGTATATTTATGGTACCAAACGCAACGACCACTCGATGACTCGTCGATTACATCGAGCAATGATCTCGTTAATCACTACCAGCGGCCCCCGCGGACCGGAAACAGTCGACATTTTGCTCGAATAGATTCGCCAAATATCTTCTTTTTCTTTTATCGAACTGATATGTCATGGAAAACACTGATAGAAGAAAAATAGGTGTCCTTCGAACGATTCGAAGGGTTCATAAATTAATTCGAACAGCGGAGGATTCTATCTTGCTCCGTCCGTCAGAGTAAAACGCTGGTAATGAAGATTCGACGATTAAGCGGTTCGACAGATCGTGTTACTTCTCGAACTATAGATGTTCGTTTCGGATGAAAGACGACCGAGCTCCAGCCGGAGCAAAAGGAATTAACCGACGAATAATTAAATTCGGAGCTATATGCACGGGAGGAGAAAGAGAATCGGACATACGTAAGTGACGACTGTGATACGTGTAAATAATGAAGGGTAAAAGATCTGACTAAAGGTGGAACACGCGACACACACAAGAGAAATGCATCGCTGAACCATTACGTTGTTATGAAGCCGTCTTCGAGTTTCTGCTCGGTCGTTTCTAAAAACGGATATAGAGCAACGACCTTCCAAACAACATATGAAACTTCTACACGCTTGCGCCTTCCACGGGATTCCACGGATATCGAACAACTCCGCTACCGTCGATTAACCCTTCCACGAAAAAAAAAATGTACGCAGCAAAAATATACAGATGTACATTTATGTATAATATCCACGACAGAATGACGAAGTGGCGCGATATTATTATCATCACGCTTATATCACCATCGACATTTCTCATGTTTCCTCTCCCCCTTTCAAAAAACAAGCAGACGCGCCGCACGCAATATTTGGTTATTAAAGAAATATATTATATAATTCTCTCGAGCTGCAAACCCTCGCAACGTGAACAGACAATTACTATAACAAATGTCTACGTTCCGAATGATTTTCATTCTTTTCTCTTTTTTAAAGAAAAAGTAGGGAGAGCAGAATTAAGCATAGGAGAATGAAGGATATGGAATGGAGTATTAACAGTTGACATTTTGATGGCCGCCGTTTGGGTATGTAGCTACCCAAAACGCGTTAAAGCGCCTTTTGGCACGTGGCGCGGCGTCGTTAAATGGTGATTAACATTAAAACGGGTGATAAATACCTGTGCTCGGCCGCGCGATCCCTTTGTCTACGGTTCTTGAACCAGTTGCTGACTTGCGTAGTGGTGAGACCCGTGCTCTCTGCCAATTCCCGTTTCTCGCGGGGCGAAGGATAGGGGTTGGTCGCGTACCAATCCCTCAGGACGCTCCTAGACTTTTCCTTGAAGCAATAAGACGTCTCCTCGCCGTCCCAAATTGTACGTGGCAGCGGGAATTTACGTCGAACGCGATACTTCCCTGCAATTCCCAATAATTCATCGTCAACTTTAAGATTAACAATTTGTAACAGGACTGCTTCGACTTAACGTAAACTGCTACGACATTGTAAGTACTTTAACGATAAGATGCCATTGGAAAAATGATTTCTTTACGGGTTCTTCTTGCTCGCAGGCAATAATCGCAAGCAGAACAAACGCCCGAGGAGGATTACGCGATTCACGCGAAAAACGACCAACCCCTAAATTATTGCGGGGATATATTTACAGCGACGCAACGCGGTGCACGCACCACGCGTTCCCACTTTATTCCTGTCCTTGCTAACAAATACTGCGCGTTCTGTTGCATTTTTCTCCAGCTATTATACATATACTCGTCTACAGGATCGGGAGGCGGAAAATGAAAATCGTATCGCGGAAAATATTTGGAGAGTAGGCGTTCTCTTCTGGTATTTATCTAAGCGTGTACTAACTCGAAACGAGTATCACCGAAAACAAACAGGAAAAGAGGGGACAAAACGAACTACCACTGATGACGGGCATAAAAAGAAAATTCTCGCATCAGCTGTGAGGATGTTAAAGGAACTAGTATCATGATTAATATTACGGCTACCGGTAGTTTCTTAGAAGCATAATGAAGTCCCCTTTTCGAGCAGCCGGAAATCTTCGCACGAGCCCCGCAACGCGTCGTGTCGCACGAGGATTTCTCTCTTTGCTCTCCTCTGGTTTTAGCGCGTACAGAGAGGCGTGGAAACGAGCGAGATCGGATGGCACAAATTGGTTTGCAAAAGTAAATGGAAAGATCTAATTAGAATGTCAGCTCGTTAAACTCGCCTTACTCGCCTGCTCGCGCAACGACCGACAGAAATAAAACTGGCAGGCGTCGAGCGCGATGCTTGCTTCCTTCGCGAAAATCTTTCCCTCCCGACGAGATATTATGATCGCCAGTGAAGAAAACTAGAGCCGGCGTTGTTGTACGGTCGATTCGTATTTTTAACGTTTCGCCGATGCTGAGCGAAATCGCGAGGCACGTTGAACAATGCGAGGCATCGGAGTAACGCGGGACATTCTAAAAAAATTGCTTCTCGCCGAACTTATCACCGAGGGTCGTAATCATATTGATATTCATTTCCTTGATCGGTTTGGTTGCATTAAACAAATGGTCGAATCAGCTATTGACATTTTATACAAAAATAATTATACAAGATGAGTCGTTTAACTTGGCCACTTCAATTTACTCGTAAGCTATTTGTTGTATCAAACAAATGTACAAACGACAGTTGTTTGATACGAAGCGTGGCATATAATGTAACAATTAGGTTTTATAGTCCGCTTCTTTTATCGAGATCGAAGGTTACCTTGATTTCTATATCATGATATGTAATATTTGATCTTGTGGTTCGAAAGAGTACTAGATTATGAAGAGAAAAACTATATGGGATTAAAGGCTAATAATTACTGAGATATTAATTATTAGTTTACGAGCAAATTTAAATGGTCAAGTTAAATGACTCGCCCTGCATACTATTCAAGGTCGTTACATTGGCTTCAAACGTTTCGTTGATAAAGACACAACAGCCCATTTTAATTAACGGTTACATTATTCCTGTTTCATCAATTTATTCGGTCATACTAAGAAGAAATGATTTGAAAAGTATGAAGTACTAACCGACTGCACCAAGGGGCCTTCCCCTCAGCCTCTCGGCCTCAATGTAATGAGCCTTCAGCCAGAGGGCTTGCAGCTTCTGATGATTGTGCGGACTGAACGTGTGGCTCTCAAGGATCCTGTACAATTCCTTGAAGTGGCCCCGATGGAAGGCGACGATCGCCTTCGCTTTCAGCACGCTCTCGTGCCGGTGCAGCCTGGTGCAGGCCGGCAGGGACCAAAGAAACCTGCCGAGCCTCTCCACGGAGCCAGCCTGCTGGAGTACCTGGACAGACGACACCATCGCCTTGAAGACGATAGACAGGGGGGGCACACTGTTAGTCGGCAGAACTCATCCCGATTCTCCTCTTATTCTAGTGTATCTTGTATGTTTCTCTCAACGGTAACAATCAATTTCGTCTCGTATCTTTCTTCCGTTCCGCAAAAAGGGGTTTCCATTTATTTTCTTTCGCTCGAAAGTCAGCGGAAGAAGGATGCATGCCCTTTTCGCGAGCGACATTTCGATGCAAGACTCGTACCGCCGAAGATAAAAAGAAAAAAGACGAAGACTCAAACATCGAACAAAGTGGGGTAATAAAAAGAGAGAATACGAAACGACGCGGCAAGATCGATGCTCATTAGGGGTAGGATCAATTATCAAGAACAACCGTCCATTAAATGTAAAACGGTGGTAAGAGTCTCGGCGCACCTGCCACGGGTGCTTCTTCATTCGCGTCGCTGGCTACCGCCTGGTTTCCGTGTACGACACACTTCTGACGAACGATTAATCACGATGCGCGAGAAATGCGCGAATGCAGCGGGAAACGAGCCGCGACGAAAGGCCAAGAGAAATGGCCGGCCGGGAAATCGCGATCGGACTTGAACGCCGAAGCACGCGGGAGGCATTCGATTGGCCGACGACAAATCAAACGTGCCACACGCGGTGAACACTATAGAACAGTCTGGTACACCCCGTAGCTCGTTTCATCGTCCGTTCCACCGCGAACCCCGCGGATCGATTTGTCTCCGCAGCTTGCTTCGAAGACACGCGACGCGAGAGCGCAAGAAACTACCGGCGGCATCGCCCGGGCAAACGAAAACACAGAGATACTTGTGCATCGTTCTTTATTCGAACGAATCGAATTGTCGCTTATTTCGGATGATACAAGACAACTAGCGCCCACGTCCCACGGAGTAATTATCCGGTATTATGAAAATTAAGCGATTCGCAATTACGCTCTTTGTTCAGCTACATTTGATTTTGTATTTAGCAATGTAAGTCGGGCATTCAACTGACAAATGCGCGCGAAATGCTTTTAGCCAAAACGGTGTGTATGAATCATTGCAGGGAGCGATGGGTAACGCTTAGAACAGCCGCTCTAGGACTCTGTACGGGTGTAATTACCCGGCGGACGATTCCATTCTACGCAGACAGCGCAGCCGTTTATCGAAAACGCGAGACGCCGTCGTAAATTAAACGGAATATCCATGTGACGTGGGCAAGGAGTTAAACGTTTAGCCGTACGCACACGAATGTATTTGCGTTATGGGAGACGTGTGCGAATATCACGCTCCTCGGAACATACATAATTCCCATCCTAATCCCTCGTTCACGTTTACGACTTTGGACATTTTTACCCAGTTACATTACGAAAAATTCCACCAACGTGAACTCTTGGAGTATGTTGCTAATGAAGTGCGATTGTTCGTCGAATCGCGAGATATTGCATACGGTGTCCCAAATGGAACCTCCTCGGAGGACGTTAGAAACGGATTTCGACGCGGCACACGTGGGACGTTTGATGCGAGAGGAGCGTAAACGTCGCACACAAAACAATTTATGGTCGCAGTAAAATCGCATAAACTCCATTAGGTGTACGACATGCAAGTGAATCTTGGCGCACGGTGCTGTACAACGTTGCAGTCGCGAGATGCCTCGGACAAATAGAGAATTTCGGGGACAGTTTCATCATCGCAAGGTGCATAAATTAAAGTAACGAATCCTGTTAGGTAGGAATATCGTTCCCAGTGGCCAAGATGGTGCCATTTCGCAGGTAATTTTTAAAAACCTTGTATCTACGTTCGTCGGTTCACCGACGGGAACAACACCGTGCGCGCGAATCTGTATTAAGGACTATCACGGCCGCTGATATAGAATTATATTTAGAAGCGAGGACTATGAAAATGTTAACGGACGGACAAAACTTCGCACCAAAGAAAAATGTTAATGATCAAGCTTTTCCTGTGGAACATACCTCGCAAACACAGGCAACCTGTTCCTGGGTAAATCCGAAACTCGGAAGCTGTCCATTGCTACCGCTACCGCCGGCGGAGCTAGCAGGACTATCTTGGGGACTATAGCTGGCCGGTCCCGCGGCAGGAGCGTAGGTAGCCGCCTCGACGGGCCCGGTTGCGTGTCCCGTGAGCGGTGTCGGTGTCCCCTGCGGGCTGTAATCACCGGTCGATCCCAAAACATCCGCACCACCAGAAGAAGGTCCCATCGCACCTCCGTTTCCGGTGGTTCCTCCGTAGGCCATCATCGCATCATCTCCGGGGCTCACGGCGACCCCTTGCACACCGTTCCCTCCACCCTCCACCGTGGACCACTCTTCCGCCGTGCACTTCGTCTCACTCACTGTATTTTCTTATTACCCGACGGACTTACGCTCCGTAACCCTTAAGAAGGAATTCGCGCACGAGTCGCTCGGCCGACGGACGAAACTTCTACCGAGAATCGTTCCGACGGCGGATATCTAACTGCGTACGAGCCAACGGCTAAGATCGACGCGTCGACGACGATCTTCATACCTTTCGATGGTCATCCACGATTTCCCTTCACGTACGATTTTCTGCGTGGCATCTTTCCACGCGTCACGGTTCACGTGAATCCAAGTTTAACGATGGATAAATATAGCTCGGGCTCTTGTTATTACTAGGACCGTTGTAATACAGTACCGTCGTGCGGGAGATAAGAGTAAAGTGGTCGTACGCTTTCGAACGGATAAAAAGTATACGACAACACAAAGGAAGAACGCGCCGCTCTCGCGACGGTATAAACGCGTCAGAATATGCAGGAAGGAGATATTTTTAGGTTACCACTGGTAGAGTTGCCGCTGCAAGCACGGCCGCCAACGAACTCCGCTGCGGGATGTTTCTCGTGTTACGAGAGCAAAAGAAAGGATATACCCCCGGTGAAATAATAAAATCTCGCTCCCCGGTGTGGTTATTCTGTAATCTGCTTTCCGAGACTACAGACACCAGCATCGGCCGGTGGACCGATTGCCTTCGCGATCTTTCTTTCTCCCTGGCCTATCTCCTCCCTTCCTCGCCCCGCGCACGATTATCTTGCGTTACTGCCTCCGCCGACTAGATCCGATTATGGCAAGTTTCTCTTTAGAACGCCAGGTGCGCCCTCCTTCAAGATTATTCTCCCTCTTTTCCCTTCGACACACCACGTCTTTTCTCTTTCTTCTCGCGGCAGGTTGCACCGTGAAATCCACGGGCTCGTGTTTCCGCGGACCGTGGTAGGTGTGTATTTATAGGCGCTTAGTATACTCGCGTACGAACGCGCACCGGCTATTATTAGGAGCGTGTTAAATAGTCCGTTTTCTTTCTCTGACCCTCTTCCCTTATCGGTCCTCGGAACGAACAACTTTTTCAACTGTCAACTCGCAGAGGGCTCTCGGAGGACACGCGACCACAACGATGCACTCGAAACGCACTGCTTATATCCCACTCCTTCTTTAACACTTCCGTCGAAAGACAACACGCGACGCGTTCGGTATTAGCGTAGCCACACGCGATGACCAAAATTGTTTATCGAGGGGAAAAGACTCGTGGCATCGAGGAGTCCGACGAATGATAACGAAACGTCAGATTTACACTCCCTCTCTCTTGTCCGTGTCCGAGCGAAAAGGAGACGCTGTTCTACGCACGCACCAGAAGGGACTGCCGTTCCGGCGTGCTCCGGACCCGAGCCACTCTGTCATGCGCAGCTAACCGCCGATTGGCCGGGGCGTGGCCCGTTTGACAGTTAACCGATATGCGATCCCATTGGCTGTTGGGCATGACTGCGACCACCATCCTGTGGTACCATTGGCCGAGACCGATGCAGCAATAAATAAGCCTCATTACATCCCCAACTTGTACTTGCTTCCTTCCCTTTAGCGCAAATTTAGTTGGAAAGATGCGCAAGTAAATTGGACGAATCCATTCTGACATGCACCTTTCTTGTTACTCGTTCGATCCTACGATTGACTGTGCATTTAACTGCA
This sequence comes from Holcopasites calliopsidis, assembly GCA_023838395.1. NCBI lineage: Eukaryota > Metazoa > Arthropoda > Insecta > Hymenoptera > Apidae > Holcopasites > Holcopasites calliopsidis. The sequence continues at coordinate 960,634 of JALHAQ010000026.1, forward strand.
CTATGAAATATTTCGCACGATTATGCAGGAAGGACAAGATTCGGCGGCGATTCGTATTTATCGGACTTCACGCGAGACGTCGAGATAGTAGCAATTTGAAAATCGATCCCACACAACTGTCAATACTCGAGTCGCGTAAAATTGCAGCAGCTTTTCGTCGATCATCTTTAGTTTAATTTAATCAATGCTGTAAATGTTCCTCTTGAAAGAATAAAGTCTACTTACCCATATTTCTTCCTTATAAAATATGTCCCGGCATAGGAGTATCCCCGCCTGTCTGTGGTCATCTGAAAGAACGAAGAAAAGAATGAACAGATGACCGATTCACTTGATGCAAGGACGCATAAATATATGTAGATGTTTACGTTACACGATCTCAGCACAATTGAACAAAATTATTACACAACGAAGTAATTATTACTGAAACACTTTTGCATTTTTACTACGAGCTCCACACGCTTCGTATAGAAAGGTTGGAAGCAGTGCGTGCAACTGATAGAACATTCCGGCATATGTAGCCCCTGAAAAAAATTACTATACGCATGGACTTCCCCGAAGTCGAGATCCTTGTTAATCGATACAAAATTGGCGCCTACATTCGATCGAAATATGAACACAGTGAATATGAAATGAACAGTTAAACAACGAGGTAAATGATTCTTTGACTATTTAATCTAAATTAAATGTAAAATACGAAATAAATATTATCTGATAACACAAAATTAATAATCAAATGAAAAGTCTGTGCTCCAGTATAAGCATGTGAAATATTTTACGGATTTATCTTAAGGATTTTCAACTTAGCCAATGGTAGATTTTGGGGCACATCATATGGCTAGGAGGACAAAGGACACTTTGTTTTCCCATACCGCAACGACTTCTGAAAAAACAAGACTTTGCTACCTAAAATAATGCCTGGCAAGCAGATTTTCCGCCTGCGTCCTCACACAGAGCCCCATTCGGACCGAAATGAGGACGCCGTTTGTTTTGCGCACACCGTTTTCCGTCTTTCGTGATTGACGTGGGACATTTCTCTCGAGCATCGCACGTGTGCGGCATGGAAAACCCTTCTGTTCTCCTTTCGTCGCTTCCGTGGGTCACGGTCACTCTCGATGCTTATTAGAAAACAAAATAGCCATCGGTTCTGCCTGATGTTCACAGAAAAAATTTACAGACTTCCTTGATTTGTGCCCCGTTGAAAGTTTTTTATGAATCTCCGGTTAAATCTTTTTGCTTGTTTTAAATCTCTAATCAGGAAATAGTGTGAACATGATTGCGTGACAGGCAACCTTCTCATCTGAAATCGGATGATTCCGACCCGAATTGACATATTTCCAGCGGTTGTACGCGGCTATTCTCCCTGGACGGAGTGCCACCCGTGGCGTCACCATTCATCCTGGACACAGGCTTGAAGCGGTTTGTGGTCCAGGAAGAAGTCGTTGACATCATAATGTGACGTCTATAGATGCTCACGGCTCTTCTCGCAGCCCCTTTTAAAGCAGCCGTGAAATCATCCGTTCGATCTTCTCGATGACAACTTGTTCAAAAATATATCTACCCGCAACACCCATAAATCTCATCAAGAATCTGTGTCACGTGCCAGCCATCGAGCACGTTTGTTTACTCCTACTCAAAATATTTTGTAAACGATCTTAATGTCCCTCGTTTTCGCCAGAACAATAACATAAAAGAGAACACAAGAGTCCCGTCGATCGATGATGGACGGTTATCTTTATATTTTACAAGTTTTGAAGATCGAATCAGAAGGAAGTTCACCGTGGCCAGTCTTCGCTGTTGTAAACACACGAATTTCCGATATCTAGTGGGACAAGCCGGAAGTCAGAAGAAACGACGTACAATGCTCTTTCGCATTGACATCGATTCCCTTTGTGAACGAAAGGCAGAGAGGGACACACGCGCACGCAGTAGGGAAAAGAGAAGGAAGCTACGAAAGGAGAAACGGGAGCGTGGAGAACGTAAAGGAAGGACGACGTGGTTGCGCAACAATGCGAAAACGCAAGAGAGCATCCAACGAAAAGCTCGTATCACGTTCCCATAAGTGGCAGAGCGCGGGGATCCCGCAGAGACGTCCTCACGCTTTTCTCCCTCCGTTCCCCTCTTTTCATTCTCTTATGAACACGTCCTCCCTTTCCTTCGCTCGTCCCTTCTCACTCCCACCTTTTTCGGGAGCACCGTGTTCACCCTGTGTGCGCAACGCAACGTGAAAAGGAGCGCGGAGAGGCGCCAGGTAGTATATGTACTATACCGGTACGCATGTACGAAAAGTTCGACGGTGACGGCACCCTGGTTATCCCCTGTGGCGAGACCTGAATAACCCATAATTGCTACCCCTCCATTCACGTGCACGCCTCTGTCGAGCTTGTCCCGTTTGTACCGCACAAAGGACGCGTCTCCTAACTAGCCGCGACACTCGATTCAACGGGACGATCTTTGCTCCGGAACAATTTGCCCACGGAATTATTCGTGTCCATTATTTGATTTATAAAATTCTGAACAGATCCTTATACAATCCATGCTGATTTTTAATCGTTTGTGATATTGCAAAAAAGAAACGTATTAAAATTCCTATTTGTTTTGTACAAAGAAATACTTTTTACAATCTTTGCATCTATTCTACGTTGAGAATCTAATTTGACTTGTTGAACCGGTAAATGTTGTCACGTAAAAATATTCAAAAGCATCGCCGGCTGACACTTTACGCTTCAACAAACGTTTTCAATCATTATATTTTTGCAACGTGTTGTAAATATATTACATATACATATATTACACTTAAATATGTATAATTTCAAACTGTATAAGGTAAAACAGTGTAAAGTACTTCTTCCGTGTGATTTTTTACCATATTATTGTTGATAATTTTCCTGAATAAAGTAACGTGTTATAAAACATTTTACATTTTTTCAATATTTTTGTTCCTTTTTTTTTCTTAAAATAGTGGCTCGAAACTCCATGAATCACGCTCAAGACTCTATAGGAAATAGATGCCACTTTAACAGTACTGCTCCAAATGGTACCAAGTGGTGAAAATATTCATCGACGAACCAGGATGATCGTCCGGTGTATCCTCTTGCTCGATCACATTCGGTATAGGAACTTCCTCGATATCGAAATTCTGATGGAACAGACGATAATTGCTGTTGACGTTCCTTAGCACTCCGTATTCGCCATAGGACTCGTTGGTTGGGGGAGGATAGCCACCATGATCAATTGCAGTGGAATAGGTACGTGCCAGCGACATGTTTAACAATTTACAGCTGTCCTGCTTCATGGCTGTGGTCGGCATGACGTTTGCGAAGGAACTGCACGTAGGATCGAGGTCTGTGAACTTGCATTTCGACCCCTTATCTTTTTCTTGCTGTTTGCAAGGGCTGACGACACGTTCTAAACCAGTCTTCAGTTTCTTATCCGTTTTCTTGTCCTTTTTGCTCTTCTTGCACTCCTGCATTTCCTTTTGTTCCCTCTGCAGCCTGTCGCTCGACGACTCGCTTTTCGATAATTTCACTGCCTTTCGGTCTACAGCAACGGAATCAGTCAGTTAGACACGCGGATTAATCAGCGCTTTGTGATTGGTTTGGAAAAATAAAGACAATCCATTCTGCGAAAATAGAATTTTCTTACTATTTCCAATGAAGAAAATTAAAAATCACCTTTGCAGTATTGTTCTCTCCTCTCGGCGCAAGTGCCTCCCGATTTACTCTTGCCACAAGGATCCTCCTTCTTCTCCGTGCTGTTGCACGTTTTGCTCACTTTTTTACAGGGATCTTCCACCTTCGTACTACTGCACGCTTTGCTTACTTTTTTACAGGGATCTTCCTTCTTACACGAATCCTTCTTCCCCGGGCCGCAACCAGACTTCGACTCCGGCTTCTTACATTTGTTATCCGTTTTAAAACTGTTACTGAACGGTCGCTTCGCGGTCTTTTCATGATATTTACTATTGACCGGAGGATTCGGCAGTTGCTGTTTCGGCTCCTCGCTCGTCCCCGTGCTCACGAACGGAAAAACGAAAGCTTGCGCGGAGAGATAGCGCTTCACGTTCCCAGAAGATTTCGACTTACGCGTGTAAGCGGCCTGCGTGTAATGCCTTCGTCCGGGAAACTTTACGGAATTCTTGCCCCTGTCGTCGCATTTTTTTCGACTTTTGCTCGTGTCCCTTTTCTTTGGATTCGTGCATATCACGCGACCTTGATCCGGTCGGGGACAAGACTCTTCGTTCTGGCGATAAGAATTTCGGCTTTTGCTGCGACGCGGCTGTCCGCTCGTCCTAAACGTTCACATGTACCGATTACTCGCGGAAACATTTTATAATGTACGGATAACTAGTGTCTATCGACGGGAGGAAATTTGTTTATGTTGTAAACCGAGGGACGCGGTTGTTCTAAATGAATGAACGAAAGATACCTTTCGCTACTGGATCTTTTCTCCCTGCTCCCTCTCGCAGAGGTACAAATTTCTCGACCCTTGCTCGCTTCGTCCGACGCACACGTGGGATCCGGCTCTAATGGCGGTGGAGCGCCAGTACTTTGCATCCCCGGGCACTGAGAGTTCGAGTGGCCGCAGTCCTGACGCTGTAACGTTGGGCAACAATAACGCTTGCAACCCTTCCGCACCTTTTTCTGCTTCGGCTTCCTCCCCTGCTGGCACTCATCGTCATCGTCCTTGCCCTTTCTAAAACACCTGTTAGTGTCGTCCACGTAGCTACACTTCCGCCGGGAGTTCGCACTGGACGTAGAAATGTTCGACGCGGAAATCTTCGACTTGACAGCGTGCCTCCGTGGCCCGTTGCCAGATACCTTCGAAATCGATACTTTCTTCGACAAACAGGAAGTGTTCGAGGACGAGTGTCTCGTTGTGAATGGGGGGGTAGTAGAGCCCGGTGGTTTTCTCGAACCACCGCCGGTGTTTCCAGGAGCCATTGGAGAACTGTTTCCTCTGATCGATCCGCCGCGCGGATTATCCGCTCTTCCGAATCTCCCTGCTCGTTGCAACTTGGCGTGCGTCGCGGCGCAGGGTGACGATTTGGCTCTCCCGGTCTGCCCAGGACTCGGGATGTTCAACATCGGATGCGGCCTCGGTGGAGTCTCGTGCCCGGGTCCCCTTTGGATTTCTGCCGACGCTCCGCCCGATGCGTCTACGTAATGTTGATCATCGTACTGCCTGCTTTCGGTTTCTTTCTCAGTCCCAAGATGTTGCCTCGGCTCCGTATCAATTGGCTCCTCTTCGCGCGATCTGTTCAGTGGTACCGCGAGAGGCGCCTGTTGTCGCTGTTCCGTGGAATATCGTTCCGCGGAAAGTCGGGACACGTTCCTATCGTCTTCTAGATTCCGCTGCTCGTTATTCGTAAGGAACCGTTGACCCCTCGCGGAAGCCCGCTCCCTTTCAACATCTCGGACATCCTCCGCGTATTTCGCTTCGTGTTCATCAACGGCAGAAGAAGTTTCTTCCCCTTGGCTCTTAAGAGATTGTTCCTCTTCGTGCGATTCTAACGGCGGCGGTACCGTGGCTTTCGCCGCCGATAGATTCTCTTGTTTCAACACCGGTGCAGAGGGTTTCGAGAGTTTCCTCGGCGGTCGTGAGGAATACTGTGCAACCGGTTGCGTTTGATACTTCGAATTACTGCTTGCCAACTCCGACTTCGGAACTGGCAAAAATTTAACGTCATCCGTCTTCGGGACGAAACTGGTGAGCAACTTCGTCATCGTAGGAGCTTTCTCTCCAGAATCATGCATCACCTGCTCGGTCTGTTCTTTCGAATTATTGCTAGTATCCTCTTGATCAGCTTTCCTCTCAACGACGCTGATATCAGAGATATCCGATCTCGTCGTACGCATTCTCTGTTCCTGCTTTGCAGCGGTCCTGTTGGTCGAACATAAAGTATCCTTCTGCTCGATATCTTCTTCCTTCGACAAGTCACCCTTTGCCTCTGGTATTTTGTTCGCATGAACACTCGAGAACAATACCCCGGCTAGGTCGTTTTTCGGGATAATGTCCAAGTCGCAGGACGCTGCCCCGGGCACAAAAGCGAAATCTCCGGCCTGTTCGGTTCGAAGCGTTTTGTATCCTTTCAGTTTCCATTTCATCGTTTTCGGCACAGGATTCCCGTCCAGCAGAGACATCAGGTTGTCCTGTTGCGCACGCCGACCGATCTGCGTGCAATTCATCGGCGTCGATTTCAGATCGAACGGATAAACGTAGCTTTTTGGCCGAGGCGGTAGCGCGGGCGCGAACATCGCGTTCGACAGATTTTCCGTCGCGCAGTCGAGCTGGTTTGCGGCGAACACGGGGGGTGAAACGATGTTGCTCGGCGTTGGACTTTTCTTTGCGTCGCTACAGGTCTCTTGTTTGGCCACAAATTCGAACAGATTCCAAAATCGACGGAGTGCCGCGGACGTGTGCAGGTGTGACGAGAATAATTGACAATTTGTAACCAACTGGCGTTTTTTTTTAAATAGAATTTTCGTTTCGTTAATAACGATTGATGCTAAGGTAAATATTGGTACATTATTGTGTTAAATGAGCAGCGAATCAACGTTACCTGTAAACCTTGAGAAGGTAGCACGTGAGGAAAGTCGTGCGAGAAGAGAGACTTCAATCCCTTCATCCCTGTTACGAGTATATTTAGAACGGAGTACAAACTGATATTTTGTTAAACTTGATTGATTGTAACCACTTAGAATTTTGAAAGGGTTGACTGAAAATTTTAATGGATATGTAACCCGCGATTTTTCACCGACGCAACATTTTGTACGGAGCCTGAGCTTCGTGAAAGAGGAAAAAAAAACAATGGGAAATCGACCGATCAACGATTACTGAAACATTCGCCAATTGATTACTCGATTGCGATCATCGATACGTTAAATGCATCGCACTCACATTAACGAGCAACAATTTACCATATCGTAAAGCTTTCTATGCAACTTTATTTCTTTACAGGGTAACTATGTCGAGGAATGATAAACGAAAAGATCCACACACTTGATTTATGCGTAGCACAGGTATTTAATGAAAATCTTGTCAAGTTTTTCATCAATTTTAAACTTTCCCCACTACAGCTAACGAAAATCTGATTCCAAGAGAAAAAGAAGACCTGGGATGTTAGAGAGGGGAACCAATTTTTGTTTCCCACTTTCTCCAAAACTACCAATATTGTAATCCGGCCAATCTTATACAGCGAACGTCACTCTTCGCTTGCAACGGTCACACTTTTTCCCGTTATTATGCTTTCGTTTCTGAAACCCTAATTTCCGTGTTTGCCCGCGAAGGTTTCCACCCTCCTCCAGCATTCGGGCACCATTTCCCTGCGAGCCTTCGGCCGAGGACGATTGCAACGAACTCCGAAGGTGATTTTCCTTGCGGCACTCGGCGCTCGTTTTATCCGACTTTCGTGCCTCGTTCGAGGATCCCGCGGCAGGAGGACTTCCACCCAGCAAGGCTCGCCTTTCACCTGCCTCCACTGATCGAGCATCAATCGAAACGGTTCCCATCTTCTCCCGTTCGTGGAGTATGCCTTTTTTGCAATAAACAACGCTTTCAGTAGATTGTTGTTTCCTTTTTGCGATAAATCGAACGTGGACTTAAATCGTTCAATTGTGACGCGTGCGTAGGGTTTGGCTTGATGGGTGGAAGGCGAGTAATGTTAAGTGAAAGAAGTTTCAGAATGTTCCACTGAATAAATAATCGGATTGTCCCACTGAATGATAATACTAGTATGGAATCTTTTAATATTTGGAAGAAATGATAGCGTGAGCTTTCAGTGCAATTACAATTTATGATTTCTTCGCTACTGCAAAGGGGTTATTAACCGTAATTACTTAAGGGATATAGGATTAAGGGGATTAGATAGAGAAAGGGACAATTTTTTGTGCAATCCTAGAGAACAAATTTTTCTTTATTTTGTATTGGAAGATGAAGAATAACTGTACCAGCGAGGAGTTTCTGAATTTCGGTAGCAACGATCGTGCGTTCAACTTCTTGATTTTGTTCATATCCAGTGGACAAGGACGAACCGAATGTTTTTACATGTTCAAAAGGGATACGGGGTAATGGTTAAAGAAGAATGGTCAGACCGTTCACATTATCGAGACCTGACGTAACCGAAGAATTTCTCCCATATGCGTGAAGTGCCTTGGCAAAAACAAAGAATGGTGAAGCATGAACGAAATAATGTAAAGAGTTCTCACCAAAGAGTTGCTTATTAATTTCCAATGATATCTTTAGCATCTTTCAACGAAACCTCCTCCTATCGATAATGCCTTAATGAGGGAGAACTTGCTGGATGATAGTGCTCGAGCTCTAGCATCAAACGTCTCGACGAACCAGGAGGGACGATCTGCTTTTCACCACGAATTGCAAAGTATTTGGACATCGTTTAATCGAGTATTTGCACGTTTAATTGAATCAATTAAAGCCTTGGCATGCAATTTCGTTATTCGAGCCTCGAAACCTGAGCCTCGGTTTGTCGGTAGAATCGTAAATAAAGCGAAAACAGTAGAATTAGAAAGAATCAAAGTGACGTGTCACCTTTAATAAACAGAAAATAATTTTCATTTTCCATCCCTCTTTCCGTTCGTTCCTAGAAGTTACGTCACAGGTAAATATTGATTATTTGCCTATCCCTCAATGAATATTATCCTAATCATCTTTTCGGCTCGACTTTACCTGGGATAATAAAACATTTCGGCGAGAAAAACCGAGTTCGATTGGAGCATGCTCCGTACACCAGTAACAAACGTCAACGGCGAACAGATCGATGATTCGCGTCCATGGAAACCGTGGATGGACCAATGCTGGGAGGAGGGTATATTCTCCTTTACGGACAGGCGCATCCGCCTTTTATCTCTCGTGTCTCGCTAACAAGTGGAAGAAAAATGTCTGAAAACGACGCAAAACAAACTGTACTTTGTTTGCAGCGTTATGAAACGGAAAACGAATGATACCCTCTTTTTTTTCTTAGACATAAAATTATTACTCACAGAAATGTTGCGAACTCTCCACCGATTCCCACCAAGTCCTTATGGACGACAAACTCTTCCGGACTCGGGGAAAATTCGTTTGGAAGAGGCAAAGTCACAATCGATTGAAAAAGTTGGATGTTTACAAGTCTGGCAGAATTAGTTTGCCATTTTACAGTGAAACATTATGAGGGATGCTTTTATCCCTTACCCTTTCCATCCCTCCTCCTTTCTAAATCGATTTTTAATCGAAACGAAAACGGGAACACTTGTTCATAAACGTGTTCCAAGCTGTATTACGAATACTACTCCCCGCCTACCGATTCGATTTTGTTCCGAGCTTACTGTCGGATCGGCCAGGTAGTCCGACTCCGTATTACGTTACCGGCGCAGCGACGACGCTCGCTCGAGTGCGTTCGCTCGCGTTGGTGGCTGCACGTCACCTGACTTTAACTTTGTTTAAAATTAATTAAGCCCGAGATGTCGAGAGGACTCGATCTCGCGACGTTTTGGTCAACCGAAATAAAAAAAAAGGGCATCGTTGCTCTCTCGAATTTAGCACACAGGACCAAAATAATCGCCTCTCATTTCGCGCTAAGACTTTGGAGATTTAACTGCGAATCACGGGACCGTTCCCCCAGGGCGTCCTCGAGGTCTTGCTCTGCTCGAGGATTTCCTTATTGTTTGTACAATAGATAAATTCTGTTCCCGAAGGAGGACGTATGCAGGATGCTTCGCGGTGCGAACGCCGCGTAATCTACTGCCGCCCGTGGGCGAGCTTGGGTATCGAGCGACAACCAGCAACGAGACAGTATGAAGACTGTAAATCTTGTACCGCGAGACGGACTTCCGGTTTCTCTGTCCCTTGAGAGAACGTCGACTCTTAATCCAGCATGAAGAAACTTATACGTTTTTTTAAGGAGAATTGTTATCCTTGCAGAAAGATATGAAAGCTAAGTGAACTTTCTTGAACGATCGTAACTAAGGAAAATTTATTAAAATTTCTTATGCAGTACACTCCTGAGGGCAGTTTAATTTTAAGTAACAATAGAGGATAAATATTTCTCCGGAACATGAGATATTGCCTAATGTCCAACAATTAATTTAACTAAAATTCCACCATCATTATTATTCTTTCTAATTCCTGTCCCTGTATGGCTGTATTTCCTTTTTCAAACTCTCTGTACAATTATTTAGATTTAACAAAGACACGACGATAATATCAACGATAATTAATCTCTTTTTGCAGTTCACACACACAGGAAATACTTGTTCAAAGCTACCACAAATTTCATCGAAATGTTGGCGCTAGTCACATTACCCGCTGTGCAAGCATCAAAGTGGCAATCGGTGGTCCAGATCGGGTCAAACCCGCGACGTGTCTACGCGAACCGTTTCGCGTATTGCAAGAGGCGATTTCATACGTTCTCTGCTATCCGAAACCAATGGGCGTTGCTTCATCGTAACGCGATACATTTGTACTCTCCTCCTGTCTCTGTGCAAACGTACGCAGTCGTGTGTGCACATTGTACCTTTGTGTTGTATGTGCCACCAACTGCCACGTTGATAAGAGCGTATTGCGAATAGCGTTCGAGCAAAACGATGACACACAGCGGTGCAAAGGATTAGGGAAAGAGGGTTGGATGCCTTTGAGTTGCGACGTGCGGTTATCGTAGACGCGAGAATACGGATTTCAGTAATTTAATATTCTGAGGACCATAACCAGAAGAATTATTATCGGCGATAGATATGATATATTTATCTGAACATTTCCTGGATTCACTGAGAAGGCAATTATTTGAAAATCTACAGAGCTAAGAAAAATTGGCTTCATTTGCTTGACCTATGCAGAATAAAAAATATGCCCCGCGCGTTATCCATTTTGTCTGAAACCATCTCTTCCTGCATTTACCACGAGACAATAAGAGCTACCGTAAGAAACAATTCGCATCGAGGGAAAAGGATCGCATGAAGCTTCACGTGTACGCTACAAATATACGATGCCCAAGTGCTGTTACTTCCAAGTGACGATAGTTATTGTTTGCGCACACGAGGGCAGGGAATTCTTAGATGGAAAATACGAGAACGGTGCTCCTCTGGCTAGCACTGCGGAGAAAAGAACAACAAGGGTCCTCACGGGGCAGTAAGGAACGAGAGAGAGAGAGAGAGAGAGAGAGAGAGAGAGAGAGAGAGAGAAACGAAGGTGAAGAGGAGAGACCTCGTGTCGATCCTATCGCAGCCCCGAATCTTGGAATTCGAATTTGTCCCCTTATCTGCGAATTCCATCGTAATTGCTTATCTACGAGGCGTTTGCTCGCCGGGACAGCCATATCCACCTACTTTATGCGACGGGACGCGCGCGTCCGTTCACGGGACACGCGTGTACGTACAGGCAAGTCTCCTCTCGCGTGTTTCCGTCACGCGAAACCTCCGCCAATTTCCAGACGTTTATCGTCGCTAAGGAATCGTATACACGTCCATTCTCCGCTTCTTCCCTGCTTGGGTCTACCGTTTGTTTCGCTCTCCATCTTCTGGCGAGTTCCGGTGGCGCCTGATGGCATTGTTCTCACAGGGCATCCGCCTCTTACACTTCGATCGTGTTCCTTTTCTGATATTTTGAGCGACTCAGTACGTGAGACAGAGAGAGAGAGAGAGAGAGAGAGAGAGAAAGAATTCGTGGGCCCTGTCACAACGAATATCGAATACCTGTATGCACCTGGACGTTTTCAGACATTCAGCTATCGTTTACTAAAAATTGTATACAAACATTCTCTGAAGCAACCTATCATAACTATGATAACTTCAAATGAATGATTGAAAGTTTAGGTGGAGCTTTTAGGCATAGTTCCTTTTACATTAATTAAAATTTCTATTATCTTGTGCGCCGAGGACATTTAGAATGTTGTTGACACTCCTGCAGTTTTCAGTTGAAATGTTCAACCCCTTCGTTAAAGAACGCCTCCTTACTCATTGTACCAAGTGAAAACTAGTACACACTTCGAAGATTCATTTCTCTCAAGTCCCTATTGCTTTCCAATATTCCTTTCGAATCTTTCGATTGCTTTCTGTCTTTCATGGACATCTTCTATCGACCGTCGTTTGACCAGCGATTGACTAGCAAATAACAGCGGTGCAGGGAGCGGCGACGATAGTTTGCACCCATGGAAGCAGGCCGTGTGTGGTCCTCCTGGTTGTCCCTGTCCTTCCGTTTCGTCGCTCGAGTCCCGTATTCGGGGCGCATCGGCGACGATGACGTTAGTAACCCGATATCGCCGCCATCCACGACCCGCAGACGGCTTCCATACAGATGTTCCCTGAAGGGAATAGCACCGCGGATACGTACGCAAGAGGTGGCGTACCATTATCCGTTTATGTCGTGCCGTTTCGCGTCCACCTAGAGAGTGCGTAAACCCATCGATAACGGGTAATCGGTTTTGCTGGACGCGAGTCGAATCTCCGACGAACCTAGCCTACGGCGCAGCGGTGTCGAGCAGCGTCGCGCGTTCAACGTAACAGGATTTTTCAGTAATTATCGTATTATCTTGGATAACCGGCGGATCGAACAAGGTAACCGTGGAGAGTCGGTCAGGCACGCGGAAGAGCGCGTACCTTGTCGAGGAAACCGTTCGGACAAGATAAGCCTAGGTTTTATGGGATGGATCGCTTTGTAGCGGAGAATCTGTGGAAAAGTTCTTTTGTTGGCGGATCCAGAAAATTTGTGAGAATATAAACGCCTAATAAATTTGATAAACGTGCGATGTATCTTACAAACGCGTCCGTAACGGTAGCGGTGATCAGAAAAGACTGGAGACCAAGGGAAACAGTTCGGACTTTCGAAGAATCTACACGCGTGATCGATACGAGAGCGAGCTTAGATAGAAATCGCGAGCACGCCCGTTTTAAAACGAGGAACAGCCGAAACTTTTGACCACCCTCGCGGACGAGTTTCAAGGAATCGTTACGATTCTTGGTACCGCCGGAGGAATCACGAAGATTGGGGGGTTGGTAAGAGGCGAGAAGAGGGTAGAGGGGACCGTGGGGGTAAGACGGCAGACAAATGAGTCGGGCCCCTGCGACTCGTTTAATCAAAGTTTGGGATGCGTGTTGCCTCGGTCCCGAACTAACTACGTCCGATCATGCTACGAGTTCAAATGGAAACCTTGGTTACTGTCTCGCAACCGAATGTCTTGCTGCAGAAATTTCGCTGATTCTCTTCGCAACCGGATTCGATTGGTTATTTTTCAAGGAATTTTTACGCTGACGAAACGTATACCCGATTGTGACTTTTAATAGAGAAATCTAGGACTGTAGCTGCGTACCTGTCGCATTCACCGCGGCGTAATATCAACAATTACATATCCAGCCGCATGAAATATCGGTTTCCTTTACCGCAAGAAAAGTTCAAAGAACTGCCACAATTTCGCAATCTATCCGTCGTAAAACCATGACCCATTTACCATAAATGACGCCACCGTTGCGTCGCTTGGCGCAGTTCTTTCACACTTTAAATCCTTCTGGTTCGATCATTCGGGTGGAATCGTTCCGTGTTCGATGCTCTCAACCATAAGCATAGATTCGCAGTTAGCAAAAATATGCAATCATTCGCGTTATGCTAAAATCCTATCCCTCTTGGGGAATCCGTCCATTCGAACTCCTGACAGAAAGAGATACAAAAGTTGTCCGTAATTTGAAATATTACAGGATATTCCTAAAATGGACTGTCAAGCTCCTCTTCATCCATAAGAGAAGGCTTTGTATTCTAATTAATAACCAAAAGCTATAGGGAAAAAGCTACCAGAAAAAGAAGGAGGTACATACGCCACAGATATAAATGAAAGACGGTGTATACGGAAGATGGAGGGGAATAGACAGGGAGAGAGAGAGAGAGAGAGAGAAAGGTGAAGAGAATCGCGCTGTCTGGCCACTCTATAATTTGTCGGGGTGAGTTACCGCCCTTGTCTTTGCTTAGCGCTGGCCGTTCGTTCCGTTTGGTTCTTTCTCTCTCTCTGTTGATGCTATCGGCGCATACCTTGCTAGACAGGTGGCCACCCCGTGACACCCACACAGCCGCCTAACGCACGCAACGACGTGCACCGGGCACACGCATGACTCTGTCTGCTGTCTCGTGAATCGTGCCGCGTCGCGTGCGTGCGTGCGTGCTCGCGTGAATACGTGTAAAGCGTTCCTCCCATCTCGCCCTTTCGTCTACTCATCCCTTTCCGACTGGGTCGGTATCCTCGCCCGGTCCGCGCTCGCAAAAGTTTATCACACGTCGGACCGCTTGTTCCACACCCACGTATCCGCTACGGGGATAATGCTAATTTCGATGGATTAGGAGGACGCGCCCCGGGGATCTCGATAACGGGCCGTCAGTCTCACCGAATCGGGGAAATTATGCGGCCTGCCGCCGGGAACCATGGGAATTCGTGGAACGGTTGAAGATGCAGAGAGAGTGAACCTGATTTTCTTAGGGGGATGATGCATCGATGTTTCCGCACTTTGTTTTTAACATTGGCAGAAAGGGAAAATGTCAAATGTATCGTTTCTACGTAATAATAGAAAATTGTATTACATAAATAACCTTCCTTTAATAATTCTTTAAACAAATAAATACCGTATTTTTTAAATTAGTCATTTCTAAGACCCACTGATTTTATTAATATAAAGAGAAATAAATATGGAACGCCCTAGGCCTTAATATTTCCCCAAGTTTCAATCAAGAGTGACCCCGAAACCGTTCACTAGTTCATTCGTATCGCGTCGAACCATCGAATCGAGAGGAGAAACAGGGGTGTTTGTTACATCTCTGTTACAGTCCCAGCGGGCATTAAGTTGGCCCGATCCAGACATTGAAAAATCGACAACAGAAGTGACGAGATCGAGCGGGTCGTTTCTCGCGGGTCAGGTGTGTACCCGATGGCAGTATTGTTTTTTCGAGGTGACGAGGGGGTGAGAAAGGGTCAGGTAAGACAGCGGGCACCACGCGGCGTCGTGTCAGTGGGGGGGTCCCCGAAGAAGGGGCCCGATGACCGCCCACATCGCGGCGAACAGCGGCGCCCTATCCGATCCTAAAATCCCGATCTTTCGGCCACGATAAAGCTCCGGGCCGGATATTTATTATTTGTAATTTACGTCGTGAGATCCGGCTCGTTAAGGGAGCTCGGAGGCTAGGACAATCGCTCCATTCTAAACAGGACTGATCGGTATCGCCTCGGCTAGATCGCTTCGCCCCAAGGGAAAATCTGTTTTTACCACCTTCCCTCTTTAGAGTTAATTCAGGGGTCCAAACACTTGTAAACAAACTAGTTCCGCCCGAAAAGGGAGGCGTTGCCTTCTTTGTTCGAAAGCGTGCTGCACGCGTCGTAAAAATCGGCGGATCGTTTGCACGAAGATCGATCTCTTCGATGCCCTCGTCAGGGGGTGTCTTTGATTAGCAGACTTCGCGCTACTGTACGGAACGTGATAATGTCCCCTCTGCGGTTGGGGGTTAATACTCCCTGATCAACACCATAATCAATTAGAATACTCACGCTATTAATTAGGATACCTGATTCAATTAATTAGAATTCCCAAGCGACCCGAACGGTTTCACTCACTTCAGAAAAAAAAACATCCTGCTCGTCGAAGTCGGGGACAAAAGAGTCGGAAAAGAGCGGAAACAGAAGGGTAAGGAAAACGGGGGTACCGAGACGAAAATCCAGAGATGAGGAGAGAACCTCGTGATGGAGGTGAAGAAGTCTGCTACAGAAGAGAGAAGAGGCATAAAGAACTGGACGGGCGGGGGTGGAGGAGAGCGAGAAAGAGAGAGGCACCGAGTAATTTAACACCGGAAGCGTCTTGAGCGTGACGCCACCCTGAAGGTGCAGGATACGCGTCGAGGATAGGTAGGTAGAAGGTGGGGCAGAGAAGGTGGAGGCGATGGCGATGGTGCAGCCAGTCAGTGGGAGTCGGTGGGTACTCGAGGCCGCCATGCAAGGCGAGCTTCCTTCGTGCGCGCCTCGTCCTTCTCCTTTCTCCACGAATCTTCTCCCTTCGTCCTCCTTTCGGTTCACCGTCCTTCTTCGACGATGTATTTGCTGCACACACCGCGGTCAAACTTCCTTCGTGCTTCTCTACCCGCTTCTTTCCTCCCCTATCGCCTAGAATCTTCTATCTTCCACCGTCCAGTTTTTTAAAGGTAAAGTTGTCCTACTCGTTACGCAGATACTCTGCGCATTACCTTGCCTATATTCTCGATGCAATTACACTCGGGGACCAGCCGAAGAACCACACCGTAGCTCCTTTTAGAACGAGAGGATCGGGACGGCTGACTTCGTAACGTGGCTGATCAGTCCGGTACTATTCTACTGGCGCGCCATGGCGCTCCGCTTTTGGTCTGTCTGGCGATTCGTAGCAGTTGGCCCGTGAAAAAGAGATCTTGGATGTCCGACAGAGAATCCTGAAGGGTACCAGCTATTTTCGTTTCCATTCATACAAGATGTGTCGATTTATGAGTATATCTCCTTAGACTATGGGCCATCAAATTGAACTCTTAGGAGTCCTTAAAAGAAACCCTTCTAACACTTCAGTAACATATCGTTTTTAGACAGGAATTTGTACCATTTAATATCCTCGATTGATATTATTATATATTCTGAAAGACCACGCATTACTCGACAATTCCCTATCACACTAAATCTTGCAGCGGAGTACCGGAAGCTAGGTAAACTTAAACAGTATCCCTCTCTTTACACATAGCTCTATTTCCATTTCGTTCGTGACACTTTTTCCCGTGGCACCGAGACGAGCTTCCTCTGTGCAACTTTTCTGTCTCCAGTGTCCACCTTTCCATCCTACCCGCGCACAGTAACTGTCTCGCTCTCGCCCTCTCTCTCTCTCTCTCTCTCTCTCTCTCTCTCTCTCTCTCTTTCTCTCTCTCTCGCTGCTCACAGTCCTCTGTGCCTTTCCTATACGCGTGTGTATGACCGATCTTACGTACTGCGGAGCATGTACACGACCGGGATGTAAGTACGTACCTACCTACGCCCAAAAGGATTGAATTACCACCGCGAGCCCCTATGTGGCAACTCTCTTACTTAACATACCGTCGGGAACTGTATCGACACATTTTTCTACCGCGGGGTGTCCCGCAAGCGCAGCGGGCCTGCTTCTTGCCACCAACCAGACCTTCTCGCGTATACGAGATTTTAGCGGACGGGGCTCCTCTCACCGCGCCGTCGATTCCTTTCGATTCAACAGCTAAGCCAGGCCCAGGCTTAGAACACGAGTTAACAAGCGACAGGTGCCCGGATAAATCGATGGCTCGACGCGTGTTTTGCTGAATTGGCGTGCGAAGGACGTATTTAAAGGTTTCGATACGCAAAGTGTTTCACGCTGGAGAGAAGACGGGTCTCCTCGGCGACTGAAGGATTTCTGACACTTTCGATATAGTACCGTTAAAATTGAAAGTACTCTGAATGCACAATTTTGGTGCACCTTTTGTTGTTTTTTTTTATGGCAAAAGATATGCAAGTACAATCGCGTCTTGTATTCTCATACGTCTGCCCCTCAAACGAACCACCAACTACGAGCATACATCCGAAGGTCCTCCGCTTCTTAATTAACGGCGGAATGAAAGAAGCAGCCGCGCAAAAAGCCAGCCGTCAATCTTCACCCCGTGGGACATAATTGAGTTCTCCGGCGCCTCCCATCACGAGGGCTCTTTTTCCCGCGGGAGGAACAAGGATGCCCCCGGCAACTGTCGTCTCCGTTCCTCCGACGGGATCCACGGTTCGCGGATGAGTCTACGGGAGGATGGATCGTGGCCACGGGAGGACGAGCAGCTAGAGAGGAGGCTGGATGGAAGGTGGTGGTAGGAAAAGGAACGGAGGCGGGTAAAGCGGCTCTCACGTTACCTTCGGTGCGGCCAGGTGTCGGGTTACCTCCGACCTCATCTTCCTCCGTGCCGCCGCGAGTTTGCCACCATCGACATCGGCCGTCTCTGCGTACATACGTCCGTCCTTACGTACGCCTACTACCACCCGTCCTGTCACCTTAGTTTCGCACATGTCCCGCTCTTGATCGCCGCCCCTCGTACGTCGAGCCATGTCGCTTCGCGGTCCTCGGGGGGTGAACGCGGGGGATACCTTGGTGGCGACTGTTTCACGTGTATCTTGGGCTAAACTTGAATCCTTCCTTCTTGGGGAACTAGGGGTGGTCGTTTTTAAGGTGCAAGAAGGTCTCTGGTAGTTCAAGCGTATTTTATTCCGTTGGTCTTTCTTGTTCTTTACTCTTCTTTTTATTGTATCGCCTTTCTAGTTTATATTTGTAGAATATACATATCGTACTCGAGTATCAAGAAGTACGAGTGTAAACGGAAGCAGGTATAAAATATTCGCGAATCATCCTTGACTTATCGACCGATGCTTCGGCGCCCCCCCCCCCCCCCCTGTGTAATTACTTCAGTGGATAATTAAAACGGTCCCTCGGCGCAACCCAGCCACGTTTTGTACCCCTAGTATCGCCGGCAAAGGGTGTATAATCGATACCGACATCGAGGGGTGTCTGCAAGGGAAATACCGTGATCGAAGGCCACCCCTTCGGTTGCATATCATCCCCTAAATACCCTGCACCCTTCGATAAACAGCCGCAAAACAACCTAGATACCTAACGAGGCTTTCTCCTCTTCCAATTCTAACTAATTGGACTACAAGCTTTGCAGGAACAATTAATTGTAAGGTCGTTAGAGACGAAATAACTGTTTTACACTCTTTCGTTCGATTGGAAAAACATTTACCATCGTAAATTCATCAGCATAGAAATGTATCGTCTTTGATGTCGACTATAGATTACGTACACGTAATTAAACGTCCACAGCAGTTCGTCGCGACAGATTTTTCGCCGGAAAATGTAATCGTGAAAGCTTTCAGAGAAAACCTATCACCGAGCCCATCGCCTCTGGCCACGTGTTGATTCACGTGCACAGCAAGAAACGCGCCCCGGCGCCCTGTATTTCTATACGCGATACCAAACAGGAGCAACAGACACGCGTCGGGGGATGTTAACAGCTAAGGGTGTCGCGTAACAAGATCATAGCGCCAAGGGGGTTGAATCGCGCGAGTCTATCTTCTCGTCGCTCCTAATTCTCTCTAACTCGCGATCGCCTACACGTTAACTCATATTCCACCGAGTATTCTACAAAAAAAAAAACACAAGTATTCAACAATTCTTGAGGAAAGAAAACAATTGATGAACAATAAAATTCATAACACGGAGAGCTTTATAAAAAGAGAACGCAGTTCCTGTCACATTAATTTCACAAAATTCCACGTAATTCCACGACATCCTTTTCCCACCCATCAGTCGCAGCCATCCGTAGCCCGCAGCCTTCCATTGCTCTGATAAAAAGCGGAGAGACATCGAGCCGTGTTCGCTGAAAACGCACGATTCCCAGAACAATCGACAAGGTTGGAGAAAACGTCGCGTCGCCTAGCTGCGACGTGGATATCGGGGGCAGCGGACAAAGATGGAAAGGAAGGAAGGGGCAGCCGCGTCTCTGAAATTGCACGTTCGAGCGCAACGAATGCGACGGCCGAGGTGGTCATGGTGCCCTGGCGCGGTACCATTCCTCCGTGGTAACTGGAGAACGGAGACAAGTATCAGTTACGAGGAAAACTTCCGTGCACGCATTAACGACGTCGTATGTCCTCACGTACAACGTACGAGGGTCGCGCGACGAACAGGTACACAACAGGTTCGGGAGAAGATCTGGGTCGTGGCATTCGATTAAATACCTCGCCGTGTTAATTGCACGATATTAGACTGTTCGGCTGATGCGCCGCCCGAAAATGAGGCTCCAACGTCGTCCGAGACCATGGAATAACTGAATGGGCAGTGGATTTATCTTCTTTACAACGTAATTTTTTTTAGGAAAGTTGACCCAGATTATTAACACTTTACACAAGCTATTGTTTTACTTGTGAATCTTGAATTACTCATAATATTATTTAATTCGCCTACTTAGACTTGAAATAATCCTGAAGTACAACCCAGTTAACAAATAAATGTAACAAGAAGAAAACTTAATTTCATTTTTTTGGGGGGAGGGAAATGTACTATAATAGGTGTACCATGTATTGGAACACCGGAACATCGTAATTCAAGATTTCATCATTACCAGAATTATAGTATCACCGCAAAATGACAAAAAAAAAAAGGGTACGTCGATCCGTAGAGATGAACTCGCGGCACGTGAACACTACCGAACACATTAACGGCACGTGTCGACGGTGTATTATCTGTGATTTTGGTTTTCAATCCGGTGATGCGCCTTTCCGAGTGTATTAAAGGAGAAAAGAGCGACGGGTACAGGGGTATCATCGCGTGGTAGGGGGACCGGCACACGCGGATCATTATTCTTCTTAACGACCCCCTCATTATCGTGTCTAAACAAATTGATGCTCCACTTCGTTGCATCCGATGTTGCACCTCTCTTCATTTTAATAAACACGCTCGTCCGTTCGCTTCTGTTGAGCAATACTTCAAACGCAATAACATGGTATTGTTTATGTAAATTGATATATGTATATATTAATAAAAGTAGTCTAAGGTATTGGCTACAGGAATGAAGATTCAACTCATCCCAAATACTGAATCGCCTCCGATGGTTAAAAGGAGCATCACGATTTCGGGGGGGTCAACACTATTGAGTTGTATGACACAGGAGTCGTCCCATATTGAGTTGCACAATTTGGGGGTGGTCTCTCCCGAGTCTCACGACGTGGGAGTTGCCGTTTCCCGGTCCCATGAAACAGGAGTCGTCCACGTCAACTGTGACCATGCTACCATCACGCTCGACAGACTATTCCCCAATGTGGAACCTGTTTCTGTCTCCCACAAAAAAAAAAGAAAATAGGAATATCCGATTCAGTGCAATTTACATCCAAATAAGAACACCCCATTTCATCCACGATACTCATAGCTAGCGAAAAAACAATTCTACAGTACTATAAGCGTAAATATTCACACACGAACTCCTACAATATCATTTCTTCCTACTTCATCCTGATAGGTATACAATGTATATAACTCCTTGGGCTAGTACGCTCCAAACAACAATTAGTAACCAATACATCAAATAAGCAATAAGCCAATAAATAGCCAATAAATTAGCTTTCTATTAATTTGTTATCTAAGTGCATGTAGTCCCATAACTCTTGCAAACTGCCCACCAATTTCCTAATCGTAGTGATTTTTGTGAGTAGCCATGGAAGTGACGATTAGACGAGAACCACAATGGTGCCCCATGACTCGTTCCGTTCACCCCTATTTAACAAGGCGTCCAGGTACAGTCGCGTGACTTTGGAGACCCGATGCGTTTGGTATCCGTCCATGCATCGGTAATGAAACGAGGCAAGGCGAGAGGCAATAGTCGTAAATAGTCGGCTACCTGCTTACTCGAGGCGCGAGAGAGAGGCGTGGTAATCGTTTTGCCAACGTTGGTCCGCTGTTACTGCCAGTTATGGCACACCGTGCATATCCGGACTGAACGGAGGAGGATCGTCTCTCTCAGCGGTCCCCAGGATCCTCACGGGACTCTCACTCGTCCGTCGATCACGATTCAATAAGCTCGTTACAATAACGATAAATCTAATCTCTGCCGCGATAGAGCCACGCGTTACGACGAAGGCAGGTGATGGGAAATTATTTAGCAGCGTAGATAGAACGAATTCGAGGAACGCGCGGCTCGCGCGACGATAATCGTGAAGAAAGGGTTTTTCTTTGAGGAAAGAGTAAAAGTGAAAACGAGAATTATGGTGATGTTTATAGATATCGTTTGAAAAATAACCATGCCTAATGATTGGTGGGGATGAAGCTCCGAGGATGGGTAATTAGCGGATATATTTAGAAAGTTTAAAGCGCGTCGCGACTGCTTGATGAGACTAATTTATGCTCGAGGATATCCGACACTCTAATAGCAGTATTTCGAAAAAATTGTCAGACGGCTTCTTATTCTGATTCATTCTCGAAAGTCTCTCTCCAAAAATGTAATTTGGTAAAAGAAATCGTAATCGGCGGAATTTTAAGGTAATCAAACATTGAGAAGGGTGAAAATATTTGTCGATCAAGGAAACGATCACAGTGTACTTGAAGGGCTGACGTGGATTCCTAAGTATGTACTCGTATCTCGATACAATCTTCGCCAGGCTCTATATGGTCGAAGCCTCGCGCGGGAAGACAATGTCAAGGGAAGGAGAAGAAGAGGAAGGTGAAGTAGGAGAAGAGGAAGAAGGGGTCGAGAGAAACAGAAAAGAACCAAGCTACACTCTATAAATACGAAGGGGTAATTGATTCAGTAATAACTAACTCAACCGAGCCAACATGAGGCGTCCTCTCTCGCGCATTCCTCATTCTGTTCCCTCTTCGTTTCCTCGTCCTCTATCTCCGTTTCTTCTTTCTTCCTTTCCACCTTCGCCGCACGGGCTCGCGTGTTCCACGCATAAATATGTATGCCGGTAATAACACAAGCAACCACGGTGGTGGTGCTCTTTGGGGTGAGGCACTTTCGTATCCCAGAACCCCGGGGTATCATACGTCGGGAAGCAACGACACTCCGATCCGAACAATTGCACACCACGCAAAGAGCTATCCCACTTTTTGACACCCGGATATTATCTTTTCTGGCCAATGCATCACTGGCTCGCTTCCGGACCCCATTTTCCGCTCGTCGAGATGATTGCAGAGAGTCATTTATGTTATACAGTTCCGCGATTCTTTTCTTTTTGGCGGATAATCAATAATCGAATGAAAAGTGTTTGCGAATTAATTATAATAAAATAAATAAGAGATTCATTTTCAGACGACAACATCCTCCCCATTCCTATATCCCTTCACGATGTTTCAACTCTTTCCCACAACAAATTGCAAATTCATCCAACTTTTCAGACCACATTGAAGGGTCAAAGTCCTGGAGGCGGAACGCGTTTCCCGTCAGCGGCCATAATTCCATATCAATTTGTTGATTAACCGATAATTGCGTAACGCCATTTATATTTCAGCCGGTGCATATTCATTCTCCGGCGTCGTATATCTTGGCCGTTCCGACTGACACCACCCGTTCCCCGTGCCCGACTCGCGGGTTTAAACGGCGTTGGCCAACAACCCCGTGCTTTCGCCGATGTTTATCTGTTATCCAACGCGCGAAGAGGAACCGCGAGGGAGGCCTCTGCCTAGACCCGCCACCGTGCGCACACCTCACCCTGCATCGCGCAATTAGAGATACAGGATGCACGGTTATTATCCGTCGGCCGTCGGAGCCATTGCGAATACGTTACTTATGGCTAACTAGACGCCGGGCCGAGTCGTGATAAATGTCCAGTGGGAGAACGGTCTCGGGGAGCCGCGTTTCTTTCCAGAATTTTTCGAAATATTCTTCTGGGAAGATCGGGAAGAAGACGAAACTCATGGGTGGTCGTAAATAATTACTAAGTGTAATAAAATAGTGAAGCTAATCGCACCAGAAACGAATGCTGTTTTCAATTAATTCAGTGTTTATTATAAAATAGAAAAGGCTGTAATAGAAGAATGTCGATGGATGATAATCTGCATTACGACATTAATGTTCCTGAGAGGTGTAATTGATTATTATAATAATTTTCAACGAAATCAAGCGAACGGAAAAAAAGAAGTAGAGCCTGAATTTCGTCGGAGTTTCACAGGAGCGGACCAGCTAAACAGGGGTGGAATTAATGCGTCGGTGTGAAGTCCAGGTGCGGTGGGACGTATTCAAAAAGCAAGACGGATAGCTCGTCGCAGATTTACGGGGAACTGGTAGCAGTAATATCTGCCAAATGTATAATTAACGGTGGGCCGACAGGCGGCTTCGAAAAATGCTGAAATTCGAGCTCCCATTGGGCGCGGTCGCTTCTGGGACGAGTGATTCCGTTGCTCCAGGGCCGGCCAGTGTATTCCGTGATCGATCCGACGATCGACTGTTCTCCCCACCTATTACCAATCATTGAGGGAAACGTACAGTAAAGTAGCAATCGATTCCACGTGCATCTAACAAAATTCTATCTCCTAAGACAAACTGGAAAGCGGTTCGATGGTAAAGGTATGAATGCTCCCAGCAATAAATACAGATTAGCAAACCAAACACAGATTAGACAACAAAACAGGTCAGACAGCCAAAAAAAATCTCCTCCATTACAATAGCAAATATAATAATAACAAGCGCTGCTAGTTTTTACCATTACATCAACCCTACCAAAATGATTAGGAGATATCATGATTAAAAAACATATGAATTTAAAAGATTCCCATTTGTCCAATAATTTCTAGTTTAACGTGTTCTCGATTCGATCCATCTAAACAACCATACCCCATGGACGGTCGTAAATACCCTGCTCAGTCTAATAAACCAACAATTCCCTTCGCTGTAACCTCAAGCAAGAAGCCCGCATGACACAATAGGCCCGTGTAACGCACGGACACTCATTAGTCGCGAGAGGGTTAACGAGAAACGAGCGGAGGACCGCTTAGAACACGGCCCTGGCGTGAATCCCGTGTAGGAAGGTGGTAAAACGAGAGGAACAGGGTGAGGTTGAGCAAGGTAGAATGCGAGAGCAAGCGGGACCCACGGGGATAACTGGTGTGGGGTTAGGTGTTAAAACACGGTAATTAACAACGAGGAACGCAGTGGAGAAGCGACGAGGACGAGGGAGACCACCTTCGGCCGCTCTCTCGGTGGCTACCAAGATTTACTGCCACATGGCAGCGTATTTATGAACTACGCCTCGCGCAACCACACCGTAGGGACACGTACGGATAAACGCGAGGCTGTGTAATCACACGTACAAACGCAGGCAGCGAAGGGACCGGTCATAAGGACCGACCAGTGGAGTGCTAACCGGCCATCGATCATGTTTCGTGGATAGTTAGGAGCCATGAAACATTCATGCACGATCGACCACCCATCGCATCGCAGTCTTCGTCTTCTCGTTCGAACGGGCAGAACCAGCTCCTTTCCATAGGCGCTGAATTTTTCTTTTGATGATAAAGAGTTTCTCTCATACAGTGACCGATCTTGATTGATTCTTGAGTAGACTCATCGTTGTATAAACATTTCTTAATTACCAGCAATCAACGGTGCTAAGTATTCCAATTAACGCTTCCTCCCTTCTCTTACTTCTATCCGAACATAAAGTAAAGCCCGTCCAAGGATAATAAAACGCCTTTATTATCCAAATAAAGATCCAAACTACGAAACGTACTCCGAGGAAAGCAGGTCCAAATGATCCCACTACGATAATATCCCCCTCCGAAGAACGTATGCATATTCAGCTTTCGGCCCGCTCGAGAAAATGCGATCTCCTTTTTCCATCCAGCCCAGAAGACACCTGGAGGATTCTCGGTTACCCTGGCGAACGAAGCGTGATGAACGTTGGTTCGTTAGAGGAAAAGGGCTGGCACGGCGATGGTAACTCTTTCAAACGGCGACGAGGGCTACAAACGAGGCCTGTTTAGACGGCCGGGAGAGCGCCGACAGTACGATGAACGGCCACGGAGGAAGAAAGGCGCGGAAGGGAAGAGAAAGGAATGACGACGAGAAGCAGGGGCGAGGGAGGGAAGGAGAGACAACGAGGTTCGCGGAGAACTCGCTGGCTCGAAAAGAACGGGGAACGACGAGGGGATGAAGAAGGTGGTTTTGGTAGAGAAGGGAAGTGGAGGGCGCGGGGGGAGACGCGTCAGACCCTTGGGCCGTCATAAACAATAGCAAGGAGTAATTGATTCTCTAATAACTTAACGCGCCAGGCACGAGGTGGCCACTAACAGCCTTAGGTAGGCATAATGTATTATAGCCGGGAACAACTCGACTGCCACGGAGAGGAGGCTTCGACGAGCACGGCCTACGAGCGGCTGCGAGATTTAAGACTCCGTGCCGATAATAAAGCAGCCAGCTTGGAAAATGGCAACAGCCGGCGAGAGACGTCGGTTTCTCGGAGCTTTACGCTCCAAAGAGGAAACCCGCCACATTTCGCGCGACGAGAACGACCGATATACGATCTTCCGCGGGGCCCTTTCTTCTGCCGGCGAGAATGTCCGATAATTTGTCAATGAGATATTCGCCACGTTTCTCAAGCGAACACGCGAAGATCGATGATCTAGATTTAGGGCTTCTCAAACTTTTATGGGCAAATGTTCGAAAAGGATCATCTTTGCGACCCACTCGCTTTCGAGAGCTGTTTAAAAAAGCAATTCTGCGAGCCGACAATGAGAGAAGTTTTAATAAAAACTAATAGCTCTCATGTGATCATTGACCGAGTCGACTTTGAATTGTTCATTTGACGATCCAACATAAGGGTAAACGTTTCCCAATGAGCATGGAAACTGTACTCTCATGTACATGGACTCTATCGCGACGGTCGCAAGGTTGATGGTAATTGAGTTTCGATGAACCTGAAATAAGTACGAAGCGGATGAAAAATGGCAGAAAGCGATGAAAAGCCACCGCAGCCCAGCGCGAGTCTTCGAAGAAGGATGAAGGAACTCGGGGCTCGAGATAAAATGAACGGATGCAGGGTGGCGAGGATCGCGTACGGCGGCGCAACGTGCTCTGTCATTAGGCTCGATATATCTCACGCCGGGTCAGAGCACATCGCAAACAAGAAATGACATCGAACCCTCGGCTCTCTCGCGGCCATTAACGCGTCTGCGCGTTCCTGTGACTTCGTCGAACACCCCATCCTCCACCCTGGTCGCCGCCAACCCCCACGGCACTTGGTGCTCGGACAAATCGTGAGAAACCTCACGATACTCGCGAGGAGCCCTTCATTTTTTTAGAAGAAACAGAGAAATTCACGCCGTTTCGTTCGTTTGTTCATGAAATTCAAGGATCAATTGGGCAAACAGATAAATTGTACACCTGGGGTGAGACGCATCATTGCAAACACCGGATAATTTAATTTGACATGTTTTCCTTCAGCTAGGTCTGGTTGCACCGATAATTACAGAGGCTCCCTCGTTTTCGTGAAGCCACCAATATGCCCCTTCGTTTGCGCGAGTCTGATTTCCGTGCGAATCAATTTTTGTTTCATTTATCCTAACGCGCAGACTGGTAAACTATTCCGCCCATAAAACAGTGTCTCGAATGTTTCTGTGAGAATATGGATGAGGCCGGTCCTTCGCGAAAGATTGTTAAACTTTCCATTCAGCGATATTGCATTCAGAAACATTTTTATGCATGTTTTTCTTTATCAATCGTTTCATCTTTGGTAAATGGAAACTCATTACCGACAATAAATAGTGCTGATTTATGTCTGTTCTCAAATTCCACCGAATTTGTAAAACTTCCTCTAAAGTAATTCGAATATACACGCGAATACGTATTAGGATTGTTGACGGCAGTGGAGAATCAAAGTCGTTCGACGGCGCGTCAAACGCTTTTTGACAGATCCCGAGGCGAGCAGCGGCCATCGTGGTGACCACAAAGTTTCAATAAGGAGGCACCGGTGAAACCACTCTCTCATTGCGATCCCTGTATATCCATAGTCGGGCCGCGTTGAACCAGCGTACGTACAAAAGGACGGCAAGCGTGAACGTGAACGCCGCGAATATAAGGTGTACGTCAACGTGACTAATGAGGCCTTGTTACCATAATCGTCGACGCAGAGAGGAAGGTGTTCCGCCGGTGTATTCTTAAATCTTGGCAAGCCAACACCTAAACACGGTCATCATCGCTTCGCGGTATAATAAGATCACACCGTGGAAAAGGGGGTCCGAACGAGCCGCTCGTGACCCTCGTGCCTGGCGATATACTTACGCCACCATTCCACTGTTTCTTTTTTCTCTCTTTAACCCTCCCCCATCTGCACGTTGACCACCTCATGGCCCCCGAAGGCACGAAAGAACGACGAGGCAGGAAATTATCGGCGGATTAAAGATGATTTTCTGCACGGTCGACGCCTCCTGCCCCCTGTACACATGTACTTTGCTCCCCCTCGTTATTAAGCCTATCTCCCAACGAATCACCGTAATACGCCCGTAATGTGTGACAATTCTGGTGATTTGTATCTGGCTGCTCGCACGCGGAAGTGCTCTATCGCATTCCGCTGTGTACTTATTATGCAACAATATCGCCGTGTTATTGCTTCCATTCCATCATCGAACGTTTTTCTTCCACAGGCAGTAGATATCATTTCTTTTGTTTCAGTTACTACAATCAATTTAGGCTCGTCAAAGGAGCGTTCGAATTCGGATGATTTGGATGTCACAAAATTTTACGAGGCGATCACCCGGTGTACCTGGTACTCGATACCCACGGCACGTCCCTTGGCCGCCAGACGAGGATGGAGAAAGAAATTATCGGCGATTTAAAGCTGATTCCCCTGATCGGTCGACGCCTTCTCGGCCGGCATACACCGGGTATTCCCTGGCGTGCTTATTACGGTTATCACTTTCTAATCACTGTAATACGCTCTTAATGCGTGACAATTCGGATGATTTGTGCGCTTCTCGACGGTGGGGAGGGAACGTAGGAAAAGGAGACTCAGAAAATGCGAAAAGTCAAAGGAAGGGCAATTGTGCCATGCGTATCGCGGACAAGGAAATGATATTAAATACTCGATATTAAATACAGGTCGAGACAGATTTTTAAATTACCAACGTTGATTACAGGATGTAATTTACGGAGCGACAAAACGTTCGCGTTTATTAGCAAGGCCTATCACCGTTGTTGGAAATTTCCCTCGCATTCGCTCGAAGAACCGCGAAGTCTCTGAACGTGTCGACCATTTTTCAGTTCGAGTAATATTCGCTACGGCACGAAGCTTTCATACGACTGTGTCGCTCGGAAAGCCGCAACAGGGGAGAATTGAATAGCCATCGTGTTGAACGCGAGAGGAAAGAAAGCAAGCGACAGAGAGAAAGTAAAGGGACTTCCAGAGGAAGAGGAAAGAAGACGACGACAACGACGACGACGACGACGAAGAAGAAGAAGAAGAAGAAGAAGATCAAGCAACAAGATCTCACGCGGTATCTCGATAAATCCCTTTCGCTGGACAAATAACGACAAGGCTCATTACTATAAACACGTCTCGCGTGGTCTCTGCGTGTGGCACGTCGGGTTCTCGGTTCCCGACTATTTATTTTTATATCTACATGGCTTTTTTTCGTTATTATATTATCCGTACACCGTTCCGTCCTAATCGTGGAC
The DNA here is from genome assembly GCA_023838395.1 of Holcopasites calliopsidis. Lineage (NCBI taxonomy): Eukaryota > Metazoa > Arthropoda > Insecta > Hymenoptera > Apidae > Holcopasites > Holcopasites calliopsidis. The sequence goes on from JALHAQ010000026.1 coordinate 989,800, forward strand.
GTGCCACGGACGGCGTGTTTGTCCCGGGTGGCGTGCGTGCGTCGCGTCGCACGAAACGCGATAAACAATGTAAACGAGATCGGGCTAAGCTCTGGACACCGATGGAGAAACATATTTTTATTATCGCCGTTGCTTCGATGTTGAATTTCGCTGGACGTTGCGCCACCATCAGCAAAACAGACCGCCTACCCTTGCTTGTTTCTTCTCCCCTTTATCGGCGAGGACAGATTTATCCTATAGAACCACCATAGGTGCGAATTTAATCGGATCGCGTTCATTCGTTTCGCTCGTGTCGCCTAAGCATAACGCGTGCGATGCTCGTTTAAATTGATTTCATGCGGTTATTAAAGATTACGTTACATCTGCTCGTGCCTTGAAAGCGAAACGTTAAATAGTTCATTTATCGTACCGCATTCCTAGGGTACGTCTAACTTTATTAGGGTTTGCTGAATTTTTCTGGAACGAAGAAGCACGTGGTATACATGGAACGTGTACGCGCGTCGACGTCGATCAATATATCAATTAATTTTCATAAGAAGACCGTGGCACGGTTCGTTTAAACAGCCAGACAAGCAATTGGGGTGCGTTCACGATGCACCTGGTCAGATTCAGGGTTTCTCTTCCCTTCCATACTTTCCAATTTCATTCGCAAACACCAATTTATGCATTACAATATTTCATAATTACACATTAACTTTTCTGCCCTTGATCACTTTATACTAACTTCCCTAATTCGATTCGTTCGCTCGCGAGTTTCTCGCACGTTCAACGCATCGAATCCTGAGCAACAGATGCGAGTATCCACACCACCTGTAGCAAACTCGCGTCACCTTGCGACCCTGCCTATCGATTCTGATATCTCTGATCGGCCTCGCTTTTAATTACACCTCTCGCGTCTCCTAAACAATTATCCCTTGATCGTCCGGGCGAACAGGTTGCCCGGTACGCGCGCCACGATCCTCCCTGTTCGTTTTTATTTTCGCCAGGCCCCTCGGGAATCGGTGAGCGGAAGGGGGTGAGAATCGGCCGATTCGAGGGCCCCGCGTCTCGTGTAATTTTCATCGAGTGGGTGGATGGATAACCATTACTTCCCATTACAGCCTCCTTACCGGCAACGATCGTCCCGTGGAATCGCGGCCCTATCCCGCGACTTCGCGTTACGTTCGCTATCTTCCGCCTTGTTAACACGCTTCTCAACGCCGCGACTTTAACATTCAACACGCTGCTTTACGAGAACGGAAGGGCGCAGTATTTCTGCCGTGCCCTGGCCGCGGATACGAGATATTTTTCAGAACAGGAAGAATAATTCCTGTCTCCCACGATTTTTTTATCTGCTAGTTTCGAGCCATTGGATGCTTTATTTATGGAAGTGCATACGAAAATAATAGCTTCTATGCAAGTGGAGCGCATTTAATTCCAGACATGGGCAGGCAACACGTAGGGCAATCAGAATAAAAGGTATATGCCGTAACTTCGATTAAGTGACGCATCATACATGGTAAGCAAACCAGTTGCTTTCTTCCTACCGATTAAAGCGATCGTGATAAATCGTGTCGCTGGGACGTCGCTTCTAGCATATTAATGTGACTACGGGCGGGAGCGAATAATTGGTGTACTAGTTTTATTATTAATAAAAGGTAGCAAGTCTTTGGCAAAAATAAGATGAAAATAGAGTTAATGGTTTATCGCAAAAATTGTACGATTTTCTAAAATCTACAAAGCAACAAGATTGCAGTTGTAAATAAAAATCACTGTAAAAGGTAGCTTGATAAAATCATTAGATATTACAAAATAATTACACCATCTAAATTTCCATCTCCCCCCCAAAAAGAATGAATAACCGTAGCCTAATAAACAGTAGACTCAATTTATCATAAACGCGCTTCGAATTTTCCTCCGGTTATGGTAAATTTATTTACCATGTGATTATCGTGATCGAACAGAGAGAAACACGAACGCGAGGCGATTCTCCACTGGTCACATAATGTGGCTCACGATGAGCATGGCGCAAAAAGAGAAGACTGGCAAAAAGAAAAAGAAAAAAACACGGTGTAGAACGCGATCGACTTGGAAGACTGTAGTTAGCGACTATTAATATCATCGATCAGGAACGATAGTTACCTGCGAGGCGTCATAATGATACGGTGGATTCATACGCGGCCCCATCGATGCTCTTCCGATACCCGGCCACGTAGTAACGCAAAGTACACCCGACTCTACACAAGTGACTCCGCTAACGACCGCCGCGTGATCGGCGTTCATCCGAATAAACTAACGATAACTTATTCAGAACGATCCTCCAATTATTATTCCATTAATTGCTCTAATTCGAAATAATAATGAAGGCAGCGCGGACCATGGGGGGGGGGGGCTCATTAATCTTCATCGCGGTATATTAAAATTATGTTATATCCAAAATTTTTACGCTCGTACCAAGATATACAAATTTTCATCCCGAGGGGCAATTTAATTTTCAACGAACGAGGAATGCAATGATAAATGTGATTGGTAGTACAGTGGGGCATGATACTTATTTAATGGAGGGGGGGGGGGTAAAAGAAGTGCTGCAAACACTCGCGTGCAGCGGTAAAAGTTAATATATGATTCCATGTACGTATGTAAAACCGATAAAAACAAAAGCATGTTATAAACGTAGTAAGAGATACGCTATGCGTCATCGTAATGCATGCTTTGCGGTATATGGTAACTGATATAAAAAAAAAAGTTGTTGCATGCATAGAAAAATTGTGCATTACGTACCTCGGCGACATTGGAGAAGATGTGTAATCGCGGGCTCACTATTTTTCGACGACAGTTATTCGATGTGCAGCAATAGAACAATCCAATGCATATGTCAAAAAAGGAAGCACTGTCACTTTAACACTCAATTTTTACAAAGGTTTAACTAATCAGGTCACTATTATTACATTATCAACGTTATTTAAAGTACGATTAAACAGACGCGCGGACCGCCTTCCGAATCTTCTTGAATCGGCCATACTATATCGAGGTTTTCGATTATTCATTTAAAATATATCGATTAGTAATCGATTATTTTTTAAATTTCTAATCATGTAACGCTACTTATAAAATTGCAAATTCCTAACCTGTTTAATTTCATTTTATCGTAACTAAGCGCCGTGTGAAATATCTAAATTTTCGTTCAACATTAAATTAACGGTAAATAATCGAATACTATAAAATACAGGATAGAAAATTGCGTCTAGGGAACTTGCAGGCTGCTTCACAGTGGGGCATCAAGCGTGACTTCCGTTTGTAGCCATTTTGCGTATTTTAGTTCTGAATACGGACACGCGAAGTAGCAGAGCGCCTGTGATCAATCCGATACGCGCAAACTCCGGAAAAATAATAAACAAAAGGAGCGATGGATCTTTTCCACCGAAGCTGCCCGATAATGTGTCGTACCGTGCCATTACTAGTTTGATTGTTTTTACGCGTGAAACAACACCGCGGGGTGAGTTTACGTAACAGAAAACTATACATCGTCCCTCTAACGTATTGCGTCATACGAATAACTCTACAGTTCATACTAGTCGGAGCTTTCGGTGTGTAAACTTGCGGAATTTTTAGGTTATATTGACAATCTTATGATGATCGAACATCGAGAGGGCTCTAATGCATCGGAGTATCGTAGAAATTGGTCGATTTCTATGTTTTAAGTAGCTTTACTAAACTTATTCGTGATGCAAATAATTAAATATTTTTCCCCTCTTATTCCACGAATGTAACAATATTCCATGAAAGCATGCGATGAAACAATTTGACGCATTCGCTCCGCCACATTTGTTAGTACGAATTTTCAACAGCCCCTTCTACTGCTCCCACTTGCAGTCGTATCGTAACACTTACGTGACACAACTACCGATATTTAACTGATAGTTCTGCCCCTCGTTTTCATCGAGCTTAACAATGTACATTTCGATACCAATCTTAAAGATCATATTTCTGTAGCCGCAATATCAGGAATTTGATATTTTCGTTTTTTTTATTTACCTAATTTAAGTATTAATATTCTCTGTGCATTTTACTTATGTATATGAGATTTTGTTTCAAACGTATGAACGAGAAAAAAATTATTTCCCTTGACCCAGGATGAATTTATTTTCAGTTACAAAATGACCGAAGGCGGAGCAACCAGAATGAAGCGTAATGGTGCTCGTCTTTTCAAAAACCCTCCTCAACCTCATATGTGTATACAAGATTACATACAGGTATACCCACTGATTTATTTAAAATTTCCATTTATTCTTGTTAACTCCGTTTTATGAGTATAGTCTTGAAAACCATAAAAAGGTTCCATATCGACCGAACTTGGATTTATAATTGAATCGTGATTATTCTTTAATGGTTGATGTTTAGGGCACCGCTGTCCCCTGTTACGTAAACGTTTTATCTTGGGAGAAAATCGCCATGCCGTTGAAGCCCTCTCAGCCAGTTCCGTTCTATGGAGGGATGAGAGTTCGGCCTCCACGCACGAAAGCAGAGGCTGTAGTGTTTGCGGTAATGGCAAATCCGGAAGTCCTTCGAATAAACGGCAAGAATGCTCAAGACCCAAAGGTACTTGTAGTACGCAATTGTTACACTTGAACAAATTTAGGAAGGGCAGTATCCTGCACGGTTCTATTTTTGTGCAGAAGCGTTCCAGCTTAATAGAACTTTTGCTAGACTTTGTGGAAAGGATGAACGCGGGGGTAGTTTTCACGCGGCAGTACACGATACTGAAAGACAGGGATATTACCGGTGAATTGAAAGAAGTTTGGAACGCGGTGCAGGCAAGGCGAGACTTTGAACAACCTCCACAGCAGCAGGAAACTTGGATCGATGCGCAGCCACCTGTCCCGCAGTATCCCCAGTACCATGATCATCAGCAGCAAGACTACGCGTCCCAACCGCCGCAGTATCATTCGAGTGTCACGTACGGTAGGCCGATGGGTAACGAAGGTATGCATTACGACAGCTATCATCAAGCTCAGAATCCGGTAATCACGCAAAACGATCAGATTTACCCGCCGGGACAGTTAGTATCCCAACAGTATCACGGAAACGTTCCTAGGATTGCACCGATCGCTCCCAGAGATCGTAGGGACAATATAGTACAGAATATTCCGCAGCAAAACTGTCCCGCGTATCCAGCACCGCAATATCAATTTCAACAGTTACCCAGGCAAATGGTGCCGCAGTACGTGAACTCGAACGTTCATCCTAACGCCAATCTTAATTATCCAACCACGAACGCAAACGTGAATCCAGGGATGAATACGAATCTAGCTGCACCTTTTCAACCTTACATAACGTACCAACAGCGAATGGATAACGCTATGCACATAGATATGCGGAGGATGCAACCGCAGCAACAGCAGATGCACATGAATCATGTACAACCTGTGCCACAGTACGAGCCAGCAGCATCGTATAATGTGCAAACAACGTCTTCGATGAACGTTCTCCGATTAGGTAGACCGCATATGGGTGTTGCTCAGAAAAACAACGCTAGCAAGAGACAAGTGAATTCCCCGACTCATTCGAAACAATCTTCCTGTACAAACTGCCAGAACAAAGACGCATCCGATAGTAGCACAAAACCGAAGAGCCCTGTTAAAGTCTTGCAACGAGAATTACCAGCGAACGCTCGACAGGACACGAACAATCATGTAACCGCTGATAACAATAAAGTATCCGTTGAGAAAGGTTCTCCCGAAGAAGTGAAGAACGTTCAAGTGACGGATTTGGATGAAGAAGTGAAGAAGAGCAACGAAACCGACAACGAGGCGATCGAACAGTCTAGAAAACAAAACGATAACTGCACTTCGGATTCGATATCGACAAACACGATACGAGATACGACGAACTCCGTCGAGGACACCCCTGCTGCCGAGGAGAAGCAACAGGAAACGAAGAATACGGACGTTCCGAATGGTCAGAATTCGATCGATCAAAAGTATCCAAAGTCGACAAAAACTGTCGCGACAAAGGGTAGCAAGCACAAAGAGAACACGGAGAACAACAGGACGAATCGCGTTAGACTGGATCAGAAGACCGAAAGTCCGAAACGTTCTCAGTCAACGGTGAACAGTATCATAAAGAGCGTCTTCAAGATTCATCCTAGCGCATCCGGCGAGGAGACGACGAGTAAAAGAAAGACAAACGGACAGGCGAAAAATAATGCCAAAATTAACGGGGAAACCGAGGAGATGCAGCACGGTTACACGATATTGAAGAAAACCGAGTCGACTACTCAGGAAGAGATCGCGAGCGAGTTCGCTCAGTTGTCGATTCAAGACTGCAAAGACGCGGCCGAAGTTAGCCCCGTGCTTTCGTGATAGTTTATAGCTAGTACCAAGTACTGGCTCACAGTTAAAGAGCAATCGAATTCAATGTAAATAGATAGAACATTAATCTATAAGAGAAGGAACAAAGTCAGAACGAACAGAGGGGGACACGAAACCATAACACATACGAATGTCTGGGACGAGTTCTTGCCGGATCGCCGTTGGATCTTCGACGAATCCATTCGTCTTCCTTCGTATAATTTCTTTCACACGACGAGTCACAGGTGAGATGCTATTCGAACATGAGGTTGGATATTTTAAACGCGACATACAAATGATATCTATTTTCCTTGGATACTTACGGATGAACGATACGAACAAAAAGGGAGATCTTATCGAGATCGGCTTAAACCGGAGTCTTCAGTAAAGTGATTCTCATTAAATAAGTTAGATAAGTTGAAAGGTGTTCGTCATACGTAATATATGTTCAAACACCTACAAGTACTATGTACTGTGCATATCTACTGGTCGAAATACCTGAAACCATGTTGCTTCCAGTAATACCTTCTTGTGAAAATTGTTCATATTGACTGCGAAAAAAATAGTGAGATGCAATGGAACGCATTTGATGTTCCCAATGCTGGATACACGAATTACACCTTTCGACATTGGATTTGTGTAGATACTCGCCTGGAATTATACAGTTCCGAATCAGTCATTATCACCGAAGCAAAAATGGATTCATATGTTTGCTATTTAAGTACCACATACTATCGAGTCGTTTCCATATTTCTGTTCGAGGAAATAATTTCACGATAGAGTAACGGTTGGTCATCGCGTACTTACCTCCCAATTCAAGTAACTAGAGTAATGCCAGTCGGTGCAATCGGTATAGTTTGGTCGTAAAATTAGTTAAACAGTAGAGTACAAGCATCGGTAATTGGAGGCGACTTTTTAGGATAGCATCAAATTCCTGTCAAATTGTACGACCATACTTATCGACTTCCCCGACAATATTTTCCAAATCATACCGGGTGGTTCAAACTTTACACGTTCAAAGAAATATCATGAATCGTAGCACGCATTAGCTTTTCAAGAGTAGTTTTAAGAATCGAATTTAAGTTCGAGTTCTCGTCTACGCGTTACCAGACTCCCTTTTACACGAAGATGTTTCTTCTCCATTCTTTTTAATCCTCGTCTACAAGAGAGGAACGCATAGAAGAGAACTTCGAATGCGCAGTATTTTAAGATTAAAAAAAGAAAACAAGAAGGAATGTTGTCCACTCGGTACATTCATTAACCGTATCACTGTATTCTAATATACGCCATAGTTTATAGTTGATAAAAAACGCAGGGCTGCCCGATCCTCCGTGAGTCATTATAAAAAATGATGCGTGGAAAATTTGTTACGCGAATGATTTATTGATTGACCAGCTTTTTTTTTCACTGAAATTGCCACAATGTTTAGCTTGCTTAAGAGACTTTCAACTGCTCAGATGAGAAAGGAAACAAGAACGGTAGCAAGTTACCTTGTCGGTGGTCTGTATCAATAAATATTAAACGGTCAATTAATAAACCAGGCTCCGTTTTTGTAACATGCACGAATTTTACATCTGTGCATTTAATACCGAATTACCGTGTGGCCTCTGTAAATTGGACGTATCGTTTTGCATTCTAGACGCATGAAAAGCATCGAAACGACGTCCGCCCCTTATCAATTTATCTCGCTACGGAAGCGAGGCGCATGCTTTGATATTTTAATAGAATAGGTACGCCCCGTAAATCATTTACAGTCGACACGTAACAATGGAAATTATTTAAAAGAGAAACCATGCAAGCAACGCCAGAGTTATGTGTCTAACGATTGTGAGCCAATTTACCTCGACACTCGTTGTTTCTGTCGTTCTCCCGAATTCTTCTTCTTCTTTTTTTTTTTTAACCCCTAGACACTGTTCTGTATTTTTTGTTTAATATATTCGAGGTGCTTCGTTAAGTAAGGCTAAGATCTCAGCTCGTGAATAGCATGAATTTAATTATTATCGACGACAATCGTGGCGCCTGGTGGGAAAGGACCAATCCGCAAGGGCAGGGGCAATTTAATCGTTTCCAGATGTCTGGAAATATCGTTAGGATTCCCAAAAAAAAAACGAGCTGGTTCTCGAGTGGAAAAAGAAAGTGTGCTGGATCTTTTTCGCTTATTCCCTTTCGTTCTTCCTCGATCTTTCATCGCCTTTTCTGTCGCGTGAACGGAAGAAGAAAAACAGGAAAACACGTAGATTTCTCACAGAAAAAAAAGTTACCGCTTGTCAACGAATAGTTAAATGTTTCCATGTGTATGTGAGAGACGCGAATATTATTACACGTATTATACATACATATTGCATACATAGGCTTTTCCCTTTATTTTACATTGCAACACGCAATTCAATCGAAGCGCTGCACGTTTCACGTTTAATCGGAGAGAAGAAGAGCGCGCAGACAAATGGTCTATTTTATTATTTTTCAAAAAAAAAAATACAAAGAATAGAAAAAATAGCAGATGAATTTACATTTTATATAAATCAGCGCCGTGAACGCGTTGCTTCTTTTAATCGATCGTAAATTGCTCGTTGGCAATTTAATCATAGTTTAGCAGTAAGTCTTAAAAACGCAGCCAATTATCATACCTCTCATTGTACTTCATTTTTTTTTCTCTCGTTCATTTTCTCCCCCTATTCTATCGATTCGCAAGATTTATTTTTTTTTCGCAGTTCGATAAGAGGAGCGGATCTCGCTGCGTAACTGAAATAAATAAATCATTTTACAATTGGGCTGTTTAATAATCAGTTTCTTTTTTTTTTAACGTTCGAACGATGGGACGCATCGGATATGTTAGATTATTAATGATTTTATCGAATTAATATTTTTCCCTCCCTTTTCGTACTTTCCTTTTCTTTTATTTCGAGTGCAGCCCTTAAGCGGCTTGGCCCTTTCCTTTGCCAAAAATCCTCAAAGTCCCTCCTCTCATTATTGTTAATAATATGTATTCAGTATTCGTGTTATTTTAGATTCTTATTATTATTATTATTAATATTATTATTGTCAGGTATATTCTGGTTTATTATATCATTATTACCATGAACAATGTAATCTATTATTATTCTACAATACATGGTTTTTCCAAAAAAAAGAACAAAAATGCTGCCCTTATTTACTTACCTTTGAAGGTACTACATTTTACTTTTATTCGAAAAGTCGGACATGGCAAGGGGGAAACGTAGAGGTACGAAAAGTTTTAATGAAACAGCATTTATTTTTATTCTTTTTATATTACAAATTGAATTTTCATCTAAAAACTTAAATACAATAATACTTGCAATAAGAAAATAATGGTCTAACTAATCGCCTCGTTCAATCTCGTATTTCTAATACTGACAATGTTCTGCATTCATATTTCTGCAAGAAAGAGAAATTACAAATTACCATCGCAGAGTGATACGCATTTCAATGAAACATCGCACCAATACAAATTTACTTACAGTCCTTCAAAGTCTCGTGTATGGTGTTTAGGAGCGCATTTTTACGACCACAGTGGCCATGGAAGTCGTCGGTATCGATTGCCCATATCATAGCACCGCCAAGGCCCTTCGAATTTATAAACTCCACCTTCTCCTTAATGGACCTGGAAGAAAATGTCGTGGCGAATAATCTTGATCAGCGACAAACTCGTAGCCCTTTATACGTCTAGCCCTTGCATACTTACTCGGGGTCGTCGTAACTTATCCACGTTTTGCCCTTGTAGGCATACGGTACGCGTTGTTCCTTTTCACGAACAATCTTCCATCCGCCGCTCTTGAGCATCACGCACAACTCGTTGTATCCTAAGTAACCCTTCTCATCGGTGAACGGACCGGCCTTTCCAGGTCCACTGGTCGCAGCGTACAAGCCGTGCTTCGAGGAATCCTTCAGGATGTAACTTCGCCCGTAGAACGGCAGACCAACTATGATCTTGTCAGCTGGAGCACCTTGCGACGTCCAGTATTTTACAGAAGAGGCCTGAAAGATATTAATAAAACAATCCCCGTAGCAAAGAAACAAGCTTCCAAGTTTCAAGTACAGAGTAAAAGTACTACTAATTATTATAATCATTATTATTAACAGGTTCACAGCTCGAGCGATAGACTTTCCAAGAATTCCTTACTCGTGAAATTCTGCTAATTTCAATTGTCCAGATAAAAATTTCAACACCAGCGCGTCCCTGCGTCAAGTGCTATATGACTTTTAATTTGAAACGTTTCTAAACCGCGGATGGGTCAGGCACGGCGTGACCCATAAATGGGTCAACGGACTGCGGCTGTGTTAATTGAAATTATACTGACCACGTTCAAAGTTCTCTGGTAGGAATCATCCTTGCTGGAAGCGTGCAGAGGAGCGTTCATGCCAGTGAAAGAATTCCACGATCCATTGTAGTCGTACGTCATTACGTTAATGAAGTCCAAGTATTTCGCGATTTTCGCAATTTTATAAGATTTCCCAGCAGAGTCGGGATCGGCGGCGACCGCGGCGCTGAGGCTGTAGCCGTGCTTCGAGAACGCTTCGTGCAGCTCCTTCAGCAACTCCACGAAATCCTCCTTGTCCGACTTGTGGCTGCCGCTGCCCTGACTCGGGTACTCCCAGTCAACGTCCAACCCCTTGAAACCGTTCTTCTCCAGGAACTTCACCGCGTTCTTCACGAAACGTGCCCGGGCCTCCGAATTGCCGACCATAGCGGAGAACCCTTTCGACCCTTCGCTGGCGCCGCCGATCGAGAGGATCGGTTTTGCACCGTGCTGCTTCACGTAGCTGGTGAACTTCGACAGGGGCTCACTCTCGTCGGGGCTTTTGATGTTCCCATTCCCCTGGATGCCGGCGAAAGCGTAGGCCACGTGCGTGCACAGCCGAGCTTCGATATTATTCACAGAGTACTTGCCCTGGCCGGATCGGTCCGGTGCCCAGCCTTCGTAGTAACAAACGACTTTCTCTAAACGATAAATAACGGTACACGTTAGTCGAACGAACGAACGAGAATTTATTGGAAGATGCAGGAAACTTCTCTTTCACTCACTCTTTGCGTAGGAAGTTGTGGCGAACGCCAAAATAGCGAGCAACAGCAGAGTCTTCATCTGTAAGGGGGATTAATAGTACTTAGAAGTTCTGTCTTTTTTTTTTTAGACAATTCGTTCGTTGCAATTGTGAATTGCAGAGGCGATTCAGAAATTTGGAAATTCTTGTTACGCGGAAGAGCAGCATTTTCTGTCACTGAGGGTGTCATACCTTTTGCAGTTGAACTAGTGAGACTCTTCCAGTGCTCTCTGATTCCGTTGCAATGATCTTCGGTTAGCTCGAAACGTTCTTAATATATAGGATCGACCTTAATTATCACTCATTAACAATTATCGGTTTTAAATATGTGACGTGTATGGTGTCAGTGTGCACGGCAAATATTATTTTAGTCATCCTTATCGCCTGTGTCTGTGTGTTTTAAATAAACACCAAACGAGGTACGCTGAACTCCTTTCTTTTTTTCTTTCCTCTTGCAACACGTTTAATGAACACTTGTGTTCATAAGTGTGTCGCAAATTGCACGTCCCTTGTAAAACGATCGTTAACGCTTCGAGAATAATTATGGTGTGCCCCAATTCGGAGTGTAAAGAGAAGGATGAGGTACGAAAATACGCATTCGGTGGAAGATAATATCAATTTCTTAATTATAAGATTAAATGTGTTTGATTTAAAAATAGATCAAGGCGACACTCGTCCAATGAATTTATTCAATATTATACCTATTTTATCAAATATTCGTGAATTGCAAACGCGAAATTTTTGAGGCGTGCGTAAATTTCCTAATGGGCAATCGTTTTATAACGGTGTAAATTATTATAAAATACAGAACATTAATCTCTGGTAGTCGTAGGACATTATTTGTGAAAACGGAGGACATTCATGATTGCATGTTTTCCTACTTTTCAGACAACACGGAGGCCACTATTTAAACAAAGACGAATTTCCAACCTTTCTTCATTTTCCTTTGTCAGAAGAAATTTTTTCCCGTTATAAAATAGTCGTACATTCGTCGTGTACCACATTCAATACATATATGTGTTACGGGCAATGTGATAAATCCGGTGATTATGTATAATTGCCGGTTATTATATATAATCGCCGGCATCGCGTTTACCAAACTTAGTGGTGATTATAATACAGGGTGACCCAGAACTACCTCGAGAGCCGCAAAGGGTGATTTGAGGCTTCGTTTTTAATTAATCATTCAAAAACGAAGCGTTAACCGCCGTTTTAGCAAAGGAAAAAGTTGTTGAAAATTGCCTCGGAAATCGCTCCTTAAAACATTGACATGCAGTAGCAGAATATCCTGTATAAGAACCGGCAATTATACATAATCACCGAATTAATCACATTTACCATACATACGCATTTATACAAGAGTAAGCTTCGTTCCGAGCTTATCAATTTAAATAAAATCAACGACAGTAAAGCAACAATCGGAAGTTTTTCTCAAAATAACCACCTTTTATTATTATCATTAGCATAGATGATGTGTAGAGAAATACAGACATTAGTAATTATAAATGTATAACTTGACTCCAGTTCACGCTCGTCGAACTCAGCAACCAGGGACCTGATTTTTGTAGTTGCAGCCATTGAACGATGGATCAAAAGCGAGTCCGTTGGGGCAGTGGAATTGATGCGCTGTAAACTTTCCGTTCACATTTTCACAGTAATAGAATATCGAACAGTCCTTCGGATCTCGAACATAGCCCTCGCGCGAGCAGATATTCGTCGAGGGTGGCGGAGGTGGTGGCGGTGGTGGTGGTGGTGGTGTCGGCCGCGATGGAGGTGCAGTCGGCGTATTTGGAGGACCCGAAGGTGGTGCGTATCCGTTCAGCGCCCTGTTCAAAGTGTTCAGGATAGGGTACGCTTCACCGCAGGTACCATGGAAATCGTCGGTCTCGATGCTCCACACCATGGCGCCGCCGAGACCCAAGGACTTGATATAATTCGCCTTCTCTTGAACGGATCTAGAAACACGAAAGCGCTTAATAATATTCCTATTCCACGATCTTAAACTGTCATTGCCAAGAATTTGTACAGTGTGTGCTTACTGAACGTCATCGTAGCCGACCCATTGATTGCCTTTGAAAGCGTAAGGCACGCGCTGCTGGGAATCGCGCACCACGGTCCATCCCCCTTGGCGAAGGTACTCACAGATCTCGTTGTAGCCGAGCATACCGGCTTCTCGCGTGTACGGCCCAGCGCTACCAGCCCCAATGGTTGGGGCACCTATTCCGTGGTTACCAGGGTTTGCCAGGGTAAACGATCTTCCGTAGGAAGGAATTCCGAGGACGATCTTGTCTGCCGGCGCGCCTTGGGACAGCCAGTAGCGAATAGCCGAATTCTGCCGAACGAAAGTCCCTCAATATTTGTACAAGTATTCCGTGATAAAGCACAACCATTCATACGCACCACGTTAAGCAAGGCCTGGGCTCCAGACTCGCGGGAGGACGCATACAAGGGAGCGTTGATCCCCGTGAAGCTGTTCCAGGATCCGTTCAGATCGTACGCCATCACGTTGATGAAATGAACGTGCTGAGCCAATTGCGAAATCAGGTACGACTGGGATGCCGACGCTTCAGCCGCGGCGACGGCCACGCTGAGGATGTAACCGTGCTTGTTGAACTCCTGCCGCAATTCCCTCAGCAGGGCGATGTAATTGCCCTTGTCGGATGGTTTGCCGCCGCGTTGGTTCGGGTACTCCCAGTCGACGTCGAAACCATCGAAGTTGTACTGCCTCAGGAAATTGACCACGTTCCGAACGAATCGGGCGCGGGTACCAGGATTCTCGGCGACCGCCGAATATTTCGCGGATCCCTCGTTCCAGCCACCGATCGCCACCATGGCTTTGGTGCCTGGGCTCGATTGACGAAGCCTGGTGAACTGCCCGTAACCGTCCTTGCCGCTTGGAAGATCCAACCAGCTATCCAATACTTGCACATCGCCGTTGGTGCTGATACCGACGAAAGTGTAGATCATGTGGGTGCAAAGCTTTGGATTTATGTTGGATACCTCGAACTTGCCGAGGCCTGGACGATAGGCGGCCCAGCTACCATAGTAGCAGACAATTTTCTCTGAACAAGACAAATATTTTATTGAGCGCTGCAGATCTGCCGGACTAAACTACTTTTTATTTCAACGGAATATAAAGCTACGGGCTAACGGGATTAATCGATAATACCGATAAGGTTCTACTAGCGATCAGTAGCAGATCACAAGTGATACTCACGTTTCGCGGCAGTGCCAGCGATGGCAAATGCCAGCAAAACAATCAGGAAGACTGCCCTGAACATCTGGAAATGTAGTAGAAAACGTGTTGTAAAATTTCAGCGGAGAACAGTTTGCATAATTATAAAATTTTTACCATAGTTACGACGCTCAGACGGTCCTCGTATTATTTGAACTACATATAATGACGGCACGGTCCACCCTTTATAGATCTCCGCCCGTGACACGTGTCGCGTATTATTTTATTCAAATGACTCTTATCAACTTTTTTTCGCGGTTATCAAATATTATGTGAACAGATTAAATACGATAATAGATTCTTGTCAAAGCATGTGAAACATTTTAATTCGCTCAAGCACATTTAGACAAACACTTGCGCGGTGATTATAAATTGTAAGAAGCGTCGAATTATTTGATCGCCAGATTAAAATACGTATCGCATGAAAAATATAAAAATGGAGATTTTGGTTGGAAAGATTGATAGGTAGATAATACCGAATCACGCAGAAAGAAATGAAAGACGCATTTGCCGTTTCAGTGTCTTTTAAACTTGAGTCTTATCGCAGGAATACAACAAAAGCGAAATAAAGTGAACTTGATTCCACGATAGACAACAGAGACATCCTTTTTCCTTTGTTACACTGCCTCAGCAAAATAAATTTAGAGAAAAATGAGAAATGAAAACGTTACCTGTATCGAAATGAACACTCAGCCACGTTTAGCGATGCGCATACTTCACGAGCAAACAAGTGTACTCGAGGCCTTCCTCTTTCAACAGCAGTTCCTTTCTTCTTTATCGCATATCAGATATTGATACTGAATGATACATTTTTTTCAATTTACTTAACCCAGACCTTTCCATGCTAAAATCGCGCCTTCCTATTAAAAGCTAAGCGCGTCATCAGTCATCAGAGGTGAGGCATTATGATAATTCTGTTTGTTTCTTGGAAACTGCTATCACACGGCAATTTATCAATTCCAGCTGGTAGATCCATGGCAAATCCTGCGCAGGCTTATTTGTTCTAAATAATTTGTTACAAAGCAACACTCTTAAGGATTATTCGCAAAATGCAATTCGCAATTATTTAACTAAGTCATATACTTTACTTACTTTATTACTTTACTACTTAAGGGTTCCTTAAACTCCACGCCTTCAATTTGAGACGTCACTTGTTAAAAATTATTCCACAGAAGCCGAAAATATTGCATTAAAAAATTGGAGTGTGTGAATTGGGGTTCGCGCCCATTTAATACGGTCCTTAAATTGTTGCGGCGGGACGCTATAACCATCTCGCGGTCAAACGTAGAAACAAATCTTGTCATCTAGCCAATATCAGTATTGTAAATAAGTACACTCTTCTCTGTTTCTAGACCGAATTTTTTAATATATTAGAGCTCAAATTAAAGCTAAGAATCTCAGGTATATACCATGAAAGTTCCATAACGATTCGTGTTCTCATTTAATGGTTATAAATAATCAGTTAATGAGAAATACTATTCAGGATTACTCGTAAAATCGAATGGAAAATTAGGTAACTCGTCTATCATAAGATTTGCTAGACTCTAAGCTTTCATTTGAGACCTCAGTTATTAACAAATTCTACGTATGCAATAAAAAAAACACAATAAAAATGTTGCATAAACAAAAGGACTTTTGACGTGTATAGTGTTGACATCTATTGAAGATTGCCCGAACATTAGTACCGGCACAAATAGTTTCCACCACTTTTTGGCAGATGGCAGCACAACACAGGTCCAAAACTTTTTTTATTGAACCTTTTTATTCATTTTTTTTATTGTTTAAGCATAATTTATTAATAAATGAGGTTTCAAATTAAATTCAAATTATTTTTGACTTGTTAAAGTACTATTTTCAATTCTTAGTACTGATAAACAAAGGATATAGACAACACTTTTCAGAATAGATGGATAATTTAATAATCACGTATTTACAAATGCAGCTCTATTCATATACCCTTTTACATAAATCTCTAACTACATATTAACAAAATGAGTTGTTCGCTATTAAATTACTGTAACATAGAGAAAGATGAAATTGCAAGCTATTTCACTTTTGTGTTTGATATCATTCTTAGAGTTTCCTGTACTTTATCCTTAGATTATTTCTTTTCAATGCATGTTTCCGAATGAATCTCCAGTACTCCTTTGTGTTAGGATCTAAATCTTCTAATTTTAATGGTTCAGTTCTAATGCTCCATAGCCATTCGGGGTATTCAGAATCGGGCTTCAATTTTACATCTTCTCCTTCTTTGTAAATGTTCGATCCACATACGTATGTCAGCAATTTGTTAACATCCTTTTCGACCGGCAATTGTATTTTCTGTTTCACAGCCTTTTGCTTCCTTTTGTCGACTGAAAAAATAGATTAATGTAAATAAATCTAAATTATCGACGTCAATTTTGATATTAGGTAAACATTTAGATATAACAAGTTCGCCAATAGCTTGAATATGACACAACAGAAATTTACAATGAAAAACAAACTTCACAATCTAAAAAAGATGCACATGTGACATAACCTCTACTGTACGATTGGAGTATAATTTATTTTCTCGTATTGTACATAACGATTGGACTGAAATATTTTTTTACCGGCATAATGTTGGGCCTGCAGCGTATACTGTGCTGGAATAATAATACTTTCTCCAATCCGAGATAATCGCAAAATTGACAAAAGAGACATAGTACCCGCCTAACGTTAATAACAAATTCTAGGATACTGAATCCCCTAGTATCATTTACAAATAATCTATCTAATCTATTTATCGAAAATCCAGTTGTAATTTAACGCTTTATATCTTCATCTTCGTATTATTTCACTTCAATAAAGAATAGAAGAATTTTTTTTATAATTAATCTCTCATTGTTATATCGCGGCGCGGGAGTTACAAATATTGACGACGGTAACAACATGAAATGCGCAATGACAAACAATAACGCCAATTTTGTATTAGAATTAGATTTAGCTCCGTTTAATGATAGAAAGACATAATATTTATCTATTGATTATTAATGTGTCAGTACTGTTTTAAGTGATTAAAATTAAGCTTACAAAGTTGTGGCCCGATATACTAATTATTCTTTATATGTTTCGGTTATGTAATGCCAGTAAGCAGTGACAGAGGAACGCGGGTAGGTTCGATTTCATCGTAAATTGTTTATGAGATATAATCAAAGCATGAGATAAATACAAATTTATACATATGTTTCTTGTAAAACAAAGATTGAAAATCATGAAGCTTTCATTACTCCTCTTTTATACCAACTTATTACCGTAATCCGATTTATTTATTTTCAAATCTAGGCAAAGACAGTGGCCTTTGGCATAAAGGGAGTCAAAGGGAAATCGATAGAAGCTCGTACAAATAATCAGCAGCATAACAACTTCTTGAAAATTGCTCCTGCTTTACCCATTTTGCCTGAAGCTCCATTGCCCCCAAAGTTATCCAAACAGCGTTATAATACGTTTAGGTATTTAGAAAAAGCAGTACATTTCGATTACATATCGTATTATTAACTAAATGTTATAATGCCAGAAATATTTCTATGTTTCATACACGTAGCGCAACAGATTCACCATTTAACATAGAGCATGAAAAAGCCGATGGTTCCAACGCAGTTACTTTACAATGGACGAGCGAAGGAAAGACCGTTGTCGCTACAAGAACTGGTGCAGAAAAAGAAAAAAGCCCGGACAGGATCTGCTTGGACAGACGAGGACTTACTACATTCCCCAACATAATTGGGGAGCCACGCTTACGTTTGCTGTCTCTCCAACATAATCTTCTCACAAAGATAGACTACTCGAATTTCACGCAGTTAACAAAATTAGTGTTCCTTGACCTGTACGATAACCAAATTGAGAAGATATGCAGCCTTCAAATATTAGAGAATTTGAGAGTGTTATTGATTGGCAAGAATAGAGTTAAAAAAATCGAAGGATTAAAGGAACTTTCGAAATTGGAAGTTTTGGACCTTCATGGAAATCAAATAGTACAGATATCCGACTTGGATACTCTCATATCCTTGAAAGTACTAAATCTGGCAGGGAATAATATTAAGGTGATAGGACTCCATGATTTCCATGGTTTAACGTCTCTGAAGGAGTTGAACCTCAGACGTAATAGAATCAAGAAATTATTAGGCTTTGATGAAACGCCACAATTACAAAAGTTGTATTTGAGTAATAATGATATTCAGAAGCAAGTGTCCTATGTAGTTGCAAGAAAGTAGTATCTGATAGTATTCATTTAATAATATTAAAATATTTCAGAATTGAAGATATGGGAAGCCTCGCCAAAGCATTGCAACTGAAGGAAATAACGATCGATGGAAATCCTGTAACACTGAACAACGACTACGTTTCCTTCCTTGTGTCGTATTTACCGAATTTACAGTTTCTATCAGCAATGCCAATTAATGAACAAATAAGAAGAGCTGCTATGGCTTGGAGAACTACGAAAGAGCAAAGTAATTCCACCTTTTTAAACCTTAGCGCACAAGTTTGCATGAACGCCAGAAGGGAAGAAGTTATATCGAACGCGAAAATAAATTGGGAGCTTCACAGATATTCTAAATTTTCTACAGATGGTAGTAACAATAGGCACACTATTCGAAACAGCAACATTAATGCAGTACAGATTCAGAAATCGAATAAATTGACTGCAATGAGAGTAAAGAGTTTGGAGAAAACGAAATCGAAAGCCTTTGGGAGCTTGACGTCTATAAATGAGAACGTAGAGGCGACAAAGATAAACATAAAGAGAAGAAGTAATTCTAGCGATAATTTATTTCGATTGAAAGACACGGTTAAGCCGTACCCATTAGAATTCAAACTTCCTCCGATTCTGGATTCCATTGTAGATAGTTTGATAAATACTAAATTCGGTGAGAAGCCGCAAAAGAAATTGACAAAGGGAAAGATCAACGGGAACGTTGATAGTACTTCGAGCAGCGACTCGGAAGCTTTGGAAAACCAAGAGAATTTGAACAGCTGCCTGAAGTCTTGCTTATTCAATTCAAGTAGCTATATTTCCCCGCGTAATATTAATGAAATTGTTATCGGTAAAACATTTCTTCCAACGGACGCATTTTCGTCAACAGAAATTGTTCTTGCGAGAGACAGTAAGTGCTGCGAGGCATTCGATTCTTGGGAAGAATTAGCGAAGGAGAAACAAGATTTAATAAAAGTTTCTACAAACTTGAATCCGAACACTCCGCAAGGTTTAAATAGCTGCCAATCTAAGTCCAGTATAGAATCCTCCGGGTATTGTTCCTTGAGTTCTAAAGCTAGTAGCGTCGATAGCTGTAAATCTGTGTTAAGCGATTCCAGCACATTGGCAGCTAACAAAAATGCATTGCAAAAGTATAAGAATTTAGAAAGAGATACGAACAGAGTAAAGAGTGCACAAGTGAAGAAAACAGTGTGCTATAGGAGTAATAGAGCAGCAACTGCTAGAGCTAAGTATAGAGCTGTAACACCACCAAGTCCAGCTCCGGCACAAAATCCCCCGAAAGAAAGAGAACAAGGTATCAAGCGATAATACATTTATTTATGGCATGCTAGTATCATGAATGAAAAACTGAATTTACAATTTTAATAGGTGGAGATTATTTAATAGAAATTGTTGGTCGCTGCTTAAATATTTACGGCCAAAGTGCGTTACGTTTCATCGACCGGCATTGGGACTCGTCGAAAGCTCAAGACGTTAATGTAGTTAAATTCAATTATGTACAATTCAATGATGCGGCCAAAGTCTTGTGTAAAATCAAGAACAGGTTTCCGAACATAGAGCATTTTATGTTTAAAGAAACGAACATTAGTTACCTTGGACAGTTGAATGCTTTGGCTGAAGCGCAAGGATTAACAAGTATTCACATAGACACAGGAAATCCAATTCTATCGAAGGATTGGAAAGATTACGCGATATTTCGTTTAGCTCACTGGGGCTTAAGGTCGATCAATGGAAAAGAAGTAAATATTCTTGATCCTTAAAAACAAAACTGATAGCATATCGAGGATAAATGTTTTATTCTTATAATTACAGGTAACGAATGAAGAAATCGAGTTAGCAAATCAAGAATACGCCGGCCTCGTTGATATTGTTATGTGCTCACTGCCAGAATCATTGTTACAGCCTTTACTACAAAGGCTTCAGTTAGAGAAAGTGCAGAGACAAATTGGAGAACATTTGACTGCCAAACAATTTTTACTTAGTAGTGATCCAGCCCTCAGAAGCGTTGTTGCAAAAGAGGCGTTGCAGTGGAGAAAAGGATGTGTAACACAAGTAATACAGCGAAATTTAACTATAAATGTTTGATTAATTTTTATAATGGAAATTAAATTCGAAGTGCTTTTATGTTTTAATGTCATCCTTTCTTGTAATTGTAGGAGGATCTCATTTGGAGACACAAAGGGAAAATGCATTTACTAAATTTAATAAACCTAACTGTAGATGCGATACAAAAGTTACAATTACTCGAAAATGAATGGCCAACCATTTTATACGATATAATTCACGCTACTTTATGCGATTTTTCTGAGATGAATGAATACATGAAACGTTGCAGTAAAACACTGGAAAGCGATAAGTAGCACAAACATTTTTTATCTTATAAATGGTTTTATCGGATTTAATATATCCGAGAAGATAGATAGTATCTAAGCTTTCCTTGTAAAATATATTAAATTACTCATTATTTGATTGTTAAGTAAGTTTACGATGATCTTGTAAATCTGTACGAATTCACAAAGCATGTTCCTATATTTGACGGATATAATAATAAATCGTTACTACCAATGAAACGGTATGTAAGTTTATTACAATGTCCACACATAACAGAATCTTCTAAATATATGTTACACGTTAGAAAATGTTTAACTAAAGTGATGTGTATATAATTATTAGATACTTCAAAAATACACGCTAATCGTTTATTATCCATAAATTAATGATATTGAACAAACCGTAAAGATAGTTCTTATTTACAATAATGAAATGCAATCGCCGTGTACGCATTAATTTTCATTCGTTGCATATCATTTTGTTCCAATGATAGATTCTACGCTGAAAGAGATCGTCGATTTCTTCTCCAAGCAAGGTGTGCTCTTGGTCGCAGAGATATCCTGATCCGTTACTGAAGAATCAAAATCGTGCAAGTTTCTCTTCGTTTTCCGAGGCTCCGCGACCTGTTCGAACCATGGTATCGTGGAATAGACAGTTGGAAATGGTTGTAACTTCTTAAAACCTTCTGATTCCGGTTTGTATTCTTGATTCTGCGACAAACCATTCAACAATGGAGCGTCTGGGTCTGTAATAAAAGGATGCAATCAATATATAAAGCATGGCAAATAAGAAATATATTACAATTTCTCCATCAATCTTTAATAAAATTATTTTAATAATTTAATTTGAACTTTACATGCTGCAGGTAGACCGTGTACAGTCTTCAATCCGTAAAATCCTTGCGTCACGCTGATGCTGGTCTGAGTGAAGTGCAACTGATGACGCTGAAAGTTCTTTCCTCTTCGGCAAGCGGATGTTTGATCGGCCTTCAATAGATACGGTGACCCGGAGGCATCGATCGGCGTGTGACACATCGTTGAGACGTTCTCGCCGAAGAAATTTCCCTGAGCCTGCTGTTGTCTTCTGAGTGCAACTTGTGCGGCCATTACACGTTGTCTCTCGACCACCAGCAAACAGCAAGGACAACGGCAATCTTTCCATGCGCAGGATCTCTTGTGACCCTTTAAACCGGAGATCACACCGTGGTTCCTGCATCTGGCACACTTTGGACTCCTCAAACGTTGCTCGGTCCCGGAGGTCACTTGACTCGCATTGCCATTCTCTGTCTTCATTTTATCTTATCGTAGTATATTACTTAGTCAATACTCCCTAGTGTCCTACGAATAATTATCTTCTTCCAGTTTGCGTTTTACAAACTTCTGTTGCAGGAAGTTGTAAAGATCATCACTGAACTGGACACTCTGAAGAATACACTGGTCAATTCCATATTGCTTTAGCCTATGTTCTGCATCGACGATGATTTATTAACTTTCTATTCTGCCTTGAAGATTTTGAGCTGCGGTCGTGGATAAAAGTGTTAACGCTAAATTATAGTAAGTCGTTCACTGAATGTTCCACGGAACTAATTCATCACTCCTTTTCAGTTTCCCGCAAGACTACCCGGCTCGAACCAGTCGGTGCGCACTGTTGAATGAGTTATACACATAGAGGAATCTTCTTCCCTGGTCGAAGGAGGTGTCTATTCATCTCCTCCTACCGATTCGAAATGTATTTTTAGTGGAGGAGCATGTTGGGATTGGCTCGAAACCCGAAGAAACTCCGCCAGCATCGTGGACCAAGAGCCAATGGTGACCGGTCTGCATCTCGTTCCTCTTAATCCACTATCAACTTGTATCACCTCAGGAAAAAAGGGAAAGATCATAAACGCGAGCGACTTCTTTGATTATGATCCATGTGACGGAATCCTATCGATCTTCCGCGAGCAAAGGAGGAACAAGGGGTGGTTATACGCGAAACAGCGGAGATTAATCGAGCATGACCCTTCGCGAGCAACAGAAACGCGTTTGCCTGCACCGGCAAAAAGTCTGAATAAGATGCGCCAATTCGTCATCGTCCAGATTAAATTAATAAGTCGTAAATTAAATCAAAAGTCGTTGTTCTTCTTTAGGATTAAGTGGAACCGTTCTTACATATAAGAATCTAAATGCTACCAGGTATTGCCGTTTTTAAAATTCGATCGCAACTTCTGAATGGGAAATGGAATGGCAATATCCTTTTCTGTAATCGTCGTTTGCTCGAGTGAACGCGAACCTGATACTTCCTCTTCGCCCGACAGAAGTATATAGATTTTTACCCAAAACAAAGGAAGAGCATAACGTTTAGGGTTCCTCCGGTAGTTAAACCCGGCCGAAAGAACATTCATGCATACGTTAAGAAAACATACTCGAAACTAATATTAACTGTGCGTTGGCAACATCCGAGAGGATCGTATTAACGAGCTCTTAGCGAGCAAGATCACAGAAAGAATGCCATGTGGCCGCAGCTGGCGCGGCGGTGAGTTCCGTTGTTAGTCGAACGGACTTCTCTCTTCTATTTTTGCGGTACGCGATAGAACGGAAAAGGGGTAAGACGATTGCACACGCTGTCCTTCGCATTTCCGATACTTCGGCGATATCGTATTTTTAGTTACCGTCCTTTTCTTTTCAGTTGTAACTTCTTCGGCGTCCCGTGAATGTTGCTTTAAACATTTCCACCTGCGCCTTGAGATCTCTATTCAGAGGCGAATAATTAATGAACGAAGATCGTTGCGTTTGAAAAAAAAAGCACAGATTTGGTTGGAGAGCTTTTTCTCTTCTTTTCCCTAGACGACGAAAGGAAGGAATGATCGGACAAGTTTAAATTTACACCCCGCCGGTAGGCGCGCGTGAAACGCAGCGAGGAATTCGCCCTAATGAGCGTGGAACGAAGGGGTGTCACTTTGGACTTCTCTCCCTTTCCCCATCGGCATGGACAGCTTTGCTCGAGGGTGTTGTCAGTACGGCAAATATGTTGACAGGTCATTCAACATCTTTCCGCCGTTAGTCCGCGGCGAGGCGGCAGTGCTCCACGCAAGATGCGTGCCCGAGGCGATGTTGCACCTCGGAATATCCATAGCCGAGGTTGCTCCTTCCTCGGACTCCCTTGCGAAAACACCGTGGTTCCGGATTAGGAATTTTAACAAGAGAATTATTAATGGTGGAGTTCGGAGGAAGCGTGGCGGGGAAAGATTTTCTATTTTAGATTAGAATAATAATAGGTAGGTTCAACAAGTAATTCAGACTACAATAATAAAAGTAGAAGAAAAAAAGGCAACGAATTGCCCCTGTAGCAGGAAAGGATTAAAATCGAGTATGCATCAGAGGTAGGCAACGTTTCTCGCCACACCGGCGATTACTGACATTTGCAAATCGATGCACTTTGCATTTGTTCCGACTGCTGCGCGATTACGCCCGAATTCCGATACCTGAAAATTAATGAATCCGTCGATCTGACAGTTGCAAAAGGCCGCGGTATCCCGAGTTAAAATTCTCACGGCCACGCGCGTGCCACGGGAAACGCGCGTCGCCGGAAGGGGAGCGTAGCGTGCGAGCCTTCGAAGTTGCAAGCGTGTTATATAATTCAAAATTCAAACGATAAATCAAGCGAAGGAAAACATCGTGACAACTAACCCCCTGCCAAGAAATTCGAGACAATTGTGTATAACGCAAATGTTTGTGATGCGAACGTTCACGAGGAGGGAGGACAACGAACACCCCGTCGTACTTATGAGTACCATTTCGTTAATCTTAGGTGAGACTTTTCCTCGGCAAGATTTAAACGAACATTATCCCCTTTTAAATAGAAAAAAAAAATGCTTTAGGTAGTAATAAATGAAAGATACAATTATTTCATGACTTTTTAATTGTTTTTGATAGCGTATTTTTCTTTCCTCGCAGCAGCTGAAACGTTGGTGTACAACCAGTTGCCGAACTAACTGCGATGCCCCATTGCACCAATAACTTCGCATGGTATTTAAGCAAGTTTATTGCGGGATTCACAGGGATGTTCTTGCTGTATGTGGTTTTCTTGAAGGAGAGGTGAATACCCGTAAACATACATAAATGGTCAATTGTAAAGGAGATGAAACAGCCACCGTAAAAATACATATTTTACAGCGAATACAATTGCCTGTGCAGAGCAAGAATGAGAGAAGCACTGCGGCGTAAAGGGGAAAAGTGAGTCACGTTGGTCATACGTGCGAGATTTCTCTGAAGATATTGCTCCCCTGATATTTCTTTCAACAAGAGTTAAATATATTTACATTTTGACTGTCCTCCGAGTTGAAGATTAATATAAGCTATAAAATGATATAGAGTGTCGCGCATCGTATGACCAGCGATATCATGCGCATGGCATAATCGTAAGTTCTCATACTTAGTACTAATTGCCGCCCCATAGACGACCAGGTAGATGCGAGTGCACGGAAGGGTAAGCGTACGATCACAGTGAAACTTATTTGTAAACGTGTTAACAGATGTTTAACAGCGAATTTCATTGATTCCTGCACAGAGCGAGGGACAAGGTCTATTCTTGCGGGTGTAAAAAACGTTTGGACATGTAAGGATACGTCTGTTGCAAGGGCGACAATCTTTTTCCAGCTTTCTAGCAATAATTATGCATGCACTTCTTTAGGGTACACGAAGATACAGGAGTGGTTTCTGGAGAACGATCCGGCGATCTTGTCAGCGACTGCACTTGTTCTAGGAGAAGGTCTCCCTAAATATGACAATGGTAATTTCGACTTCCCCAGCAAATCGCTGTAAGTCTTACAATCGGGAATAATCGTCACCGTGAACAGTATTACTGATCCCGTGTCCCCTTTCGATTCCAGACGTACTGTTGACAAATTGCACGCGCTGCGTAACATTGTTCAAACGAAAGACCAAGGTAAACGTAAAGTACGATACACGCAACGACGTTTGATTATGTTAATCGTAAACTTTTGCATCGCAACAGTCTATAGAATCTACCTCCAACACGCGAAGAAAACGGCACGGCGGACGTTGCGTTTTTCGCCATTGTAGCGGCATGGTGTGCGTTCAAAAGTTACTGAGAAGAAGAAAGAATAAACAGCACTGCGCTTCTCTACGTGTCTCTCAGGACGCCGTTTCCGATTACTGGAAATTCTGCGGTGATTCGATTTACGATGGAGATAGTGTTAATGGCCCAAAAATACTTGACAACAATCTAGATGCAGAGGAGAAAGCGCACGAGCACGAGTATAAAGAAGAAACTTTAAACGAACGTGACGCTGAAGTAAAGGATAAACAGAAGAGTATTTCTGGGAGAGAAATGCAAAGCGCAGAGGACAGAGTATGTCAGACATCGTGTTGCAATGCGATGGATTCGAAATTAGAGAGATCTGTTAAATTTTCTTGCGGCCCAATTACCGAGCCTAGTAACGATTGCGATATCTTTCGATCGTCGCCCCTACTTGCTGAAACTAAATGCGAAGAGAATAAGAGTGTCATAAGTTCGAGTAATTGTAACAGTATCTGTGATAGAAAGAAGAAATATTCTCCAAGGAACGCCCACGAGGATGCGTCTAGCAAAACAAGAAAGAGTCATAGTTTAAGCAAAGTTAGTAAAATTCATTCAGGGGAGAACCGTTTGAAGAAATCTTCGAATAAAAGGCACTCGCAAAGCGAGACGAGTTTGAGCGAAGCGTTTATCGCGGATAACTGTATGGACGCAATTTTGTATCGCGAACTGCAGAAAAGATGTATTCCTTCCGCCAAGGAAAGATTATCGAGAGATTGCACGCAAGCTCGTAGATACGGTGACTCGAAATTGTCCTCGGAATTGAATGAAAGAAATATGGAGGAAGTTCATTTGCAACGAAACTTAGACGTTGCCCGAGTTGTTGATGACTTTTTGGATGACGTGCGGGTGTTCTCCCTGTCTCAGACGTTTCCCGGTCGTAACATTCAGACTAACAGCGTGTTCGAGAAGAATCTTTTCCCTGTCGATTGGCGTACGAAGAAGATGAATCGCAAGAAGCAACCGAGGTCTCATTGCAAAAATTGTAATTGCCACGCAAAGTGAGTTACGTCGTTTTTATCTTTTAACATAACACTTCGATGTAATGCAATCTGATCTTAATAATTGTAACATCTATATCACCTTTTCAGAGTACGTAATCATAATAATTCACAACGGTCCAAGATACCATCCTTATCGCATCTGCAATCCTTTGTTTCTCCTCGATCGCAGTTCGTGATCCGTTCAAGGAATTCCGAATGGCAAAAAGCCGATTGTTCGTGCGAATACCTGAAGTCGAAAAGGAAAATCGACACGACGACCAACGATAATCCTTCCTTCGTCCGCGGGGCATGCTCAAAATACAAACCACAGTCATCGCGATGTAAGGAGAAGCCGACTTTGGTCATCTTTCGAAACAGGAGGTCTAGCAGATTGGATAATTCAATGAACTCGCCGTACAGCACGTCGGCAACGTCTGTTGGCACTGTTAACAGATCTTTTTACGATAATGAAATCAACCATTTATGTACACCCCTTGGAACATCGTGTTATCGGAGACCGTGCGAGTACAATATGTGCGGCACAAGAATAGACTCCACGTCTTTATTATCATCGTCATCGAGTTTATCGTTATCTAAGCAACGCCGTTCCTGGACTCTACTGTCGCAGAATTCCTTTTACCAGGAACAGGAACCGATCTCTTCCTGTTCTTGTACGAATCAACCAAGATCGCTGAGAAGGTACAACGAGAATGAAGAACTAACGCCCATGTACCAGTCCTCGGGCACATCCGCGTGCTCGATGTCGTCACAGTCAACGTTCGAGGAAGATTATAGTTTAGGCGAGACGGATAAGGAATTGGAAGAAATGTATCGATCTTGGAGAGTACCAAAATATCGGGACAAGAAGAAGAAGAAGAAGAAGAAGAGGAGAGTAACTTATATGGATAAATGTCGCGTTAGGTGGAATATCAAGGATACGTGCTAAAAGTTACAAAATAAGAGAGAAGAAAAGCGGCAACAAGAGACGCATGGGAAGAAGCAAAACGAGTTTACTTTAATATAAGGAATATATTTTAGCGATAATAGGATAGGCGAAGAAACTGCAAACTTTGCTCGTCGAGAATCCAAAGAATAAATCACCGCAGACACGTCTTGTAACATTTTATAACGCACGCTTGCGACTGGAAGGATTCTTTTCAAAAGGGCATCATCGATAAACGCGGAATTCAAGCGTGTACACGGTTAAATCGTAAATTGATCGTAGACGACGATGCCCGGGCGACAACAGTAACGAGTGCACACGTAATTGGCAGGTACCGAGTTAGCAGTGAAACCTCCGGGGGAATAAATTGGACGTGGTGCAAAGGGGAGTGACGCGTCCCGTTGGACGCTTGGAAAATCTGAAACTCGATTAATACGCGTCGTGTCCGTAGGTGAAGAGTCTATAAGTAGATCTTTTACGGACACGAACGTCAGTCATATTCATATATTATCTTCTGACCCGGGCGAGACGAAATCCTCCTTTACGCTAACGAGATATCCGCAACGGTTAACACTGTGCATACATCACGCGATGCCGCGATATGCATCTTTGCCAAAATTTTAAACTGCGGTTCAGCTGGCGAGAAGAAGTGAACAGAAATGCTCGTTTGCTTTGCTACGAAGAACGATCGACTTTTGTATGAAACATTTTATCATTCATAAAAGATATTACATTTTAATGTATACGATTCTGTTTTCTTTTTGTTTGATACAAGTCTTCTTGATATTGTGTTATATCAGCGTTTTGCATACTTTTTTAAAAAAACTGAATAAAACCTACTTGCTTTCGTTCTTGGTGTTAACTTTGCGATTTATAAATTAACACTTTGTACAAATTAGTAATGACGATAGAGGATAAACATGAACTTCGAGGCAGAAGAAAAATTCAAGGAATATGTTTCTTCCCTTTGCCTTTTTAATCGACGGTATCGATGCCCGAGATTGCGGAGCCTTTTCTTTTCCAAGTTCTCTCGTCTTAATCTACTCGTGCATCTCTCTGAATGGCAGGCTTTGTAAACGAAACGTCGCAGCTGCGTACCTCTCGCCTCGCATTTTGCACGCATTCCGATGAAATAAAACGAGAACAGCAAGGGTGCCGACTTCAACCGAGAAGAAATATTTCGAAACGGGATGTTAAATGAGAGAACTGTCTAACTGTCACTCCAGCTAGTACCCTGTTTCCTTAGACACTTAACGAAAATATCAGCCAAAACGAATCTGTATATTTTCGGTGCCCATGTTACAAATATACGCGTAACACTTATACGCTAAATTTTCTTTGTTAATGACTCGATTCCAAATTTATATCTGTATCTTCTCGTTTATCCCTTTGATACCGATTAAATCAATCACTCGCTTTATAATTTATCTTATAATTTATTAAAAGAATATATAACATACACTCTGAAATTATTAAACGTAGACATATGCATATAAATTGTTTCATTCAGTCAAGATACTTCGAGGTGGGAACAATGGTGTTCTGTTTAAAACACTCCTTGATCCATTCACTTTTAATAATCGTCAACGACGTGCGCGAATTGTTACCAATTAAATCCCGAACTTCAACATTGATTGAATTTTCATTGACAAAGATGTGCGTCACAGAATCGTCGATAGTTTCTTTAATTGTCCCAGCCATAAAACGAAACTCAGCCTTTGAAGAATCTGCTTGATCACTGAAGTATCCCACGATACCTCGAAATGGGGAGTAAGGTGATATTCCATCATCAAACAGTTCTTCATCTATTTCTTTCATATCTGTGTCATCGAGTTCAATATCCGTTGCCTAAAATAATATTGCGTGAAATAAGCTTCTTGCATAGAACACATCTTTTATTAAATTGTTGTTGAACGACAGGCAGCTAAAAATGATACCATTTCTTCGACCCTTTTGAACGAACGTAGCAAACTCTCCTCATCTGCATCTGCAGTATAGTGATCGTAATAATCATCATAATATTGCGCCAGTCGCTGCCTCGTTGATTCACGCATGCATATTAATTCCCACGGTAAGAAATCTTGCAATTTCGACCAATTCTCTTCTTTGGTAACGCGTTTCAGCCAGTCTAACGTTACGGCGTCATATTTTTTACTTTGTATCATATTATTTGCTCGCGCCTAAGAAATATTAATTAATTTATGATTTACTTACAATTGCATATTTATTGGACCGAAAGGCATAGCTAAGCACATGCTTACCGTTTTAACATTGCCAATAATAATGCAGTAATTATTCTTCAAAGGATTTTGCACAACTTTTGCTCCGTGTTGTAGAAGAATTTCTTCAATCTGTTCTTTAGACAGTTCGTCATTTCCATTTATTACGCAAATTTCTTTGCCATCAAAAAGTCGTGTAATATGAACCGGTGGATTATCAACAATGCTAGATCTTGTTGGAGTTTCTACGTATTTCATCGAACGTTGCTTCGACGTCCTGCGTGCTTTAATTTCCGGTTCATCTTCTAAGTCTTCATAATTGACCTGTCGCTTTGTTAATTTTTGTATTGGTCGCGTATCCTGTAGAATTCCATATGAAGAAAATATCGTTCGTGTAATTTTAATAAAATATGCAACACACATTTATATACCTTAATTAATGATAATAATTCATTAGTCGTACAAACGGTGTACCAAGGTTTGTCAGTCCTAACATCCATAACTCTTGGAAATCGCAAACTGTATCCAGTAGGATAATCATTACTCTGCGTCATTTCCGTTGCCCGTATAGTCAGAATAATTGAATCTTCGGGCCGAATCCATAAGTTTGGAGGATCGAGCTAAAATATTAATATCGATGTTTTGCTGTCCGATATCTCTGAAAGTATTTAGCTCGCGATGACTTACCCTGGGAGGAGTCACATTTGCGGGGCACTCCTTCTGCCATTTATTCTCAAAAGCTCTCCACAAATTTTTCACTTCTTCCACAGAAAGACCGTTGCTAACTGATACCACCGACAGGAACGCTTTCGGATTCTCACCGGGAACACTTGGTGGACAAGCGACTCCCATTAAAAAGCTTTTCATCAAACCCATATATTTTCCATCGCCGTAATAACCACCCAGGATGATTAAGTCTACATCTTCCACCAGATCTTCAGAATACTGGAAAAATATTGTTTCTAAAAGCAGGGAAGATAAGCGAAGGGCGTAAATGATATTTCAGAAAATATTACCTCAGCTTTTATCTTATAGCACCCAGTACCATCTCGCACATTTGGTCTATATTTACTATCACATTTTTTTAATACGACTCCTTCCTCTTTGTTCTTCATACTTTCATTGAAGGCGTTGCGCAATTCCTCGCTACAAAGAAAAATTTATATAGAAAACGTTTTTGAAGAACACCGTCAACAAAAGTTACGCACCTATTGGAAATTTTAGTGGATTTACATAATAATAAACAGCCTTCTTCCTCTTTGAAGATATCCTTTAAGATTGCCAGTCTCTTTTCATAGGGCTCGTCATCGAGTAAAACGTCATTGTACATAATGATATCAAACGCAACAAAGCATGGTTGATGATGACTATTTTCCGACAGCTTTTTAACATCGTAACTCATCCCTTTCGAGCCTAGCACTTTTTTCGTTTTATGCCAGCCCATTAATTCACCATCTAATATTACCGATTTAACTTGTGAATATAGAAGTCGAGCGAACACGCTGCTCATGAAACCTTTAACATAAAGTTACAATAGCATCATAAAGACCGCACCATGCTAATAAAGGGTTCCATTTAATTGCATTGAAATTAATACCTGAAGAACTAGTTTCTCCGTAACCAGGATTATTTGTAATATCGAATCCTTGCCTCGTAAAATATTTATATTTGCCATCCTTCATATGCATCTGAGAGCGTTCACCGTCGTATTTAGATTGCAAGAAGTATTCCTCTCCTTTAGCAAAAACCTTCTGTACATCCTCGATCTTCAATCTTTCCAGTAGCATAGGTTTAAAGTGGGAAAAGACTTTAATGCCATGATGATATCTCAGGTGAGGATCATACAAGGTATCACAGACTTGGCGTAAATTAGATGATACATCGAACATCGAGTTCGCATCCGGATGAAGAGCTGAAGTTTTATAATATTTCCAGGATTATATTGTTCCAAAGTATTATTTAAAAAATATTATTCAAGTCAACCTTGTAGTATTCTTTTCGTCCCGATTCCAAGTTTTAATTCTTTCAGAATAATTCGTGTTATCCACTTCAGCTCCAACGCATTTATCTTCTCTACTAAAACCTGAAACATTTGATCCTTCTGCTGCACAGTTTCGTTTCTCGACGATAACTTATCGAGAAATAAATTAATTTGCTCTATCGTGAGGCCCGAACTTTCGCGTTGTAAGCGATTTTGCAAAATACAGGCTGCCTTTTCCGCAAAATCGCATCCTGCTATCTTTTTCGTTGCTGGTGCCCTGAAATAATATTGTTTCGTTTTGTTTTTTTTTGTTTTTTTTTTAATATCTACGTGGATGATATAGTATTTATATCAAAGAAAATATAATTAATTATTTTACTTGTATTGTAGAAGTTTAATCGCATCCTTGCTGTTTTTGCCCAGACAAAATACACGAACGTAAAGATTGCCTAGAGATTTCGCTTTCAAATTACTCGCCCCGCGTTCTCGTTCGAGGTGAGGCAAGATAAGCCTCAAAATAGGAAAAAGCGAAACATCCTAATAGTAGAAATACAAATTCGCATTATGGTTCTAATAACTCTAATTAACAAGAACCTTCAGAAACACAAAATTATACCGTATCTGGATATTCTGCTTTCAATTTGTGACTGTAAATACGACACCGCTGGATAAATTTCTCCAAGATAACAGCCTTCTTATTAGACGATGCTTTCGATATTTCTTCCAATGTGTGACATAATTTACTAAACTCTATCTTGCTGGCCAGTGATAAACTCATTCTTCTTCCGTATCTAAAGAACAAGAACAAGTGATTGTTAGTCAGTTGAGAGGTAAAGCTGGCATAAAAATACAGGTGAAAATGATTCATCAAGAAGACATCGAGATTTGTACAAAACATTTACAAATTTATTTACAAATCTTTGTTACATAACAAGCTTCCGTATCTTTTACAACCAGTCGTATAACTACTACAAAGTCTTCGCGCTCCTGAACTAAATTGTAATATAATTTTCAAGATACATCCTTGCTAATAAGTAATTCTCAGAGTGCGAATAAATAAGGTACAGATTAAAAGCAGCTTCCTTCTTTAGGTCTAAAAGATTCGCATTCCTCTTCACTAAATCTCCAGGATCTTTGTTGAGTACTTGTTTATAGAAGTGTGCAGCTGCTGGTAGCAATCCAACTTGATGAAACGCTCTACCGATGTTGTAGTATGTTTCTTGTTCACCATCCTTGCCGCGTAACTGAGCATACTTTTTGAAAAAGGCGATAGCTAAAACAGAATTAATTAGAATTGAAATAACATTCCAAGAAAGATATCTAAATCACTGTTCGATAAATATTGCAAATTCCTGAAGTGCAATTACCTTGAATCACAAGTTGATTCTTTTTAGACACTGACTTCTGACATGCCATTTGCAGTAAAGTTACACCGATAAGTAGAGCCAGCAACGCGCTTGGCAATACTTTAAACAGGGATATATAATCATTCAGAGCATACTTGTATGTTCCAGAAACGAGACAATTGTTGGCGTGCATTATATTCAAATAAGAGAAAACATCTTCCCTTCCAAGAAGCCGCATTATAAATCTATTATGCCGCGAATCTTCGGTCCTTTGTAAAATGATGTTCAATAAATTCCAGGAGTTTGGTCTTTGGCAGGCACGCAGTAATTGTCGTACAATGTTGTATCCGTGATAGGAATCCTGATTATAGATGCAGGAAAGTAAGCATAAATACATGATATGAGAGTTCCATGCTTCAAATACTTTCGATGTTAGAGCAGTAAAACATATTCTTTGCAGCAAACCGAATCTTTTTAATGTGCAAGCCAAATTACACATTTGCAAAAGTAAATGAAATTCTTTCTTCTCGCTTAAGTCCGTGTCGTTTAAAAATGACGGAGCATTGTCTTCTTCGAGCTTCTCCCCACGAGACAGCCTGTGAAGTTGCAATGTTTCCAAACGTTGTCTCGCCACGTACGCTCTGGTCAATGTGTTTAATTCAACTTTATTTCTAATGGTTGCACAATGTCTGGAGAAGAGTAGCATACCAGATCGAAAATATTCGTCATATCTTTTTTCTTTATATAGAAGCAATGTCTTCCGGTAAATTACTTGCGGATCTAAAGTCTCCGATTCAAGATCTTGATCAAGAACAGCTATAGCCTCGTTATACTGACCCTTTAATTCCAGCAGCTTAGCTAAAGCGATTCTTGCACCTAAATGTTGAGGCGATAAGTTTCTAACAACTTCGTATGATTTTATTGCCTTCGCCAAGTCGTTGCAACCGACCCAACATTCAGCGTGTCGCAACCATACCGCGGCTAAACTATAATTATTGCTGTTAACTAAAGGATCGAGTAACATTAACGCACGCTCGAATTCTTTCTTTCCCATTAATGATTCTGCTATGTCTAAAAAGAGATCGCCCGAAACGTCTGGATTTTCGTTCAAATAAAATGTGGGCAAATGTTCTTCGGCCAATTTCATTTGATCTAATTCAATGAGAGTTATGAGAAATTTCGCCCTTAAATCAACCACAACATCATCCGGTATGCCACAAGACTCTATTTCGCATATATTGAGGTCTTCTGTTTCTTCTTCCTTCTCCTTCCCAGATTGCTTTGCCATCACACCAAAGCTCTCGTTTTCATTAGCCCCTTTATATTTTACCCAGATACTGGTATACCTAGTTAAAATGTTTAAACATCGTTGAAACTTTTTTAGCGCTATCAATATTTCTACCATGATATTAACTTCTTCCAAAGTGATAAAACTGGGGCACTTCGAGAAGATATTTTCCATTGCCTCTAACGCGTGTTCGTTGTTGTTCTCTTCCATATATCGTTTAGCTAACATTTTAGCATATTTAATTATATTCGCAGCATCGTCGGGTTCCAGTTGATGAATTAATTTCGTGTATCCTTTTAAATAAGCCTTTTTATCCCCGGCCCGTTGTAAAAGCCTTGCTCGCGTTTCGTACAAACTTACATCTTTCGGGCTCGCTTGAATCGCTTTATTGTAACACGTTATAGCTTGCTTCACATCCCCACTCTCCAGTGACATATTAGCCAATCTTACCCATTGATCAGCATCTTTAGGACTAAGATGCGCTGCTATCAAAGCAAACTGCAACGATTTCTCTGGTTGATCTGTTTCATATATCATTGCCAATGTATGAAATGGCTCTGGAGCACTTGGTACTTGTCTACAGAAAGATCAAAGAATTTATATGGCTTCCGTGTATTAGTTTATGGCTGTATTGTGTGTACATCTTAAAAAATACACCTGCCTAATTATTTCCATACATATCTGAGCAGCTAGTTCTGTATCGCCCCTTGCGAATCTTAAATTTGCTTCACCCATGAGGCCTTGTAGAACCGGTGGAAGCGTTCTCTTTTTTCTTCTACAGCGGCCTCCACCTCCGCTCTGTGTCTTTGATCCTTTGGTAGAAACGGATTTACTCGTTTCTACTTCTTCGCTCTCACAATCATTTCTAAAAATAAGAACACTTGTTTCCCACATGTTTTACAAAGGTATTAAAAATCAATGATAATTCACTACCTGGAAAAATCAGTTTCTCCGGCTTCCAGGTCTACACCCTCATCCATTTTGGAAGAATACTCGGAGAATGTTAATTCTCCATTGAGAAACTGTTTTGTTAATCGATCCTCTTCTTCTGGTGTCAACGGTGCTGCAGGGTCACCTTTATCTTCCATCTCCTCTACTTCCACAACAGAAGTGCTTTGTGTAGGGTAAACATCTAATACAACATTTTCTGGTACATCCTGTATCTCCAATGGTCTTGCTTCCACAAATTCTGCCATATCAACGTCCATGCTATTTATGGCAATTTCGTCCAATTCTTCTATAATTACTGGAGCTATTGTGCCTTCTTCGTTAATTGCCATATTTTCTTCTTGCGTCGATAATGGCAAATCAATTTTGATAAGCGTCTTCTCATCCATATCGTTATGCACGTTAGATGCCATTATAAATTTATTCACTTTTCATTAATACCACAGAACACTAAAAGTTTGTGTTCAAAGAAGCATTAAACACAGCCAAATTAAAAAATGTTTTCGTAATGAATGTACACAATGAATATAATATGATACGACGAAAATATGGGTATAATAAAAATGTATATTATACCTTAGCAACTTAGAATAGATGAATATTAATAATTATTTATTCTGCGAAATATGAAAACCAACAGCTTTTCGATAACATTCTTATAGGTTATGCAAAGCAAAGTGTGGATTGTATTATACATTTTACATTTTATGCAAAATAAATATTTAATAATTATCAGTAATATTGCCGTGAAAATTATATTTGTATTTATAACGATACGCGTTTAACGATCAGCTGTTATGTGCATCTAAATAAATTGTATACATAATATAGGTTATGTAACCATATAAATTGTTTACCTTTGTTAAACTTTACACAAAAGAAGTAACATTACATTTGGAACACAAATCTGTCTTCCCAGTCACAAACACGTCTTAAATAATAAACGACATCATTGTACTTTTACGTTTTGTGTCATCTGTAAGATAATAGCTTGAGCTCGTCCACTGACACCACCACTGTGCAATGTGAAGTGCAGTAAACAGTATGATAATAAACTGAATTATGATTTGTTTGTATCTCGATGATTGCTACAATATGTACAGCGTACAATATACTCTTTGTGATTCAGAGAAGTAAGGGACGTAAAACATATTAAACGAAATGCATGTTTTGTATATTTCGACCTTTGAATTAAACCGGATTTTTATATTGAGAACATTGAGGTTATGACATCGAACGAATATTTAAACAACAAAACAAGAAACGTTTTTTACGACGATTTTAGATTTCTCAAGCATTAACTACACCAGAAGATATTACATTACCTTGTTATTGTTCGAATCGTTAGAAAAGAAGTATGATCAGATCGAACAGAATTTAATGAATTATGCCTCTCTATCACATGTAAGTTTTACAAACTACAATATTCATAATTATCTAACCGATACGATTGATTTTAAACAAACAATCGTAACTACAACTTAATTTACTTATCAAAGTAACTTTGCAATATAGATGGAAATAGAAGAGTTTATCATTAGAGTGAAAAGAATGTTTCCTTTTATTTTTTTTTCATCGATTCATGCTTTATAATGTGTCACAAAATAGAATAGTAAAGTATTCTATATTGTGGTATTTCTCTTTCATGTGTGGAAATTATGAATTTTGCAGTATTTGATATTAATCTTCTTCTGTATTTTTCAGCTGATATCAATAGTATGAAGCCACATACATGTTGGCCATACATCTCTTTATTATTACTTCTCAATATCGCAATCGAATTGCCTGGTAATCAAGTAAATTGTTTGTTAGAAAGCAGCGATAACTTTGTAAATCCAGCTCTTAATAATATACCTAAATCAGCATGTCATGGCAATAGCCCTAATCAAGTAAAAGTTCATTTCGCCAGCAGAATCGTTAAAAATGAATACATTGTTGCCTTCAAAGGTTATTATAAACCACAAACTCGTGAAAATTATATAAGAGCTGCATTGAGTTCATCTGGTATTCATAATTGGAAGATTATATTTCGGGATAATTTGGCTAGCAATTATCCTAGCGATTTCGATGTTGTCCTCTTGGAAGAAACGAATAGACACAGTGGCCTCGATGCCCTGACGGATCATCCTCTCATTAGGAGAGTAACACCACAAAGACTCGTACAAAGGAGCTTGAAGTTTGTCAATGCTTCGGAGGATGCTGATTTTCCGGAGTACAAAAACTTCAAAAGAAAGATCACTAGTTATGTGAGTTTTTGAATTGGAACGGTACAATTTGCCTGATTAAGAATAAAGTGATTCTATATGTTATTAATTCTAATGAATTTTAGAATAACCAGTTTTGGCAATCGAATAGTCGTCACACGTCGCGCAGGTTACTAAGAGCCATACCAAGACAAATTACAAGTATACTTCAAGCCGATGCTCTATGGAGCATGGGTGTCACTGGAAATGGTATCAAGGTGAATAATCTTATTTACGAGTATTATTCCAAAGAATGACCCTGAATAATAAAAAGAAATAAAATACATATGCATAATAATTATCATCAGGTAGCAATATTTGATACCGGCCTAGCAGCTAGTCATCCGCATTTTAAAAAGATTAAGGAACGTTCAAATTGGACGAATGAAAAGACATTGGAGGATGGCTTAGGTCATGGAACATTTGTAGCTGGAGTTATAGCATCGTCTTGTATGGATTGTCTTGGCTTTGCACCAGATGCTGAACTGCATATTTTTCGTGTTTTTACTAACACTCAGGTAAATAATGATCGTTATACATGTTTAGTATGTCTGCTTTATTTTATTCAACTTCGAAACATAAAAAGCGTCTGTGCTTTCTATAGGTATCGTATACATCATGGTTTTTGGATGCATTCAATTACGCTATTCTTACGAAAGTGACAGTATTGAATCTCAGTATCGGCGGACCAGACTTTATGGATCATCCATTTGTTGATAAAGTGTGGGAACTAACAGCAAATGGAGTGATCATGGTTTCTGCAATCGGTAATGATGGACCTTTGTATGGGTAAAGAAACATTTTTATTATATCATTTATTTTATATCTTTTAGAGGCTATATTTTTTTATCGTGCCACGTTATTACTGATTTCAATGTATTTAATGTAGCACCTTGAATAATCCTGCGGATCAAATGGATGTAATCGGGGTAGGAGGCATCAATTGGGAGGATCAGATAGCAAGGTTTTCGTCGCGTGGTATGACAACGTGGGAATTGCCATCTGGCTATGGGAGAGTAAAGCCAGATTTGGTCACCTATGGATCGGGAGTACGAGGTTCTGCATTGCAAACAGGTTGCAGAACCCTGTCCGGAACTTCTGTAGCCAGTCCCGTTGTTGCTGGTGCCGTAGCTCTTCTAGCCAGTGGGTTTGTGGAAGCAGATGGTTCGCAACCCGTTAAACAAATAGTAATTATATTTCAAATTCTTCACTTGCCTTTTCTCGTGCTTAACATGGAGAAAACATCATAATCGATTGAAAAATGATTCTTCAAGGTAACTCCTGCAAGCATGAAGCAAGCGTTACTTGGTTCTGCTCGTCGTCTACCAGGAGTCGGAATGTTCGAACAAGGTGCTGGAAAGCTAGATCTATTACGAGCATTTCACTTTCTACGTTCGTACACACCAATTGCCACACTTAGCCCAAGGTAATCTATTTTTGCGTGAAGTTCAACAGTTTAATACAAACAGTAATAATATATAAATTACGCTATGCTATCAGTTATATAGACCTAACTGAATGTCAGTATATGTGGCCGTACTGTACGCAAGCCGTATACTATACCAGCATGCCTACGATTGTAAATATAACTATAATAAATGGTCTGGGAGTATCTGGACATGTCGCAGAGCTGGTATGGCATCCTTATACCGGGAACGGTAATGGAGAACGAATAGATGTATCAATAACTCATAGTGATGTGCTTTGGCCATGGTCCGGATGGCTAGCGGTTGCTATTACTGTTCCATCGTCTGCTCGCGACTGGCAAGGAATAGCACAAGGTGGAAATTCGATTTATTTTCAATACTATTTCCAATATATTAGAAATTAATCTTCGATAGAGTTCTCATGAAATGTCTCCCTCTTACATAGGTCATGTATCAATTACAATCGAGTCACCGCCCAGTGACGGGGAAGATAAAGCGAGACAATCCAAAATTGAACTACCTTTGAAAGCAAAAGTTATCCCAACACCACCACGCCAGTGAGTATAAAAAATACATCCGACACTATTTATCAATTAAAATTAAATCGCATCTATTTGGTAGTAAACGCGTTCTGTGGGATCAGTATCATAATTTGCGTTATCCCCCCGGATATTTTCCGCGAGATGATTTGCGTGCAAAGAATGATCCCCTCGATTGGAACGGAGATCACATTCATACAAACTTTAAAGATATGTACCAGCATTTGCGCAATGCTGGTTACTACTTGGAGGTTCTCGGTGCTCCTTTCACTTGCTTCAATGCAAAGAATTATGGCACTTTGCTTATCGTGGATAGCGAAGAAGAATTCTTTCCCGAAGAGGTAGTATCATACTATCCATCAAGTTTCAATGATATTTATTTTATCTAAAGTTTTCGTGCAATTCTGCTTTAGGTGTCTAAATTAAAAAGAGACGTAGAAGGAGAAGGTCTCTCTGTAGTTGTATTCGCGGATTGGTATAACGTTACTGTTATGAAGAAAGTCAAATTTTACGACGAGAATACTCGTCAGTGGTGGATACCAGATACTGGCGGTGCTAATGTACCAGCGTTGAACGATTTATTGTATTCAAACTGGGGAATAGCATTTGGAGATCAAGTACGTAATGGACACTTTGTCCTTGGTCAACATCCACCTGTAACTTTTGCTTCCGGTACTACCATTACACGGTACGAAGATATTACAATACAATCATCTATGTTAGGTTTATCGACGAATTAACATTTACATTCTTTTCAATCAAGATTTCCAAAGGATGGAGTCATTATCTACGCGGAGCTACACGATCAAGGGCAAGAGCTTTTGACTGAATCAGAATCGAGATCTACCATGGCAGTGCCAATTCTTGGGCTGCTGCAGACAACTAGTCACAATGGTATTAAAGACGAATTTAATGACAACATTAACAACGTGATAGCAGAAAAAGAAAACATAGAAAAAAGTATCGCAAAAGACCAGGCAAATGCAGTGCCAGGTAGAATTGTTGTATACGGAGACTCAAATTGTATCGATGATAGCCATTTACAAAAACGTATGTTTCGCTTATCATATGCTTAAAAATCACACCTGCATATTTCTCGCGCAGCTACAAAAAAAAAACGGACTTTTATTTCTAGCTTGTTTCTGGATGCTCGATGCGATACTCGAATACACAACGACGGGGCATAGCGCAGCCGTTTTTACGGACGAGAGTCAGACGAAGGCGAAAGTTCTTGAAAAGCCCACTATTTTGGATAATAATGTGTTGCCGCAACGTATGGAAGGAAGTCATTTGAAGCGTCATAGCAAAGTATTGCTGCCTGACAGTGCTAATGCTGGTCATATTAGGTCACTTCCAGCCTGTCCAACCATTAATCCAGCAACACCGAAACCTTTAAACGAATCAGGCCCCGTGTAAGCTATTATATCTTCCACTACATTTTTCTATCAGAAAAATTCGATGATGCAGGAATATAATCCATAAAATGGTTCATGCTTCAGAAATCTTTACAAACCGCAGAAATTGCTATCGGTCGGAGACACGATAAACGCAATAAATCCAGTCGTACAAGATTCGAATCCACTGTGGCTTCGAAGACGCGTTGGTGGTGCAATTATCCCAACGTTGCACAACGCAGAGCAAAATAATATTGACGAATTAAAACAGAACGATCAAGATAGTAGCGAAATATTAACAAGTAAGTGGAGTTACGTAGCAGGAATGATAGTGTTAGGAAGTATTGTTCTATATTTATTAAATCGGTGGAACTGTTTAATAACGAGAAGGCATTCGCGAAGAAAACGAACAGTCGGTAGATTGCGCAGAGTTATTCAAACGATTTCTCTGCGTAGAGTGCCTCAGATGTGACAATGTATTTGATAAATCCAATGCAGAGATAATGTTTATTTATCTGCGGCTAACGCTTAAGCAGTACAGAAAACTATATTATGTGCCTTTAAATACATAGTACTCGACACAATCTTCAAGACTTAAAGATTATTTTGATATTTTTCTATGTATCTTTATTTTAATTTTGAACAACTCGAATTTCTCTTGACCTACGTACGCAAAGCGTTTCCTAATTTAATCATTTCGATGCAGAATAAATTAAAAGTAAATCATGGTATGTACTTATTATACAAAATAACGTGCATACATTAATAAAATGCAATTTTGGATTTAGTATTGGTAATATTTTATATCTTTGTACATCACCAAACATTTTAATCTTAATTTATAAAAAAAATTAACTTGCTTTAGATAAGCAAGTATATACAAAAAATATATATATATATATCATCTTATTTCCCAATAATACCATTTAACTTGTGATATTACTTGTAATAATTATTGGGCTTTTGTATGATAACTTCACCGTCCATTTTTATTACAAAGTAAACGAACAGTAACATAATATTAGTCCGAAAATGTTATTACTTAGTAAAATAGATTATAATGAAATTCTATACAAATAATAAAATTGTTTTTATATATAAACCTATTTATTTAATAATGTCGAAACATTTCAGTGTTTACAGTGTGTTGTAACGTGTTTTCCACATTTGTAGCTAATCATCATTTTCAAAACAGTTTGCAATGAAATTGTACTTTAATTATAAAACGGATTATATGTAACCCAGTGTGCCCTATCTTGTTCTGCTGCAGATTTGTGAGTGGTAAAAATACTTTTGAAAACCTCAGACGCCTTGGGATCCTTCGCAACGCTGTAATTATCTTTAACTTTCTTATACGCTGGATCTTCTGCTTCAGGTCTATTGCTATTAATCTTAACACTAGGAAGTTTTTCCTCCTTCTTAATTTTCTTCTTCGGTACCATCTCGTCCTGCTTAGTATCTTGAGTTTGACTGCTTTCGCCATGCTTTTGTTTTTTAGATTTTTTCTGAGCTGCTTTCCTGACTACCATATTCTCCTCCATTAATTTCAGGTCATCACCCTCCGCATTCATAATAACAACATCTTTTTCGGTAAAAGGCTGTTGACATTGATGACATATCTGTAAAACAATTACGATGCATATGAATATACATCCTACATCTATTACGCAATACCTTTACTGCAGCTACTTACTTTACTCTTGACTTCTTTGAGTGCTCTTTCACTCATTACGCATCCGCACGACCATAAAAAACAAAACTTATATTTTCCGTTCATCTCCAACCCAATAACTGGACAAATATATGGACTTTTCCCTTCATCCTGATAAGAGTCCCCTTTCTTTGCTTTATTAGCTTCAAATGCTGGATTCGGTGTTAAATTTAAATTCTTTATATCTTTCAAGGTTTTAATATGTTGTGCCGATTCCGGAAGCGTGCTTCGATCGAGAAGACCTTCCAATACAGATTCTTTGCTATAAAGACGGCCTAAAGCACAACCAACTACCGGAGGTTGCAATGGTAACTGTTTTATAGTACAATGCCTCCACTTAAACGCTAGTTCAGCTTCCTTATCTTTCTGTAAATATTGCGGTAAATTAAATAACCTTATTGTAAATTGAATTTAATATGTGTAAGATTAAGAAAGGGCCAATGTTTATGTGTCATATGTAAATCGTAGAAAGAATATAATTACAAAATTACCTGTTCTGGCTTCTTTTTTACTCTCACGAGTTCGTCTCTACGAGGTATAGTTCCACCATCGCAACCCATGGTAAATTGTATACAAAAGCCGACAAAACAATTCAAAGCTATTTAATCACAAGATCTATGTCAAACAGTGTCATGGATTACTCGAGGTGACGCGTAATAGCCAGTAATGGCTTGTAAAGCTTTCACGGTGCTACCAACTTCTCAAACGTAAAAAGATTAGATCTGT
This sequence comes from Holcopasites calliopsidis, assembly GCA_023838395.1. Lineage (NCBI taxonomy): Eukaryota > Metazoa > Arthropoda > Insecta > Hymenoptera > Apidae > Holcopasites > Holcopasites calliopsidis. Next base: position 1,033,820 of record JALHAQ010000026.1, read on the forward strand.
AACAAATGTAATTTCAGTGGGGCTTGGAAAAATCAATCAATTCTTGGCAATTCTTTTTCACTTGACATACGTATCGTTTTAATGTGCCAATTAATCATGAAATTATATTTCAATCATTTCAAATATTCATCGAGCACATCAAGTAAAATTCCTGATTCGATTGGTAACGGCTATCGATTATTGCAGACAGCACCAAGTCAGCTGATGATACTCCGTTTAGTTTATGCCTTAGTTGCCGGGCGGGTCGCAAGGCTGCAGCACACAATTGTCATCACGTGAGGTCACACAATGGTTTCTGATGCTTTCGACGAGTGATTAGAACAGCGAATGTTTTGAATTTCCCGAGAAATTCAAGCATCTGCCGTGTTCTGCCAATAAAGGTGGAGTTCAATACGTTCGGTAAGTAGAAACATTATGTTTCTTATCCAATGTACGCGGTTCAACAATTGACGAATTATCCTTTGAGATAGGAAGGAGTGCTAATAACCCATGTTTTAAGATCACATCTAAACGACTGTCAAAATGTCGTAATATATACGCGTTTGTAACGTTTAACGCGACATATTACACAAATGTATGTACATTGATTGATAATAGATATCCCAGATCGCCCGTACTTTAATACGCGTGACGCATTTTGAAGTGACGAGATTTTACTGTGTTATCGATTTTCCAGTGATTTATTAATGGATGCCATTAAATTGATTAAATAGCAAGTCCAATTTGATATTAAAGTATTCGTATGGGTAGCTTCGTTTCAAGGGCATCCCTTTTTCGTATACAATTTCGTGCACACTTGTCACATTTTCCTATATCGATCGCTCTGTATAAGTACGGCGCGCCATTCTTGCACTTACTATATGTCACGTGGAAAGCGCGCCTAATTACATAATGCCACAGTCGAATACTCTGTGCCACACCCCCTTTTTTTCTTTCAATTTTCAAGACTTTTATGCAAATTCCGAAATTAATTCGAATTTCGAATCACGCCGCCTCCGATTGGTATGATACACGATTAACGAGCGAAGCGATGAACGATGCTCCTAGAACAGCAGAATTTCGTGGCAGATTAATGGAGCTGAAAATTTGATAGCGAAGCAGGTGGTTGTTGTCAAAACTACTACATTTTACAGGCTGATTTTACAATTTAAAAAGATCGTCTGACCTACAGGAAACGTATAATCACAATAATAATAAAATCATGAAATTAAAGTCTTGGGATAAATCGCTCAGGATTTTGCAAAATATTTAACATTTCTGTAAAGAAATGAAACAAATTGTTGAAGATAATTATACACAGAAATTTATTTTGAGAGTTCTGTATTTTCGAGTTTCATGAGCAATGATACATTTCAGGTATATTGAGACACTTCTGTACGAACGTCATTCAAAATGACTGAATATTGGTTAATATCTGCACCAGGAGATAAAACGTGTCAGCAGACATGGGAAACTATGAACAATTTAACGTCGAAGCAACATTCTTTATCAGTCAACTACAAATTCCATATCCCAGACTTGAAAGTGGGAACATTGGATCAATTGGTCGGTTTATCGGATGATCTGGGAAAGCTGGACGCGTACGTCGAACAAGTAACGCGCAAGGTAGCGACCTATTTAGGAGAAGTTCTGGAAGATCAAAGGGACAAACTCCATGAAAATCTATTGGCTAATAATAGTGAGTATGAAATTCTTGTGCTTGCGTCTTTAGAATTTGCTCTTTAATTTCAATTTCCATCTATCCTCTAATATACAAGAGAATAGACTGTTACAAAAATTCAGGGATCCAAAACTGCAGAAGAATTTTTTATTTAGCCATTTGCATCTTTCTGACTAGAATGTCCAAGTGCTAAAATCTTTTGTTCAACAATTATTGGATGCTATTGTATTTTTGGAACCCTGCAGACAGGTATCGATCGATTTTTTGTGTACGATGTTTTAAAAATGAACTAATATTGGTTGGCAAAGACATTGATGAATACTATACACAACACAAAACATGCACACAACTTAGAATCTTTTTTTCTTGTTGATAATATTAAACATGTATCAGTTGATTTCTTAAGATTTTAATTTATTCATTCAAAGATAATGATAGCACAATTAGAGTCTTTGATCCTTATTCTCCTCAGTACCCTACATTAATAGATCGATAGACGAGAAGAAACTTTTGTCGTGCACGCTAATAATAATACAAGAAGAATATTCATTTTTTTTATAAATTGTGTCATTAGGTATATTATTTTTTTGAAGAATGATATACAAGCAACATATTTGTGGTTGTAGCACATAGTAATTAACATTTTTAAATATGATGTGTACCGTGAATATATACAAAATTTAATGAACTTGTGTATAGTACTGTAAAAAGTTATGTTTTTTAATGTAATAATTGAGTAAATACATATTTGTATTTTATAAATTTCCATCCATTGTTTGTTTCAATAATATGCTTATTTAAAAAAGATTAGCTTCAATATAAAAAAGTTTAAATATTCAGACAAGAATTAAAGTTCACAATTATTCTTGGAGAAAGTGTTGTAAGTTAGACATATTTATGTTTATACATAATTCAGCCTGTATAATTCTTTTATAGTCAGTATACTACGATCTGTGTAATTCCTTACAACCAATATTTTCTTTCTATTTACTAAAGAAGACATTTATTTCTTGTATAACATATATGTATAGAGGTACACATCATATCTCAGCATATGATTTATATGCATATCTGTAGAATGCTTATTACTATTAGTTGGTTTAGAATCAGTTTAATTTATTACTTACTACATCAATAATTTATCATGTTTGTGGTGTTGCTTGGCTTGCTTTGTTTAATTTCGACCACATTAACCCTATTTCCCTACCTTATTCTTTTATTAATAAATGCTCATACATGTGCACCGTCAAAAGAAAAAATGTATAAAGCTAAAAAGATTTTATTACACAAACATGCAGTATCATTGTTTATTGACATAGACAAGAGAGATCAAAAATACACAGAAATCTAGATGTAGGGACCACACTTGCTGTTTAAACTTTGTAAAGGGCGCAAGGAATTGCTTGGGTTACTGTGGTCACCAAGCTCCACTTAGTTGTTACAAGGTTTCTTTCTCCTTTTCTTCAGTTCTTATTGGTTTTATTTATACCTTGGCGTTATTAATCATTTGTATCTTTAAATTAATCATTGCATATCATTTGCTCATATAGTCTTTAGTTCTCTTCTGTTCAATTTGATTACATATTCTCTTTTTATTTTTTTTTTCCTATTGTTTTTTTCTTTCTTTCGTTTTCTTGCTTTTGCAAGGTCGGAGTATTTAACGAAGAATTCCCGTCAAAGCATAGGTGATGTTGAATTACCATATTGTAAACCTCCTGGATAGAAAAAAGGGGATGAATATCAGCAATCAAATAATTCGGTAATGCAATCATGAGGTGCATATACTTTAAACATTATCATTTAAACCTGAGCTTAGTTTAGTTCGTCTTCCATGAAGGAGAAAAATTCAGTACTTGCATATCTTCTTACACCTGCAATTGTGAGATACGAAAACATTCATTCTTCTTGAAGTGAAATAGTATAAATTAGAGTCTCTTGCGTTAGTCGTTCCTTACAATATAAAGGTTTCTATTACGCTAAATACTCCGTGATTTCTTTTTCCTTTTTTTTTTTTTGTGAGCTATTTTGGTTGAGTTTCGACAGCATTGTCGTTAGGCATTTGCGTAGGACGCAATAATAGTTGAACGAGACGTAAGAAAATTCGCGCGGAGATTGGGACTGGGCTGTAATGGATAGGTCAAACGTCAGTGGATGGGGAGAGCTCGAGCCCCGAAGGGGGTCCGGACACCCCGCCAAACACCCCCGTCACCCCATCACACAAGACTTCAAAGGAGCACCACAGGCAGTGGAAGGAATTGGAGAAATCTGAACCAGAACCGGCCGCCTGTTTAGGTCAGCATCATCACCAGCGTCATCACCACCACCATCATCATCACGAGCATCATCATAGTCATAAACATCACAACCACCCTTCCGATCATGAGAAAAAGTCATCACACAGTCCCCAGGGTATCTGCGATGCCCGATCATCAGATCCTGTATCAGCATATTCATGCTACCATGCGCATTGGTGCGCTGCTTCTACCTCTTCCACACCTATTCCTAGTCCTACTGCAACGAGCCCCAGTCTTTCCCTTTCATCAAACTGTAGCAGCGAAGGAGAGACCAGGTGGCAGACGGCAATGCGTCCTAGGACTACTGAGAAAGCAGATCGGTCTACCTTCAAACGCAAATCGCTCGGCAATGACGACGACGACGAAGACGATGCGGACCAAAACAACGACCAACACTACGACCAAGACCATAGCGGCAATTTGCCCAATCCAGGTACCCGTCCTATCACCGCCAGGTCAACCCGTCAAACCTTTTTCCCCCAAAACATAGCTGCGAGACTTGTTCAAAACCTGTTTTCTTCCTGTGCACCTCGTGATTCGCGGGTTTTAGCTATTGATTCTTGTTTTGTCTTATCTCCTTGGGAGGTAGATATAGGAAAGAAAGAAAGAAAGAAAGAAAGAAAGAAAAAATGCAGAGAGAGGTTGTCATTTTATATTGTTGAAAGTTCTTTGATACAATGACTATCGCATGCAGCTTTTCGCTTAAAGGGACAAAAAAATAATTGATCTAAGTCTCACCGTCAGTCTTAGTTCTGGTTTTTCCCAGTCACCATACAATAATGATTAGTAACGTCTTTATGATCCTAGTGCGCATTTCCTTAAGTGTAAACTCTGCACAACTGCACTACATATGCAATGTTTGTAACGCTGAAATATTTTATGCCAAAGTCGTGCCTAGAATGTAACAAACCGTTAAAGTCTTTTTCAATGTTAATGTGCTGTGTAAAAGGAGAAAGCGTTGCTTATTACTATATTTATTTTTCATCCTGTCACTGTAATAAATTGTTCCTCCACTTTGTTACGATAGAATTTGCATTGATGAAAAACACGATGTCGTTTATATTAAAATATACATTACATATTTGTATATACTTGGATAATTTAGTAGAAATTAAAGAAAGTACGTAGAGCAAAAATCATGACAATCTCTCTCGAAGTGCCTACAGCATATACACGAAGTGAGACAGTATCAAAAGGAAGAGAAAATACTTGGCCTTTAGTTTATTTTAGCTTGTGATTCCAAATACAAGACGCCTAGTGCGTCCAACAAATTTTTTACGTTGTATCACAATAATTTCCTGAGTGATGTGACAACAATATTTGATTTCTTGTGCACGCAGGATTTAAAAAAAAATTGGACGATAACAAAGACAGCTGCCCATGTTCTAAGCACATTTTAATTGCAGCAAATGTGCGTACATTGTTCAAGTTTATTTTTCGGGAAATGCTCTAGTATATACTGTTAAGTTCTACTCTAGTTCTGTTTTTACCCCTACGTCCTAGTTGGTGACTAAATACACCATAGACTTTGTACAAAATTATAATATACTACATCAAGTGGCTGGTCAACTTTTTAAGAAATTTCATTATTTCTTTTAGAATCATTCGATCAATTGTTCCAGGTGCTGTGGACGAATGAATGAACACATAGTGTTGTATTACCTTCAATCATTTGATGAGAACCTTTTTTTTATTTCGACACTAACTGCTTCTCTATTATAATTTTTTATTTCATCATTTCTTATACCATACTTGGCACCAATTCTCTTTTGTTCGTGACGTCTGTTTTATATCATTTCTACAAGATACATGTTTAAATTAATCTAAAATTTGCTAAAGATCTCTTATCATACACTCCTCTAATGAATTTCAAATCTGTTAATGTAATAAGTTGGCTGAATCTTATTTCAGCATTACATTAAGTTACTTGAGTAATTAAAATGCTAAAGATAAAATTGCGAATTCAAACTCGAATATATTTGTGAGCTTAAAATTGATAATATCCATAAATAAGAATTAAAGTATGGTTTAAGAACAAGTGTAACAGATATGTTACATTTAAATACAGAAAACTTCTCGTACAATAATATTTTTTTTTAGTATGTTTTTTAGCATTATTCCTATACCTAGCTTACACATGCTTTTTAACGATTACTTTCTGATAATTTTCTTAGAGAGACAAATACTGTACAAACTATAATACATGTACACATATGTATTATGGACGTTAGCACAGATCACAGATAAGACACAATATGTTGAAATAATGAAACACTTATCGATCGGTACATGGACTTATTAAAAATACTGTTTCGCATGATCAGATAGATTTTGATGACAGTATGGTGCTCAATACCCTTCAACACTACAAGATACCCATTGCCACTGAAATACATCCTACTGATCAACTATTATAAAGTACCTCATAAACAGTTGGCATGAAACGCTTCGATATTTTAGCTTAGCTGTATACTGTGTCTATGTTACTGTTACTCATATTATGCCATTTAGGCCATTAATATACACGATACAAGCATATAATGATTCAAAGGATACAGAAGAAATCATATTATGTAGTGTCAGTGATTATTACATTTTGTGGTATCCATTAAATTCAAACTCTGATACATCAAAGTATATATGCATATGCGTGCATGCGTGCGTGCGTGCTTATTCATAAAAAAATTCGTAGCAGTTACAATATTTTCATAAATTCTGTTTGAATGAACATCTTACAAGGAAAGCTTATGGATAAGAAAGAATCTGATTTGTTCAAATGTTAACTTAACGAGGAATTCTATTTCATCACAGGCATACAAATAACTTGCATAACTTAAAACTGAGACCTAAATAAGAATACTATTTGCTCAATGAGCATTATCTTTGCTTAAAACTAATATGATTCTCACAATGTGAGAGACTTGATAATACAGAGTGCTTCCATACGTTAATGTTTGCATGCAGTATTTTTTGTTAATGTCTCGCTTTATTTAGTAATGCTATTGATAAGTAAGGGGCGTACTAGAATCGAGAAATAAGTAGAAACAGTCTTTCTATGTTATCTCATTTATGTCAACACTCTCCTTATTGCAGAGTCAATCTGAGAATACTTTTAATTCTGGTTCGGCTAAAATTAATTTGGATGCATATACATCTGAATATCTATATTGTATACATGCAGGTTTACAGCAAATGAAAATGATTTTCAACTTCAAGAAAAAGAGTTTTCTATGAACAATTCTGATTTAAATTTTGATATGCGGCTGTGTAATATGTATTCTCCTGCATTTGTACAATACATAAACGATTCAACAGAGCTATATCATTCTTCAGCTTCTAAACTTAATCGATTCATTAAATATATATTCAATATTGCATTTGTAAGCACATGTAAGCACCTCTTAGTATACTACATGTAATTCGAACATTGCATGTTACTTATGATTCGATGCGTTCAAAATTTTATGAGCTCTGTTTGAATATTTTTATAGAAACGAAAGAATAATTGTCTCACAATACAAATACACTAACATTTTAAATTTACCAGGTGATCTACCATCATATATAACTCGATTCCAGTGGGATATGGCAAAGTATCCTATCAAACAATCTTTGAGAAATATTGCTGACATTATTAGTAAGCAAGTGGGTCAGATCGATGCCGATCTTAAAACTAAATCTACGACGTATAATAATTTGAAAGGAAGTTTACAAAATCTTGAAAAGAAACAAACGTAAGTTTATCATTTAATCTGATTTGTAAATGTATCGTTCATTTATAGTGCTATATGACCCACGCAAAGGTAATTGTATACAATGTTTCATAATTGTTATACAGAGGAAGTTTATTAACAAGGAACTTGGCAGATTTAGTGAAGAAGGAACACTTCATCTTGGACAGTGAATATTTAACTACTCTGCTCGTAATTGTGCCAAGGTAAATTTCTCTAATATGTCTATAAATTTATATTGCTGCCGTTGTTATCGTCAATTTACCTAGTAAGAAATCTTTCTGCATTAAATTTTCAGAGCGAACTTCCATGATTGGCACAGCGGATACGAAAAGTTAACGGATATGATAGTACCACGTAGCACGCAACTTATCACTCAGGATTCCGAGTATGGATTATTTACTGTAACACTGTTCAAAAAAGTTATTGAAGAATTTAAGTTACACGCTCGAGAGAAGAAATTCATTGTTCGTGACTTTACGTACAATGAGGAGGAGCTAGCTGCAGGTGCCTAAAATTTTAATATTATTTCTTTTGTGACAACATTTACACTATTCGTGAGAATGGAATTGGTAAGAAAATATGTTACAGGAAAAAATGAAATAACGAAATTGGTAACTGACAAAAAGAAGCAGTTTGGCCCTCTCGTACGTTGGCTGAAAGTTAATTTCAGTGAATGCTTCTGTGCATGGATTCACGTTAAAGCATTACGTGTATTCGTAGAATCTGTCCTAAGGTAACAACGCATAACATTTGAATGTTACAAATTTTTCACGTGGCCAAATATTAATAAGAGTTGCGACTTATTAGGTACGGACTACCTGTAAATTTCCAAGCAATTCTGTTACACCCTCATAAAAAGTGTGCAAGACGATTGCGTGACGTTCTTAATCAGCTTTATGCTCACTTAGATTCCTCGGCTACAGCCTCGTCCGCTGCACAAGGAAACCAAGACGTGAGTTCTACCTACTTTTAGTTTTACGGAAACTGTTTTCTTATCCATCGATTAATATTTTTTCCTCCAAACAGAGTGTGGATATACCAGGATTAGGATTTGGCCAAAATGATTACTTCCCTTATGTATATTACAAAATCAACGTAGATATGGTCGACAATAAGGTTTAATCACTGTGGATGAATCTATTTTGCTATATTCTAAAAATGATTTCATATACATACACATAACACATACTTCTATAACTCCAGGTACTTAAAACAGGTGCGTACGGAATAGTATTTTTGCTTACACGAAGTGTTCTGCATTTTTTGTTTAGAACATTGATAATAGATTGCGTTTCCATGTAGATAATTAACATCGGTTCGCTTCCAGGAGCAAACTAAATATTTACCAAAAAATAATATTTTTATAGTACATCAAAATGCCTGGAGGGATGTATGTACATACTCTGATATTAGCTCAATACAAAACTGTGCATAATAGATTGTACAATCGTTTATATAAATTTTAGCAAACAAAATTGAATATACATGTTGCAAATTTTTCTTTCTTTGCAAAGCCTGTACATGCTAACTTATTAGCGTCTCTTTGCAATTTGACCATAGCACAACCTATTTTACTATATAGTACTACGTAACGATAATGTTTCGCGCCAGAATAGATACTATGCAACCTAGATCATGTTATGTATTGTCCATAAAAAATGTGACCATTGTGATTATTGTTATGAAATGGAAAGTTCATGTTGTTATAACAAAACAAAACACGTGTCATAATACAAATCAGCTGTTTTAATCCAAAATGCTTTTACAACGTTCCATTAGAGAAATCTTCATAATGCATATATTATGCGGCGTCAACTAGTAAAATAAGTGTTATTCAAATGTTGGGATATAATGGATTTATATCATGGAATACATTAAAACTAATGTTTTAACAACGCAGCGTGTCTCCAGGTACATGATAATGTATGAGTATTATCCATTACGAATCACACAGTTGTGGAACATTAGTTAAACTTTAAAGTATTACTATAAACATTACGTTTTAAGTTTAAACGATAGATAACTTGGACATGATTGCAATGAATTCAATCGAAGTATTCAACGTTGATTTCGAGGATGCACAAAAGATGATAGAGTAACGATAAGGTACATTATATGTATATTGAACGACCGACGCAGGACTTGTATTATAAATGATGTGTGTCTAGAAAATATGCCAGCAATATTACTTTAAATATCGTTTTTCGATTACTTTCTTCAAAATGGTATTTGTTTTAGTACGCCGGCATAAATTGAAATATCCATATAAACATATGACGATAGGTGTACATTTTAAAAACATAATGAGTTACAGCTGTCGTAACGTCCTTTTAATTTGTGCAACATATTTCAACATGTTACTTACATGCTACAACTTAATTACGGTGTTTCATTACACATTCGTATTTTCAAACTGTAAATTATTATTAGGGTGACGATAAATTGTTAATAGGTACATAAAATCTTATCGTCGTCGATTAAATTTTATGAAAAGAAGAATAGTTTCCTATGCGTTGCGCGATGAAAATATTCTATTATTAAAAATGTATTAAAAATGTTACATTGTATCATATTGATAATTCTAAAAACTGTATTATTTTCTATACCCTCGAAACAATAACAATATATTATTACATTTGTATTGTATAACTTTAAAGTTCCAGCTGTTATAGCATCTCTTTAGTTATAGCAACGACAATATTAGCTGAATGATTACTGTATATTGAACTTATAAATAAATTAACTCTTATATGTGATCGAAATATCATATCGTTATAATCTATATTTCGCTCTATATAAAATTATCATTTAGCTAATTAAAGAAATAATGTTAAATGAACATCACGGTTGTGATTTTTCTTATATTTATTGGAAAGATACAATGCGGTTTCTTGGAATGCAATTGAGGGAATTAGGCAGTTTGAGAGGAAACATTACTGCTAACACATAACGTCTGAAACAAAAATAAATTGTTGGTCATTTTAATTTCAATTTGTAAAGATTCGAGGGAAGCATACCTGTAAAGCTTCAATTTCTTGGTCCCAATTTTTTTCGTTAATGACTTTAACTGCTCTTACCAGTATATCTCGTATTTTATTAACATTCTGTTTAAATACTGCTATCACATCTGCTGCATGAACATTTTCTTCACAATCTCTCCAACAGTCGTAATCTGTTGCCATTGCTACAGCTGCATAAAGAAGACCTGCTTCTTTTGCCAAGCATACCTAGCCAATTACAATGATCAATATTTACGTTACTATTGTATTAATTAGTACACGTACTGAGATGAAAATCTAAGAAAACATGCAATACCTCTGGACACGTAGTCATATTAACTAAATCACCACCCCAGAGACGTAAAGCGTTACTTTCAGCTTTCGAAGAGAATCTTGGTCCTTCTATAGTTACGACTACTCCACCTTTTCGTACCTCATATCCTAATTCTTTGGCAATGTCTACTAGTATTTGAGATGTAGTTGGATCAAACGCTGGTTCCATCGGCATATGGCATACACCTTGAATTTAATAATGAAATAATTAAAATTCTGGAACTTATCATCAATTACAGTAAACATGGACATTTGTATACCTGAGTATTTAGGTGATGTGCCATCATAAAAAGTTGTACTTCTTTTCGTTGTCCTATCAATAAAACTATCTGGGACAACTAACTGCCCCCTGGAAATGGATTCTTGTAAAGAGCCACATGCTGTTGATGCGAGTATATGAGTACATCCAACTGCGCGTAATGCTTCAATATTTGCACGGTAATTCACTGTGCTTGGACTTGTCTTATGGCCTGGCCCGTGTCTATATTTAATTGTATAAAATTAGTAGCCTTAAATATTAATTCAGGGAGAATACGAAGCAAAAAGATCTTGATACATATGAATGTTAGTCTGTTTTAAATAAACCCAAAATTTCATTAAGACAATTCGAAAGAATTTTACCTGACTGAAATAATTTAAGATCAAATTTTACCTTGATAACAGTACGACGTCCACACCATTGATACTTCCATGGTAAAGATTACTAGACGGTAATCCAAAATCATTTTTCGCCTCTTCAGGTGTTGTTACACTTGCACAATTCAATATTTGTTTCTGGGGATCATCTAAACCTGAACCACCGATAATTCCAACCTATAAATTATCATCAGAACAACGTATTTTCAAATATTCCTTAGATTCGAAAAAACAAATGCCACCTGTTCGACATATGACAATTTCAGACTAATCGTAATTTGTATAATTAAAAAAAGACAGTTAACATTTACGTGCATTGAATTACACCGTGTGCATACAATAATAGCACATACAAAATTAATGGAAATCATTTATCCTTCACGATTATTAATATAAATTTATTGTCTCATATTAGAGGAATAATATAATTTGATATTACCTTGATTTTGTACTTATTCATTTCTTATTTCTTAATGTTCTACTCAATAATACCTGAGTAGCATTGATATATCTACTATTTTAGAATAGAATATACTTTACTGATAAGGAATTCGGCTTTATCTCGTGAAAATTACCGACGGTCACCATTATCGAAAACTATCGATAGTTTATTTTATCGATCTGAATAGCATGATTCGGCAAATGCGAATAACACATGCATATGTGCACCTGCACACAATATATCAATGTAAGTACACACACACCATATAATATTCAAATATCATCATGACTTTTTTGCTTCGGCATGAATTTATGAATTATGAAATATATTATTTATTTAGTTCATCTAATTATTAAGCTCATTATTCTTTTAATTTGATGTGCGAAACGAAAGGAATTATGACTTCAAACATTAAAGTGACTACAATTAGGTCAGAAATTATATTCGGCAAGTTTACAGTGTTAGCCTGACGCTTCAATACTATCGATAGTAGGGGTGGACAAATATTTATAGTCGGCACTATCAATAGTTTCCCCGAGTTGAAGCATCGACCATCGACAAATATCAATAATGATTAGAGTACATTTATGTAAGTACTTATCATTTATTGCACGCTAATAACTTAACAATTTCAATACCTAAAACTATTGATAATGGTTACTATCGATTTGGACGAGCCAGAACCGCTGCTTAAAAAAGCAACTCTCTGTACAGGCCAGCAATAAATAATTATAAAATGCATGCATAAATGTATTCTCATCACTACCGATAACTATTGACGGCCGATGATCCAACTAGAAGAAGCTATCGATAGTGCAGACTATCGATATTTCTCCAGCACTGTTTGGTTCCACAAAAGTACATGTTTGAGCACCGCTGATTTTTAAAGAGAAACGAGAAGAGCCGAATCCGTCCGGTCTTTTCGTCTTATTTCCCAAATCGCGCAATATCATCGATACGAGAAACTTTGCAGAAGGTTATTTTCCAATTCCTTAGTTAACTACCACTTTTGCACTTTTCTTTTTCTTATAGCGATTATATTTTCTTTACAATGGAAGAGTTAGTGGAACATTTGTCCAAAATAAGGATACCGCAGAAGAATGATAAGATATACAAAGACGAGTGTGTTTATTCTTTCGATACGCCAGTAAGATGACATTATTATTTTTCAATTGACGACAATATTGCAATGATAGTACAATTAATTTCGTGTATTGCCACTTTTAAGGAGACTCCCACTGGCCTGTACATTAATCTTACCACGTTCTTGGGGCTAGGGCAGGATTATGTTCAACATTATTATCAATTAACACAGAATCCTGTATTTTTACACATCAAAAGAAGGAAAAAAGAGGTAATTCGTTTCATAAATCTAAATTGGTAAATCTAAAAGAGAATATATCAATATGATGTATAAAGTGTTCATGCTTAATGCAACATAAATTCTTAACCGATAGTCATTTTAATTATTACAGATTATTCCTAATCAGCAGGGAGAAGGTCCTGAAAAGAAAATTACTAGGTTAGCAATAGGAACAGCTGATGGATTTACGCCGGAACAACAAAAATACAGTTACGATGAATCTTATGAAATTGTTATTCTGCCAAATTTTATAACTATACCGTATCCAGCTGCCAACTTACCACAAGAGGCAAGTTCAATGTCAAAATAAATAATGGTGAACGTAGTTGTAAATTATGTTATGGGAATTGCATAGGTTGACCTTGCCATTAAGCACATATTGGAAGCAGAATCTGCGACAAAAATAGCAGAGATTGAAGCATTATCTGGAACGTGGGATGGGGAAATAAAAGCAGTCACAAAGTAAGGGTAAAAATATTTTTGATTCTGTTTCTTTATTTAATTATGGAATTTGTTAGGCACGCAGCTAATCTTAAGCAGCTAGATAATGGAAAGAAGATACCTCCAAGTGGATGGAAATGTGAGAAATGTGATTTAACTCAGAATTTATGGCTGAATTTAACCGATGGAAGTATACTCTGTGGTCGTAAATTCTACGACGGTACTGGAGGAAACGATCATGCAGTTGAACATTATCGAAATACCGGTTATCCACTAGCAGTAAAGCTAGGCACGATAACTAAAGAAGGGAAGGGGGATGTATTCTCATACGATGAGGATGACATGGTTGAAGATCCCAATTTAGTCTCGCATTTAGCTCATTGGGGCATTAATATCGCCCAAATGGAGAAGACTGATAAATCTATGATAGAGCTCGAATTAGATCTTAATCAACGATTTGGCGAATGGGTCGCGCTTCAAGAAGCAGCCAGTAAATTAATACCACTATACGGATCTGGTTACACAGGACTCGCCAATTTAGGAAACTCTTGCTATTTGAATAGCGTGATGCAAATGTTGTTTATTATTCCAGATTTTGTGAGAAGGTTTGTAACTTTGTTTTACGATTGTGAACCTATATATTTCCATAATATGTGTGTAACGAAAGAACCGAATTTCAGATATGTAGATGGTGCAGCACAGATATTTCGACAGAATTACACTGATCCAGCCAATGATTTCAATATCCAAATGTAAGTTAATAAAAGCAAAAGTATAAATGCCTACGAGATATAAGATATTAATGTTGTAGGTCTAAACTGGGAATGGGTTTACTTTCTGGCAAATATTCAGTCGAGCCAAACACAAAAGATGAAAATGAAACACGTCAAGGTATTCCACCTCGTATGTTCAAAACATTACTTAGCCGTGGGCATCCTGCGTTTTCCACGAATCGACAACAAGATGCACAAGAGTTCTTCCTTCACCTCATAAATGTGATAGATGTAATTATGTTGTCGTATCTTACATTCTTTCGAACGTACAAATTCTTGTGATCTTGCAATATTAATGTCAGAAAATTGCATAGCGTAACAGTCGCCACCAAGAGAACCCTACCGATTGCTTTAAGTTCAAAGTTGAGGAAAGGTATCAATGTGGTAGTACTAACAAGGTGAAATACACTCATCGGCCAGAGTATTTGTTGCCGCTCCCGATACCTGTAGAGGCGGCTGTAAATAAGGTAGGTGGCAATAAACATTTGAGTTTCCTATCGTATATGGTATATTACTAAAAATCAAATCTAATTTCATAGGAAGAAGTGGCCGCGTACGAGGCGCAAAAGGCAGAAGCCGATGCGAAGGGACAAAAATTGGACTCAAATACCCTCGTTAGACCTCGCATAAAACTTTCATCTTGCTTGCAGGCGTTTATTCACCCAGAAACAGTAGAGCAATTTTACAGTTCAGCTTTGAACCAGAAAACTACAGCACAGAAGTAAGAAGCTATATACGTATAACGTGTAATTTATGTGCTCAGCAAATATATTTTTTTTACAGGACAACCAAGCTAGCCACTTTTCCGGATTACTTGCTGATCCATTTGAAAAAATTCATGATGAAAGAGGATTGGACACCCATGAAGTTGGATGTAGCGGTTGAGATGCCAGACATACTAGACTTAAGTTCTCTTCGAGGTAGCGGTCTGCAGCCTACAGAAGAATTACTGCCAGAAACAACTGGTGCTGAACCACCATCTCCTGTTTACGACTCTGTGATATTAACTCAGCTGACTGATATGGGATTCCCACCAGAAGCTTGTAAAAGGGCTCTATACTTTACAGAGAATCGTGGTTTAGAAGCTGCCACTAACTGGCTAATGGAACATATCGCTGATTCAGATTTCGAGTTTCCTTTTATGCCCCCTGGAATCGATGCGAAACCAGGTAAAACGCATCATTACCTTAAATTCGTCCACAAGTAATGTTGCTAAGTTATATTTAACGTATGCCTTTATTAAACTTTAGGAAAAGATAAATTCGTGGTAAACGAAGATGCTGTTGCTGTGGTAATGGGAATGGGCTTCACCAGAGAACAAGCAACGAAAGCTCTTAAAGCGACTGATAACAATTTAGAACGCGCAGCAGATTGGATTTTCAGTCATCAAAGTGAACTAGATGCTTTGGAAATTGATGGCGAACCGGAGAACACCGAGGAGGTGTTCAGAGATGGAGGCAACAGTACGATCTTTCTTAAAAATAATTTGCCGGATCTCCCTTAAAGCTTTGTAACTGATTGTATCCTTAAATTTCAGAATATAAGTTGATAGGATTTATATCTCATATGGGTACATCAACAATGGTAGGACATTACGTGTGTCATCTTTTAAAAGATGATCGATGGGTGATATATAATGATGAAAAAGTATGTATTCATACAAAATAGTTGTTATAGGACATAAGAATATTAATGTGAAAATTCTATTACAGGTTGCATTGTCCGAGAACCCACCCAAAGAATTAGGCTACATATATCTATATAAACGCATCGATTAGATTATACGATTATTTTGTATAAAAACTGTATTCTATTACACTTCACCAATAAAAACTATGACAGAACATTCTTTCCTTCCCCTTGATTAGTCAAAAAATGCGCCAGTTTTAGGTTTTCCTGATTCAACGTTAATAATTTATTGTTTCTATTTATAATTGTAGGTATAATTGTTTAATAATACGTAAATATAAGTATATAAAAACATTGATTTATCTTTTAACAATGGCACCGTCTTATAATGTGCTATACATATATCGTTTCATATCTGTTTTATCAAATATAAAAAGTCTAACATTTTCATTGGATATTTCGTCATCGTTAATACACAAAATTAACGGAATGAGTAAATATCTTCATGCGATAACTACTTAATAAACTTTTCCTTAAAAATAAAATTTTGATTGTATAATTAATTACGTACATTTAAGATTATAAAATTTGATTAGTCTTGCATCACTTTTAGCATTAATATAAGTTGTATATTACAGTTCTATAAACATTTAATTATTATGTAGAAATATATTTTCAAAATACTTTAAGTAGAATGCCACTTACCAAAGAATTATTTTAGGCTACTTCATCGTAGAATGATTATACTCTTAAACAATACTGTCTTAATTTTCTTAACGCTACGTATCGTTCCAATTTCAAAATTTACAACGTATGCACATAGACAATGCATTTACCTCTCCCATCTCAATCCGAAGCGTATTGCTTTTAGTGAACATAATTTTGTACGTATTTACAAGTAAGATAAACTCTTACCATATCGATGTCACTCATCGGTTTCTATCATTGTTTACACCTTGCATTGTAAGTTCATAAAACTATCATGTATAGTTTTTAATTGACGCTCCTAAGAATTTTCCTGACATTATTTGTACACTAATAAATGCATTAGAAGGCCTCCAAATGCACGAATATTTTATAAATACAACTTTCAAAAAGTATTCCTCTATAATTATTATTAATATATAGAATAATTTAGTTTTAATATTTATGATAAAATGTTAAAAAGGCAGTTTATGTACTCCTAGAGTTGAAACTTGCATTATCACTTCCATCCATTATAGCATTGGACGGTGGAACAGCGTATATAACATTGTCTCCATCCTTTTTAAATGTTGGTTCTTGCACCTCAGGATGGACCTCTACTCGTAGTACTCTGCTCTTGTTCCCTAGCATGCACTTAAACTTTACACCCACTGTAACTTGTAGGTCAGCATGGCGTAATCTAATAGAAAATTTGCTGATGTAGTATCTTCTAAGGGAATAAAAAATTTCCAACAGAAGTTTTTAACATCTAGCATGTACTCACTGACTGTATCTATTGCTTAAAATACCAACAAGCTCCCCGACTCTATCATCTTTAGCAATGATCGACATAATGAAGTCATTTCCTCGATTCGAGTGAATTGTTATAAGCTGGTCTCTTCCAGGTGATACACTTAAGCCAGTGATCTCTGTTATCGGCATTCCCTTTTTCATACTTTTAAATTTAGAATTTTCAAGTTTGTATATCGCGTGGTCGGTAACTACTAGTACGCGATCTTTTGTTTTATTAAATCTAAAATCATAATCAATTTAATACAACACTGTTAGATTTTACTGCGAGGTATGAGAAATAGTACAAACCTGTTTGTCTTTCTAATATAGGCACTAAATAAAACTGTCTTAAAATGATCGGTATTACGAAGATTATTTATCGAAGAATTGAAAATGTCACTGTGAGGATTTTCATCTGGTTTGGAGAGATAATTCCCTTCCCATCGCCGCTCTTGTCCCCAATGAGACCGCTTTGATCGCAGAACTACTCCAGCGGCCATCTAGATTAATAAAAAATTATTGAAACTAAATGTTAATCAACTTGTTTTTAACTAAAATATGTATACCTTCAATCGCAATTGGGGCCAATCTTCTCTAGGAATAAGTCGGAGTATCATCCATGCCCACCACCTTTCGTACATCATTTTCAAAGCGGGTATTACGTGTCTCACAGCAAAATTTTCACGAGGCCAAGTCAAGTGCTTCCCATAGTTTCGCATCGCTTTTGCATTTCGGAAAATTTTCTCCAATTCATTGATATAAGAATACATTTTATATTTTCGATAATGCTTCATTATAACAAGTGCAGCTTTCATCTTCTTATACTTTTGACGACACAAATATCCCCGCCATTGTTTTTGTAATAGTATCACAATGCCTGGTATCAATTCACTGCGTGCCTAAATGTAAAATTACATTGAATTTTACATTGAAATTTCTGTGCTCCATGATTGTAAAGATTGGCAAACAAACCTTTTCCAATGAAAAAAGCGTTTGAGGTGAACGAATAAATATTTTTGTATGGCCATATTTCACATCATTGCTAAAACCCTTTTCATCCATTAATGTACGTACGCCGTCTTTATCACTGCCGCCTCGAAAATTCGGCCAGGTGTACTGGGATATCATTTTGTACCTAGTAAGAATGTAATTTTGTAAATGATGTAATCATACTACTTTTGAATCATATAATAATAATAATACCGTTTTAAAAATGTATCGTATCGCTGGCGATACGCGAAACCTGCCCTCCTAACTAATACGTTTTCCAGTAGACCCAAGTATCGTACTTGATGATTTACTCTTTCTTCGTCGAACACAACCGGTGATTTGACTTCATTAGGCTTTATACATCTAACATAAAATGGTTCTTTACTGGTTAAATTCTTAACTAGAGCTATCATTGAATTGCGGAAGAGAGTTCCTGCTGTTAGGGGCCTCTTTGTCGTCTAAAATAAAATAGTAATAATGATGATGATAAAAATGGTGTTGTATCGAGTAACAGAATGCTTTGATTTAATACCTTTAAGATATTTTGAGCACCTTCAGGCCACATTTTACTAATTATCGGATTACTGCTTTTGTAAAGTAAACGTTTAAAATCCTGAAATAGCGTATCTTTATTTTTGTCTAAGAAGCCATTTATATTGTATACCACATCTCCGGCATAATGTTTGATTTTAAACTGAATTTTATGCTGCAGTTCTTTATCCATAGGTTTCAATTGCCGCGAAGAGTAATGTTTGTGATCTACCAATTTCTGATCCATAGCTTCTAAAAGCATCTAAAAGAAAAATTGTTCAATTAAGGCTGTCGCTTTTAATATGGATAATAAATTAAGAAAGCCTACTTCATCTGTAACTTTGCCAACATTGAGGCAAGCTTCATCCATAATTGCGATAATCCCTTTATGAGGTTGTTCCACCAAGTCGCAAATTATCTGGTTATTGAAGTAATCAATATTTTGCCATGCTATTCCTTCCCTTTGATATTCCTCTTGTTCTTGCTTTAGTACCAGTTCTAAAACGTTAAACATTAATGTGATTTTTATTAACATAATAGCTTTATATTATTAATTCTTACCAATGAATAATTGTTGTAGTTTTTCATTGCAGTAGTTAATACAGAATTGCTCGAAGCTATTCATATCAAAAATTTCGAAGCCGTATATATCAAGCACTCCAATAACTGTTCTGTACCTCTTATAAGTTTCTGTATCATTCACATTAATTACAGCATTAATACGTGACACAATTTCAGTGAACAATCTCTCGTATACAGCCTGAAAAATGTTGTTTCAGTACATTCTATGTAATATCCATATAATTTTTAAATAAAAATCAACTAAAAGGAAAATGTTAAAAAGTAGCACCTTCGCAAAAGCATCTCTTCCATATTCAGCCTCTGTTGAAGTATGAGTTTTCTGCATAACTTCACCACCCGCAGCAATTACTCTTTGCGTAAGTGCTGTATTTAATTCTTGAGGGCTGATAGAAAGTAAATTCGCGGTATCATTCAAAGCTGCTCTGTTCTCAATTAAAAGTTTCTCTTCGTCAAGTTTGAAGGTAATGTTGCCCTATGGACCAAACTTAATATGAGAAACAAGGTAATAACGTTTCACTTTCTTTCACCGTTGCAATTAAAACAAACCAAGTGTAATATTCCAGCGACAATGTTCCAAATGGTTTGCACTTCATTATGAGTGAAGCCAAGAATAGACATAGCAGAGGTAATAGCTTTGTAATCACTTTTATCAGTCGGGCTTGCTCTATTACAATTTCCAGCGCCAACATAGAAATATGCAGCCGGATCTCGTACTAAACGTAATTTATTTAATTCCCCTTCGCTACAACCATTTAATAACTGTAAAGTTTAAATAAAATGTTTCGTAAATTTGTACATGCAATATTTTATGTGGCATTAAAGCAAGCAAATAAAACGGCAAAATCTTTTGGATGTTTATAAGTAGACTTTTTGCTACAATATCAAAATGAAAATGGGACAATGAAAGTAAAAAGAAAAATACCTGGTAAAAACAATGGAAATTTCTTTCCCCATTTTGCTGATACACAACTCTTGATTTTTCTAACAAATAATTAGTGACATGACCACCGATCGGATCCCCTTTGAAATTGAAATCTATATCCATATACTTTCCAAATCGGGACGAATTATCATTTCTGTTCGTTTTTGCATTTCCAAAGGCTTCCAATAACGAAGTAGATTGTATGAGAATATTTTTTACTCTGATATGGAACAAAACAGATTATTAATTAATTACTCGAAGTACAATGTTCTAAGCTGGTAATACAATATAAATTTTGTTATGATTTGTATACCTTTCTATTTCTTGCTGACCGCTTAAATTTGTAACAGCAGCAATATATTTCATAATAATTTTACTTGCTTCTGTTTTTCCAGATCCTGATTCTCCGCTTATTACAATACAAGTATCACGACGTTGCTGCTTCATCTCTCTATGAACCGCATCGGCGATTGCAAATATGTGTGGAGGATTTTCAAATAGCTCTCTATCTAGAATGCAATTTTTAAATACACAAAATAGGTATGTGGTACAAACTGATAAAGTGATCTAAGAATTTAATCTTTTCTTGATTTAAATAAAATGCAAGTCCGTTTGTAATCTTTTACCTTTATATTTCTTAATTTGCTCATTGTCATAAATATTTATACTTCTATATGGATTAATACTGACACATACTTCTCCTATGTACGTGTAAATTTTGCCGCTGTTGAATCTAGGACAATGATAAATCGTGTTAATTAATCAATAATGAACAACATAATCAGAAAACTAAACTTTAAAGAGATAGTAAACTAGAAAATGGAACAATGCTATAGATGTATGTACAACTATACACATAAGATATTTTGTTTGTAAATGATAAATATTATCTCCTTTATCAATGGTACATGATATAAGGTGGTGTCTGCTTTGGACAATATTATTTACTAAACGCTGTAATCTAACTATACTATGTCTCTTCAACGTTATATGCATGTTCTCTTTACAAATTATCCATGCAATGCTTTACAGATTAACAATTTTTATGAGCCCCATTTACCTAATTTCGTTATCGATAAAAATGTACTTTTTTCGGAATATGTAATGGAACATTCGCAATCTTTATACAGCATTACATAATTATTATTATACAACTCATTTTGAAATATGTGCATGTGTAATGCGAATCTTATACATGCGCATAAAATAGGAAAAATTGGAATACATATTCCTATTAGTAAGCAATAGGCGGCCGAGTAAAATGCGAAGCTTAAGTATGAGCCAAAGGCGATGACTCATAGAATGAAGAACTCGATAAGACTTAAACGTTATTTGTTATAAAATTAAATGCGATTCTTGAACATATACTAAATTATTTGCTGCGTGCAAACGTAGTTTTAATGCAGTCTTTTTTCATATTTTTTTACGAATCTAAGTGAAAATACAAATTTTTAGTTCTCAGATATTGAAGTATAAATTGTGAGGGAACGCGCGTTTAGTTTTCGTGATTGTAATACAAAAGTTGCGCTACGGTTTGTCATGATGAATTTTGTAGGTCAAGTTCAAATCCAACTGTGTATAAAGTTAAATTGCAACCACCTGCTAATGTATGGTGTAGCCACGCCCTCTTGGCGGGTGATCCACCAATTACTAAGATTACCAAAATATATACAGGACACCTGTCATGTTACTCAGGAAGAATGCATTTTTCATTCCCGATTTCCCGCCAACTTTCCGATCTATCGTTTTGTTCATCACCAGTCAAAATATAAGCTTACCTTAGTCGTAGATTGTCCACAATATTTTTTAACGTGATTTCATCTAAAAGGACTAAATCTCCAATGCCAATTTCTTCTTGCGTTGCCATTTTTTTCGATAATACATGTACCCTCCCAACTTATGGTACCATACACGTTATATGTATACACAATTTGTTACGTACCGGAGACCAGCTCCCTCGAACTGTCCCCGCCGCGAAGCGAATGACGAATACGCTTAAACCAAAATCTAACCCATATTTAACCCCTCCACAAGTTTTTAATCGCAGTAGCGTTGCAATAATTTGTGCAATCATGAACTTGGGTTTCTAAACTTTAAAATTTAAAGCAGTAAGCTGAAATTTTGTATTATGTTGTTAATTACATTTGAAACTACATCACAATGCACACTATAACGTGATTATATCTTAACTAAATAAAAATTAACAAATCCAACTCTCTAAATATTATTGCTATTTTTAATTCGTTCGCTACAATGTGTTTAAATATTCTGAAATATAGGTTTGAGCTCTTACACCTGTTTGTATAAAACGATCGCTAATATAACATATAAAAGTTCAAAGGTCTATTTTATAGTTATCCTCAAAAAATACTGATGATACACCACTGGGAGTTCATTTTCTTTTTAAAGCGCACGCGCAAAGGTGATGCATCATTTGGCCATACATGCATGTTATTATTATTCACAGCTATTTTTGGCGATTCGTATTGTTTGTCATTCATAATCTGCTGAATGCCTGGTGTAAACGTTCGTTTTCTAATTGGAAGTAAAAATGAGAGACGAAAAGTTGGATCTACGTTCGAACGGAACTAAATATTTAGCGAGAAACAAAAGTTACCTGATATCAGCCAGGTTATGGGAGCGATTGCAAATGAACGAGTGGACCTTTAGTTTGTTGCTATTTACATTTTCGTTATCCATTGTTTTGGGAAAATTGTATATAACTTTTGGTAAGTGAATGCATAATAACTCTGTCACACTGTGGTGAGAAAACATATTTTTGCAAAGGTTTTTTGTGCTAATACATTTTGCATGTTTTGTATCTTTTGCATATTGTATTTTCTAACGTATTGCCTGGTAAATTTTCTTCCAATATCTTCGTATTGACAGGCTTCAAACTTTAACGCAAAACTTATGCTTTAGCACAATTTGTTTAATGCAATATTGCATTGCCAATAATCAATTTCACGATGGATAGTTTTTTACAGCTGTTTCATTCAGTTTTATTAGAAAACCTGCTTTAAAATATAAGTTTAAAAACAAAGTTTAGTGCAGCATTGCTTATTTGTTATAAAGATAATGAATATGATTAATAATGATTTGTTCGCATTGCCTCTTTAGGGAATATGTGGCAGCTGCAAAATAATGTTAAGTATGTTCCACCAGTGACAACGTCAACGTATACAAATGTATCCAACATATTTGGTCTATCACGCATAGCCGATGTGTCACAATTTAATGTGAAACAACTTGTAGCTATAAGCGAAAAGCTTGTTAACATTAGTCAATACGACGATGTTGTGAGTGTGATGGCATTATTTTTTAAAACATATGGGTGGCTAATACGTGCAGCAGTATGTGGTCTTGTTATGATGGGTTTCACTTGGTTTATAATTTATAAGGATAGCAGTATTCCTGGAATCAATCCACCTTCTCCATTTAGTCCTTCTAAAAGGCGGTAAGATAAAAATCTAGTTATGTATGATTGTTGCATTCAGCATCTTCTTATTAGGATTTTCTTTTTGTGACACATGCATATTTTTACTAATAGCACTTCTTATGCCTTCTTCAGATGTTCAGAATCTTCAGGGGTGCAAATGAATTACCTGATTGGAGTACTAAATGGAATATTACTTTTTGCCTACATGTGCCTCTAGTACATTAAAAGTATTGCAGTGATGCGGCAGTTACAGCAGTTACATAATTTACCAAGAATTATGTGGTACCTCTACAATGGTTATACTTATTTAATATTTATATTAATTTAGCAACTAATTTTGTACAAAAGTTATTGCTTGTGTGAAAAACAGGATTGCTCAGTTTGAAATGATAATTCAAGCAAAATGTGAAATGCAAATCATTTTTTACACAATGGAAAAAAAGTAGCATAATACAAGTCAGTATACAATGCTTGATGCAATTCTATATAGTACAGAATTTTTGTGTGGTCAATATTTGATTTTGTTTATATCAGTTTCCAGTTCCTTAAGACTGATTACATACAAGTAAAATGCTTATTTATGAGTAAATTACAATTAGCTCTGGGCAGCTAAATTGAGTATTACAGATAGAGTACCTTTGAATGTTATGTGTGATGTATATTTATTACTGTAAAAATTATTGTACTGTGCAGAATATTTTTTTAAATAAATATATACTTGTATATATGTATATGAATTCTTATTATTCTAAAATATTCATAAAATTAACCATATTCAGCTAATAATATAAACTTCTTCATTCATCCTTTTGTATCATATTTAACTGTCCATTTAAATGTTGCACCGATCTAACATTTATAGAACAGTTAATACATACTGTGATGCAATCACCAAATCAGGGCTGAATAAAAAATAGGGTATCCTGTAATTTGTACTTGAAAACCTTTGCGTATTTAAAAGTAGACGCGGACGCGTCACTTCCAAAATTAATTGCATTGCAAGGTGAAAAAATGTTCTCCTTTTTTTCTGCAAAATAAAAACTCAAAATATTTCTACGAAGGAAAATTATTTCTAATTCGCGTGGAGCGCAATATTGGTTTGCACACACCTGACGCCTAATTATCGTAAAATATAATACACGTATGCGAAAAGGTTAGTAGAGTGTTGTCTCCAGTTTCTCATTCCCGAGCAAGCTATAAAGTCTACGTTAATTTCCCTGAAACGGGTCTTTGCTATTTTTTTTTAACATCATCTAATTAGTGATTCTGATTCACTTTTCTCAAGCATCATTTACGATAATCATTTTTGGAAACACACGTTTAAATAATTACGTGTGAATGATGGATCATCGAATGTTTAAAATTTATAATCAGGAAGATTTTAACAGAATTACGAAGGGGATAAAAGTTGCACAATGCATGCAATCACGGTCATCGTCTGGTAATTATATTTGAAATACTCATTTTTATTTCGATATCATGCAAGCCTTTCTTACGATTTATTAAAGTATGATTTGCCATTAGTATTGCTGCGAAGTTTTCCGAAAAACTTCAACAATATCGAGAATTGTAAATTGCAGTTCGAAGTAAATTTACTTGCAAATTTACAAAATGAAACATCAAGTGAGCAATGCTTTGTTACTTCAGTTTCAGAAGCTGAGAAACTGTTGAGTCAACTCGACGACTTAGTTGTATCAGATTCTTTGAGTTGTTCATTTTGTAACACTGTATTCGAGGACAAAGCACAACAGAGATTACATTACAAGTTAGATTGGCACAGATATAATTTAAAACAACGTTTGAACGGATTAAAACCAATTAGCGAAGATAAGTTTAGCCTTTTAGCAGACGAAGGTATTATTATTAAAATTCATTTCATTCATTTAAGTAATAATGATTTTGCAAATTTCAAACTGTAATACAAGTACCATCTTAGGTGATGTTTCAAGTTTATCCGGGAGCGATATAGAGTCTGAGAATGAAGATGAGACATATGCCTCGGAAGCGGGTAGTTCCCTTAATGGACATTATGAAAATAGAAATAGTGTTAATAAAAACAAGAAAGCAGAAAAGAAAGGAAAAAGTGCAGAATCAATCTCCGATAGTTCTGACACAGAGAATTGCGACGATACAATAAAAGAAAAGAAAATCGAGGCTTTGTTGCTCACTGCGAATCGTCATTCCAAGGTGTTCTTCGAGAATGACGATGGAAATATATTTAGTATATACCGGTGTTTACTTCACAATAAAAAGGTGTGTTCATTAATATTGCTTAGAATGTACAGTTTTTAGTCATTCTTTCCATGTGCAGACGCGCTTGTCTATTGTCCTACCTTGTAATTTAATCTACTTTGTTAGAAACACTTGGCGTGTCTATATTTGCCAGATCAGGAGAGATGCAATTACATTTTAGGAAATTCCAGTGGTAGACAATGAGATGATTGCTCAAGCACTGGACAGTGGGAGAAAAACAACATGGACTGTTATCATGATCGGTGGAGGGCATTTTGCTGCAGCTGTCTTTCAAGGTACTAGTTTTAATACATATTACTTAATTATACCATATTATAATCGTAAACCACTAAATCTTTCCTTTTTTTTAGATGGAGAGCCGATTGTGCATAAGACATTTCATTCCTATACCGTGCGAGCGAAGCAAGGATTTGCCCAAAGTTCACGCACAACAACTAATCACCCAAAGAGCGCTGGTGCTAGCTTGCGTCGTTATAATGAAGCATCTCTTCTTCAAGTATTAAATTTATTTATTATTAAAAAGGTATATTTTGTTGATCATATCTATTGGAGCATTTTTTGTCTTTTAGCATGTCCAAGACATACTTGAATCGTGGTCAACTTACATCAACTGTTCCTCCCTAATTTTGTATAGAGCAGTCGGACCATATAATCGTACTGTATTATTTGGAGGAAAAAATCCGCCCTTAGATAAAAGTGACTCTAGATTAAGACCTTTGCCATTCCCTACTCGTAGGGCGACATTCAGTGAAGTTAAAAGAGTGTATGATATACTAAGTACCATGGAGATTTATGGTATGAGGTTCATAAATTCCTTTCAAGTATTATATAATACTTATATTAACATATTGAATAATATTTCAGGGTCTGCAGCTCATTTTACAGATTCTTTTCCAATTTCACCCCGTCAGCCTCTTAGGAAAAAATCTTCGAAAGTTGAATTATGCAGCGAAACTTCTGAGAAACTGGAAACTGAGGAATGTGATTCTAATGCTGCCAATAATGCACATAATCCACAAGATAACGAAAAGTATAAAGCTCCTGTTCAATCGTCTCCCGAAAGGCAACACAGAAATTCTCGAGCTCATATAGACAGAGCAAAGCCAAGAAAAAGTCCTTGCCGCCCTTTACCTGGTGCGAAGTTATTTTAAAGAATATTTTATCGAACGAGTGAAATACAGTTCGAGAGTCAAGTAAATCAATGTCTGTGATTTTGTATTTCAGAAATTGTTGCAAAGTTAGCACAGTCATCTTCAGAATCGGAATTAGATACTCAGATAGATACGGCTAGTATTCCAATGGATATTGCTTTAATTGAACAAGAAATGGAAGTAGAGTTTAACGAAAATCTGCTTGCGTTTCAAGATACAGTGCCACGATACATGAAGAATAAAAAAGCTCGTCGCCAGAGAAAGAAGACAAAAAAAGATGGTAAGTTATTTTGTTCCTTTCATGATTTCATTTCTTTTTTCAACGATTTAAATTATAATTTACTTCAGACTGTGTGATGAACGAAATGTTGGCGAGTGCTAAAGTTAAATTATGGTCCGCATGTAAATTTGGCGATAGTGACCTACTGTCGTCGGTTATCGATGATTTATTAACGCAAGCAAATAAATGCGTGGAGCTACAAGAGCAAAATAAAGAGGATGCGACTATTGACCCGACTTTAATTATAAATACTGATGATGTGATAAAATTAGTGAACGATACTAATGAGGATGGTAATACGATGCTACATTTAGCAGCACTCGGTGGCCATTTAAAGCTAGTATGGTACGTCAATGAAACATTAATATAAATTCTCTGTCACGATCAACAATTTCACCAAGATCTATGGTATTAGGCGCCTATTGGAAGTTGGGTCGGACCCTTGTAACAAAAATAAGAAGCTGCAAACACCGTACACAACAGCAAACGATAAGGAAACTAAAAACGCCTTTAGAAGATTTATGGGCGCTAATCCCGATAAATTCAATTATACCAAGGTATTCTATTACATTCGCTTCTCATTATTTATTTATTACAATACCTTTGTTGTTTATGAATTGAAAGAATTCGTTTAACATGTATAAAGTCTCAAATACCTGGACCACTCACTGATGAAATAGAACACGAGGAATTAGAAAGGAAGAGGCACCTAAGAAAAATTAAAAGAGAGAAAGATAAAGCGAAGAAGAAAGAATCTGAACTTAAAAAACAAGAGGAGGATTCAAAACAAAGATTCCTTAATCTCAGTGATAGAGAAAAGGTATGTATATTTAGAGATAGCGATTTTGAAAATTATTCGATGCGTATAAAAGAAATTGAACGATAAATTTCTCGCATTACAGAGAGCTTTGGCTGCGGAACAACGTATTTTAAATCAGGGCTGCGCTATTGTTTCACGATGCTTTCAATGCGGTGTGAATATGGCAGGTCGAGTGCCTTTCGAATATAATTCCAATCGTTTCTGTTCTATGCCGTGCTTAAAAGAACACCGCTTCCGTACCAAAATTGTTACTTGATGGCGTTTTACAATTAAAACTATAATAGACTTACGACATTTCTATGAGCTAGCCCTATTTTTTCAGTATAAACAAATTAAGATGAACGGTATAGTTTTTATGAACTTAGAACTAAATGTACGTATGTAATTTTCATTCGTAACGAAATTTTTTGAAGATATATTTAAAATACCTAGATACCCGATTTTTAAGATACAATACTTCAGTGTATTAAAAGTGTGTTGCTTACACGATACCTACGATGCGTATTTATTATCGATTTCGGATAAAATTTCTTGCATGTATTTTTCAAGTGCTGAAAAGTAAATAAAATCTAACTTGATGTACATACAAGAATTTTTACAATACATACATTTTGACAGAAAATTACTTATATTTTCATTTACTACCCAACTCAATAGAATATAAAATAGGGTAAATAGTACGCATAGAATTTTCGATCTTGTCAAAAATTAAATACACTTTATATATGTTTCATGTCGATTACATTTGTATGTATAACATCTTTGGTCATATATTAAATGACATACATAAAGAACTAACATCTTTATATTAATGGTAAACAATAACTAAGTTTCACACTCATGATCGCAATACGACATTCATACTGAATTTACGACATTATAACATTACATCCATTACGTTTCGCTGTTATAATACCATACATTGAAATATACGTATATCGTTATCTAATATAAGGTTTATATAAACGATTCATTCGAGTATGGTTTCTAAGAAGGATATAAATGTTTTTTTGCGTTGTCTGCTTATTATAATTTCAACAGGGGTTTGCTGTACGATATAAAATAAATTATTTATAACATTCGTTATTTAAAAAATTTGGTAAAGTTCCTGCATTCACACACGGATTTTATCGATGACTAGTATAAAAAAAATAATTTAATTCTTTTCACATAATTTGCAAAATTATAGCGTTTTAATCATCGGTGGTTTATCGAAGAGAAAAGATTTTCGCTCACATCAATGAAAGCATTGAAAAGTTATATGATTTTAGCTACGATTATCAGATTAGGATAGATATGAGATAAAACTTGATCTCTTGAATTCTGCTATTTGTTAACTTATAGCGATGATAATAAAATTTTAAGAATTTACAGGACTCCTTAATTTTATCTGAATACAATTGATGCCATCAACTCTACTTGAGTAAGAATAACGTATTGAGATTCAGAAGTCATAATGATTATAAATACAGATATTTCTTTCCTTTCTGTTAATTTCTATCAATCATAATTATTAGTCCACGGTATGTACAACAATACGAGGAAATACGTCGGGTCGGGAATGTGATCTATTTTTATTTCGTTTTCAAAATGTACTTTAGGCTAATCAATTTCTTTTCCTTTTTATTACCTGGTCCTTGATTGATAATAATTGAAAAATATCAATTTTTATAAAGTAGTGTTCGAGTGGTTTAAGTACAGAATGTGAAATTCGAATAAATCTTTCACTGTACCAATTTATATAGCTTACTCGATAGTTTTTCTTGCTTTCATTTTTATCATAATAGCATTGTTTATTTTAATTTAAATAGAGGTGGAATCATCGGAGTCCGTATCATCGAAATCGTCGCTATACATTTCGCGAACATTTCTATCGATCCAATTATTGTTTTCTATGGACACCTCGTATCTGTTCTCTTGCGTTTTATTCGACGGTACGATTCTTACATAAGTGTTCTTCATGTTCTTCGATTCGGACTGTATAATGGTTGTATTTTTCATCATCGAAACCCTTTCACCGCCACTTACCGATTTCGAACGAACTTTGTCCACAATTTTCTCACCTTCTACTGATTCCAAAGGACTCTTTACTCGATAATTCTTCTTACTACTCTTCTCTTTGTTACTCGTCGCCTTTCTTCCTACCTTTGGACTTTCATTCTCCAAATACTTTTTAATCCATTTCGGTGTGTCAGTGGAGTAAGAATATTTCTTCACGTACTTCGGACTAGCCGTTATCATTGGCACGTCCGTCTCTATCACCGTAGTTATTACTTGTTCGTTTTCATCGAAATTACTTTCTAAATACTTTTTCTTTGGTATCGCAGACATACTCAGCTTTCCGAGTATCGAGGAACTTTCGTCCGTTTCGTACGTGTACGAATAATGTTTCTGTATGTGCTTGGGTTCATCGATAATATCGACAACGGTCTCCGAGTTCGTCATCATGTTCCTCTGGTTTTCCTCTCTCTCGTCATTTCGAAATCTCTCCAGAGCCTCTTCGAAAAAATGCTTCGGCGATTTCTTACCGAAGTCCAGAGGCTTTATCGGGGTAGGTATGCACTGTCTGAGATTTCCTGTTATGCTATGCCTCTGCCTCGTCGGTGGATCGAGCAACCGACGCAGGCTCGAAGTTCTTATCTCAGGCACGGACATCCTCTCCCTCGTCGGAATCGGTGAGACTGATCTATGAAGTTTATTCATCGTGAATGTTGCTTGAATTTTCGATTGCGTCGCGGTTATTGTCGCCATTGTCGAACTGATCGCAGAAACTTTTTTGCTCAACTCCGTGGACAATAGTTGTCGTTCATTCGGTGGTAGTATCGGAGTGGTACTTGCCATCAGTACACTCCCAAGGCCGTCCCTGGTCGGACTCTTAAATTTACCCGCAGAATTTGCCACCGGCTCCTCGACCTTAAGCTGTTGGTGTTCGCTTATAGGTGAACTGGCGATCGGCAACAATCTAGACCGCATCGCATCTGGATTCCGAGTCAGTTGACTGTCCAGACTGAATCTTTGCTTGGGCGTGCCGGCTATTAATCTAAGATCGTTTTGCGTTTCCAGCTCCGGTATGGAAAATCTATCTCGATTGAATTTCGTCACGGTGGTCTCCTTGAAGTTCCTGTACTTGGCGCCTATGTCCAACTGCGACAGGCGTTCCCTTTGGCTGGCGTGTATGGCAGGGGAGAATCGTTTGTGCTTCACAGGTGGTGGAGAGGGAAAATGGAATGGCATCGTGGGCAAATTGGAATCTTTCCCCGTGTTTAGGCAAGGTTGAGATAATCTCTGTTGACCGCGATTAGGATGATAATCGCCGGTGACCAGTGTCGGTTGAGAGAGCCGTTTCGCTGGTACATCTTGCCGCAAGGTGAATCGCCTTACGTCCGGTTGGGACAGCCTCGAAGTACCTTGATCCATGGTCAAGCTACCCCTGGAGCTTCCACCAAAGCCTTGCACACTCGGTGCTGACAATCTTTCCTCGTTGATACTATTATCCCCGGAGGCTGCTTTTAGACTGGTGTACGATAGTCGAGAGCCACGATTCATTCCGGCAAAATTGATCCCACTGAAGCTGGAGTTCAACGTGGGTTGAGACATTCTGATTCGTCGATCCGGCGAACCGCTCGATCTTCTATCATAGGATATGAGAAGAGTCGGTAGATTTGGCTGCGAGTAACGACTGCGTTGACTCGCCGGTGAATAACTCGGTGGGCAAGGTGTCGTCGAATGGGTCCCGTCGTACGTCGCAGAGTCCTGAGACTCGATACTGGACTGCGATTGGGGTGGTCCTTTGACGGGAGTGATATGCAGATTCGGATGGGACAGTCGGTTCTTACGACCGTGAGTGGGTTTCTTTAGGTGATCGATAAGGTTGGGCTGCGAAAGACGGATGTAAGGAGTGGGTGGTCGGTTCAGGTACCAAAGGTCCCGTCGGGAATACGGCTCGCATCAAAGGGTACCCTCTTCCCGTAGACGACGTATGAAGACCGGTCGAACGTCCTCGAAGAATGAGGGCAAATCCAGCTCTGCGGCACGGGCGATCCCACCGTCTTTACATTCCAACCAGTAGGTGTCCATCAATCCCTTGCCCTATGAGAATACGTTGCATTAATCATTAAAGTATTCCATTTAACGCAAGTACTAAATAAATACTTCATTTTACCTTGACATCCACTAAACCACGGTGCACAATTTTGAAACCACCAACAGCATCCAACGCCTTTTTCATTTCTAAGCTAATATGTATTCGCAATGCTATATCGCGAAACAAATCAATATTAAAATATGTAACATTTACATTTAATGTAACGTGTAATATTTATTACAGTACCCTCTCCAGTTGACTCCATGCGACTTGCTGTATTAACGGTGTCTCCGAACAGACAGTAACGAGGCATTTTGCTCCCTACGATTCCAGCGACCACGGGACCCGTGTGCGCACCGCTTCGTATTTGAAGTCGTTCTCCAGGCCGCTTTGGTACTTGAAACACCGACGACGCTGCGAGGAGATCGAGCGCCATCGTGGCTATTTCGGACACGTGTCTGTCCCCTTAAAAAAATAATGTTTAATCAAATGAATAAAATACCCAAACTGAATATGAAGGATAACAGCAGGGCTTTACCATTTCTCACAGGCAAGCCAGATGCAACCATGTACGAGTCACCAATAGTTTCAACTTTGTACACGTCGTAACATTCGATCCGGGCATCAAATAATTTGTATATGGAATTTAGGAATGTTACAACCTACGAAGACATAATAAATTAAAGTAAAAATAAATTGAGTATTATATTTTATATAGTACAAGCAAAGAATGTTACTTCTAAGGGAGTGTTCTCTGCTGCAATTTCGGTGAATCCAACAATGTCGCTGAAATATACGGTTACTGCTTCGTAATACTCTGCTGGAACCTTTTAAGTAAAAGTGTTATTAGTAGATGAATTGAATAACTTGTAGATACATCCTTGCAGGAAATCATTACCTGTTGAGTCTGCTTTAATTGTTGAGCAACACTGGGCGGTAGCATTTGAAATAACAACGTATCGCTCTTCCCTTTTTCTTGCTTCAGTTCTCGAGCCTTTTGTGCCAAATTGGCTGCATACATCTACAGTTTCCAAGTAAAGAAAGTTTTCATAAAACAAGAAGCTTTTCTTTCGATTAAAGATTGGAACTGTTACCCGTGATGGTAATGATTACAGAAGTAATTACTTTTACTTACTTGTATCGTCGCAACCGCATTGCGTACTAGTATTATAATTATAGGAGAAACGACCAATACTAGCACAACTATAGCTATCCCGGCAACTTCTTTGTTACTTGCATCTTGTAAAGTTGAATTCACATAATCCCTGTAAATAAGACAGTATTGCTTTACGTCTTACAACATCAAATAGCATCGATAAAATTCAACACTAGTTTGCCAGAAAAATTGCATCACGAAAAAATTCTATTTCGGAAATTTACCTAATCATGTGGCGTAGTTCCCGTTGAAGTTTCCGAAGTTCATCCACGTAAGTTGCCATTGAATCGAAATAAGCAATCGCGTCCTCGACGTTCGGCTCCCTCTTCTGGTTCCGAAGAATTTCGTCTCGTCTGTAAAATGCATGTTATGCAAAGAAACTTGTCACTCCTGTTTCATGAATTTGTCAAACGAGAGCCAGAACTTTTCGCTTGCTCATTTATATTAAGCAAACTCGATTCAGGCGTCGAAAGTTTCTAGCGGTTCGATAAATCAAAAGTTTACGAACACTTCGACGAATGCTTCCTTTTTTTTTTTTATTTATTCGTATACTCGGTGCATACCTAGATTTAATTCTTCCATAGTCCGGCATGGTGCGAGTTAGTTCGGCGTAAAAATGTTTGAGGGAAGGCACGTATGTAAGGGATCCGCTGAGAAGATCACGTCCAAGAGCTTCGTGGCGAACGTAGCTGACGTAATTGTCCCCCACAAGGATTCCACGTCCAAAGTAATTGATTCCGTACACGGATGCAATACCCAGACTCTCGATGCTCCGAAGCAAATTTTTAAAAGCTATCAAATACCTGAAATCGCAAGGCATTTCCATTCAGACGAGTTTCTGGCCTAAGCGTTTCTGTATTCTCAGATCAAATATTTCACGTCTACTGCTAACAGTTTGATATTGATTTTCTGTTTCGAGCAAGCTCTCGCAAAATTCCGAAGTCTTTTAAAAATTGTGAAACTTTCACAAACTTTCCCTCTGTTAATTGAAGAACTAATTTTCCTTAAGCAAGTTTGCTGAAGTTAACAATTCTCCTTTTTCTTTCCTCTTTCATCCCTAATGGGACGCAATGTCTTTTACAGAAATAGGAGAAAATTCTGTAACTCTTCGTTACCTCCAAACTCCGCTGTTATCCGTCTCTTTGATCTGATTAGTCAGATGGTCCAGCATCGCGGCGTTCACGCTCGTGTACCATGCCATCACTTCGGTGATACTGCTCTCCTCCGAACTTATTTTCTGCCTAAGAAACGAACAAACTTTGTACTCTTCCGAGCCTTTGCTGAATCTCGCCGTCAATACGTCAGAAATTGATTCCTCCATCGGGGTCTCGAAATTACTTTGCCATTATCCCCCTCGGAGTTCGATTATAAAAAGAGAAGCCCATGACAAAGCACCACAGGGATAGTGTGCTAATGTAATGTTAGTTTCTAAGGGGTGAAACTCAACAGATAAGGGTTTTTTCTTTTCGTTTCCATAGTCTTGGTATTAGATGCAATTGCCGCGGGTAACAAACTGTGATGACTCTGATAAATATTGCCGATCCAATTTCGCGTTCGGGGGCGGTGGAGGAGGAGGCTTCAATTGTGACGACAGATAGTACCAGATAGAGGTAAACGATGTATCGGGGTGGCTTTTAGTCAGAAACGCGATAGTCGTAGAGCGACAAAGACAAAGAAGAGCAGGGGGTGGAAAGAGGGAAGCGGGCAGAGGGGTCTAAAAATATTGTACTACTGCTCCAAATGGGCGGTCACGCGCTCATGTGTGACAACCTCATCCATTGCTCATAAAACTGGTTCGACAGAGAAGGCCGAGGTGCGACAGAGGTGAAACCGCCGCATACCATTTCTTTAAGGGAATTTACTGCATCTCCTGTGTTATTCTCATTTCACATTTTAATGAGCCGCGAAGCCTCCCTTGGGATTCAAACTTTGCCCGTTCTTAAATCTTTTACCGGCTTAGGTCGACTGACTTGTACGCAATAGTCTTTGAGCTCCTGCACTCTTTCAATCCATTAGATCCATTGATCGTCTACGTGTTTAACAATTCTACGTCGTATAAACGTGATGATAATTATTCTTTAAGTTTCCATCGTCCAATTACCTATATGTTGCAGCGGCTCGGCGCTGTTTCACAGAGATGAAACGGAATAAATACGATTAGGACAAATTAATTGGTCAAAGCGAAACTGGCCACGGTGATAGAAATTCGTTTGAACTTCCGGAATAATCGTTTAAATAGCTACACACTAATCAATTCAGTTGGCGATTGATCGACCGAAAATTGGTGGAATGTAGGAGGAATTGAACGGTACTATCTTGTACCCGATGAAACCGAATTGATACCCGTCCGTCCACCCCCCGTGTCATCTTTGTCAGCCGTACCAATATCTTGGCTCTTGGAAAAAGGATTGTTAGCAGCTTGTTACCGGTTATTCCCGCTGACAGAAACGCGTCCTATTGTCTGACATACGTTCCGTGTAATAACCAGCGCGCAAAACAAGCCTTCGCTCGATCAATGCAGAATTTCCTATACATATAAGGAAGCCTAGAATTCAATGGCTCTTGATTTGGAACCGCTTCGATTCTTGCGGCCAGCGTAATGAGAAAAATCGACCGTGCCCCTTCAATTACTCGCGCCTCGAAAAAAAGTTTTTCAAATGCATCGTTTATGAAAAATGTTAGAAAATACAAATGTTCATAACGCACGTGTATGCTCGCATAAGAAGATGGGGAATTTCCAACGCGTTAACACACGCCCTACACAATTTATGCAAGATACATTGTGTCTTTAATTGGTGTCATTCGCAGAACGGATTAGAAGGATGTATCGATTTTAACGTTAGGAAACTAAACCAGCTTTCAGCTTTTAATAACACTTCGTACTAGTTCTGCTACTAGTCGATATTTCTCATATTAATATGTAAGTAATATATTACTTAATCTATCCCAGATGCCAGTGGTTCGTCTTCGTCTTGGTCTTGAGAAACCGGATCTTGGCCAAGTATTTTTATAATCGATCGATATACCAAAACGAATGCAACCACGATGGTTTTACCATTATAAAAGCGTACGTTGCTCAGCCATAACGCAGGTATCATCTCTGCCGCACCTTTTGACTCGCCCTCTCTAATTGGCAGAACGAGTCACACTACAATTATTACAATACCGTACAACGTGCGTATCTGTACGATTGATAACATAATTTCGGCGATCCGAAATCGTGTTCGGCACGAGTGAGATAGGTTCATAAAAATCCAGAACGCTTTTCATCTATTGTTGCGAGTTCCGTTGTTAAAATTTACGTAACCGGTTGCTTCAATTCAGTACGCGTACCTATTATATTTATAAATACAATCGGGGCGACGATTTATCAATCGATAATAAATGTTCGGTCTATTTGACATCGAGAAAGTACATTCTTATTGTTTCAAGCGGCAGGAATAAATATGTAGGTGGAAGAGGAGAATTCTCTCCCCGAGACTGAACAGAAGTTCAACAAGGGCTGGAACGAAGGCTCGGGGGAATAGTACCTTGCGCCATGCTTTTCCGTGCAATTGAATCTTGTTTTAATAAAATATTAAATCACGATGAATAAAAAAAAAGCAAGGAACACAAAATTTAATAAAAAGAAGTCCCGCTTCAGGGAAAATTATTGAGGCTCATTTACGTTACAGGGCTTTACTTACGTATTCCGACCCCTCGTTTTATATTTCTAGAAGGCTCACGTTGGAAGTTGGATTTAGTTACCGAAAGTGACAGGTATATAAAGCTGGGGAGGAGAAAAAAAAATGCACGCCTAATCGATTGCGTCAAGAAAGTTATGGTAATTAAAAGGTCCAGCCGTCAAACGCGTGTACAAGGGATCCTCTGACGTCATTGGCGTGTACAGAACACGAGGATTCTGTCTGGAGTAATAAGAGTGTATTTGTTAATCGATTCGTTACCTGAAATCCTCGAGGCGTGCTTGGAAGGCCTCTTTGCTGACCACGTCATAGGTCTGCGTCTTGCTCTCGTCCCTCGGCACAGAGACCAGGGGCCACGTAGTCATGTTATAAAGAGCTTGATCGGTTATGGCGAACCTCTGCGTCAAGTTCGACCTTGAACAGATGCAAGAGACCATGGCTTATTTGCGGTGAGTCGATCAATCGGCAGGGGTGGCTTATTTATGCATTTTAGATCACGTTGCATTCCGCGAAGCTAAAACGTTTCCGTGGCCGAATCGTTCAATTATTCTTCTCCGGAAAAGTGTGTTCACATTTTACGGAGTATTTCACCAATTACGTCGAACAATCGAAGCGGAAGGGTCGGATAAATACATATATCACGTCTCAGCGATCATACGCCTCTAATCGCTATCGTGAGCCTTGAATTAAGGGGTACCGATAATTATAGATCGGCGAAGATCTTGCTCATTTAATCCCCCCCCCCCCTCCCCCAATCGCCCTTAGACCTTTCTTTCTCTTTTGGATAGTCTTAGAATAGCGGAACATAATAATAGATCGTCGGAATTAATTTTGTTTAGCCCGATTACTTGTAATATTGCGGACGAAATAAATATTTGTTTCGATCCCGAAGCCGTTCAGGTAAATCGGAGTTTTCGTATTCCGCGACGGTATTGTTTGCCTGAATTACTAATACCGTAGGAAAAGTGTATTGCGTCGGTGGTGTCTTTATTAAAGGACACCCTGTTGCCTATCTGTTTTCATTGTGCCGTAGGTTAAAGGGTTCCTCCACTTCGAAAGCGTCGCCTTTGCCATCGAGTCACGTATACCAGAGAGATCAAGCAATTTTCAAGGGTGTTAGCAAACAGTAAAATGAACTTCACTGATTCGCGCGAGTACGAGTGTACCGTATTTTATGTAGTACAGCGGAAAGAAAAGGGCAAACTGTAATTAACATATCGTGCGTGTCTGTACCTTAATGTGTTGCCGTTGGTGTAGATAAAAAATGCAACCTCCGATCTTTCCAGCTGCATCCGTGTAACTACCTTGCCCAAGTCCGTAGCAATTGTCACCTGCAAGCAATTAATGATTACTAATATTCAATCTGTATTTACGAGTATTTGGATTAAACTTCGTCTAATAATTGTCTACGGTAAATACCTATAGCGTTGACACGATCATTCATCGAGAAAATGAAACATCAAACGACATAATGCCACATTAGCCCGACTACCCAACGCTACCCACCCCGCCAGGATTAATCCCGATAATAAATGTCGTGCGACCCTATAAATTAATGAGTACGGATCGTCTTCGTGTTGGCAGCAGCTTCCACCGTGCTTAAAGTTAAACGAAATACTCGAAAGCTCCGGCAACATTTTTCGCCGAAGCTTCTAGAAGTGTGTACGAAGAACACCCCCGGTCTACGAGGAAATTTAATAGATTGTAAATGCTGGAGCAATCGATATAATCGCCTTGTGCCGCGTATCGCAAACAATTTAATATTGTGCAGAAATGCTCAAGGAAAGTTCCACTAGTTTCAGGGGGAAAAAAGGGAAGATCGGCCGTAGTCGACGAGTAAGCGAAACGGAAATAATATTCTTATTCCGTTTTCCTATAGATTTTAATTATGAAGGGCGTGGCTGGACAGCAACGTGAACAGGTATGAAACTCTTGACACACAACGACGAGGGGAAACACCGACAGAAGGATGAAGACAGGGACGAGGACAGGCAGGAGAGGAGAATGCGTTCATACTTTTCCACCTTTCCTTGTCGCATGCCATCGTGCTCGTCAAATAAGTAACTTGAGAACGAACGGTGCACTCGAGGCTGCACCCCCTTTCGATGAATGTCGATCGGATCTACCGCCAGTTCGTTGAGCGAAGCACGACGGTTCCATCCTAGTATGGAAATTTTTTCGATGACGCCTAAGGGTGGAATTAAAGGATGTTAATCCTCTTTGCTCACCCATTCTGGGCTCACTTACGTAACGATCGGCTCTTTGTTGACAAAACATTAAGTTTCAACGAGGTTGAGGGTTGAACCACTGTATGTTCTTTCACTTCGACAACTTTTCATTCGATTGTGTGAAAGCCATTACACGCGATCGAATTAAATACCTTTTTTTTTGTGGTAGTTCTATCATGTTCGAAGACACTTTGCCCCGTTAATTGGAATTCCATTTGTTTTCGAGGATCGATTGGTTCTATAGTATAACATGCGATGCTGTGTGAACCGTTATGGACAACGTGGCGCACCAAGAAACAATGCACACGTGGCTTTGTCGATGATCAAGGTATTGTGCTGCGGCAGAATTGGTTATTGCTGGTTATTTACATCACAATACAAAATATCATCCCGGACGTTATATAATCGATAAA
The DNA here is from genome assembly GCA_023838395.1 of Holcopasites calliopsidis. NCBI lineage: Eukaryota > Metazoa > Arthropoda > Insecta > Hymenoptera > Apidae > Holcopasites > Holcopasites calliopsidis. Next base: position 1,074,132 of record JALHAQ010000026.1, read on the forward strand.
TTGATGGCTATATGCAACGAGTAGAAACATTTGAGCGTATATTTTTTTTCTCTGAAAGAAAGACCGCGGTGTTAATTCACTATCCGAGTACGATGCTCAACGTATTCGTTTCACGGAATTCGGAGTTAGTAAAAATCTCATTAGCGTATTTTAATTCCCCATGAGAAGAGAATTTTACGTCAAAATACATTCTTCGATCCTCGAAGCATCAGCTTCAACGCGCGATATTCGTTACTATGCATAGTTTCATTTTACCATCGGCATGCCCAAATGGAAAGTGTCAATTTTAAAAAGCAGATTTATTGGAAATGGAAGTAGCAATGAGAAAGACTTCTCACTGATCGATGCGGTTTGATTTCGACTTCACAATGCGAAATTTATCGAACAATGCAGTATAAAGTAGTTGAAAGTCCTACAAGAGCAATACTTTTTGTTGTATAAATGTAAAAAAGCGTATTGCTTATAACGAAGAATTTACGTAAACACAATGTTTGCGTGTTCGATGGTTTTCCGAGGGGGTAATTTAGCGGACGAATGATTTTTCTCGATGTTTTTCCGAATAAATGTGTTCGTTCCTAGAATTCCTATAAATAAGTTACCAATAAACGCCCACCGTACGATACGCAGTGGCACAGAATTTATGTAGCTATACATATGTATAACTACGATTCAACAAGCTCGATTCATTTTTGTGGGAATTGTCGTATCGATGACCGGCGGGCAATTGAGAAGGAAATGAAATCGCGAGGAATCGCTATAAATTCTGGACAAAGTGGTCGCAACAGGCTCATGTTATCATGATCTATGCGCCCCTTGTACTGAAACAATTGAAGAAATGGACGATTCGATGGAGATCGGCCACGCTTAAAAGGGTGAAAGTGCGTAGGTGCGGTAGATGTGTTTACTCTTTCCTTCGTTGCTTCTAAACGGTTCACCGATCGATTGCCATTGAATTATATGTGTACGACCTAATTGCATTCTTTCGCATAATTGCTCGTCAGCAGGGAAAACTGCGAGTCGGGTAAATGTTGCTTTCCAGTCTCGGTGAAATTTTCAATCAACCTGAATTAGAAGCGAAGGATGTTGTGCGAAATACAATTCTGGGAGGCCGAATTAAGGATGAATCATGCTACTCGAAAAAGTAGAAGGTTTAGTCCTTCGATTACCTGCGTCTCAATATCAGAGACCTCCTGCCGATAGATCAGGATGTCGTGGAGGGTGTTAGCCGTTTGAACGATCAATGCCAGGATCGGTATGAATGGGAGCACCAGCATCTGCAGCAGCTGAATTCGACGTCCACGGCGATGAGCCGGATCGGTGGCACGTGCCCAGCAGGACTTCTTTCTGTTCGTCTTCGTCGCCGAGACATCGTCCGACGAGAGGCTTCTCACCGAGCTTACTTCTGCCATGCACGAGCCATTCCGTGGTGACATACTGAAATAGTTACGGCGTTTTACTCAATTTATAGTCAAGACTTTTAAGAGCGACTTACTGCAATTGTAATAGAGACAACAGGGCAAGCTACAATAAGCACGACAACAGAGGCAACGATTGCAGCAACACAAGTATGACAATACATTCCGTTATAAAAAATATCCCAGTATTTTTATATTGTGGCGTAACGATCAGCGATCAATATAAAAAGAACGGAATCTTTTATTAAGAGTACAGGTGATGGCATTTAATTGCAAACGAAAATTGTGCGTGTTGAACCTTTAAAAGGTTGAAGAGAAAAAGCTTGTGGCTTGTAAGCGTGCATGTACAATGTACGAGCAACAAACGGGACAAGTATTGTAATTAAACTATGCGAGCTATTTTACACTTAACTATATTAAGGGGAGACTATTTGCGCTCGATTGCGCAACACACAAGGCTGATTCCTTAACCGATTTAAAGTTAGATATACATTTAACTTGTGAGAGTAGATTGCAAGTAGTGCTGCAGCACGTACACATGCGAAACGTAGTGTACAATTTGTATGTACACCTGTATTAGACATCGCCACGGGAGCATAAATTTAGTAACCGGCGTAATGTTACCCTTCCTACGTGATCCTTTTCATTGTTCGGTCGACCGGGTATTGACATTTTAATGTGGTTGCACTATATTGCATTCGAACCAGAATTCCAAATCATTCATGATTTTGATGTCACAAATGTTTCTTATCTTTCATTATTACACGAAGAAGTTGAGTTGATGAAGCAAATTAGTTAATGAAAGAGTAAGATGATGGACAGAAAGAAAATCTTCTGATATGTCACGAATGCCTTTGATACATACGTGTTCTCTTTGCGCGTCGTAAAAGAAAGTCAGTCATCTAAGGAAACCATCAAGCTAATAGCAGGTCACCGGTTGAATAGAGGCTGATTGTCACAAATGTACGTTCAAACGCAAATTAGAAAGCGCGCTATTGCTGTTATTCTTTTATATCGACTTGGATCATACGTAAGAGAACTGAACGATCCTCTCAGTGTTGCCTTTCGGAAGCACGGCGGAAGAGGAACGAACAGCATCCAGAAGTGGTACGCGTAACAAAGTTACACTTCACTTTCTCCATCCATGAATTGGATTAATTAGTATAACCGGAGAACAATGTTGGTTGCTTTGCATTCGGAGAAGGTGGAAGAAAGGAAGAACAGAAAGAGACATTGTCCGCAGCTGATGCTCGTAAACCGCAAGTGAACAGAATGATCCTTAGTGATGGTACACTATTGCCGAGTGTTCCTTTTAGATGCGAGACAATAATCTCAGGTATCCAAGTATAAGGGGAAGTTGAAGCGTGCACATTATTCTCCTATGTTTCCTTCCTAAGCTAGCCCACAACGAAACTCACCCTCGCGAAATTAAACGACGACCGACAGGAAGTCGTTTCGCTCTACCATCCTAACGTCGTCCAAACTTTCTGCGGTACTCGGAAACAATATCAATGACGACTTCGATTAAATGGCCCAAATTAAAAAAATAGAAAAATCATTCGGGCCGAAATCACACTTAAGATAAAGAAGAAAAAAGGATATACAATATGAAAGGAAATATAACAAAATGTGAGAATGAGGATAATGAAGAGCGCTGGAGAATGAAATGCGTTATTAACATACACAATTGTGAATAAGGTATTGAAATTGGTTCACAAAGATAAGTTGCGCGTTAATGCGAACTTCATGCGGGGATATCACGCGATGCATTTGTTGAAACAGGCGACGAAACGTCTCTAGGGACTCGAGAGAACTTAAATTCACCTGTACAACTATGTCATCAGCATACGTTCAATGAAATACAAAGAGATCGATCGATTCTAAAACGAGGACCAAAGTTGTTGCCCGACAGGCAAAATGTTCATCACGAAAAATATCTGTGATTTACTTTAAGGATGGAGGTATACAGCATATACGATAGCGACACGGAACAAGGTTTTTCCTTTTCAACCCTGGGATCGTTGTTGCTTCAACGATCGGAACAACGTGATGCTACATAGTAGAGAGTGCGTTGCAATTAATGAAGCACAGGGATGTACGATGCATGCCGTCCCTTTACTGTCCCATACTTGTCACAGGCAGTAACGCGCCATTAGATTATGTACCGCTACTGTAGCGGTTTATTGGCCCTGTTGGCTACACACGATGCAGAGGAAATTCGACGTCATTTCGAGGAACCACGTCCTCTTCTCTAAGGAACCGTATCTCCCCAATTTTCTCACTACCAGCGAACGCTCATAAAGCAATTCGCATGAGAGTGAAAACTGTAAAACATTCATTAGAGTGAACAAGAAATCCAAAGACATAACTTGGAACGCGCTTACAACACTTTGCAACAATTTGCAAAATTATTAATAAACGATCATTGTATGATATACTAATCATACTCGAGAGACTGCCCTATCAAAAATCTTCTAGCCCTAAAGCCTTGGAATCGCTTATTTTTAAGTCTCCCCACGTACACTGGTTTATGAGGTACGATCTTATCGCTAAGCCGCATAATCATTGCGAAACCATGAACACGCCAAAAGAAGACAAGGGAGGTGGCTACAATTTTTCTGAGGGCTGAAAGAAAGTTTAAAGAGTAGATGAACGTATTGAGGTGGCTGGCGACGCTACTTTATACCTGAGAAGAAACGATCTCGCGAGATAGAGACTCAATATGAAAAGCACAGTATAGCGCAGAATCCTCTTTAAACTACCTACTATGCGCTAGACACAAAGATATCTAGATAGGTGAAAGGCAACGCATTTAGCAAACGAAGACGATTATCGAATAGACGTATGAGAAATCAAGCAAAGAGGTCAAAGAATTTTTAAATGTTAACTCTTGTAGAAGGTGAAGCCTCCCCTAATCTTTTGCGAAATGTTGACTCGATTCGACCCGTATAAGCTTGGTAACCGCTGAAAACTCATGAATCGAGCGGGCGATCCCCTAAAACCATGATGGAAAGCTCGAAGAAGGATGGAAGCATCGACGTGTATGGTGGCGATTTCTGAAAAGCTAGAGCAGTAAAAGCGCAACAGTTGCAGGTATCCACGAATGTATCGATGCAGCCGAAGTTGTACGTAGCTATGTAATCGCATGCAAACCGATATTACTCACTCGTCTTGTATGGTGAGCATGACTGCAGTGGCTACGGTGTCTACCCTCACCTCGCGCGATCTCTCGCGATTCGATGGATCCGACTTCGGGCCTGAATGGCTTAGGCACGACCAGGCGTATTATCTCATAGAGGAGGCTGCTCTCTCTGTCCATTCAGTCTCGATATAAAGATACGCGGGGAAGGGGCTACCATCAAACCATCTCGATGGCAACACGACTACAAATAATCTACGAGCTGCAATCTTAACGTATATACGATGTGGCCGCGCAGGTCTTGCGAATGCGATTAAACGCTACCGTAATCCTGTCTCTTAGGTTTCGGCTCTAGATGATTTATCACGCGTCCCATGGACTCTATAACTAATTATGATTGTCCTTGTCACACGTGAATCTCGGAAATCCCAAACGATCTATGTTCTCTCTTTTTCTAAACAAAAAGTGGAAGGCATTCTGATCTGAAAAAAATAAATTCACAGCAAAAGAAATTGTGGAAGTACTCGTTAAATGGAAGCAATTGAAATTGGATATAATCGATTTCGATTAGCCTTAGTTCGCATTTGAAAGAGACTTAAGATCACCTACATCGAGCTACCCACGATGGCTATTGTTAACTTGTGGATAAGTAGGTAAGGTAGCTCATGGATAAGCTATCATTAACTTTGCGATAATTCGTTTCGGAAGCAATCAAGCGACTCTCGGGTCCAATGATTCTGAGCGAAAAAAATTATTATGACCTGACCTGATTCAGAATTATTGTACAGCGTGATAAAGCAAAATGATAAACGAAATAAAGGAACGAAATAACTGTAGAGAACAGCCGAATGATCTGCGTAAAACAGTGTTTACCCTCCGTTGCTTGCAACTCATAAGAATACTTGATCTTGGATATACACATGCAATTTACATTATCAGGTTGAAGGAAAACGAAGAACTTTCACAAACTATAACGAGGAACAATCCGGTGTACAGCATGCAAAAAAGAATCCTAGTTATCCATCCGGAGTATATTGCAACACTTATATTACTTGTATGCTATCGAGAAGGGAGGCGCGGAGAAATATGTATAAACCGAGTGGCCGATCACATTGATGTCGAAACAAGATGCACGTGAGCGAAGACGAGGAAAAGGTTTCGACTTCAGAGAAGATCGTGTGATAGTACTTAACGTGAATAATATTAAACAAAAAAATCGACTTGTCAAAGAGATAAAAGCGTTCGCCAGTACGAACCACCGGCGCGGCGTGTACATACGTCAATAAAGAAAATTGCTCTTACGCGTGTTTAAACGAGGACCACGAGAGACACGTGGTTGAAGTCACGAGGACGTTCCTTTCTCGCGGGTAAACTCTTCTTCTTCTTCGCTCGTTCTTTCGATTCCGTTTCTCTTTTTTTTTTTTACCGCTCGACAATATTCCGCTGCTTTTTTAAATCTTTTCGTCTACCCCGCGGATATCAATGCGCGCTTCACGATTCTCTCTTTGAATCTCGATTCTAGTCTCAAAATGTTGGCCTACGCTACACGTTTCCAATCTTTTACCATTAAATACTGTTTTTTTTTTTACTAATCTTTCGCTCCGCGTGTTTCCTTGCCCTCCCTTTTTTATTAGTCTTTATAGATCGGTCTCAATTTAATGATTGTTAACGTGTATTATGTTCTGTGGTTTTATATTTCCTCCGTCCTCCTTTCTTTGTCGCAGATATTCAATATTTTTTTCTTTAAATTTTCGTGTTTATTATAATAATGCGATAAATACGTGGTAATATGTAATTTAAGATGAAGAAAGCGGTGAAGAAACCGTAAAAGGAAACAGGTGCTCTCACGTGGAATGCGCGACCTCATACTGACTGAGCGATCCAGGAACGTCGGTAGTGATACACGGTAAAACTCCTTGGGCGTCCAATGCGCATCCACGCCAACCCCATCCGAGTACCGACGTATTCCAACCCCCATTGCCGACTTTCTATATCGGGGACCTTCGAAATGAACATTTTTGTCATAAACAACTTTATATTGTATACCACCATGCAAATTATGAAAAGAAACAGACTAAAATAAACTAGAGAAAGTAAATAACATAACTTCTCGGAACCCAACAATCTGTTATTGTTCCAATTGTCGCGCTTACCGGTTTTGAAACGAATTAAACGGGTTCGCTGCAATATACATCTACAGAAGAGGGAAAAGATTGTATGTGATGTAACAATAGTTGTACCGATACAATATTTCGCTAAAAGTATTAATGAAATTATTTCTTCACTTACGATACTTCTGGAATCAGCAAGCGCTTGCAAAAAATCACGTTTTATTAATCGCAGAAACTGCATTGTGTTGCCATCTCTAAGGAAGAGGGAACACTAGTCTTACTCTCTACTGACTTGGTAACATTGAGAGTGACACGTTAGTGGTAATGGGGTTCGGCGAATCGCAATCTGGGGTAACAAAAAAAAAAACATTGCATGCACAGTCTATCCATCTCTGAATAAAATTATAAATAACTTCTCGCATGAAAGCGTTTGACGTCATCAAAAACTCATCTTATCCGCTTTGCACTTGAAATTTCCCCCCTATCGTAGGCAGTATCTTGACCAAGCTTGTTGAAATTTTCCGTAGAGGACACTAAATTTTTTTTGTTTTTACTATTATGCTTATGGTCATATTGTATTAATATATGTATATGCTCCATTCATAATTCTTCAGGACCTTATTACTTTTGTTTAACTTATAATAAATGTAATTTGTATCCTGTGGAATTTAGTTCCACTTCAGAAATTTGAATAATACTTCATAAAGCGACTGTTTCCGCTTCGTTATTGTGATTCTTTGCATCGTCATATGAATTAATTAATAGATAAATGAGTTTTCTTGTCCGCCAGAAGTATCTTCCGCGCTTCTACGCGCAAAATTGCATAGCACACGGTGTGGGATATAATTCCGTAAGAAAAATATGATATATGAAAATTATCGTAATCGAAAGATATATGAACCAGACTTATTTCACACTTACTAAACAAGGTCGCGTTCAAGGAATTGATAAGATAAAATCAACTATATATTCAACTTTCCATTAGCCTTTCTCGTTCTTATCAATTATACAATTGCCGTTGAAAGGTAACTCGGAATCTATTCATCTCTGCTATGTCAAAAACTATATTCTTCTTCACTACATTTCCTACAATTTATTAATCTATCTTTCATATTACTTCAATTTTTTATTTATTACAAAATGACTAATATTTTTTATGAATTTCCAGTTGATTTTACTTTACATATCAGCTATGACTACTTTGGATGTCAGTGGGCTTGCCATAATTAAGAGAGACCTGCATAACCCGTCCCTTGATGAAGTAAAAGATGGTAATTTTCGACTACCAGTATAATTACAATTACTAATGAACTTCTTTAGTAATGTATATTTTTGAACAGTCGTAAAAAGCGGATTAGTGAAAAATTTCGAGGAAGTTCAAGTAGAAGTTGTTGATTGCCCAGATTTAACTCAGGAACCTTTTACACTTGCTGCAGCAGGTATATAATGAACCAGATGCAATAATTACTCTGACACTTTCAAACAATACATCATTTCAAATGAATATCATCACAATAGGATTAAATGGCAATGCTACAATCTTGGAAGTTGGTGGACCATCATTTCTTCTACCAACTGTACAAAAGGACAAGTTGTATGATATCCAGCAGCTCCTCAAACACTTAGAGTACAAGAAAGATGCCTTTGTTGTTGGAGCTGGTGCTGGCCCATGGCCATACATAAATTCAAATTGCGAGGTATAGCAATCAGTTTAAATTTCTAATTTGATTTAGTTGTCTACCATGTAAATGCTTTTGTTTTCAGCTTATAATGAACATGATTGTTTCCCCCTCCAATGTAAAAAATGGAACATACATTTCATCCGTTGATACAACCGATGGAAGCTGTCATCTTCAAAATTTACCTAGCAACGAAACAAGGTTTGCTTTACTGGCCAATCTATTTGTTAACGAAGGGAAGCCTGGAAAGGTTTTAAAAGTACATGTTAAGAAACGCATTGGAAACGATGATTTCATTGCGTCTATGCAAAAGGCACTTGCACAGCATTACCAAAATGTTCTTGTTGGTAAGTACTTTTATTATTAAATAAATTGTCTAAAGATATTATCTAAGTGTTTGCATGGCACCTTTACGCGTATAGGATTGGGGGGAACATTTTTGATACAAGATGGAAAAGTGAAACAGCATGTTATGCCTGACTTCTCAAAGGTTTCATTGAATACAGAGGCCAAACTTAATAATTGGTTACACTTCTATAATATGTCAACACCCCTAGTTGCTGTTGGTACATTTGTTAGTTCTGAGAGTGTAAGTAAAGTCATATTAAAGTAGGTATTTCGACCTCATAGAATATGATATTATCTCACATGAATTTCTATTTTAGGATCTTGATCTTCGTGTTCAACACTTCCACAGCTTCTCACATCATGGGGAAGGAGGTCATTATCACATTGATACTACCCCGGAAACTATTGAGTATTTGGGATACTTCAACCTAGGTAGCACCCTTTATCGTATCGATAAACCATTGACTGCTTTACAGTTCGGAAAGGACTGATTTTTTATTACTATGTGTACATTTGTTACCATATAAGCAAAAGCATAATATAAGCTTGAATGATTATGAAAACAGCTTACAAAACGTTTTTCTTTTCTATTTAACTGAACATAAAACTGCATAAAATATTTCGGGAAAAGTTATATGCATCACATTTTTAGACAAATTCGGTTTTTCTATAGCTTGTTGCTTTAAGATATAATTAATGTTCTTTACTGTTTTACATTCAGACAACTGTAATCGCATCGTGACATTTTCCAAATCTTCCTACCAGTATTAATCCGTAATAAGCTGTTTGACGTGCAAAGCTGTATGATAATTCTATCAGACAACAGATGTACTAACGATAGACTAGTACACCGCAAATGTCTCGTTCAGTACAATCGTGTATCGTAGCTGTTAAAGTAGCTAAATGATGAAGTTCAGCATCGAATCTACCGCTTCTTACAACAGTATACATCCAGCGTACCATTACACAGAACAATTTGCTAACAATGCTGAAACGTATCAGGAAGGTACCAAATGGTACGGGATATTTTTGGCATTTCTGTCAGGTACATTTTTTACAATTAGCTCTGCATTAGTCAAGGCAGTGCAAAATGTACATCCCATGGTATTGTTAGCCATTAGATCTATTCTACAAATGTTAGTTATGGCATGTGTAGCAATTAAACTCTCCAAAAACCTTTTTGGACCCAAGGGACAGAGAATGCTGTTACATTTGCAGGTATGCTAACTATGTAAAACTTGTATCATTGTGTTGTATTAAATATTAAATCAGGATGAAATATGTTTCCAGGGAATAGTAGGCGGTGCAACTTTATCGTTATTGTATTACAGTTTCCGCAAACTACCCATAGGAGATGCTACAACAATCATATTTAGTTCTCCGGTAATAGTGATTGCATTGTCCTTTATTCTGTTGAAAGAACCTTGCGGAATACTACGTGTCATAGTTGTTTGTGCCCTTTTTGCTGGCGTTGTTTTCGTAGCTAAACCACCGTTCTTATTCCAGGTAAGGAGAAACATTTTTCAACACGCTTTTTATAAGCCTTTACAAGCAATTTTATACTACATATTTATCCTTACAGATGCACAGAGCTGAGCCGTACAATGTAATGGGATACGTGTGTGCTATTTCTGCAACCGTCTTCACAGCTCTTAACATCGTCGTTATGAGAAAGTGCTCAAAGATTCATTTTTCCGCGATAATCTTCAACCTATCTTGGTGGGCACTCGTTACAGCGGTATTTTTCTTCTTTCTTGTGTCAGAAAATCATATACACGAATCGAGGGTGCCGCTCGATTGGATCACCTGGAGTAAAATATTGTTAGTAGCAGTATCTGGACTAACGGGACAAATATTGGTGACCAATGCATTAAAAATCGAAGGAGCTGGGAAAGTATCAGTGACCAGATCTTTGGATATTATTCTAGCTTATATCGTACAAATCTATTTTTTTGGGGACGGCCCTACGTCGACCAGCATTATCGGGGCGTTACTAATCGTTGTTTCTGTTATATGTATGGGATTCGAGAAAGAGATTTACAGTATTTGTGATTTTATTCCCTAGTCAAAGATACAGTATCTTAAATTATTTACCTGATCTTAGTGTAAACATATAGATATTATTATACATGTTTTTTTATGAATGGTGAAAACATTGTTATCATACTATCATTACGATTTCCATAATATAAAGTTTCAACACTCTATACAATGTAAAGTGAAATTACGTGTAACTACCATTCATTTACATAGCATTTTTGTTACCGCAGTTTGTACCTCGTATGAATCGTCAACTTATTCATTCAAGAAAACGAAAGGACCAAGTACTTACTTGGCATTGCTACTCAACAAAATGATTATATAATATCTACAAACTACATTCTGTATATCTTATAGAAATTTCCCGTGATTTGGAAATGACACAATTTTATAAAGGATACGAATGAATACACATATTTACAATTGTACATATACATGATTACCATATGTACCTTGAGTTATCCGTGACTTTGTGCGAACTTAGTTAACTGTTATTTTATGATTGCTGGCGATATTTAAAAAAAAAGAAAATATATATATTTATGATTAACAATAAACCATCATACCATATCTAAGATAATAGTATGTACAATTTCTTCAACTACTTTAGCCCTGATTGATTTACAAACGACCCCATCAAGGAAATCCTATAGAACTTACAAATCTATATATATTCTTAGTGCTTAGCTTACAACTGAAATAATACATACATATAAGAATGCTCTTTCAACTGTTTAAAACTGTTTATCATGCAACGTAATATGTATTATATGTTATACTAGTTATTTCAGATTAATTATCAGCGAAAAGAAGTCACGGATACTTACATGCAATTGTTCTTCTTGAGTTGGAACAAAGAATTGTGTACATATTCTCTTTATCTTCTCTTAAACATTTTGTTTCTTAATTTCTTTCGTTTTACATCTTTCGTTCTATTTTGCAATTACTGTCACCTGCACTAGCTGCTCTATGCGCGCGTTAAGTAATCTTTCGAATCTTCCGAATCACATTTAAATAATATTAAAGCTACCGTTAAACAGGACTGGTGATTATGCAAAATGTTGAAATGGAAATGCTTCTCACATGACATACTGACATTTAAAATAGTTTCCGACAAGTGTGGCAGTTTTACATTGACCACATGAGAATTTTTCAGCTTCTTAATGTTTTATGGCATAATTTTGTGACGATACAAGGTCCGATTATGTCCTGCTTTTTTTAAAATTTGCAAACCAATTTTTGATGTTCCTTTAACATTGTAGCAATAATATAATTATATTCCAAATATTACATAACATATAAAAATGATGCTGTCCTATGAATATAACTATTAACATGTTTTCCATTTCGCTTAATAATGAACTTATGTCTTTAACTTACTTATTAAATTTTCTCCAAGTTTATCTAGAAAAATATAGAAGCCAAAGTATAATAGGCACTGTGCGCCTTTCCTAGAGACATAGATCAAAATGCCAAATAATAAAATGTATGTATATATGTATATATGCATAAACATTGCTTTGCAACGTGTTACAAATAGTATCAGAATTTCATATTCAAAATATCTCTCGCTTAGAAAAATATAGCGCACACGATTTTTGATTGATTGCCACCTATAATGCCACTGAAGAACAATTAATTTTCCTTTGGAATACATACATATACATACATACATACATCTATGTATGTCACCTCAAAGCTGAGAGAGATACCGTAAAGGTATGCCACCAGCGTTTTGTTTCGCTCAATTTGATAAAACTATATGTAATTACTTTGTACAAAAAATGTACGTATACGCTAAGTAATTCTAAAAATAATGGTACCGACTATGATTTAGATTTGCTAATTTCAAACAACTCGAAACAGGAGTTTCTTTTCTTACTATTTATCGTAACTTTACATAGTAATCAATGAAATATAAAACATCAGCAAAGAGGTAAAAGAAGTTGATACATATTAAAAACTTAATTTATCAAACAATAACGTTTTACGCAACGTGGTACCAAGTACAATCTAGTCAAATTTTTTAAATTAATGAAGAAATTCCAAAGAGGATCTATACATATATCTGTGAACCAAAGATACAAAAACCAGTTTTAGTCATTTCCCAGACATAGATACTCAATGTGTAAGACCAAGCTTTTACTTAATTTATGGATTTATGTTAACTAAAAGAAGATATAAGCCTCTTGATTTTTTCTAGGGTATCGTTCGCTGTAATACTATAACAGCACCCATCAATAATAATTGATATTATAAAATTCATGGATAAATTACATACGATCATGTATGTAGTCTTCTTCAACATGTACCATAAACGTAATTACGTTATGCGTAATTGATTAACACTTAAAGTAAAATAATATCGAAATTCGTAACACTTAAGTTTTAATGTTTCCTTCTTCATAAAATTCTACACGTATCTCGTACAATCTTGTATAATGCCGAACATCGTAGAATAATTTGGTAATTTCATTAGAACCATTCAGATATGTTAATATAAACAAAGTAAACCATATAATAATAAGCATATTTTATTATGTAATGAATACTACTGAAACAGTAACAATGCGTTTGTGTTCCTTGAGTCACAAAGTATTCCAGAATTCGTATATTAGTTTGTACAAATGTTTCCATGAATGCGTGCAAGGTGTGTGTACTGTTACAAAATTCTAATTACTTGATTCAATTTAAATTGGCAACTTTCTAAGTGGTGCGATTGAGAAATTTATTTTCTTTAATTATATAAGTAAAAATCAAATAATACGTAACTACCCAATTATTCTGTGCCTCTGAATATTGCTGTGGGTAGAAAATTTGCAGAAAAAACACCGCGGTGTCAGATGGTAATATTGCATACAAATTGACTACAGTAGTATTTACTTCGATTGTGATGGTTGTCACACATCTAATTACTTAGGACTTAAAAGAAAATCTATAAATTTGATTTATGTAAACGGGTAATATTCTAAAACACATTCGTAGAATAGCGTTTTATGTACACAACGTGTCATTAATTCGTTAGGTACCAAATTTCATTATATAAAATTGTGGATGGCAAATGAATGGTCTAAGCTCTAAGCTATCAACTTTTGGACCGTGATAACTGACTTCATAAATTTTAAACGTATAAAATATTTAATCAACATCAATCATTGTATCATGGTTCAATGACGAATTTTGAGTCAAAACAGTGCTTGTTTAGTTTTAGAAGGAACACGATTAATATAAAAAGGATATAATGATATTGTTAGTTGAGAACCAGTTGAGAAATGTTCTTACATATCTTAGAATGACGTATAGTAAACTAAAGACAGCATCAACTTTTAAAATATGTTAAACACAAAAATATCTGGTACACACTTCATAGAGCAACGAGTGGACATTTTTGGCATATTAACACATTAATGCCAATTCAAATAAACAGATAAACCTTCATTGACCATGGTAAAATTATTACTTAATTGAACAAATATTCTTAAAATAAAACAAATTCGCATACCTCCTTTCAATTCATCGAACAAATTAAATCAAATGTGTATCGGAACATGGACCAACAATTCTGCTCGGCTGGAGAACACTGCGGAACACATCTCGCATGTATATTCCACAGCATCCGGTAATATAGTCTCTGGAATATCATCCACAGGCGCTATAACACTATGAACAGCCAACATCCGTTGAGGTGCCGATTCAACTTTTACACTGAGCTTCACGTTCCCAGTTCCGACATCTTCGGTATTATTTACGTCGCCCACACTGGGCAGAATATTCTCTTCCTTGGTTGCCACGCTTGCCTCAAAGGCAACTTCCAAGTTACTTCCATCCACCATATGTGCCATTAATCTTGCTGAATCTGCGTTCTCTGTATTATTATTGTTCTGAATCTCTTCTTGGTCAACATCCATTGGCTCTTGCTTAATTCCAACCCTTTGCTTTTTAAGCTTTCTCAAGGCAGCCGGTCTCTTTCTAGGTGCCGATTCCACCTTTTCATTGTTCATACCAAGAATGTTACCATTGTTATTTCTATGATTATTATTTGGCGTTTTCTGTAGGCTTGGCTCCATTTTTACGTTCGCTAACGGCGATTGTTGCTGCATGGCCACAGGAACTTTTGAAGTTTCATCCTTCGATTTTGGGAATGTTGCGGGTGTCGACTGAAACTTCCCTTCAATATGATAACTGACGTTCTTCGTTCGTGGTCTATTTCTTTCCCCTCCCGGGAATATACCTAACTTATGTTCCTGCGGCATCATTTTAGGAGTCCTAGTCACCATAGTTTTAGTTTTCTGACCCTTCTTAGCTCCGTCACTACCAATCTCTACAGGCACTCTGGTCTTTTGAGTGTGAATCATTTTAGGTCTACCAGGGTGACCCGAGGACTGAGCTTCGTTCTTTTTCTCCTCTTTTCTAAGTTTCTTCTTAGACAGCTTGGACTTTCCTGGGTTCAACTTTGAATTACTAACGATCGAATTTATATTCTGCAGGGAGCTCTCGAAACTCTTCAGAACATTTTGGTATCCCTCTTCGACGTTCGATCGGTGCTGCTTATTCTTTCGTCCAAGTTTCCTCTTGGTATTGTCGTCTGAATCAGACCCACCCTCCATAACATCAAACTGTTCATTCATACGTAACATCGTGTTGGTCTCATGGGTTTTCAGTTTACGTCTCCTTTTATATTTGCGCGGCCCCGTTTGAGGCTGGCGTCTCAATGCAGTATTATCGTCGCAATGTTGCACGATATGAGCAACTATTTGCTCCGACGTTGGATACGCATCACCACATACTTTGCATAGGTAAGGTGTCACGCTACCTACGCATTTTGGATCAGGGCCAGAATGATGAGCACGAACGTGTTCCCTAAGAACAACCTATTACGATAAAGAAGGGCGAACATTAGATTGTCATTATTTAATTAGAACGATAAATTGGTTTCTAATTAAAAGACCTACTCTTTGATTAAAAGCACGCGGGCAAATCGCGCAACCGTATGGCTTTTCTCCGGTATGAATGCGTTCGTGTTTTCTCAAAGTACCACCATCGGCAAATGCTTTCCAGCAAAATCTACAACCATAAGGTCTTTCACCAGTGTGAATACGAATATGAATTTGCTGTGAACTGCGACTTCCAAATGTTTTTCCACATTCGCGGCATGGGAAAGAACGACCACCTAGATCTTTATTGTGTGAATGACGATGGCTAACAAGGGCTCTGCCATCGGGAAACTCTTCTCCACACTCATCACAAGCAACCATTTTATTGCGATGTGATACCATGTGTCTAAAGCATCGAGTTACAGGATGAGTAAGAAACTTCTCTGGCAAATAGTACATGCAAAATATTATATAAAATACCTTCTTAATCTAGCTTTGCTGTGAAAACGTTTTCCACACTTTGTACATCCAAAAGTTTTATCAACATTGTGCACCCAAGAATGCTTTAATAGACTGCGGTTATCTTTGCATGTTTTCCCGCAAAGGGTACATGTATTTGGCGGTGCATCTTCAGCATGATTTTGCCGAACATGTTCAGCAACTTCAGCATCGTCACGACATCTTTCTCCGCACAATAAGCATCGACGGCTAGGTGATCTAAACAGATTATATAATCTCCTTTACCAGCTACATAAATTCCATATAACTGAATTGTAAGTTTTTGCTACTTTTTTAAAGCTTGAATTTAAAACAAAGCTTCGGATATTTCTTCCTAGTTACATTATCGAAAAAATGTTTTGTAAATGTTACCTAGCATGAAGTTCGGCATGTGCTAACAATGCCAAAGCCTCCTCAAACCATTCACCACAAACATTGCAAACATGATGTTGACTCGGACCGTCTACCATATCGGTTTCTTGTTTGATATGAATCCTAATGTAATCAAAATTGAAATTAATATCACATTGTTATTAACATCTCTGCAAATTGGCAGAAAATTAAAATGAAATTATAACATTATTCATTGTGTGCAACCTTAATATATGAAAATGATTTTATTGTCATAAGGTAATCTTACTTTTGGTGTCGTTTAAGCAAATCCAGACGATGAAAAGGAACACCGCAAGTATTGCAATAGAATTCCCCAAATCTTTCATCGCCTGTGTACGTAGCATCATTATCGTATTCTTCTGTATCAGATTGTATCGTACCAGCATGCTTCATACGAACATGTTCTCTTAAGCTGTTAACATCCCAAAACATGTCTCCGCATGATGTACATTCGAACGGACTATCACCGCCATGAATTCGTGCATGAGATGCAAGTGCCTTTTCCCTCGCAAAACCAACACCACAGTACTGGCATACGTATGGCTTTGTTGGATCGGTTATAGGCCATCGTGGTGCTTGCGGTTCATTCGATACCGGGGACATCTGTTCAGTCCATCTGGAGCTCGATGCATAGTTTCCACTGCGCGCAGAATTTCTACTAGTCATTTCTTCCAAAAGACGCATATCCTCGTCAACGTAATCGTAAGACTTATTGACGTACTTGCCCATTTCCATTTTATTGTCCTCCATGCTACGCTTTGGGACAGCAGCATTGCTTTTACGCTTTCTCGGTACGCTTGACTGCACTTTCTTGCGTCTACCCTTGGTAGACTCTTCCTCCTCAGGGGCCAACGAGTCATCATCATTCAAGTCATCCTCTAAACCATCTCGGGATGGCGCATATGCATGTATCTTTAAGTGATTCATCAAATCGCATTTCCTTGCATAGCGTGCACCACACAAGTTGCAGCCATGAGGGCGATCCGTTTGGTGCGCCACCATATGATTCATTAAATTCGCCTTTTTCCTGAACCTTCTACTGCAAAAGTCGCATGGATAAGGTCGGCTGTTTGTATAAGAATCTTGATCGATCGGTAATGGTATTTCCATATCATCGTATTCGAGCAAATTTTCATGGGAGACCTTGGATTCTGATATTTCAATCCTTTAAAGGAAAAAGATTGTTAATTATTGAAATCGCAAATTTTTACGAAAAATTTTACTTAAACCTACCCATCCTCTGGACCTGATCTATCCCAGTTATCTGCGATTACTTCCTCTGTAACCTGTATATTCAGATAGTCATGACCCTGATCTTGTGGAACTATGTAAATAGATTCCATGTCATTGGACTGTGGTACCATTAATATTTCTGACTCCGTTGTAGGAGATACATCGGGAACAGACTCTACTGTTTCCTCGACTGCAACTTCTTCGCATGCCCCTATTACTTCCTCCTCTGCTCCAACCAACTGGGCCTCTAAACCGCATATTACCTCCTCGTGAATCACATTTCCTACCTCCTCCACCCATTGTAGCGTTAAGTCTCCAGCAACATCCATTTTGTTTTATTATAGAATTACTTGATCACTGCAACCACTAAAATATAAAATTTTCTCTGACATACATAACTATACGCACGAGTGTTACTTTCACTTTGTTTACATAATATATATGTTACAAATTATGTTCAAACGGCATGTAGAGAATATTATATATACATATATATTACATAAAATTTTAATTGAACAAGAGTACAAGGAATTAAAATAAATTTATAAAATTTAATATAAATGGCGATTAATGTAATGGGTAAAATGGAATTTGCTTTGCAAAAGGCATTTGTTTATTGAACTTTCGATCAAAAACTAAACAATACTATTATGAATTAAATGATTACATGTAAATATGTTTTTAATAGAAAAATAATTACTTCAATTCAATAATCATGCATTTCTTGACGAAAAAGTCCACATCTAACTATTTCTGATTAATTAACAATTCAAAAATCTTATTTACGAAAATATACCTTAATATTATTAGTATAATATGTAACACTGCGAAAATATTACGCGCGAAAGTAACATTGAAGATACAGAGCCCGCATATATAAAAAATGTTACATTAAGCGTAATTCTTCACGATCCGAGAAACGATTCCGCTACACTTTTTCAAGAACGAATATTTAAAATGTTGACATCTAAGGTTATATTATATAGGTTATGACTGTAGAGGTTATAACAAACATTTCCAGTGAGAAAATAATTTTACACGGTTAAGTCGAGTGAAAAATGTGGCAAATAGATCGGAAATGAAAAACAAAGAGTGGCCGATCGGGTAACAGTATTTTACATATGATCAAAGCAGTAGCCATAGCCTCTCTTTATGCCAAGCCTCCATCCAGCCATCCAGTTACATATTACAGACTACGTTAAAGCGGTACGTCTTCCCGATCATATACAGAAATTTTTTAACTTAATTCGATGTTAATGGAAGCGAACGCGTACACAAAAATTTACTTACTGTTAAATATTCTCCGCACAGCTATTACAACCTAACCAAAAATACTTTATCAGGATCGAGAACAGCGTCAACCTTCGGTTGTTTTCAATTTGGAGGGGATACGTTTAGAAATAAATTGAACAAAATGGCCGACAGATGTGTGACTTCGGGGAATAGCCAACTATAGATAAGAAATCTGCGCAAAAGCTTTCGGCTTTTTATATGGCGCTTGTCCGTTACAGATAACTAATCGCCGCTCATATATTCTCTATATATGAATATTTACCGACATTATCATTACTGGAAAATTTAGTTATGTTACTATTTCGTACTACATTTAGAAAGTAGGATACATAAAACGTGAATCGCTATTTCTCATTGGTATAGACAGTTCCCGCCTAATGCAAACGCGCCCACCGATGTAACTGAAGCACCACCTCTCATTTACGAACTATGCAATATTATGCTTTATGATTATATTCCGTTAAAGTATTTACAAGAAATTTGAATTTTGTTTCCCACATCGTCTTTCCTATTGAAGTTTGTTTACCTTTATGTCGCAATCACTGGAATACAAATCCGATTATTGGTAAACACCATGTGAAACAATAGTAAATCGTATGACATGTAAAGTTCAAGTTGCAGTACAAACTGTAATTGTAAAAAGTTTAATACCACTGTAAAGATTAATCAATTACAATTCGTATGCCGTGTAACAATAATATTAATTTTAAGTAGCTTGTCAATTAGCAATGTTTGCTATTAAAGCGAATTCCGCAGTAAGTTTAAATTACGTTTTTTTTTCTATCTATTTAAGAAACCATTGTTATACAGACTTATATATTTGTAGGGTAAACCTAAATCCAACAGATCACCAGTGAGAATAATGTTAGGATGTTCAACGTGTCCGAAATCGATGCCAAACAAAGCTAATAAAAGAGGTGATTTTTAATAACATCATCCTTCATTCTAATTAGAACAATAACGATAAATACGAATTCTTTCCTTCGCAGATTATGAAAGGCTTCAACCAATTAGAATTAAGTGTTCGCCAGAATATAACGACAATGGGAGGAGTACTAAAAAGGACAGTAGTTAGTACATGTTTACTTTTTATTTCTTTTTCTTTCCATTGGATGAAGAATTAAAAAAAAATGTTTTTATTTTAGCACGTAAGAAAATGCAACCAGAAAGATTAAGACCACTCTCGAGTATAAAGAAAACAAGGCTAAATGAGAGACAGAATGGTTAGTATGTGATCATATTGTCCATAGTATAATCATAAGACTATATATTAGGAACTGATATTATTAAGAATTCTTTATTAGCAGTAGGCATCTCTACTCAATGCGAGTATCCGATTAAACGTTGTCAAAGGACTCTCAATTTTAATACAATAGACGTTGATACTCCAATAAGTAAGAATAAGGATAAAACTCAACTGAATGGATTTGCGAGTGACAAGTCAATTTGTAAAAAGGTTCCTGGTATTACAAAAAGAAAGAGTTTCTTGCTACCCCCAAACTCTATAAAGCATAAACACTTACAAAAGTGTAATGAGACAACAAGGATGTGTTCAAAGATACCTGAGGTGTCGAATCAAATTGCGAATGAAACAAATGTTGATAATGATGTTGTGAAAAATACTGAGATTACTAAAGTGGATGGAACTTTATCATTATCATTACATAACAAACATTTAAATGATAACACTAATTTTACTGTATCATCTGATCAAATAGAAGCAAACACTGCACAGGATACTATAAAAGCAAATCTTAATAGCAGAGATTTTTCACAATATTCTGATACTCAACATATCGAAGTAGAATGTCAGAGTTCTTCTCAGTGTACAACCTTAAAACGAGTATTAATAAGTAATGACAATCAGCCATGTGTACAAAGTAATTCGGCAAAGAATCAGCATATTTCAAGCACGACTAACGAAAGTAGAACATGTGTACAAGCAGATACAGTAAACAACTGTATAGAAGATTTATGTAATAACTTGCAAGTTACAAAGCTGGTCTCTAAAAGTGATACAAATGTAGAACATGGATCATCCAAAATGATCTATGTAAGTAAAGATAAGATTATGCGCTTGAAACATGATTTAACGGACTTATTGAATGAAGCAGAACAGAATATATGTAAATTGAGACACGCATCAACATGTATCGCAAGATTATTATCAACGGATGACAATAAAGACACTGTTTCTAATGCTGATGCAAAAAAGGAGGATGCTGAAAGGAAAAATAAAAGCATTAGTATGTTAGACAAAGAAGTACAGGTAAATATTTGTTGCAGAGCAAGAGAATATTCGGAAGAACAATTAAAAACACCAGTAACGCAAACCACACATTATATGGTAAGCGACATAGAGGTTTTAAACAAAAATGTGGAGATTCAGAACAATGGGGATGAAAACAAAGAGAATGAAAATGTGAATACAAGAATGTCTGGCTCCACGGATGGGAGTTTCTTAGAATTGGAAAATCAGCTTAATATCGCGCATGGAGAATCTCTACAGAATTATGCTATACAGCCAAAGACTCTAACAGTTGCAAAGTCTAAACAGAAACGCTCGCTGAGGGAATATATGGCTTTGAAATCGACTATGAGCTTCTTAGAAACCCCTGATGGGAAAAAGTTCAGATCCCTGTGTCCATTGAACAGCGTGGACAAAGCCGACCTCGATGCAACATATATATCGAATAAACTGCTTATGGACCTTCGTAATTTATACTGTGATTCGCCAGAGTCTTGATTATGACCTTTGATTACTTATGAGTTGACCGATGAATGTAATTAATTTATTATTTAATATATAAATGATATTTATGAATATCATTATAATATGTTATTTCTAGTGCAGACTTTTATTATTCCATCTGTCGTAAACGTGATAAGTATGTTTATATATATGTATTACATTATCATATTCGCTCTATTGTTTTAAGTTGTGTAAGTTTCTACCGAATAAAAAGCTTAATCTATAAATTTCTAATTATAGTTAAAGAACTAAGCTCTGAATAAAAACGATGACCGAACAATTGCGTTCTGAATCCAGCGCCTGTTCCTGAATCGAACATTGGATCCCGAGTCGCAAATTGAGTTTCGAAATAACGGGTAATCAAATGTTAATCTGTCGGTAGATACTCAGCATTTTGAGCTAATCGGAGGCTCCGATACCCAACATCCCCATAAAATACAAGAGGAATAGGTTAGAATATAGGCAATGTAAGCGAAAGTGTATCATGTGACTGCGTATCTTTCACAATGTTCACAATCGATGGTGCAAGTAAACCTTGCTAGAGATGACTCCTGTCACGGTGATTACATTAAATTGTATATAATGACAACTGAATCACGGACTATCGTTTCTAATTTAGCTTCTGATGTTGTTGTTATTGTTAAAACAACCTGTGCATTATGCTACATTTTTTAAATTTCTTAGAACAAGTTTGACTATTGTGCACCTAACGAAATAAACATAAAGAGAATGGCTGCTCGGTCAAAGCATAGAGTTAATACGGATATATGCGCTGATTGCGGAGCCCTCGGTAAATGAATATTTTCTTTCATTAATTTCTTTAACGTACATTCTCCTCACCTGGGTTTTGTAAACTTTACTAAAGTGTTATAGACATCGGTGAAAAGTGGTATTTTGTTTGCCCAAAAACAGATAATTTATTTGAAACGGGTTAATGTTAATTACCAATTTACATTTCCCTTTCAATACCTATACATATATGCATGGGTTGCAATTTAAATAAAACACGTATCACCAAACTATAGTTTATGCATAACTACGTAGAGTTTTCAAAATTCACTGAATATTCTTCTTTGGAGAAAAGATGCTACTTGTCATTTCATCAATATGCCCCTTCTTTGCGCACTAAAAACAATGCAATACGTTTTCAGATCCAGGATGGGCTTCGTTGAACAGAGCAATTTTATTGTGCGATGATTGTTGTGGTATACACCGTAGCCTTGGTCGTCATGTATCTCAAATAAAATCGCTTCACAAGAGTATTTGGCATACAAATCTATTAAACGTTAGTAAAGAGAAACAAAAAAGTTACATGTAACATGACGTTTAGAAGATAATCATAAATATGTTGTAGATGGTGCATACGTTGAATGATAATGGAGCAAATAGTATTTGGGAACATTCTCTGTTGGATCCTAATAATTCAAAAATTAGTAGAAGAAAGCCGCAAGCTAAAGATCTGTTACAGTTTGTATCAATCGATTTATCGTAGTAACATAAACTAGTATATCAAAGTAATAATTGAATTACTTTTGCAGCCCAGTCAAGGCTGACTTCATTAAAGCAAAACATCAACATTTAACGTTTGTATTACGTCCGAGTAAAGAAGAATGTTGTACAGAAGAGGAATTAAGTAAGCAGTTACATAGTAGCGTTCGTACGAGTAATTTAGAGACTTCTTTAAGACTACTTGCACAAGGTGCCAACCCAAGTTATTTCTATAAGGTATTACTAAATCACCATGCAGTTCAAAAGCATAAAAATGTAGCACAGTATAAGAGTTGATTTTACAGGAAAAAGGTACGACACCTTTACATGTTGCTGCACGGGCAGGTCAAGCTTTGCAATTAGAACTTTTAATTGCAAATGGTGGTAATCCTAGCATGATCGATTCAAATGGACAGACACCTGCTGAAATTGCTAAGTATGGAATGATACACTTGCCATTTTATATGCATACATATGTGTACGAAGGATTGTTTTCAAGTATATTTTTATATTTTTTCTAGGATGGCAGGGCACATAGATTTGTCCGAGCGTATAATAGAATGCATGTATGAAGTAACGGATAGACTGACTTATTACATATGCTCGCGCAAGCCAAATCATAGACTGGACGAGCATATAGTTATTCCTGAATGTGCATTGTTATTGGAGCAAAGTGATTTATGTTTGGAAGGAAGAAATAGGCTACAACTGGTTAGTATATAAATGCCGCGATTGGGTGCATTGTTTTATACCTAAACTATTTTTGTTCAGCTATCAAATCATTTATTGGAAGAATTGGCAATGGATGTTTACGATGAGGTAGACCGGCGTGAGAATGAAGAAAGTAAGTATACCGTGACATTACATAGATGCCAATCTTAGCAAATTAATAGAATAAGATATACAAATAATTCTACATAGTATTCACGATTTTCTAATTTATCGTGTCGTGTTTCATATGTTTCCATGTACTGATTAGTGATTAATCTTTCATAGTATTAATCATAAAATACAAGTACATACAAAAGTAATACATTTATATAAGTACACATATATTAATCCATGCTTTTTTTATAAATTATGCTACTAATATGCATGCTTTTCTTATTGCATCGTTTTAAGGAGGGGTAAGTGGAATTACAAAATTTCAGTAGTCGAATAGTAACTTTTAATTTTGAATAAATAGTGTGATAATTTTAAACTTATGTGTCTTATGGATAACAAATAACAGTTGTGTTGCAATTATGTAATATTACATGCTTAATAATTAATTATATTAATCGCTTTCCATTTTATGTTTTTTTTTTAACAGTATGGTTTGCAACTGTATCATTACCAGAAAAATGCACAGTACCCTTTCTACCTGTGAATCCACAACTATCGTCTACAAGAAATCAAGGTAGACAGAAGTTAGCAAGATTCACACCGAAAGAATTTGCTACACTTATCATAGATCTTCTTATCGAGGCTCGCAGAAGACATTTGCTTGCAAATAATACTCCACTGCAAGGTTTGTTGAAGATCATAGAGATTTTGTTTCATAATTCTCCTATGATATCAATATCTAATTGTGTTGTTTCTAGACCCAGTTGTTTCTATGCTTCGAAAGGAACAAGTGGCAAAAAATGGGTCTCAAATGTCGGACGATGAACCTTTGTACGATAGCGTCGCTTCTGATGACGATTCTGCATTAACTTCATCGGATAACACGACCCCTCAATGTTCAACACAGTTTAAAATGGATAACGAGGTAAGCATCGAATGATTAAACCATAATGAATAAGGAAATAAGCAGAAAAAGTATGACATGAGATACATATATATATATATGTATAAAGGATGGTTGACAAATTAATTGCTAAAATAGATAAAGTTGTTTGGTAACGTATTAAAGGTACCGGCTCTAGTAACAAAAAGAAGAATAAGGAATCGGCTAAGTACATGGCTCTTCTGTAGACAGTGCTATTAGGCAAGTGCACAGATCTGCTTGTGCATGTGCAGCCATTGCCAGAAAGTGCTTGCGCACCCGTTACATTACATTATATTTCACTAAAATTCATAACACAGATATATTAATTGTGTTTTGTTTTGTAATAATCATGCAGCGTGACTTGTTCTATCTCTCACCTTTCTTTCTGCCTAAAATTGGAAATTTATTTCATGCATTGGAATGTTATTGCAGCAAGCTTATGCACCATTGGCCAAGGGCCTTCCATCCGTCGTCGAAGTTTTGAAAAAACAACTAACTCTCTCCGAGTCTACCGTCAGGGATCTCCGCGAGCAGATACATACATTGCAGAATACTGTGGAACAGCTTACACTTGAAAATAACAATCTGAAACGGATAATTCACGTAAGACGTGTATACAGTAACTCTTGTAATACGTTAGAAATTCAATACCGATATAAAAAAATTATGACAGGCTAAAGGATCCACTGATGGAGTTGTTAATGGTCACGTTGGTGGAGAGCAGGAACCAGAGTTAGAGCCAGTGCTGGATATAAAGACATCTCTTAACAGAAGCAATCAACGACCCGCGTCTATGTACGAAACGAGAGAAGGTTTACGAAAACCAAGTTCGTGGTCAGCATCGATTTGTCAGGTAACAACTTCAACATTTATTGATCTATTTTGAGATTAAGATTGGTTACCATATTAATAAATAAAATATAGTCAAAGCGAGATGTGGAGGCCATGTCTCGCAGCAATACGCAAAGCTTATGGGAGTGCGGTGCACCCAACCTTCCACCCAGTGAGGAAGTCACACGACGAACCGAACAAGTGACGAGAAGAATCCAAGAATTATGGATGGCCATGCAAGATCCGAAGCAACGAGAAGCTTTTGTACCTTGTGCAGAAAGAATTCGGGTTGCCGTTGCTGAACTCACAGCCATATTTCCTCAGGTAAGACATAAGTTTCTCATATTAAAGCTAATACAAATATTTAATTTGGTCATTTTGTTTCTTCTACTATAGAATCCCATCGAGGAAAATATCAGAACTGCGCTGCGACAATTGAATGGTAATACTGGTAGGCTTCAGGCGGAATGCTCTGGCCTTCAGAGATGCACCAGCGATATCGAGCACATGGACCGTTGTCTTCAACAAGTACGATCGTGCGCTTACGACATTGCCAAAGCAACAAAGCTTCTTGTTACCCAATTCCAAACGTAACAAATTAAAGGCAAAGTATTATAATTCAAATCAATTTTTTTTGTTACGTGATGTATATAAGTTGTACAGACGCTTAAAACATGATAATACTCAGAATCATCACAAATTTATGTAATTTAGTATTCTTTTTATATTACATAACAGTCATTTGTTAACTAATATACTTATTGTAATGTAAATAACGCGGCAATTTTAACGCATGGACATTCGTATAGTTTGCCTAAAAAGATATGGGACACGTGACATTTCAAGATTCAATTTGTATTTACGTAGCTTTGAATACATCATAAAGACTGAATAGCCACGAACCAATGAATTTTATTAATACGCAATAATAATGTTTATATACTTGTTTTCATATTTGTTCTTTTTCTCGCATAAGCTGGCACACAAGAAAAATTCGAAACGTGGCAAAAATTTATTGCGTGCAATATAAGAATGCAGATCTCTGTTGAAATACTACAAAAGATCTTATACATCTTAATGCCAATAGCACAGTTTATTTTGAGATATCGGTATATAATTATTTGCACTACAAGTGTCCAATTAAATGATTAATTCATGGAAATATGTTTTTGTTAGTAAACTTGTACATGAGGATAAAGTGTTTATGTACATAAGTGAACCAGCTTATATTGAAGCCTTACTTAAATAAGTATGAAGTTTGTCGCCAGTAGGAAAAGAAGTATTTTTGTGTTAATGTGGCCATATAAAATAATGCATTATTTTAATTGTGTTAAGTGGTTAGTTATGCTGTAACATAGACTTTAGGAGTATATGTTTAACAGTTTAATAAAAATTTCAATATTACAACATGTTGATACATCGATAGACTTGCTTACAAATGCAATTGTTAAAATGACACCAGTTGTGGAGGTTCTTCTATATCCAAAGATTAATATTTCAAGTTTAAAAATATAAACGTTCATCTAATAACGATCTATTTAAAATGCATGCTAAATATACAACATTGTTTATTTTATGTATTTGACATATGAACATTTACTTGCTTATTTTTAAGTGCGATAATAAAAGAAAAGCTAAGTAAACTTCAATATTTTAGACACTTAATTGTGTATATATATGGTGAATACATGTTATCTGAAACACTATAATATATACATATGCACAATCATCATTGCGTCATAATTAAAATATTGTTAATTATAATTATTATTTAATATAGTACATATGTTGCTGGAATTAATATAACATAGCATTTCAATTGTGCATAGATTTATACCGTTCAAGATATTAGTACAGTTCCCAAATAAATTATTAATTGTAAAAAGGATTACACGATTAATGTCACGTGATAAAGGATAAGAGAATAATATAAACATTGTGTGAAGAAAAAAGAATGTAGAAATTTGATGAAAATTCTCCTTAAGGAAGTGATTGTCTAGTGAATTTCGCAGGCCAATGATTCACAAGCGTTTTCGCGCTACCTGTTATGAAATCTTCGACGGATGATACAAAAACACGTGTCTTTGCAACTTAGCCGATAAAGTTTTGAGTTCCTTGTGCCAATTTAGCGAAAGTTCAACGTAGGTAGGTAGAGGTAAACGAGGAGGGGCGTGAGAAGCGCAATTTTAAGTAAGTTAATTGATAGAATACCGAACGTTTCTGTGGATGATTGAAGGGAAAGTAGTGAAGCAGCAGAGCGGCCATTTTATGTTAGTATGACGTAGAGGCTGGGTGTAGCTTCGCGTTCAACCGTCCGTGTTCTTTTGACGAAAGGAGAGAAAATCTGAATTCTAATGCTGGGCTCGTGGTAAATGTACGTACCACGCGCTGAACGTGTGAACGGTAAATTAAGCCCGAGGAACGTAAGGAAATTAGTCGACTAAGGAAGTAACACAGAGGTCCTGAACGAGCGAGCATGAGCGAAGAAAGCAATCCGCGAACGCTTTATGTGGGGAATCTAGACACAACGGTGTCGGAGGAACTATTGTGCGCACTTTTCTCGCAAATAGGTGCTGTGAAAGGATGCAAGATTATACGGGAGCCGGGGAACGATCCGTATGCGTTCGTCGAATTTACGAATCATCAATGCGCGGCTACGGCGCTAGCCGCCATGAACAAGCGATCCTTCCTGAATAAGGAAATGAAGGTTAACTGGGCAACGAGCCCTGGAAATCAGCCGAAGTTGGACACCAGTAATCACCATCACATATTCGTCGGCGATCTTTCACCAGAGATCGAAACGCAAACCCTGAAAGAAGCGTTCGCGCCTTTCGGTGAAATTAGTAACTGTAGAATTGTCCGCGACCCACAAACAATGAAAAGTAAAGGCTATGCTTTTGTATCATTTGTGAAAAAGTCCGAGGCCGAGGCAGCAATAGCAGCTATGAATGGTCAGTGGCTCGGCTCCAGAAGCATCAGGACGAATTGGTCAACCAGAAAACCACCGCCGCCAAGATCTGAAAGGCCACGACATTCGAACAATAGTAAACCGAACTATGAAGAGGTATGATCGGTCAAAGTTGCAGGACACGATTCTTCTTGAATATCCTTGATCATGCATGTGCAATTACAATATGCAAAACTTTGATGCAATTCATTTTGGTATTAGATGTTAGGATTATTATTTCTAATTCGTTATCTGTGTTATTGTTCATAGGTATATAACCAAAGTAGTCCAACCAATTGCACAGTATATTGTGGAGGTTTTACAAACGGCATTACGGACGAATTGATTACCAAAACATTTTCACCGTTTGGTACCATACAAGACATCAGGGTTTTCAAGGACAAGGGATATGCTTTCATAAAGTTCACCACTAAGGAAGCAGCAACGCACGCCATAGAATCAACACATAACACAGAAATCAATGGTAGCATTGTTAAATGTTTCTGGGGAAAGGAAAATGGAGATCCTAATAGCGTGGGCCCCAATGCGAATCACCAAGCTCAACAGGTCATTTTAGTTCATATATCATTACTGTGACACAAATATCATGTACAATTTTTAATTTAGATTTCAACACACTAAATGTTTGTGTACTTTCTTGCCTTTGGTACAAACGAGAAGGTAATAAAACATATTTCATTCAATAGGTTACAGCTGGAGCTGGACAGTACGCATACGGATATGGCCAGCAAATGGGTTACTGGTACCCACAGGGATATCCACAAATGCAGGGTCAATTTTTACAGCCTGCTCAGTACTATGGCCAATACTATGGTCAACAGGCTCAATATATGAACAGTATGCGAATGCCTGCTCCTGGCACAGGAACATGGCAACCCGCACAAGCAACCGCCGCACCACCGACTGCAACTGCACCGTTACCACCAGGTCAGCAACCAGCTATGGTAGCGTACACCATGCCACAATATCCCACGCAATGAAATTGATCATTGGTCGACGACAAGTAATTGTTACATATGATACATTTGCCCCTGGGGCGTTTGCAAACACTGTTCTGTCATATACCTGTTCCAACAAATTTATTGGTATTTTGACTGCAGCATCATATGTACAAATTTCCCACTTTTTTACTTCGCACGAAGTACTCCGTTCGCGAAAATAAGCTCCTAAATTTCTTTGTACCGACATCGACTGATATTAATTAATATCTTGCGGATTGTACCATCAACAGGTTCAAAGTGATATATATGTATATCTATATATACACAAACCTATATACACTTTCACACACGCATTCAGATATACGTTTCCCTTGCCACTCAATAGAAACGTATATGTATTTGTAACGGTGCAAGTGCGTATCTTGCAATGCTCACTGAAACACACAAAACCATTATAGCAGTCAATCCATCAGTGTGTAATGTAAAAAAAATCCTTTCAAAGCAATTTCTATTGGTGGTGTTGAATGAGGTATATTTCTGAACTTAAAATTGCAGCCCCTTGACGAGCCCTGCATTCGTTGCGCTGCGTAAGGTGTACGTATGTATGCGACCATTGTGTTGATATATTTTTAATATTTTTGCCACAAATACCAATCTTTAGTTTATTCCGAATCATTAATGAACAGGGATGGATGTTCATTTATGGTAAACACAGAGTATGACATTGAACATAGAGTATAAGATAGAGAGTGTAGGTAGACACGGCGCCTGTGATGTAGCTAGATTCGGATGCATGCTTTGACGTATGCAGGGCCCTTATTAAGGAAAAACTATTGCGGAGTCGATAAACGAGTTGTGTAAATCTTTCCTCGTTTTGTGATACTTATCGTCGGTGGTAAATGTACAAAAAAGAAAAAAAACATTCGTATACAAAGTTTTAAAGAAAATATCCTTGGAAGTGCGTGAAAAGCGAGAAACATTTTATGCCGAATTTGACTTTATTTAAAATACACCTGTGTTACGACACGGCTTAGTGGCTCCTCTCCGTTTGTACAAAGAAATAGCGAACCTTGGTGTAATTATCACAATGTAATTTAAGTGTAATGCTAATAATAATGGTAAACACTTCCACTAAAGAGTTGGAGTCACTATTGTTCTGCCTTCATTATCTATAAATAGTAAAAGTTGAAATTGCGTTCGCTTGGGCATGCTAGTAAGATATTAATATTTTTCCAGTAATAATCAGTATATCAATTGACAATCAAGTTTGATATTATCTAATGTTTTGCTGTTATAATATCAATTATGGCACAGCACGATACTTGTATCTTCGTGTCTTCCAATAACGTCCTAGCAGAAATTTGTTGCACAACTTTAATACAGGAATTTTCCTCGCAATTTTCAGTACAATTAACTTTACTATTTGTTTCCTTTAAAGAACTTACCATTTTCACCCTGATAATATTTTTTTTCAAACATGCCTCATTAAGTTGATGAGCTAATGGTAAAAAAAAAATTGAGGTGAATTAAAAGAACTGAAGACTTGTCGATACTTCGCTTCACCACCGACGATAAAGAGCCATACACCTTTCAAAACCAATTTGTATAAAGTCAGTACTGAACGTAATAACAGGAGAAACATAAAGTCGACTATAGCAATGATTAATTGACTGCGATAAGTGATATCGAACTACGGAGAGCCAATTTAAGGAAAAAAACTTGTCTATGGATTAATAATAATCAGTGAACCGATGGAAGACATAAGAAAAAAAAAAATGTTATATAAAGAGTAATTTAGGTACAGCAGGGTACGAAACCCTCAAAAATGCTTAGGATAATGTTATCTTATAATAAAAACAAATTGTCCTTTGAATGAAAAAAAAGGAATAAATATTTAAAATACACCAGACTTTGTATTATTTCATAGCCCACGTTATTATAAAATATAAAGTTATGAAATAATATCAAGAAGTAATTGTTTAAATTTATAAGAAACACAGTACCTTCGTTTATAACTGGTTCAATGTAAAAATAATAGAACACGTTTTTTAAGTACATATAAGGTAATTTTATTTTACAGCCGACATACTTTTACAATATTCATTTGCTTCATTGAACATGTCTTTTCTTTCCATAAAATCGTGTCATCAAGTACTTAAAAGTCTTGGTGATTTCTAAACAACATAATATTTCGCTCGATCTTGCACTATAAAATGTAACGTTAAGTACTATATTTAGGGTTCATTGAGAATAACATAATGTCTTTTTCCCCCCTAAAACACGAGGTATTTCAAAGGAGAGACTTGTGAAAAAAAATTTCTTTTTGCTAATATAAACAGTGTTCAGCAGGAATATTTTGACATTATACTCGAGAAGTAATCATTTGACAAAATTCTGAACAATGTGGAAATTGTGAGCATTCCCTTTTAAAGTGAAATGCCTTAGAATAATTTGTACTGTACACTTTCTTACACTTCTTAGCGTCAAAGTACTAAGTAGAGTGTCTCGTATTTCTGTACAATAAGTGGCATCACGCTATTCAATTAAATGCAAAAATTTCTAATTCAATTGCATGTCACTGAATATATCAACATTAAGTGTATATTTGCTAACTGTTTCGTCAAGCGAAAAATATTGCCACTACACTACCTACATTAAAAGGAGATGCTCAACGAAAATTTTACATAGCAATCTATAATCATATTTGTATTTGTCTATCTTGGTCAATACATTCTTTAAATCAGTTTATAGCACTATTGGAGGATATAGACCCAATAGATCATAGTACAACTACGAAAATCCATTAGGAATATAATATTTATGAAAGGAAAACAAGTTCTTCAAGTCCTATGTTATGTTTCATAAAATAAATTCCGACTTATTTCACTGATAATCACGATTTTTAGCATTACACAATAATCAAAACAACTACTCTTTCGTAACATTGAGGAAGGAGAAGTGGAACTTACAATCTACTTAACAAAGGAATGTAACTCCTTCAAACGTTTTTTTTATCACCAATACATGTTTGGTTACCATTGGCGTGTGTAGCAATAATTAATTTTAGCGATATTATTGTGCTTACGTTCTTAAGAAAATTCCTATTTCGAGTTTTTATAAAAGTAGCAAAATAACTCAATCGAGGCTGAGCGTGTTTGTAATATGGAAGGCCCGTGTTGTAAATAGATGTATGTATATGTTCATATTGATAATAGTCTGTTGTGCAAGATCATTGTAAAAAATGCAGTTAACATTACTCTACTTATGCTTTTACAAGTGGAAAACTACTTTACATAATACAAAGGCCAACATATATTATCTGCGAGGAAGTATCTGAAGTAAAACAAGTATAATTGGCACTATGCAAAATCCCTCAATACGAACAGGTTTAATATTCGCTCAACATTCGAGTTAAGGAATTTTTTATGAACTCAGTTACATGAGACATTCAGTGATACATAGCGAAATTAATATATTTATATATTGATAAACCGCCGAAGTTAAATTTGTCATCACTACTTTTATCGTCCGTAACTTTTGTGGTGTTTGTTGCAAAGCGGTGCGCATTTTACGCAAATGCAAATATGTATATTAGTTATAACTACTATGTTTTCTACAGCTACATCAATTACAACTTATATCGAAAACTCTAACAGGTCAAACGAGCAATTATTTCATTAATTTCTATGGCAGACATAAAAAACGGTCTTCACCACAATTCGTGCACACACAAAACGTACATATTTCCTACTAATCGGTGTTAATTATTCATCACACCAGAGAAGCTTACAACCATTGCATTACCCTCATTTAAAACGCATTCTAACGATTCACGACTTCTGGAAAATAATTTGTTCGCCCTTCTAACGTAAACAGATGTACGTCATGTACTATCAAGGGGCGTTTTATTGCGATTTATTTCACAGTAAAATATGAACATTGATGCTTATTAGCATTGTTTTTGCAACAATCGCTTTTTTTTTAAGTCGGAGATTATACCGTACAAGTAAAATCACCTTTTATTTGAGCATTCAAGCAATAGATAAATATCAAAAAGTTTTATATATGCTTTTCTTTGTAGCGCATACTTAATATTAACTTTTTGCCGATAATATTTATTTATAAGTAATAAATATCATTTCATTTCACAGAGTTCAATATCTCCACTTCGTTGTTTCATAGAAATTTCATCAAACTAAGTGTTAATTTCTAATTTGATAAGAATGATACTGATACTGTACGGAGACCTTAATTATTCATTCTAACAATTATCAAACACAATCGGAGAAATATTAGCAAACGTAACAGCAATAATATTTGGAATACTTTTTTTCGAATACGTTATATGTATAATGTGCAATCCATTACGTTTACAAAACTCATGTGCCTAAAACAACTCTACTTTGTTTGCACGAGCTTGTATTTTTATACTTATTTCATACCTTAACTACAGCAGCAGTTAATTCGTTTACATCCAATTATAATAATTGCTTTATTATCTGACTGGACGTGTGCCGTTTCATGTGCAAATTGCAGTCTTCCTAATATACACGTGTTCAAATCAATTGTGCTTGACTGATAATTAAATATTTACATTAATTCTTTTCATTATAAAATGGATACTGTAATTATCCACTGTAGTAGAATCGATTCCAATCGTGTTTTGTATCATTAAAGTGATTTATATCACAGTATACTTGAACAACAAAAAAAGAATTAATCAATTCATTAAGTGAAATTAAAGCTCATAGTCAACTAGAACAGAAAGTAAAGAAAAATCACAGAAAAGTCTGCACTAAAGCATACAACTAGACGGACCGTGGAACTCTAATATCAACATTTTCAGACCGGAACTTGAATCTATGATACCTGATTACTGGATGGAGTATGGAATGTATTATACACATAGTATAAAGCCATGATACTATTACAGTGTTACTGTAATACGATTTAAAAAAAAGACAGTACTTGGCAAGAGTGTCCTTTGCAATATTACAACATTTCCTTTTTACGCGTAGCTGTTGTTATTTATAAGTTAGCTTAGAAAATGTAAAAGCTGCTTTATGTACATTCTGTGATAATTATTATCACAGAAAAGCGCTGCTGCAGTATTTTCGGACACAAAGGACTCGTTTATATTTTCTTCATTGAATTTGACGATATATTAACGCAATTTATCTTCAACGCTCTACTTGAACTAGTTCTTAAAAATCATAGACTCACGTCACCGTATTCGAAACTCCATTTTTCGTATGCAGCCAAACTTGCCGGCGACACGGACCTACGAATTCTTTTCAGCGAATCGCGAAAATCTTGCATTGTAATGTTGCGCACAGAGTTAAGATCCAATTCCTTTACTTGATCTGGATTGAGCTCTATACAATATTAATATATTTTTTATGAATCATACTTACAATTAGTACGTACGATTTACAGTGAACTATTAATGTGAGACTGTCTGGTCAAAATCTAAATATCCGTACAGTCCATTTCAAATAGAATCAAAGGAAGCGGTGTAATGGATTAAATTTGATCTTACCTCGAATAGGGCCAAGTGCCGCATCTTTTGCTAAACCCGTTAAGTCGCTTCCAGAATAGCCCTCGGTTAAGACTGCCATTTCATTCAACTCGTCCGACGATAAGGGGTCATTGTGTTTAGCTAGGAGTCGTTTTAGTAACATTATTCTCGTTTGTAAATCTGGTAACGTTACGTACACCCGTTTTGTAAATCTCCGTAATGCAGCTTCATCTAATTCCTGAGGCCTATTTGTAGCGGCCATCACTAATACCCTTTCCTCCGGGTTACATGGCAAGCCATCGAATTCGACTAGAAACTCTGTTTTCAATCGCCTAGACGATAATCATTAATTAAATTAGGCAATAGCGATTTTGCACGGATATTGAGTCTATGTGAGTTTACCTTGAAGCTTCATGTTCATTGTCTCTGCGTTCGCTTAACAATGAATCCACTTCATCGATAAAGATCACAGATGGTTGTAGCTCCCGTGCTATAGCAAAGAGAGCTCGTACTAATTTCTCCCCTTCTCCAACGTATTTCGACGTGAGACTAGCAGCTGATATTGAGAAAAAGGTGGCATTGCATTGTGTAGCCACGGCACGTGCGAGTAATGTCTTTCCATTTCCTGGTGGGCCAAATAATAATAATCCTCTTGCAGGTGTTCGCAAGCCAGTAAACAGTTCTGGCCTTAACGAAGGGAGGATTACCATCTCTTGTAAGGCCTGCTTTGCAGTCTATTCAAGCACAAGTACTGTAAGGTTTCATACAATGCACATTTCTCTACTTAGTAACGTATCAATTCAAAATTATACAAACTTCTTGGCCAGCAATGTCCTCCCAGTGAACCGCCGTTCCCCCTTCCAAGATTTCATCTAGAATAACTTGCGCGAGTTTTGGATCTACCCCTTTTAAAATAGGTACTTTTCTAGTAGGCGTTCCTCTATTACTATTTGACGCAGTGGGTGTCCCAGGTCTTCTAATAGGCGAACCATTTCCAGGTACGGATAATTGTCTCTTTACCGAAGGCGGTGTCGACGATGGTTTGATGGGTGTAACTCTGTGGCAAGATTGGACTGGTGCTGAACGTCCCATACTGCGTGGTAATGTTTGACTCTTGCTTATAGCAGTACCCACTCGTTTTCCAGGAACAGATAATTTTCTCCCAGATGCTGCAAAAATATAAAATAAGTAAGACACAGGAGATGAAAATGTAACGATAAAATTGTTCAAACTCTTAAGTAGAAGTTCTTGATCAATTTTGTACATGGGACTATTGCAACAAATAGAAAACGAAAGAAACAGTTTGAAAAATGGATAAATACATTATCAAAAAAATTCAAATTCAAATAAAGAAAGAACTCAAATTTATTTATTATGGTAGTATGCACGTGATATAATGAAAACGAAATTATTGTAGTAATATAAATGTAATTTAAAAAGCAAGGAATCATGCATGTATTAAGTAATGTTTCTTCCTAATTCTTTTCCCGTTTCATTTAAATGTTTCTAAAGAAATATATCTACGTATCAGAATTGTTTCTTTAAATGAATACGCTAAATTACTAAATACAGTAAAGCTAATCTAATTGTAAAATATATACTAACAAGCCTATGCTTACTACTTAATGCATTACATTGATGGCTAATATACAGGTGCTTGTATCGGAAGAGATACATGTCTAGGGTAGCAACCAACGAATTTACACTTAATAAAGTCTGGATTATAAGCCCAAAACTTCAGACAAACAGTACCTTCGGAATGGGCAGAATAGTTTTTTGGTGAACGTGGCCTTAACTTGGGAATTTGGGTACATGTATTCTGCCCTATGTTCACTGTCTGTGTACTGTTTGTGTTTTTGGTATGATTTGCATTTAAAGAAGATCGAGTTGTCTGTAATGTGTGTATATTGCGTCGGACCCTCAGATTCTTTGCCGCATGTTCGTTGTCCATTTTATTTCCAGGAGCACGATATTCATTGGAGATATCCAGCTTTTTCAGCTCACACACACTCACTACAAAAGGAAAAAACATTCTCTGCCATGCTGCAGTAGACTAAATAGCTAAGTAGAGACTAAGCTCTTAGTTTTTTGTTTTTTTTAATATCCACCAAATCATAGTCAATGTAACTAGTATATGGTAGATGTGAAACGAATGCTCGGATGGCAGTTCAGAGATGCTGCTAATATGTATTTTGCTACTAGTTTTGTACATTGAGATTTGCATCACTTATGAAAAAAGAAACATATTGTGCGAAAATAAAACCATCAAAAAAAGGGATGACGCGCGCATGCATACGCTCACAGATACATTCACGCATAAGTACACGCACACACAGCGCACGCATACGCGTAAACATTATAGAACAGTTAACACATGAGCATGCTAGATACATTAATATTGTATTTCTCTTAAGCTGTACCACAGTACTTTCTGAAAATGCTTAACTTATAAATGTTTAATGTATGCATAATTCTATGAATGCGATTGGAACAGCTTAAGAAACGTAAAATATATTCCGTGTATACATGTACGAACCGAGAAAATCAAGTCTATCCTTTGCCATAGCCAAGTTAGTGCGCATTTTATCGTGCAGCCTTTGAGCATGTTCCCATACTTCTCCTCGACCACCAGTGCATTCTACTGCTATCCCTTTTTCTAATTCCCCGATACCTTTCTTATAAAGCTCGATTGCCATTTCTTTTTGTCCTAATCGAGAACATGAGTTATAAGTAATGAATCTCAAAGAGTGTACAACATCTTTTCGATACATACCTTCATTATCTTCGTCGATTTTCAGAGCTTTACTAATAAATTCGAAAGCCCTACGATGATGATGTTTTTGTTTTGCAAGCAACGGATCTCCTGGACCAGGGCCGATTGCTCTTCTAGGCACTTGCGCCATTCCTTCGCTCTCGGTTTGCACGTTATTACTTAAATTACTATTTAAACTTTCTGTAGACTTTTGACCGACAACAATCTCTAGCTGGCAGGTCTGTTTGCAAGCTTGCCTTCGTTGAATCAGCTGAGACGTAGACGTGTACAAGTATTTGAATACCACGAATAACTGATACAAAAGAGTTCTCAGTATGTTGAAGAGCAATATCAATGGGAAGGAAACAATGTAGAGATTACGTTTGTGTACAGACGGCTGGGGGATGTCAAGAAAGCGGTGGTTGTGATGGTAATGATTGTGGTGGTGGTGATGATTATTGCAGTTAATAGTGGTCGTTATTTTGTCGCTGTTCTCATTTTTGGTCACACAAAGTTTCTTCGGAGACTTGGTGCCGTACTTTCGTATCGGACGCCCGCCATCACTGTAAGACATTTCCTATCGCAAATTTTCAAATTTGTATTGTACAAAGTACGCTTATTATCGCCGAATACATGTAACTTGGGCTACGCATTCTGGCGTCCCTGACATTCAGCTTTGCGTCGACATTAAATAGGAAAAGAAAACGATTTTCAACTGGTCTTACACCATTTTTCTTAAGAAAAAAACAATTATGAAGCTCAATTTACGACCCTTTCTAAAAATAATTGCATCGAGGAGGCGATTGTTTTCACAGATGAAAACAGAAGAATAGAACGACAATTTTTAGAATTCCGAGATGTTTGGAACGGAAAGATTGTCGATGAAATTGTATGCTTCGTGGTCTTCTTCAGCATCGCTTGTTTTGATCCGTATTCAACTTGAAACATCGATGTGCAACATGAATTTACGAACATTGACAAACTTTGTGTTACAAAACTGTGTATACAAACGTATGTACATAGAGAAAGTGAGATTACGTGCACCTTTTTATTTACTTTATTTACTCAGTATGTGGACACTCCACACGAGATAGATTACTTCATGCACCTGCGCCCTTTATCCCGCCCTTTTGCACATGCGTGTATTTATTTGGATATCCTTTACTACCCTCTTGTGCTCATGTGCATTTAAATTGTATGCATTTTCGCCGAATTTTGTTTGTTGATAGCTTTGCTTAAAAAAAAAAATATATTAGATCTACTGGAAAGTTCAGTCCGTTCTCTATGTATGGAAAATGTATTACTTTCTTTTAATTCGGGAAGGGACAGGATATTCCGGTAGATCTAATACATAAATTTTATACATTTTCATAAAATATTCGTGTAATTATTTAAATATATTTCATACATTTCGCGGCAAGATTTTTAACGGTTGTCAATAAGTAGTTTCCTATGTTTATCAGCGTATTATATTAGTGTATGAGTCTGCTACGAGGGGGGCTCTCCAAACGCTCCGACCGCCATTTTGTTCGCCAGTTTTGCGTTTTACATTCCAGAGATTGCATCGAGGCAAAATGTCGTCCGCAAGTGGTGATGAAAGTGAAATTTTAAATGAACCCGGTAAGATAATGATATTTCTAAAAGAAACATTACTTAACGCGTCGCGGTATCGCTTAGATTTCTATTCGTGTATATTTGCCCTAAAATGCAATAGACGTATTAATACACCCGGCAGCTGACCGATGAACCGCGAGCCGCCATTAAGCGAATGGCGTCTCGTACACGCATGTAACGTGTAAATATTTTATTCAAATCTTGCAATCTTTTCATGCTATGTTTTTCAGTACGGCGCACCAGATCCAGTCGCGCGCGCAAGACTGCCGTGGTAGCGAAAAAATCTCCCGTAAAGAAGCTTCTAGCAAGAGCGACACGTTCGCCGAAAAAAGTACAAGAAATCGAAGAGGTCGAGGTGCGTATGCCCATGATACTGTATACATATAGAGATAGTTCTTGGTAATGACCGATCTACGCAATCCGCGTTTTATTCGATAGAAATAACTCCGGTTGTTGTTCCATAGCAAGAGCAACCCGTGTTGCAAGAAGAAGTTGTTATGGAAAGCATTCCAGAGAATGGAGTGCAAAGGTTCGGTGACATTATCATTGAACAGCATAATGAGGAAGACTCGTCTATGCTACATCTCCAATTAGATGATTCCGGCGATACTACTGTTCATGAAATCAACATGAATCAGAGTGTAGAAATGGTAGTTGAAGAAAATGTACCTGATCTAGAAACATCTGTGTCTGAGATTGTAAGAAATATACATACGTATATATTAGTAGTGGATTCGAACCTAATTTTTTAATTTTTGAATCTGAAGTCCAAAGCTTTATAAGGCTTGGAAACTCCAAAACTTTCTTCAAACTAGAGGAGGCTCGATACCATTTCATTTTCTTACATTTAGCAGCCAGAAATTCTATTATGAAATAACTATTATTCATCTTCATTTTCATTTTAGGATCATTCTAATGCAGTGACAGAGACAATGATTATAGAGGAAGGCAGTATGGGTAAAGCTGATATGATGAGTGAACGTGAACAAATGGATATGGTGGGACAGGATATTAGTAACGATGAAACGAATCAGCAGGTATTGATAGACTTTCAAGTGGTGAACGATGACGGAGAAGCCCTAACACAAGTAACAGAGATACTAGAGACAGAGGAAGTGGAGCCTGAGAACATCATAAGCGAAGGTACTAAGATTGAGGTCATAAGAATAAATTGTCGAACAGAAATGCTGAAAAGTATAGAAAATTTTGTGTCTCATACAGAAACAGCTGAAGTGGTGGTGGAAATGCCAGAGACCACGGAGGGTGATATGGAATGCCTACCTGAGGATGTTGTTAAGAAAACGGAACCCGATACAGAAGCCGTGTCCGAGGATGAACTGCCTACAGAAGCCGCAGCAAAGGTATTTTGTTATTTGACTTTTTTTAGTAGGATGTAACGTATGGAGGGATTGTAATATATTGTTTTGGTCATACAGGAACCAGAGACGGAAGCAGTGTCCGACGAAGAATTACCAGCAGCAGCTCCCGCAGATTTGGGGGAGACTGAATCAGTATCGGAAGACGAGCTTCCATTAGATAGCGAGAAGAAGAGAAAGGGTGGATCGAAGGCAATGAGCAAAACTCCGGAAAAGAAGAACAAAGTAGAAGGCGCAAGTAAGTCGTGAGACAAAAATTTTTCCAACATCTTTCCAAATATCTTTATTCACTCCTGTTTAATGTTGGGCGACATTGGATTTCGCAGATAAACGTAAATTAAACGCAGAGGGCGAATACGATCCTAGTTCTCCGACATCCGAGAATAATGACGAAACACCTGCGAAAAAGGTTGCACTGTCCGCTGAAGCAGACACAGCAGACAGTAAGCAAGAAACTAAACCAGCATCGCCAAAGAAAAAGACATTACCAGAGTTAGAAAAATATTGGAAGGCCGTCAATGAGGATCCATCAGATTTCACGGGTTGGACGTATCTTCTTCAATATGTCGATCAAGAAGTAAGTCCGAAAAATATTGGGAAGATTCCAAAAAATCGTGGACAGTTTATACATTATAATTTTTTCGTACAGAATGACGCCGAGGCAGCACGCGAAGCTTATACGAAATTTTTGGAGCGTTATCCATATTGCTACGGTTACTGGAGAAAGTTCGCTGATTACGAGAAGAAGAAAGGGAACCCCGATAATGTCCAAAGGGTGAGTCAGCTCGTTTACCATATTCATTAGGTCTATTTCTCATTATGATATCATTTAATTAACGCAATCTAATGAAAATAGCTCGAGTTAGGAAGACGCGTGGGCAGTGTGCACGCACGTAAATATGGTTTTCCCTTCCAACAGCCTAGCACGTCTTGCGGCACCTATACGACTCTCTCCGTTTACCAAATAGCTAGTTACTTAATCATTCTGCGATATCTACAATATTATTGCGTATATTACTGTTTTACTTATACCGTTATGTCGTTACTCTACTACGTACAATACGTAAGTGAAGCGAAGGCTAGTTGTCTGAATTTACGATATTTATCGTGCAAAAGAAATTGTGTGTAATATTTTACTTGTAAGCATTTGTACACATAGCTTACTACAGAAAGTATTGTAACTTAAGCATAAGAAAATGCGGTACCTTACTTAATGTAAGTAAGACTTTTGGGTTGGGTGTTATAAAACAAAGTCAGAAACAAAGACTTAGGACGTGAACATGCCAGAGAGGGAGCAAGAAAAAGTGGCGGAAGACACAGAGGCACCCAGATTGGAACACTCCTTGACTTTAAGGTGAATGCACAATGCTCTGCAATCTCTGTGTTAATTAAATCTCTTTATTTACAGTACGCGTATGATATGTGAGTATACGTTGATAAACAAAAAAAAACGTAATGCTTAACGAAAGCTAAAAAAAAAAAACAGAAAACAACTAGGTATAAGATTACCCGCCACCAGCCCGACCACTCGTAAATTGTTCTAAATATGATTGCAAACCGTTACTACAGGTGTTCGACCAAGGTTTGAAAGCTATTTCGCTCAGCGTCGACCTGTGGCTTCACTACATCAACCACTGCAAAACCGTCTACGAAAAGGATGAAGAAAAAATGCGAGAACAGTACGAGAGAGCTATTCAGGCATGTGGTCTGGAATTCAGGTATAGCTTTTTCTCTAAACTAGTTGATTTAAGGTGTTACCCAATCGTATTTGAATTTGAATAGAATCAAATGTGTACCTCTTTATTAAGATCCGATCGCCTTTGGGAAAGCTACATAAAATGGGAGCTGGAAGGCAAACGTTTAAGCAAAGTAACTGCATTGTACGACCGTCTCTTGTGTACACCAACGCTCGGTTACATTTCCCACTTTGACGCATTTCAAGAGTTCGTCTCTTCGAATTTGCCGAACCGTATTTTAAACGTTGACGATTTCCTTGCGTTGCGAGCCGAGGTCAAAGCGCTTCTGAAGGCAGACGACACTACTTCCGCATCGGCAGCGGACGATGCACCACCCGGAGAAGAACCGCCACCGCATGAACTTCCACCGACCGATGAAGAGACCCGTGCTATCCGAGAGAAAATTATCAGCAGCAGACGTAAGATGCACAAAGCTAACATCAATGCAGTTGCCGCAAGATGGTCGTACGAGGAAGGCGTAAGTTTATATTTTTAGTGCAAATGTGCAATTCAATGTAGAGACTGTTATTTAATATTATATTCCATGTTAAAAGATAAAAAGGCCATATTTCCACGTGAAGCCTTTGGAACGATGTCAGCTGAAAAACTGGAAAGAATATTTAGATTTTGAAATTGAACAAAAAGATCAAAATCGAATAATCATTCTATTTGAAAG
Organism: Holcopasites calliopsidis; assembly: GCA_023838395.1. Classification (NCBI taxonomy): domain Eukaryota; kingdom Metazoa; phylum Arthropoda; class Insecta; order Hymenoptera; family Apidae; genus Holcopasites; species Holcopasites calliopsidis. The sequence goes on from JALHAQ010000026.1 coordinate 1,117,557, forward strand.
ATGTTTGATAGCATGCGCGTTGTACGATGAATTTTGGATGAGGGTATGTTTTAATTTACTTTCTTAATTTGGAAATGTGCTGTGTCTAAATAGTTTACAAAAGTTTGCAAATTTTTTTTTAGTTTGTTCGTTACTTGGAGTCCTTAAAGGGCGATAACGTGGAAAAGATAAGAGACGTGTATACCAGAGCTTGCATGGTACATCATCCGAAGAAACCAAATTTACATCTGCAATGGGCCACGTTCGAGGAAGGACAGGGCAACTTTGAGAAAGCTGCGAGCATATTAGAAAATATTGATAATGTAATACCAAACATGTTACAAGTGGCGTATAGAAGAATAAATTTGGAACGTAGAAGGGGTGATTTGGATAAAGCCTGTACATTGTATGAAAATTACATTAGCAATAGTAAAAATAGAGCTATCGCAAATAATATTGTAGTAAAGTACGCACGATTTCTGTGTAAAGTGAAGAATGATGTCGATAAAGCTATTAAAGTGCTGTTGAAGGTATGTTTATGTGTTAATCTTGGCATTATGCATCGTTCTATGAATAATTATGCATAAATTATTGCTGTGCTATTATATATGTAATACAATTTATATAACTTCCAGGCTACAGAAAAGGATAAAGACAATCCACGGCTCTACCTGCAATTGATCGATTTGGGAATGCAAAGAACTCCTGTCGATACTCAAGAAATTGTGGGCTACATGGACATGTTTATAGAACGGGAGCATGCTGATCTTGAACAGAGAGTACTCTTTGCACAACGCAAGGTAGAATTTCTGGAAGATTTCAGTCCGGACATTCGACAGGTATTGAAAGCACACGAACAGTTTCAAAAATGCATCAAACAAGCGAAGGAACGAAAGAAGACGAAAAGCGACGATACTAAAGCGTAAATATTCAATTGATAAGAATTTTTTACCTGGTCTTCGTCGAAGCTTATTAATTGAAATTTTATAACTTTCAGGGATACTTCCCCACCAAAGAAAGTTAAAGCTGGCGATCAGTCTACCGTTCCACCACCACCGTCCGTCAGCTCGCAGTCATCGTACCAGTACAGCAGTCCGAGTGGGCCATATCAATCGCAGCAGCAATTTCAAAGTGGCCAGTATGGTGGGCAGGGTGGATATCAACAGGGTTATCAGCAGTATCCACCGCCTTCTGATCCGAATTACGCCAATTATCAGAACTGGCAGTACGGACAGGGTGGACCGCAGGCGTACGGACCGTACAATCAATGGGGATCTTATAACTACTACTAAGGGATAACACGAAGCTCCTGTATCAGTTCTCCTCGCGTTAATGTGTCCACTGTACATTTTATAATCTTCATTTTTTTTTTCGTTCAAGGATGAGATCGACAGAAAAAGAAACCAAATTCTTTCAAGTTCCAATGACACATCAGTGACCTGACACGAGTAGTAATAATACATGTCGTACTGATGTTTTTTTTCCTTCTTCAATAGTGCACGAAGAGTTGTGTGTTAATGTATTTCAAATAATACGCAACGGTACACAAAATACTAAAAAGTTTTCGACTGATGTTCTAATCTATTAATTGCAGTCGTAACCTGATACAGGTAGTTGATACAAAAAAAAAATCTCCAGACAGTACGAAAATCGAAGTACGGTATGTGAAATGTTTCTCAATTATGCTACTATCTACATTTGAATTCGTACGATGCAACATTCTGTTTTTAATTTTATTCCGTGACGTTGTGTTCTTTCTTCAACAGGAAGCTAAGCAGTTCGTAAACGTTACCTACAACTTGTAATAAGTATTCTTTTTCCGTACTTAGTTTATAATATTAATATAGTTTCATCTGCTGATGTGCGTTCTTACGTATCGCTTCAAGGCAATTAGGATATACACGTATGTATATGTAAATGAAAAAGAGAACCGACATTTGAATGCATCCTAGAGACACTATACGTAAGCGCACTGAATGAAATATTCACGGAATATACATTGTTAATATTTGTCAATACATTTTTGATAAACAAATGAAACAAGGAACGGAACTACAGTTTCTATAACTTACTTTAGTATAGAAATTCATTAGTGTTTGGTGTCCTACTTTTAAACTGCAGATGCATATCATTTTGTATGTTATAATTTTGCATTTGTGAATTGGAACCGATTTTTGCCGTGAAGATCAGCGTTAGAAATCACATACAGTCGAACACACTTTCTGTATGTGAAATTTTATAATTTGCAATAAACTAAATTTGAAAATATATAAACAGTCCTGATAGTGACATCATAGGTATTGCTTGTACTAATTTAGATTTTCGAAGAAATATATTTATGATTGTCAAACTAAGAAAGATATAATTTTTAATTTCATCGATAGCGTGAGGTTGAACTTTATACTATGTTGCTAAATTTATACTTAATCCGGACGTGTAATAGCTTCTCTATTACATAAATTATTTACACGAATTAAATGTAAATGCTGCGAATCGGCAGTTACTAGGCAAAGAAATAACACGAAGACACAACACTTTTGTAACAAGTATTACCTTTTATTAAGAAAACGATAACACGATTCTCAGTAATTATAATCGTGAAACTGTTGCATTCTAATGCATTAATTTTAAGCTTGCAATATTGCTTTTAAAACAAAATATCACTTATGTTTGTTATACAAAAAAATCTCACGCGTAATTTTTCTTAGAGTATGCGCGACTAACATGCGTATTATGTTAGTAAAAAAGATATATATATATATATAAATTTATTTCAGACAAGTTAAATATAAGTGTGAAAGTCATGTTTCATAAACATTTTGTTTTATGCAACTACAGCGCTCGAAGCCATTGCATTAACTCCGCAGGTACCATCTCCTCGATAAACTCTATAATAACCGCGTTCGCCCCATCGTGGGCCCCAACTATTTTTGATTATCCAGTACGGCAATTCTTTATGGAAGAGCGGGTATTCTGAAAAAGGAAGGAATATATTATATAAATACATCGTAATTAATTTAATGAATTATGCAAAGTTTTATACATACTGCTTGTGCCGTATCCCACTATTAAAACTCCGTGATCCAAGTTCTTGGGATTGCATAAGAAGTTAAACGGATGTGAGACACCACCGATATAAAATTGCATGGCATTAGCGTTAATGCCGACGGAGATGGGCCCATTTTCAACTAGCCATTGTGCCATTTTCGTTTCATTGGCTGTGATATTTACAGCCGACACAATTTGCACTTTAGCTTTGTTTCGAAGAAAATGACACTTTTCATTTCTGGCATCGTACGGATAATCTGTCTCCAATTCAAGACCGCCCAATTTCTCTATGGCCTTATACGCGTTCTCCATGTACCCTCCGTTGCATCCTTCGTCTAAGCTGTCGCAATCCACTAATTCCTGTTCGGATAAGGACAACAAATTTCCATGTTTAATAGCGTATTGCCCTTCTACGTTACCCGTTACGGAAAATGCCCAACACGACCCGCATTGGCCTTGATCTTTTACAGGCGTGACTGCACCATAATCGCGCCAGTCAAATTTGGGTTGTAAAGGGATGTCCGGTATCCTGGCTTCTAAAAGAGGTATTTCATTTTCTTGTTTCAGATCAGGTCGTAGACCCAAGTATCGGTCTTTGAATTCTTTCGGTGTTAAGTCTGCGAACATGGTAACACCATATTCGGCCGTTCCTCGTTCAAAAGCTTTTAATTCCTCAATGACTTTCAGATTCTGCTTGAAGATCTTTAAACGATCTTGTTTCTCCTTGGGCGAAGAGTATGCCCTCTCAAATTTCTTTACAAAATCCTCGAACAGGATCTCATCTTTGACCTCCTTAGCTACTTTCAACATCTTTTCGCTATATCGATTGCCTCGTAAAGCTCGTTTTCGCCGAGTGTTTGAATCGCATTCAATGGTAATTTCCGGAGTTTTACTTATCCATGGCCGAGACCATACTGTGAATAAGCATTGCTTAATTTCACTTCCTGCTTTCAGCTGGCAATTATCTTTAACACCTTTCGGACAGTCGCTTGTACCTAATTTAACATTTATTTTATACAAAAGCCCGGCCACTACTTGTCGAGAGGCTTTAACAATTTCCACTATCATGGGTTCGTTTGTGCCTTCTGCATTTTCGGAAAACTTTTTCAATCCTTTGTTAACATATTCTTTTACTGTCTCATCGTTAACATCTGTGGTCGTAGGAGCACCGACCAAGTCGGATTGCCTTTTATTTCTTTGCAGCGAATCTGATTTATTTAGCTTAGAATCAGCCTTCTTAGGAAAAATGATTTCCTCCTGAACTTCTTTTTTATTTACCTCTGGCTTTGACTGAGTTTCTCTCAGAGATAAATCAAAATCTTTTAGAAATTCGCTGAACTCTTTAGTCTTATCTTCAAATCCTTGGATTTTAACATCATCATTGCTACTATTCAGCGTCACCTTGACAAGAGGATGTTCTGTTACTTCTGATCGCTCTGGCTCTTCTGATTTCGTAGTTGTAGCATAAGTATAATTGTCAAGCATATCTTTCAAGCTTTCCAATGCGTCTACTTTTTCGGAATTCCCTTCCCCTTTATCAGGTGCAGGTGTTACAAGTGCTTCAGATTGTAGCAATGAATTGTGATTAATGTTCTTTTTAAATTCTGTATCAACATCTGTGGTACAATTGTTCCTTGTTATCTTTCGGCTAGATTGCTGCCACGGTTGTTCCTCGAATGTTACTAAACAAGTTTTAACGGGCAGATTGACCTGTAACAAGCAATCTGTCTGTTCTATAACATTTTTCAGGCAATCGGATTCTCCTATACGCAATAAAAGTTGGTATTGTATAACATTAGATGAAACTGGTACGGCACGGGTCACTTTGAGGATATCGATTACTCTGTGTTTAAAGTCGTTCTGAACTAATTCATCCATCGACTTCGCTACTTGTTCTCCGAAAGCCACTAGTCCAGGCAAATTCGGATTTAGCTCAAAGGGGCAACTCGGACAATAGTTAGAATTGGAGGCCTTCACCGCTATAAACGGTCTATCGCTCTGGTCTCCATTCGTCTGTATTTCATGATCTAGCTCAACGCTTTGATTGGTAATTATCTGTTGGTCCAAATTCTCAATAAAATCCTGATCTTGATCATTTTCTTGTGCTTGCAACGGCTCATCTTGTACGGACTGTGGAAACAGATACCTGCATTGGATAGATTCCTTTGAAACATTTATCTCTCCCTGTTCATGCTGTTTCACTTCAATGGTACACGCTTCTCTGGGACAAGGTTCTAACGCTTCTATGCAAACCGGAGTTAAATCGAATGTAAGCCTGTACACTATGTATGGTGATTCGTCCTAAAAATTAAGTGATGAACAGAAAAAATAATATGGTTATTGAAATTTTTTAACTTGTTAATAGCTATGATTCATTGACAAAAATATTAACAGCTTACTAATCTCTGCGTAGTAATCAGGATACCACCCGTGTACGTATGATGCGTCGGAGAATCCTCGTTCAACGAATTCAAGGCACTTTTTATAACAGGTTCCGGTACGGCATCCTCTATTTTGTTCACGGTACCAGAATATACGATGACTGAATTGATCAGAAATAAGAATAAAAAGCCTGTCAGGCTGACCAGTGAGCCTGCCATTTTACTGTGCGTGCGGCAGTCTCTGACCTCCGACCTGCACCGAACTACGCTGACGCAGTTGACTCCTTTGTTGATCCTTGTTTTAGACTTCTTTTAAAACAAAGAGGACAATCAATTCCTTATCCCCCGTTTGATTTCGATGGTTTCACTCTTCAAGATAATATTAATGCGTCGGAAATCGGTATGTACCTCAGGGATTTAAAAAATACTAATAAATAATGTAAAGCGACTTACCAACAGACCAGTTAAAAGAGAAATGACGGATTAGGAAAAGATTAGTCATTACGCGAGAAAAGAAAAACGTTAATGTCACAGCCAAGGGTATAGAACTGTGTCCTCGTCTGTCTCTTCAGCTATAAATGTTTCGCATTCCCCGGAGTATTGTTTTTTTTGCCGACGCGATAAGATAAATTCTATATGCAATTAAGCTGGTCTCCCAGATCAATGTATATTCTAATGTTAATGAAATAATTGCGCATAAGTATAAATTGTAAGAGAGTAAACATTTTGTAAAATATCATACATATGATTCATATGTATATGATATTTTCTGTAAATTTAGAAATCGATATTCCGTCTATATAGCTCGACTTATTTACTGCAATACAAATATTCAATAACGAAATATGTATATCTTTTAAAACATCCACGTAGCTTGGCAATCGACCGTACATTTCCGGGTTTAAATTTCCCACCAATCTTAAAACTGACGCTAACCATCCATTTCCGACTTCCGGTTGTCAAAGAGCAGCAGCTGTTTCACTGTATCGATGTGATTACCTGTGATTGCTGCAGTGCCCCCGAAAAAACATCTTAAACGGAGTTTCGCCGTAGTTTGTTCGTGGTATATGGCAGTATACTAATTGTTTTTGGTAAGTGTATCAATTCATCGTGCTAATTCGCTATACAAGAAACTCGTATAGGTAAAAGTGAACAAAGCATCACATTGCGGTGAAGTTGTATCGATTTTTTCCTTCGCTCTAGCTATCGTGTTTGACCCACGTTACGTACGTAACTTGTGTTACTAAATTTACGATAGTGTGTATTTTTTCAATTTCTTTTTGTTCGTATCCAATAGAACTTTTCCGTGTTATTGTTGTTGCTCAGTATTCCAACCTTAAAACTGTGTATACATGTATAGTTAATTGACCACCGTGCGTTTGCTGTCTTCAAATTCTTTGTAATTCTTGTAGTTTTAGATCTTGTAGATTAACAATTAAATCTAGCGTGTATCGTGTTTTGCGTAACATAGTCCATCTATTGAAATGGTGAGAGGTTGCTCTCGAGCAAAGACTGTGTTGTTATGCATTACTGTAATGTTATACGTTGCAGTTTTCTCTTGTAATTGTAGTATTGTATGGCTTGGAGATAGTTACAGATAACTGTAGAATGAGTGTGTTCACAGATATGCGTTTAAATAGCATTTAAATGGTTATACTCATTATAGAGTTTGTCGTTCAACAATATACCTCCTTTGGTATTGTCTCATGAAATAGCCCAAGAGAAATTATGCTAAAAATCTGTTGTGAATAACACATGAAAAGAAATTATCTGAAATTGTTCAGTGGTTCTCAAACTATGTAAACGTATATCTGCGGTACGTTAATTGAATAGTTAGTTTTATGCAACGATAAAATGCATCATTGCTTTCCAGACGGATTAGATGTTACACAGTATATAATTTTGTCGTTCAATGAAAACATTTTAATATTAAACGCGCATTCCCGCGTTTCGGTTTTGCGTTTTTTGTAACCGCGCTCTCTTATTGGCGCTTTCTCCTGGCGACGACATTTCATCCCCACCATAGGGGTGAGCGCCGTATGATACTCTGCGGCTGCTCGTTATTGTTCAATAGCAGACTACTCGTCTTCAAGGTGGAGAGAACGTACTTCTGATTTTTGCTTCCAGTTCCACCGGTGGTTCTCTTTACGAAATAGTGTCAGTGATAACTACAGAGATTCGCATTTGTCTCTCTTCTTTAACGAAGCAGAACGCAGAGTCTCGCAGCGGCGGAAACACCCATCGGAAGATAGCGTTATTGATGAGTTACGGTTAGTAATAATAGCTAGACCGGCGACACGACATAGTGTCTTAGTTCTATCCTCGGCATTGATACAGTAGGATTCTCTATCATCCTTATTAATAGTCACTATCTTCTTCATTTCTTTCGTGGACGTACGTCATCCCGATGCTTGACAGTTCGATCGCAACTACTGTGGTGCTCCGTTATTGACATGTCAATGTCGATAATCAACGCACGAATCGCTAGCTTTCAATCACCGTCGATTACCGTTCTTAATTGTCACGTACGTGAGAATATTTGAAACACTTTCCGCCTGGACTTCCTTATGTAAAGAGAAAAAGGAAGCCGGATAGGAGTCATTAAAGGTTTGCTTGGTATTGAAAGCTAATTTGATTGTATCGCGAATTTATTCGTTTTCGAATTAAATATTTTTAGATTCACTTCGATGCTGCGTGTGTATTCGTATCGGGAGTGAACTTTGAAAGAATGTACGTATCTATAGTCATTTCATTAGAACGGTGGGATGTTGTCGGTCGATTAACGTTAGCTTTTTGAACCGGCTATTTTAATTATTGATTTCTTAACGTCACACGTACGCGCGGTCTACTTAATGTATCCACGAAACTCTATGGACACGTACGCACGCATATTATTCCCATGCCTTTAAGCGGAGAAAGCTCTGGTCAGTGACAATGGCAAAAATTTGTTCAATGACTTTTCTCTTAACAGCTGATTGTCATTAATGAAAAACACCTGTCTAGGAATGATAAGAGAATCCTCTTTTGCGCGCGCGCCCGCGTGCATAGATAGTCCTCTACTTCTGCGTTTGTGCGGGAAGAGCCGTGAGAGCATGTATGACGTCAGAATATTTGTATCTTATTCTTGCCCCTCTTGACGAAAGCTGTCTGCGTAATTAAATTCAATGACGTGTGCATGACTCATTCAATGCGGAAATACATTAAACATATCGATCCCCTAACCTGTTTTATATTTACTCTAGCCATTTATTTAGAGCTGCTTGGCTTTTAATTAAATTACAGCATGTTAAACGTTCACTCCGCCTCCCCCTCGGTGCTCTGTTGGGCTTTACAACATTCGATAGTAGGGCTAACATTCCCGCAGGTCGAACATTTCGTACTTGTTCACTTTTAAATTCTAGTGTCTCTTTGCGAAAAAATTGTCAGGCAGTCACAATCGTAACTAGCTTTCGGAATCGGTCGTATTTTCAGCATAGATACGACTACTACAGCGTTCACTTAGCGTACGGAAACTCTGATAAACTCCGAACAATGATTCGCGTTCGGTGGTGGTCGGAGCTCTTCAACTCAAAAGCGCACATAGATGAGTCGTTTATGCGATATGCGACTTGTCTCGTAACTCCCAGACCTGCAAATTGCATTGCATGCAAGCACGTGTCGCGATTTCGTCGTGGTCTTGCCAGCGCATTCTGTTGCGCGACCGATATTTCCTAGAGGAGATGAAAATCATTTAATAACTATGTCTCCTTAGTCTTCTCCTCTATACATTTTTTTGTGGGCCAATGCAGCAGGAATAATTCGGTCTATCTCCCTTTCGAGACAAGAGAGTTACGACACAAGCCGCAACTACCCGCAACCGTGTGTAGGAAAGTTTGTAACGTTGTGTAATTGTTGACTGAAAAGCGACTCGAAGTCGCGTTCAGCATCGACGAATGAAATATCGAATAACCAAGTAACGTGAATGAAAATTATGCGCGGCGAGGCCGCGAACGTTATCGCTACGATCTCGTGTGCTTCGCGCGATGCATCGTTGTCCATGCACGCTGGACTGTAGACCGAGATTCGTTCGAGATTGCTATCACGTCATGCAAGACGTAGGAGATTAAAAAGAAATCTATTACGCGATGACGATCGAGGTATGACAGCGCGGTTCGTCGAATACACGTCGTTCCAGCGACTTTTCATTGAGCGTCGTTATTGATTTCCGAACACGGTCCTCCTCGAATGTTCGTCATTTCTGGTTTATCGGGAACCGATGTCTGCTCGCGATTTAGACGTTGCGCAGATGTGGGTGGTGTCCTTTAAGTTTCACTAGTCGCCCGTGATCTTGGCGAGGTGCACCGTGACCAGAAGCGGCACGACACGACGCTACCTTTCACCCTGGAATCGAGCCAACTTTGCCTCGAGGACAAGGGCAGGCGCAGTCAATTGATCACACGCCATAACTCGTACGAAATTAGCGTAATCGGAGCGCAGCGGAATTTTACCTTGCATTTATCGTTTTTTAATGTAGGTTTCCTAGACAATGTGATGTGATGTATTCAACGTTTCGAGATTCCCTCTTATTCCGTATGAACATCCCCCGTTAGGGAGACACCGCATCCGTCGGTGATTAAGTTTACAAGTGGCAATTACGAGACCGCCGTGTTGTTACGCTCTAAATAAGACGTTGTCTATTCTGTGAATTTTGCACGAGTTTCTCCCGGAATAAGAGTTGCTTCCCAAAGAATTAGTTGCTCTATGAACGGACCACACGGTCCCATTTGCAAATAGCAGTTTCGTAAATTGTAATTGATAAATTAATATTCTCATTGAAGTCCTCTGTACATCCTAGATTGGAAATTTGAAGCAAGAATATCCGCGATTATTCGTACTTTGTTACTTATAAGTAGTATTCCTCCAAGTCAAGATTTCAATTGGGACTCATTGAAATTCGAATCTTACGATAGCCTGATATTTCTGCGGTGGTTCTTAAAAGAACATATCATGAAAATAGAGTCCACTTTATCGGATCGCATCGAGCCGAGTGCGTCGGTGTACTTCGGAACAACCTACATACGTTGCCGGAGGTCCCAGCTGATCGGTTCTCTCGTGCTGGATGCGAGGATTGGGAACGTGTGCGCGCGTGCACATGCAACGAGGAGCTTTTGCAAGGGGTAGAAAGGAGTAAAAAGCGCACGCGAAGCACAACGGTGTAAGAGGAGGTGCGGTCGTATGCGTCTGCGCGCGATTCGGTCGGTGGGTCGGTCGGTCGTTCGTCGAGATATTGATTTCGTAGGAACATTGCTACGCGTACACACATGCATCCACCGCGACCGACTGGTTGGCTGCTTTTACCCCAATCTCTGGCGTAAAATTTCGTAATCGCAGATTCCTTAAGCCCCGCGCATTTTCGTTTTGTGTCCCCAAGAGATCCCCTTACCCTTGTGTTTGCTTGATTGCTTGCTTTGTAGGATTTTCTGTGCAGCTAGTGCACGAAAGTATATCTCACGTGACTCGCTTGTCTCACCCTCTTGCGCTTGTTGCGACTTTGCGATGAAACACGTATACTTGCTGGGGATCTGTTTCTCTCGGTCCAGCAGAATAATACGACATGAATCACGATAATCGCTTGAACGGGATGTTTCTCAGTTTTCTTGACGATTCTCCGCAGTCGCCTCGAGTTAGCTAGGGCGATAGATGGACCAATGAATCCCACCCTCGCCGCTCTGCGCAATCCTCTTATAGAAGCTTAGGGGTCGCTGCCTAATCTGACTCTTACCTTTAAATGTCGCAGGAATCTCGAGGTCCTGAGAAAGAGGCTGCGTCGGCTGAAAAGGGAGCAAACGGGAAAAGCGATTCTAGAAGGAAGTCCACCAGGCAGCAGACAAAATGCCTGCTCCGACATCAGCAGCGGGTACGGTGGAGGGTCCACCTCGTACCGAATTGCAAGAATTACAGCTGAAGGCGGATCAGACTACAGATGAGGTATGCCTGCATTTTAGTACTGGTATTAACTAAAAGAAAAAAAATCTGCAGCATTTCCCATTATGAAAACGTGCAACGTCAGAGAACTACTTATTATTTGATAAAATCATAGTGCTCTTTCATTAATATTTTCGCGCTACTTGGAACAGTTGGGTTTTCATTTTATTTATTAAAAAGTTACCCAGTTAATTAGGAAACTGTATCTCTTTTTTTTTTTGTAACAGTCGTCGCAATGCATTTTGCTTAACAAACGTGACCGCAATTCTGTTTCAGTCCCTGGAGAGTACGAGGCGCATGCTGGCACTATGCGAGGAGGTGAGTTCGTCTCATCCCTAATGAAATTATATCTCTCTTCTACTTACGCATTTAACCTTCATCCTCGATCATCCTCGGTACTAATCCTCGATCCTACGTTACTTGTAGCGTTACTTCTATCTCCCGGAGTTCTTGCTCCCCGATTTTCTTTCATAGTTAATAGGATTAATTGTGTCGCTGGTAAAAATCGTTGCGCGGTATTGTATCGCGGTAAAGATACGTACGGTCGTGCACCGTCATGCGGCCCGTGCCCACGGGTAAACTCGACGGTGTGCAGTTGAAGGAACAATGCCAAAGAAAGCAGAGGAAGGAAAAGAATTAAGTAAAGAAGACGTGCGCTGGAGAGAGGTGGGCAAAATACTATTTCGGCTATCGTCTGAATTGCAATTCTCGAACATTTTCTAAGGGTGCGAAAAGCCAGATGACTTGTGCGTCGTAATGAAATAGTATTTGACCCAGCTCCGGCGCTAGAAGCGTTCTTCGTGTTCCTATATAACATATCTATTACATTTCGAACGGTTAAATCGTTCAAAGGAAGTAAAAAATAATGGCCACGTCCGGGATAGACATCGTGGCTTCGTAACGCGACTTTTTCTGTGACGAGAGCAAAGGAGACATTTTTTTTTCTCCTGAACGAGAAAGGGTAGAAAAGCTATCGCACGGGTAACAAACGGTTTATTATAATGTTCGTTCCCGATAATGGAGATCGTCGCGGATGTACTCGGAAGAATTGTAAGACGACGCATCGACGCGGTCCGAGACGGTAATCTCGCAGCACGAATGCACGCAATAAAGGGGATGATTTTCATTTTGATAATAGAGAGCAGCTGCAGCGATGTATTTCATTCTATACGAAATTATATCTGCAGATTAACTTATATTTCATTCCGATTAAAGCTGCGATACGCGTGCATTCGTGCAACGTGTTCGTGTATTCTGTCTATGCTCTTCAGCTCCGCATCTCTCTTCCCATGCATTACAATTATTCGTTGTCTTATGCTCGTATCTTCGGTATCTGTCCTCGATATATGTATGTACGTCTCTATAAGTGTATGCGGAACTTTACTGTACACTACATCCGATGTCTTTGTTCTTTTCCTGTTTAACTTACTAATTGTCGAAGGAGCGAATGCAATGCCTTCTCGATAGCCCGAACCCATTTCCGTAGCTTTGGTTCGAAGCATTCGTTTCTATTCAAGTGCCGCTTGACCTAATTCCGAAGTAATTTGTACATAACGAAATGCTAAATATATTCGAGGTTTAATTCAAGAAATCGCGATGCTCCGGGATTGAAGGGGGTCTTTGCGTCGCTCCATTCTAAGTTTCTCTTGCTATATACTTCTCTGTGGCTGCACTAATTAGCACGCGTCGCATTTCGAGCACTGGAGGCGTCAACGACTGTCTTTCTGGTATACGTGCATACTTTTCCACGCCGGATTATAAACAAATGCTGTTCGTATATACATATATATGTGTGTGTGCGTATACACAAGGCACTGCTGTCGATGTCAATCGATTATTCGAGCTCTCTGGACGTGTAATACGGAGGCTGGACGTGTACGAACCCTCAGACGGTGGGAGCAGTAGGCGCAGAATTCGTAGAAACACTTTAATGCCTACCAGTGGTCGGAGGATATTTTTTTTCAGCAGCGCTGAAAATGGCAAGGCACAGAGGGTTCCTTGGAAAGGCCGCTACGGATTAACAGATAACGCCTTCGTTCCGGCACGATTTAGAAGGAATGGAGGAAGATTGATTAATCGCGTGGTACCGATTAACGATCCATCCCACAATACATTTTTACCGCAGAACGCTGTTTTTTCTCCAGCTTCTCTTGCGTTGCGTGGGGCGCACTTTCGATATATCACGGTCGTATCGATTTAAAACACAGAGGGTGAACAGGATTATTCTTGTGCTCCCTTTTCTTCTAATTCATGCTCTTCTCACTTCCTGCCCGCCCACTTCCATCTGGTTTTTTTCTCCGTTTTAAAGTGCTTCCGATTTGTCGGTTCTCTATCTGTCATCGGGAACACATTATGCTGATAGAGTTCAAGCAATCTCACCATTGATGTTCATTGAAATGGCTGAATTGATTGTGAATGATCTGCTCGTTTAACGTTCACGACATAGAAACATCGGAAGAATTTAACGATCTTCACGTATGTATTTGCACAGTTCCTCTTTCAGTTGCTTCCGTTTTCTTCTTCTCTTTTTGTGTTCCTTACTCTCTTTTTTTCGTTCTCTGTCCATGCAGTTTGTGTGCAAACGTGCAACGTTTTCTTTTCCACGATGAATCACGTTGAGGAAGAACCTCGTCTCGACGATCGGTACTCAAAGAAATATCCAGTGAACTTTGCTCTCCTCTCTGTCCCCATCGAACACGAAACAGACATTGCGCGCAGACGTTGTGAGATATACTGTTGTCCGAAAAATATTGCGAGCTTTTAGCTATGAAGGGAGAAAAGGAACAGGGAAAGCGAGCACCGATCGTCGAACCGAGAGGAAAGGGCTCGCCTCGACTGGAACGTGAAAGCCTCTAGGGGTTGCTACGATTCTCTACTCTCGTAGTATGTCAAGAATCCGTTGACTAATTACAGGCTGGCCGAGACAGGTAAATGATAACAAGTATAAGTAGCTCTGGCCTCGATACAAAGAGAGATCGTTTTCCTTTCTCGACACCCGAAATTTGCGGAAGGAAAGAGGAAAGCGCGTTCGATTCGGTGTATCGGCAACATTTGTCGCTGCTGCCAATGCGTAATCCGTGTTTTGCTGGCTGAAAACCGGGCATTTTCCGGATATATTGTCCGTGTCGCTGGCTGTGTATGTACGTCTATTCACGTGTGCGGTGTGTGCCCACGTGTGTGTTCGCTTGCTTGACAAACTCTCTACATGTACACTCGCGCTGGCTCGATCGCCCGGCTCTCTACCTGCCATCGCAAGCTTTCCGAAAGAAAATCTATACCGGTGCGATACTTGTTCATTCGACATGTTGGTTAATCGATGGGAAAATTAGAAACGATCATGAACATTTTTCGCTCGTGATTCCAAACAATTTTTAACTGCCGATGGATTTTTTTTTGGGAGGATTGCGTCGCCTATTCGCATGCAGAGTTCTCGAAGCAAAATGTTATCCAAGGCTCGATTGGTCCGCTCGTGGTCGCGTGCACGCGACGGGCTTAGATTTGTTGTTATTATTGGGGGAATATCGATCGGATTATTTTAGCAAGCATATCTCCTTCGCGAACTCTGTCGCCTGTCTCTGCTTTGGCTGCTTGGCTGCCTGTGTGTGTTTGCCTGCCCTCCACGAGAACACTCTTCATTCTCCACATACATTTTTCCAGCGCATCGTACTGTCACTTTTTCTGCTGTGAAATCATTTTATCGTGGCCCCTGTTGCGCGTACCATTGATCGAAATCTTTGATCGATCGATGATCCCCAGGGATAAGCTACGTCGCTCTTCGCACAGAATCACCGATGGCATGCGAATCCCTATGCCATACCCTTTTTCCTATTTTATTTTTATTTCCCTGGTTTGCTTTCAGCCATGGGTTTATCGCGACTCGAACTAATCGCGATTCTCGTCTTGTTTGTTTGCCGTTTTTATCGTTTCATTTTGTAGAAATGATACCGTTTCCATATTACACTCGTAACACGCTCGATCAAACATTCACACTGTCATTTTCTTCGTTTTGTGCGCACTTGATATTCCGTAGAGTATTTACCCGAGAGAAATAAAGCGGTAACGGGTTACTATAACTGTATGCGAAGAACAATCCTGGATGAAACGTCACGAGGATAGAATGAATATCCGGTAAATACTCGAAGCAACCTTACCTCTACGGTTCACTTGAAGCTCCTCTAAAAAGTCATGCACATTTCCTACGTGGACAAATGCACACGCTTTTCTTTCGAACCGAAGAAGGAAAGGAGCAGAGAGCTTCTTTTGTTTTCCGTTTCCGCGATTCGCCAACGAAAGTTACTGCAGAAAACGTTTAATTAATTTCACGGGCTACCGTGCCATTGATAAATAATAATTTTATATCATAATTCCTTCGCGGTGTCGAGTTATTTTGCTGCTTTTCCATTTCGCTGAGTGCCTCGCGAATTTCTTTAATAATTCTTCGTCTTTATCCTTCTCGATTCGTTTCAATTAAAGCTCGCTCGTTTGCCGGAAACGGAACAACAGCGGGCAGCGAGCGCCTGCAGAAATCTCGAGCTCGTTGGTCGGGAACCCGCGCAGTGTCTCGTTCCGATTCGCAAGGGAGAAAGATAAGCGTAGTTTGTCGAAGAAGAAGACGATTAGAGGCAGTTTTTCCACGTTGTCGGTTTGTTCAGTCGAAAGCTCCGGGCTCCTTTTCTTCGCTCTCTTCTACGGTCATTCGCCGCTCCCCTTTCCGACTCCTCTTTCATTTCTGTGTGCGTGTGTTCTACTTTGCACTTTATTCAGGTACTCTCTCGTTCCGTTTTTTTTTTCTTGAGTCCCGAGATTCTTCGCTTCCGCGTGCTCTTTTTCCAGACACGAGGGAAAACGTTTTGCGCAACCGACGTTTTTATCTCGTCGTTCCACGGATGATCATCGCCGGTTTTCAAGGTAAAATCGTGATGGTTTTACTTTGAAAACCGTTCCCGTCTCGCGACTCAAAACGTGATCGAGACCCTTTTCTTATTCTTTGTCTTGCGCATTTTGCGATTTACTTTATCTTCACATGAAATACTATGTACTGTGTATTGTTCTGTATTCTGCGATACTTTCTTTACGTACACTGTGTGTGTGTATATATATATATATTATATATTGTAGACCCCCTTTTCGTTCGTGGATATTTCGAACTCTCCCAACTATTTTCGGGCAGTGTCTCTGTTTCTACCTGTTTTTCTTTCACTCTTTTTTCTCTTTCTCGATCTCTCCGTCGCAAGGCTTCGCTCTATCCTTCCTTCCGTTCCACGAACGGACGAAGAAGGGTGGAAGAAATATAGCGAAAGAGGAGAACGAGATCCTCTCCTCCCAAATGAGTAAAAGAACGGTTTCTTTCAACTTGTCACGCGCTACCGAGACAGAACAGAAAAAAGTACGCACAAACATTAACCAACAAAAAGTAATGATATTAATTAAAACAGAGAAATGAATCAATATCTTGTGCGAGCCTTCGCGCTTGTAAAGAAATGTCGATTAGCCAGAAAAGAGAAGATCTCTAACAAACAGTGATAAATAAGTAGAATAAACCTACAACAACGGCGACGACAGTTACAGAGCAACAGGAACAACAACAACAACAACATCAACAACATCGTCATGATCGATAACAACATCAAGAACAACAGCAACAACAAGCGACAAGACTAATCTAAAGATCGACAAAAGTATAGATACTCATTTTCGGCCGAGAACGATACCGAAAACGTGTCTCTATCGTTTGCCCGTAAAAAACGTTTTCGTTGCTTGCCCGCCTATTATCTGCCCACCTGTCTCTGAATCACAGGCAGGACAATATGCTAATATAAAAATACGTGTGTATACATATATTATTTGCAATGACTTAGGTCGTGAGCGTGTCAAAGGTTTTTCAATTAATCGCAGAAATCGTTGCGAAAACAGAGCATCGTATGGACCCCAAAAGAAAGAAAGTATTAACGAACGAAAGGAAAGTAAATGATAGATTTCTTACTCTATATTTCGTTTGCGCCGCGTATACAAGCCAAATCCGGTCACGATATATCCAGCACCGTTTTCTGAAAATGATATATACCCGACTTTGCTTTTGTCCACTTCTCTCCACCGACTTCCGATACACCCTCCGTTTCTGTCCACCGTAATACTACTATATATACTACTAATATACTACTAATATTACTATATATACTATATACTTACTACTAAAAAAAAAGAATACAACTCTAACACTGGTGGTGGTTGTCTGTGTTGTGCTGCCTCTGTCTGTCGTAGAGCAAGGAGGCTGGCATCCGTACTCTGGTCGCACTCGATGACCAGGGAGGTGAGTGAATCGCTTTTTAGCCATTTAAGTAAGAACAAAAAAAAAAGGAACCTCGCCTTTTTCTCACACGTACATATAGAACCGAACTGATATCTTTTGCGCGAGACACCCTAACCCAGCACACAGCAAAACCGCCCTTTCCTTTCCGCGAGCCTTCGATCGTTCCCGTGGCGAGATCTCGTTGTTTGCTCAGAAAATTGGGCAACAAGATACTTTGTTCCCTCGTCGCTAATGTCTAACTTACCGCTTCCACCCCATCGCGACCTTTTGCTTTCCTTCGCTATCTCATTTCTCACTTCCTCTATTTTTCTTTGGGTTTCCCCCCTTAGCGTACGGAGGGACGCTGTTCTCGATATCCATTCGGCTCTGCCAAAAATCGATAGACACTTTAACACGGTCGCTTATCTCGAGAACGCTTCGCGACCTCCTGACCCTTTTTCCGCAGAGAGAGAGAATCGTTTTACACCACTTTACTCGGGAATCCTTTCGCTTTCTGTTCCGCCTCTCTCCGATTGTCGGGGGGTGTTGTCAATTCTCCTCGATCCCCGAGTCCCGATCGATGCGATGCTTTTTATTGATCGCAAATCGTCTGTTAGTTACAGCTGAACAAGAATGAGGCGTCGATCGATCCACCCCCTAATAGCACGTCCACCTTTTCCTTCTCAGTTTTTTGCCCTGTCCGCTATCCGAACGCGACGTGTTTATTCGTTACGGGTCGTAGGAAGGCATTCTTTTAATAGAGCAGTTCTATGTAATCCGCAGAGCGGGAAGGAACGTCCTCGATCGCGCATCGATCGATTACACTCCAACTCGCGGACGCCTTAATGCTAAACGGGATGACACGTCTCTCCCCCTTTCGATTAATCAACGACCAAAGTTCTTGACCCTGTTCCTACTTCCCTTTCTTTATACCCCTCTGTCTCGTTCTTTCAAACTGCATCGACCACACTGCCATGAAGGAACTATAGAGTCGTACACGCAACTCCCTGCTCGATTAATTTTGTAACGAGAAGTAGCGGTAGATCAGCTTTAAGTACGGGTTTAGATTTACGTCGTAAAGAGATATGAAAACGGGACAGTGCGAATTTTTCGCGGTTGACGAAGAAAAGCGACAGCCAACTACCACTGTACAGTCGTACCATACAAATACTACTAACTACTACTTACTATTACTACAACTGCTGCTGCTATTACTACTACTACTATTACTACTACTACTATTACTACTACTACTACTACTACTACTACTACTATACTACTACCGTTACTACGATTATTGGAACTACTGCACCACTAACACCACTAATACTTGCTGAACATTGTTAATTTGTTAACAAGTGCAAAAGCCCTGGGAGACAGTATTATTGTTCAGAAAAAAGGTGGATTAAACAAAAATTACCTTATCGTCGATTGCTTAGTTAGTGGAAATCGATAAATCTCCTCCGACCTTTGCAGAGAAAAGCTAGTAACGACACTCTTCACTGTCCATCCACCACTTACGATAATACAATAAACGACACACTGACTGGCCACAAACATCACTCGCTGGTGCTGCTGTTTGCTGCTGCTGCTGCCAGTAGTAACACGATTACGAGATATGATATCTGAAACGCTTCAGTCGATTCCGAATTTATACAGAGGCGTCATACGCGGGATCGATTTGACTCGTTTTGTAACAACCTGTTTTGTTTCTTCGCTCCTTTACGCGTCCAAGATAGTTGAAACCACCCTTTTCGTCCTTCTTCGACTCACCATCTTCTGGCCACCCTTTCTTCGGGCTTTTACACTCCACTTTTCTCTCTCTTCTCTCTCATTATATACTATACTCTACCTTCCTGTCTCTCGCCAATAAATCTTATTTTCTCTACACACACACATACAGCAATATAAAGTATACCCGATGCGTAGAAAGTGTATCTCGTGTGTGTATATGTATGCATCTCGATTAGACGCATACGTATGTATCTTTTTTTTTTTATCAATTTCTCTTTCTCACAGATACACACGTTCTTCCTTGGATTGTGTACTTATTTTTGTTTTTTTACTTCGTAGCTAAACACGAAGCTTTTAGCTCTGTGTCGCTTAATCAGTTAACGTGTAATTACGTACATCTTGTTTTAATTACTCGTATCACGAATATGCATATCGATTAATCTAGATACCGTTTATATGCATATATCGCGTTGAAATGTATGTATATAAACCTGTGTATTTCATCACTCTTAGTGTAAAAGAGCCCAGACAAGTTACCTAAGACTCGTAAACGTCCTTTAGCGGTGTAGATGTTTGTCTATTTCTCTCTTTCTTCCTCTTTCTCTTAACTTCTTAATTTCCTTTCTCTTTCTCTATGTATATATATGTATTATATACTGTACAGCTACACAATGTCTGTATGTATGTGCATATATATACACGTATATATATATATTCTTCTCAGTCTCTTTTTTACCTTGATTTCAACCCCAGCCCCCTCCCTTTTGCATCGAACGAACTTTTTGTCGACCGTCGTCTTACCAAGTATTATTATGTAGGCACTAAATATATTGCCCTCCGCTTTTTACCTGCGAATTTACAGATGCCGTCGTGTACATCTATTATTATTGTTATTATTACATGTATATATATATACATGCGATAGTGGTATTTTAGTTGATCGAATCGAGTCGTACAAGAAGTAGTGCGCGATTGCTTGTATTATAATTTTGATCTATCGACAGAGAAGCAACAACGATTACGAATATCAAAAGGTGATAATATCGTGATACATGGGTCACCTCCCCGTTTTGTCTCTTGCTGTAATTTATTTCGCTGGCCGGGTGCCTACACGATTTCCGATTCTCGATACGTAACTGGGTTATATTCTCATCCCCGAAGCTGGCAAAATCGGTGGCACAACCACACATCGTTGCTGATGAATCACGATATTCGATTAAAGAATGCGTCGCGCCCGGTGCAAAGCCGGACGCGCCACGTCGACGCCGCCGTGTGGAAGTGCAAAACGTGTAAACACTTAGTACTTAGAGCTAAACTAGTAATTCGCTCCAGTTATATCGCTCTTAGCTACCGATCTCATCATCGTCATCTCTTTATTCATCGTTCCTTTCTTCGCGTCGCATCTTCTTTATCTTTTAATCGTTATTATTGTATTCTTCACTTTTTCTTATTTACCATCGGACACGCAAGGTGCCCGTTCGTGAACGGCTTCCTCTTTTCAACGTAACAGAGAGACAGGATGAAGAACTCGTTTGTTAATCCGTTACACGAACGTACACCTTGGGTGCAATTGTTTTCGTTCGTAGATAAATATGAAGTTTTTTATTTTATTACAAACCCGGCACGTTTTGTCACACGGCTCGAAATCCGTCGAATTCTCCAGGGACGATTTTCTCGCGAGAGAAACCGTATCAATCCCGTAGCTAGCTTTTGTAATTAAGCCGGTAGCTTTCTGCTTGTCGTAGTTATTATTCGATGTTTCTGACGGAAGAAAAAAAAAAAATAGATGTACGATGCCTGTGGCAAAGCGTGCCCGCGGTCTTGCTGCGTTTGTCTCTGACTTAATTTCGCAGTTGTTCACGCGCATCACTGAACGATCTTTCATTTCCGTTAACGTGTGGGCCCTTCGACCCTGTCGTAGAGCGAGGAGGTCGCAGCGAACACTCTGACGATGTTAGACCATCAAGGCGGTAAGCAGTTCCCACAGCAATAACCAAAACAACTAAAAAAAAAAAATAATGAAATAACGAAAAACTACTTTCTCATCTCGAAGAGTGAATCGGGGATACAGAAACAAAAGAAAATGAAAAGAAAGGCGAGAGCAAAATGACGAGAAATGAAAGGAAACGGGACATGGGGAAATTAAGGGGAAAAATGCGGACGGGCAAATTTCAAATCACCAGATTTGTTTTAATGGTCAGATTTATTTGGAAGAAGAAAGACTGAGTTTTTTTTCTCGTACACTTTCCACGGATGACGGGACTGATTCTTCGGAACAGGACACACTTTGTCACACTTCGGCTCACAGATTATTCAATTTCGCCGGGAAACGGGTTCGCGGTATTTGAAAAGTAAGAGAACAACACGTGAACTGGTTCGTGTCGTTGAACTTCGTTAAAAATTTTTATAGATAAATTGATACGGAGTTCGGTGACTTACTATCAATTCTGCCTCGTTTTCATTTCTGGGGAGATTGTTCGCAACCCCACGATTAACATGTACCGACGATAGCTGTACATAACAATTATCGGGAACTGAGACGCGCGTTTAACACTGATTCTGATCTCTTTTTCTGTCCTCCAGCTGAAACAACCTTCTAATTCTGTATCTTACAGCGCCACGGTACCTCTGAGTGCCTACCACACTGGAAACGAAGCGTGTCTTTTTTTCCCCTTTTAATCTGCTTCTACGCCTTTTGTCTGCTCCTATTTAACATTCAACTTTTCCGCCATATCATCGCCACCGCGCGTCATTCACCACCCTTAATTCGCTTCGTTTCATCGAGATCGATCGCTCCATCTTGCGCTTCCCTTCATCCGTTCATCCTTTCACTGGTTACTCCGATCAGTAGACTCGATTGTCCAGCCCCGCAAACGAGGCTCTGAGCCGTCCCCCAACGTTATCAAAAGTATCGCACTAGAGAGCGTGTAATCAAGTTTTGCGGCTGGCATCGCTGTAGTAGTATCTCTAGCTGGCTAATTTTCTTGCTCTTGGAAATTTCACAGATCGACCTGCAAACGAATTGTCCCCGAGGCGAAGCAAGCATAATAGAGTTCCTCGAGCTCAGGAAGCGTTGGATTTACCAACGGGTCGACCCGACGTTCCGCTGAAATTGTCACATCCTGTCGCTTCTTCGCTTCAGAATTCTACCTTGATAAGAATTCTACCTAAGAATTCTATTGATTGAGAATTCTACCCTGATAAAAATTTATTCAGCTTCGCTTACATCCCCCGAAAGGGTCGGATCGATTTTGACTCCGTATATCGGTACGAAGAGCGAAGAAGCGACTAGACGAGGACAAATCTGAACTTCGCGCTGGCTACTCTCCACTAGTTTGAGTGGAGCCAATTAATGTACTATTTTTTTCGCGTCTCCTCCTGTAGTCATCCAATCGTCGCTTCGCAGTTGGTAAATCCAGCTTGTTGTCTCTTCTGTTCGCCGTACTGAGAATCCCTGATCCTCCAAGCAACCTGACCCGCAAATAGAATTTACTAATAATCAGGATAAAATGTCGTCGCACGCACCCTCTCGCTCCTCCGACGTGTCTCCTTCAGGGGAGTGGGCAAAGAGTACGTAAAATGCTATCCACGATGAATCTGATTTCCTCGATTTGACTAATTAAGAAAGAGAGAGAGAAAGGGAGGGAGATCTGAAGGATAAAACAGGAAGAGAGGAGAGAAAAGAAGACGGGGAAGGATGATCTCCCATGGTTGTCCTTGTTCCATAGCCCGACACAGAACTGTGAATCGTAGTTCGAGCAACCTGATAATCCGAAGCTTGCCCCGTCCTTTTCTCTCTGAAATGTGTCTCTCTGGGTAAAAAAGAAAGGGTTACATGGACGCAGGATGGTCCAGATTCCTCGTTGGTTAGCGTCTAAGATAAAGGATTAAAGGGGCGCGCGTTGTTCTCTCTATGTTTGGATCCGTGGTTCTATAGCTCGGGGAAAAGGGACTTGAAAAATGTCTCGAGGAGCGAGGCGAGGGAGCGTTTCGACGGTGCCTTCCTGTGTTCCTCACGTTTAACACGCCGCTGATTGGTCGGTTGCCTGTTTAGAGCCACGAGGTCGGGATGAAAAGCCTCGTAATGCTGGACGAGCAAGGCGGTAAGCCATTTCAATCTAGACATACAAACATTCAAACATACGTAAAACGTCTCTTTTTACAAATAAAAAAAAAAGAAAATTATCTGGTCTCGACCGACACAAAAAGCAACGACCGACGACCAAATTCAATAATATGTATTCAATATAATATATAATTCTCCATACGTTTTTGTTACCACCCGCCAATGCACATATAATATTTATACATATAGCGAACTATATATGTATAGATATTATATGCGTTTATGCACACGACACTAATTGCGTGTAATATCCGTCCAGACACTGTGCAACCCTTCCATGTCGGATTTATCTTTCGATTAAAGAACGGTCGATACTAAAAAGAGAATACCCAAAGCACCAAGAAACTACAAGATTCGTTCTATCGACATTTTGTTCACCCTCTCGGCGTTCAGATCGTTTACGTTCGAACAATCATCGATCTTTTTTCTTTTATCCCTTTTACTCTTACGTTTCTATTAACCCTGACCTTGCATCTTGTTTAACCCTCGTGGTCTATCAACCCCTACCATACACTCACCGTTCCCTACCCTCTTCAATCTTTCTCACCCTTATTTTTGTTTTCGGTCATCAAATTTTCGCTCTGCTCTCTTCTACCGCCACTTCTACCTCTCTTCTTCCTCTGCGCCTATCTCTCTTTCACTGCCTGCCTCTGTACCTCGTTTAATCTCTTCCTGTGCCAGTTTCATATCTATCTTTCTAGCCTCTCTTTCTCTATGCGTCCTATCGTTCTGCCGCCTGCTTCCTCCGACTCTTGCTCCGCTTCCTTCCGTGAACGTAATCTCACGAAGGCGAACGAACAAAAAAAAAAAAACAGAGAAATACAGAAACAAACAACAAGTAGACAAAACGAACAGAAAAAGATAAGATAGAACGAGAGAACAGGTGTAATCCGTTCGCGCGACACGTTTAATACGCAACCCCTCCGTTACTTCCGGCACGGTGTAAGTTGAACCTGCTGCAAATCTTCCACTGTACTATGTTTTTCGACCGGCACATTTGCATCAGCGGGTTACTCTACGTAAATATACTATACTTGATTCAGTTCGTAAACCCAAGTACCCTTAGAACCCACCGTTACACCCCAAGTACATTACAGAACTTACTCACCCGTTTCTTAGGAAACCCCCTTAGTAGGGAGACTACTTTGCTTAGCTGTTGCACTTTCGTTGCACTCGTTTTTTCTTCCTTTCCCAAGGACTTTTGGTCGAGAGAAATCACGCTGGCAAGACGCGGTTCAATAAACTGGACTGTCATTGTTTGACAAGCAATTTATTCAAACAAGTATTTTATTATTTTTTGTACCTTTGCAAACGTCCGCTCGCGTAAGCCAAGTTCGCAATGAAACCAGTACTTCTCTCGGCGAATCCTTGCAGAGTTTTATGAAACCACTGGTCGTCATTTATTACCGAGGAACAAAATTCTATAGATTTTTTATTCAGCATTTGATGCTTCAAAAAGAAACGAAGTTTGCGCGTCAATTGACTAATACAAGGTTCCTCAAAACCACCAAAAATGACGACCCAGTACGATTTTTTTTTTTTAAATCAAGGTGGAAAATCTTTGAAAGAGATTCGGACAGGGTTTCCTTTTATGTTTTTCCTTCTCAAGCGTTCGAATTTTAGCAAACGATTTTTTGTGTTTGTATTCCATACAAGCGAGTTGTAGAGTGCAGTGAACCGCGATTTTGATTTCCACGTCGACTGTCTGTTCTCTTTCGAAGCACCGTTGCCCGGAAACGGCAAGAACACGAGTTTAACATTGTCCTTTCGTACGATGAAACAGAACAACTGGACAGAATCGAGGAGGGTATGGACCAGATCAACGCCGACATGCGCGAGGCCGAGAAAAATCTCACCGGAATGGAAAAGTGCTGCGGTCTCTGCGTTCTTCCATGCAACAAGTAGGGCTGTCCCGAATCGTTTTACCACTATCTTTACTTACTGCCTCGAATGAGTAATTCTATCTTCAACCCTCACGTTTTTTCCCTCAACGTTCATTTCGTGCCAAAGAAACGAGTAAAACGTTTCTGTCGAATTTGTCGAGAATTTGGCCGTGTTTCGATGTTTGAGAGAAACGAAAGGGCCGTTCCGAAGCAGAGGGTAGAAAACGTTTCTTTCCGCTGTATTGTGTTTGAAGCATCCTGCTAGGCGGGGCGCGTAGCAAAAATTGTCTAATGGATTGTCGCGGTTCGTGCAGAGGTGCCAGCTTCAAGGAGGACGAAGGAACGTGGAAAGGCAACGATGACGGTAAGGTGGTCAACAACCAGCCCCAACGGGTGATGGACGACCGCAACGGACTCGGTCCTCAGGGTGGCTACATCGCCAAGATCACGAACGACGCGCGTGAAACGGAGATGGAGGATAATATGGGCCAGGTGAACACGATGATCGGTAATCTGAGGAACATGGCGATCGACATGGGTAGCGAATTGGAGAATCAGAACCGGCAGATCGACAGGATCAATCGCAAGGTGAGGCAACGATTCGTGCGAATAGTCGGACATTGAGCTCAAAGAAATCGTCGATTCGCGTGTCTTCGGATCTTTCCCGATTCGCTTTCTTCCCTCCTTATCGTAAATGTTAATTTTGCATATACTTATGCTATTCTATTCCACTAATTCACCATTGCCGTTTGTTGAATCCAGGCAAGATTGTATCGGTACGAAATCGAGATGGGAAAGGTCCGAAGGGAATCAATTGTTATAAATGATTAACGATGCGATTAGCTCCGCTATATTTTTTCTCTCCACGGTGCATGCGTGGATTTTTATCTCACGATGCACGCGCCCAGAGCGATGCACATCACGTTCGTCGTCGCTTTCGCTTTCTTGTACACCCCTCGATTTTTACCTTCCCATTTATATTACTCCCGTCGTTAGCGCACGCGTTCCCAAAGAAATCCTGCCGACTCGGGAATCCCACTTGTCCTGGCGCGCCCGAACCCGATGGTCTTACGCAGCGCGGTAATTCGATTTGTTTCAACGTCGTACCGATTTATGAACGAAAAGCCGCGCGCCGTACGGTGGATTAACATGAAAGGTAACGGAAGGGCTTTCATATGGAATTACGTGCTGAAACGTGGACGGGTCAGCCAGCGTTCGCTCCGTGATTTCCGTGACGATTTGTCCGATCACGAGATTTCTGGCCGCCGACGATAGGCAATTTGTCGTACGAATAATACGTTCTGTTTGCTGTAATCGCTTCCTCTTTCCTGCGCGAGCCATTTCGCGTTAAAATGTATAAAAGCGCGGTCATAGTTGTCGAGATTTCTCAAATTCAGTGTATCTGCAGGCGTTACCAAGAGATCAATATATTCGATATTTAAATTTGTTTAGAATCGGAGATATCCGCCGAATTTGAGAAACAACCACGACTATATCGCCACAATATACTGCGTTTCAACGTGAAATAGTTTGTACGCGCGGTCCTTTTTTTCCCCAAGCAGTTAAGTCCCTCGACTTAGAAGTCTTCTAAGACGGGATTATCTGTCCTTTCAGGAGAACGCATTCCATCGAGCGTTCTCTCTACGTCTATATGTATATAATACACATTATTTTTGTACTGGCACGGAAGTTCTATTTGTTGTAAAACGGAACGATCGTTGTGGCGATTGAATACGATATTCCTCGTATTCGTACGAACGAAGGATGCGCGAGGAGCAGAACGACGTACGATCGTTTCGTTTTCACATTGGCATGCGTACGCACGTGCACCGCACGACTAGCCGCCCCTTTAATTAACCCTTCTACATCGCACACCGTCATCCCGTCTTTTGTCACGTTCACGGGCTGTCTTCTTTGTTAAGGCCGTACTGCAATCACAATTGAGAAGAGGCAAAATATTGTTTTTGTTTAAAGGAAACAAATTTGGAAGTAAGATAACAAGATGCGAAAGGAAATTTATTTTGCACTCACGATTTTAGCTGTCGACCGGTCCTCGACCGGCGTCTTCTCACACCGCTTTCTTGCCCCCTTTTTTTCTCCTATCTTCTTCTATTTTTATCGTTTCTTTCTCTGTTTCCGTCTTGCCTTACGTTCGATTGAAAACAAAAAGGATCTCTTTCTTGTGCCACCTGTGACCAAATCCAAACTATGATAATCCGCAGGGCGAGTCGAACGAAACGAGGATAGCCGTGGCGAATCAGCGTGCGCACGCCCTGCTCAAGTAAAATGCGTCTCTCTGCCCACGTACCCGTCTCCTCCGAGCCCCAAATAGTCAGAAAACTCACAAAACCAGAGTAAAAGTACACGCAACAGGTATACATGTGTATATATATATACACCGAGACGCGTGTATATGTATATATCAGCTCCCCGAAAGTGTTGTACGCTAACACGACCCTCCACGACCCCCTTCTTCTTCTGCCTTCTCGTCGTCGGTCGGACACCGCCAACCCGTCAACCCGACCCGTGTACTCAAACTCGATCCGCCTGTTTGCGCTACAACGAAATCATCGAGCCTCCCGGTTACATCGATATAGTAATATTATATATACGTTTACGCCTCGTGTATTTAGTGCAGTCTCCTTTGTGCAGGGTGTTTAGCTATCTTATGCAAACGTTACAAGGCGTGATTGCCGGGGCAATTTTGAACAACTCTTTCCTTCGCCAAAATCCTCGTTAGGGCTTCGTTTTTTTTGAATGATTAACGATAAACGCCGACCAAGGATGCGCAGCGTTTTTTCGTTAATAATTCAGAAACGAAGCTTTAACCACCATTCCGGCAAAGGAAAAAGGTTGTTCACAGAGTCGGCTCGGCAATCGTCCCTCAAAGTATTGGCGTCAGGCAGCGAAGCACCCTGTAGATATACATCGTTTTAGTTTTCTTACCCCTTGTAACCGCGTGCCACATCTTTCTTGCCGTTGCGTCGCCGCGTGTTCACTTCGTTCTTTCCACGCTAGTCCCGTGGACAATTGTACGTACATTTATATTTACGAACACACGCGCGACGCTGATGTTAGATCTCTGACTCCTTATTCGTCGAGTGAAACCCCGTAGGTTCTCGCCGTCGTGGTCGTCATTGTCGCGAATACCACTTCTGTCCTGCTGTTTCATTTCTAATCGATTGACATACGAAATTTCATACCGTCGCGATCAATTCGAAGGTACTCGCCTGCTGGCGTGACACGTCGCGTTCAATTCGACGCCCAAAGCGCGCGTCAGAGTTTAGGGAAAGGCGAGCGGTCAGTAGTGCGAGTCGACGACTACGGCGACGAGCGAGAACGGAGCGCAAAGTAATTGTTGAACGAGGTCGACGATATTAACATTGATCTCGATACACGCCTGAGTTTGGGTTACGATCTTTCGTTTTGTCTGTTTTTTTGCCACGCAGGGCGAATCGAACGAGACGAGGATAAAGGTGGCCAACGAGCGAGCCCATCAGCTACTCAAGTAAGGCCACTCTCGACCACCCGCACCCCGTCGGCCACCAACAGCACCAAATATACCACCACTAATCACAACTATCACGACCGCCATTCACACCATACGACCACGATCGACAACAATTACAACAGTGACAGTAAAAACACCACTGGCAGCGTCCACAATGAGATACAGTATCACCAACTACAGACACACAGAGCCCGGTAATCCTCCGAACATATGTTCGTGCTCGTGTACATGCAATTATATCTATCGTTACAATTTATTTATACACTCGATCATCGTAGACATTCTTAAATCGAGACGATCGACACATAGGGAACGTATTCCTTCTCCCCGTTCTTTGCTATTTCTTTTCTCTGTATTTTCTTTTCGTTCGATTTAGTTAAACAATATTCACGGATAGACGAAATCGATCTCGTCTGACGAGTATGTTTAGCAGTGATTGCGGCTGGTTGCACGAAACACACCTGGAAAGATCGGTCGAGCAACCGGTTCTTGTCCTTTTTCTTTTCGTCTTAGAAACATATTTTATTCGTCGTTAGCCAAATTTATTGTTACTCGTTCGACGCCTCAAACGAGTCATTGCGTTGTAGGAAATAAATTGTACCATTCGATGTGCTGTGCTTTTTATTTTTTTTTTTTCTTGTCAACTGATAACAATAGCTCGATTCTTTTTAGCGTTCGCGATACCGTACGAATATCTGTATTTCATTTGGTTCGCCTTCCGTTTCTGAGATCGTTTCTCGCGTTCAGCTACCTCCGAGCGGTATTCAATATCGAATCTGCTCGGACGCGTATACGAACACTCCCTTCTTTAACCCTTAAGAGGACAAACGTTCGTCTCTAGACTTGGAATATTAGAAAAGTAAAAAAGGTTGTCATAGTTTATTAACGTGTAACGTTTAGCGAATCATAGATCGTAAAGTTTTTGTGAAGCAAAAGAAAATGGTAAAGCTTGAAACGAAGGGAGAGACAGAGAGCAAATGATGAAAGTGAAGCATAGAATTTCTAGTCTTATTCGCACGTTTATCCAAGTTCTTCCTCTCGCGATGCAACACGTTTACGCTTCTAACGATTTATCTAGAGGAAAAGAAACGTCTTTAAAGCAAGAAGAGCGAAGAATAAAGTCTAGGACGAAGGAATAGAATATTTTAGCGAAGTGTATAGTCCGCCTGTTCAAGGGTTAAAGATCACCTGCATCCAACGAGGGCTGAACACTTGCGATGGAAAGGGGCGTCGGTACCGGGAACACACACGCGCTGCAATTCTCTGCATTCTACATATGAAACTCACGCACACGTACACACACACACATAAACGCAGAAGGCAGAAATGTACACAAGTGTACAGAGAGAGCACGGAAATTCAACGAGAAAAGAGAATGAATAGCGTGTGGATGTGCACGCGTGAACGATACATACATATACATATGCGCACAGCGAGCCCCCCGCGTAGTTAATAATACATACCATATATAATTTGTTATCACGATTAGCGTCGCGAGTAGAGTATCCCTGCGAATTCGTAGATCGATAGGTGTAACAAAGAAGCACTGGTATGTGTGTGTGTATGTGTGTGTGTATGTGTGTGTGTGTGTGTCGGAGTATACACGCGTGTGTTCCACCACGGTAATTCATTCGGAGTAGCGAGCGATCTGGCCGAGAAGCAGCCTCGACGGAAATATTGTATAATGTGATAAAGTTATACGAGGTAGGATCGAAGAGGCACGCGTGTATCGAGAATGGATCACGGAAGGTTGTAAAGGGACAAGTAGGTCGAATTATCCCCTTAATCTATTCCCGACGTGGTCACGCTCCACGCTGAACACAGCGGCTACCAACGAAAACCTCTGACCTCGGGACAACTTGGAACGAGGTGGAGCGGAGGGAGCTGAAGCTTAGGGGCGAACACGGAGACCACGGGAAATCCATGTTGCGGAAGATCGAGAACGTAAGAAGAAGAAGAAAGGGTGAAGAAGGTGGAAGGAAAGGAAACAGGAGGAGGCGGAGACAAGTCGAGGGGAGTATGATGATAAACCGAGGCAACGAAGAGGAGATTGTCGCTAAATAGCTGGGAGGAGGATAGGTGTTAAATGTGTAGATAGAGAGTTCTTTCTTTTCATCGTTTAATCTCTTTGACTCACCGTAGAGCATAGATCGATTCCGTTTTTTCGTGGCCCCGGCGCACGCCCGATGCGCCCCGGGGTCGTCACAGTAAGGTTTAACTCCAAAGACAGAAAAGAAGGGAAACACGAATGCGAGGTGGGAGAGCGAGAGGAATTACGCTAAGGAATAGACGGAAGATTGTACATTATTGTATTTACACGAAGCGAAGTACCTCTACTTTGTACTCGTACGAACGAAACAAAATAGTCCATTGTACACCGAGGAATTTTTTATCATATTTATTTTTCTTCTCTCGATTGTCCGCGCGTATCCACGTCGTTCGCGTTTATCCCTTGCATCTAATCTCGATCGTTTTCCACCTGCAATTATCGCTGGACGCGGCTACTAATCGTTGTAGGATTATTACTCATCTTATTGTCAGTCATCCTTTCGTTTATCAAACAGCAATCGCCCCTAAGCGCGTGGAGTTAGCGAGAAATTCGTAGAGGAACGATGTGGTTACCGTCGATTCGTCTTGTCCAGTACCCCGAGACACGAGATGTTTCTCGACGCAGCTGTCAGCCTTATTAGTATTCGCATCTTTACCGTTACCTCTTTAGCTTTAAGCGAACGCATAGACAGTTGCATACAGCAGAGATGCTGTCGGTGCTGGCGACATCGGTCCCTCGGTAACATCAAAAAGTAGCGATGATAGAGAGCGAGAGAATGTACAAGAGGAATAAGGAGAGACGTTGAATCGCGGTTTCTTTCTCTTTTTTGTATATAGATCACGTTGTTCACAGAGCAGAGATACGCGTGCACCGTATTATTAGTATTGATCGTTGATAAGCATGATAATTTCGATACACATGTTACCAGTACGTATTACGCATGTAAACATCTTTCTGGACTTGACACGTTAACTATACGTATATTATATATAAATGTTGTAACGGGTATATACCGCACTCGAGTCGCGCGCAGTGTTAAGAGTCGAGCACAAACAAAAACGGGAGAAACCATGAAAGAAAATATATTACGCGTAGCTCCTTTCGATTTCGCTTGTACCGGTTGATTTCTTTTTCTCGTTAGAATTGTAGCGATGAAATTTGCTAGAGAAACGATCGGTGGCTTGCAAAACTCGAGGGAACCCTTGGACGCTTCGCCGGACGAACGTACCAAGTGGAGCGAGGGGGAGAAATAATTTTACGTCTGAAGGAAGTAGAACGAATGAGAGCGAATGAGAGGGCGGGAGAGAAAGGGAAAAACGGAGCAACTGTGTAATTGCTTATGATAATGATTGTTACTCGAGATCGTTAGGCCTATCGTGATTGTCCGACAGAGAGGAGATATACAAACGATTATAAATACATATAGATATATAAATATTCACGCGTATATGTACGGAACGAGAGCGCGGTGAGCCCCCTTCTTAAAGTAGATCTTTAGAGAGAGAGAGAGAGAGAGAGAGAGAGAGAGAGAGAGAGAGAGAGAGAGAGAGAGTCCGGTGCGAGAAAAGACCTTGCGATTCGCGATCGGATAATGTTATATTATTATCATAAATATTCTATACATATTACAAAATACGGGATCCAGCAATATCGTACTTGTTACTTTGTCGTTAGTATACACATATATTTAATACCGCCTATTCCGAGGAATAATATTGTATCTACTTGTTTTACAAAATAATCCTCTCGCAATTTGAACGGGTAACTCATATCGAACCTGCTACGGTCTTATGTGGTACGCGTGATTCTTAAGTGCATACCTACTTATTCGCGAAACTGTATAGAACCCGCGCAGAGATGTAAGTAGCTAGACGCGTAGATAGACGAAAGTAATGTAGCTACGAGGAAGAGAAATATGGTCCACGGTGTGAATGTGAGAGATCGTGTGAACGAGAAGAAAATTATTATCGCGGAGCATGTATCGTTGGCGGTTTTTCACGCTTGGAAAGGTGCAAGAGAACAGCGGCCACTGAAACAAAAAAAAAAAAAGGAAGACTAACCGAAAACCGGGGGAAAGGCGAAAGGCGAAAGGAAATTGCCGAAGATCGGCTTAGAAACTTCTCTCGGGATGGCCGAGAGAAAGAAATATCGTTCGGAAAGCGTATTTATCGGTATTCACCTTTCGACTGTCCCCTGACGAAGCGTTGCGATGCAAGCATATTTGGAAGGCGTGACGATGAGGATCTAGCGTGCGGCGACGTCAAACGTTTGCAATAACGAAGCATGATCGCGACGATAAACGCAATTGGGACCACCGTGCAACAGTGCAAGGTGCCGAGCTAAAATAGAAAAATGATGCGGCAAGAACGAGTGCTCGGGTGGCGCGACGCTATCAAGTTTTCCGACGGCGTAGCACGCCGGAGCTCTCGCTGCCCGCGTGCCGAACCGTTTCACCGATTCGAAGAATCGGAGAACAATAATGGGACGAACAGTCGCGAGTATTAGAATAGAAACGCGATGCCTGAGAAAGAAGTAGAAGATATAAGGAATAAAGAGACGGATGTGACAGGCAGCGATGTACGCAGAACATTGTAAAGTATTTGGTAAACAGACAAATATTGATGAGAAACCAGCTTATTCTCTTTTTAGTACCGATGTATTGTCGCTAGATGTATTACAGAGAGACATAAAGAAGAGTTCTTTCGGCAGTACCGTTATATTATTATAATAAACAAATGCCTGTGTATTTTACTTCTCGGCAAATAAACCATCAAGTATTGTAATCACTCGACTCGCGTTCCTTCATCCGGGGATTCTCTTCGCACATGCCGTCTCCGCTGGGCCCAGGTTATCATATTCTCTACTTATATTTACACTTTGTACAACGTGTCCGCACATTCGCAGCGCTAATCATATCCATTGCGAACGTCTATACAGAAACCTCTCGAAGCGTTCGAGAACCGATTCACCGACGCTGAATGGATTTAGGGGCGAGATCGGATCGATTCCGGGGCACGTAGTTCCCTCCGCAACGACGTCCCCTGTGCTGCGAGAACGCAACGGGGGCGGCTTTCCTCGCGGCCAAGGTTTCGCGGGCTTCGTCGGCGGATGCGCGGGAAGAGCTCGGACTTCGCTGAACAGGACGATTGCAGATGCTGCATTGGCGTTGCTCTCCGATTCTCGTCCGGTTTGGAGCCGACGGATTCGGTGCGAACGACGGCAGCGGCGGCGGCGGCGGCGGGGGTGGAAGACCGGATGGCGGCACCGACTGTGCGTGCAAGCCAACTCGTTTCGGATCCTCGATGTTGGCCAGCAAACGATACGACGGAGGAACGTTGTTGCATCTTAGCCGTGCGAGGACGCTCGTTTTTCTGACGTCCAGCTTTCTCTGGACATCGCCACCGTAGACGTTCCGCGATTCTTTTCGCACGCGAGTCGCCTCCCTCCTGGCCAAAGTGTGCTGGAGCGTGCCGCGGAATCTATTGTAGATGTCCGTCGAATTGAACTCCGTACGGAGTTGCTTTCTGGAACGACTCGACTTTGAACTGCGTTGGCTACCGCAGGAATCGTCAGCACCCCCGCGCTCTCTCTCCTGCGCGGCGCGTTGGCCGCGCTCCCAGATCCTTCCGAACCTCTCGAGCACCTTTACACGCCTGCCAGAGTTCAGGTTCGCGATTATATTCCGATTAAACGTGTCGCGGATCTTCGTTTCCGTTTTTGGTATCGCCGACGGGACGGTTTCTATCGGATTCTTCTCCTGCTCGCTTTCCACGTCGAGAGCTACCGCGAATGCCGGAGGAGGCAACGGTAGATCCGTCGCGGAGGAATCGCTCGACAGCAGAGAAAAAATCGGCCGGCGTTCCTTTCTCGTAACCATCTCGGACCTCGTTTCGCGGTTCCCGAGGAGTCTCCTCCGTTCTTCCGGCCGCTCTTCATCGTCGTCGACTTCCTCCTCCTCCGAGTCGTTCGCGTTTCTCCTTTTTCGTCGAAAGTCGTTCCTCTCAATGACAGGCCTAACGGTGGGCAAGCTTTTCGACTTGAAGGAAACCTTCGAGCGAAGCTTCGTCAAAATTCGCTCGCCGCTCTTATTGCTATTAGCGTGCTGCGTATACGCTTCGTCCTCGGCAGAGCTTCTCACGGACGGCGAGGATAACAGCTTTCGTTTCGATCGTATCTCTAGCGGGCGTGGTTGTCCGTTTCCTCTTCCGCTTCCGGCCAAGTCTTCCGGCTTGAAGAATATCCAGACGTGGTATCGAATCCTCTCCGGACCTATGTACAGTTCGTTGCTGTGCGCGGTTTGCAGCAGCCGGGACATGAAGCATAGAATCATCTGAGAGGGATACGGCAACGGTGAACAGACATTACTTCTATCGCACGCATTTCGATTGATTCTATTCCTACCTGATACACCGACAGAAGGCCAAGGTATCCTGCCAAAAATATTCTAATGACCTCGCCGCGGTTTATGATCCTCGATCTACATCCTCTGGTGGAAATAGTCAAACGCTTCGGGTCGTAATCGTACATGGCACTGGGGCTCAGGATATTATGATGTACACAGGGCTTCGGAATGTCATTGGAGCAGCAAGAGAACGGCACGTCAGCGGGCGTGAAGGATTCCTCTTCCCGTTCCTCCGTTACCGATCTTCGTCGTACGGAGTTAGATGAGAAAAGAATTGTTGCAGAAAATTGAAGACAGTTCGCAAAGGTAAATGGATTAAACGGTAATTGGTTCGATTATACCCACTGCTCTTCCAGTCGCGGACCCGTCTCCGCATCCTCCGACTCTTCCGTCGACAGTTTCAACCAGGGCACGCGGAACCAGTCCTCGTAGCTACTGTCCCCGCAACATTCCAGCTCGCTCTGTACAGCATCGATCCTCGCCTTCGCCGCCACATCGCTGCCGTACTTTTCGATCGCCTCGATCAGTCCGTCGCGTGTCTTCTGCTGGAAACCGCTCAGCAGGACCAGATAGGTCGCGTTCAGGACCGCGACCAGGAAACCGGACAACAGGCAAGCGACCACGTGGAAGAATAGCAGTCGATTCGCGTCGTGGGGATCCGCGGTGTCGTCCGCCCTGTTCCGATCCTCTAGATCGCTTTTGTCCGGCTCCAGCTTCAGGCACAACCAGCATTTGATTCCCAGAAGATAGGCGGGCGAGCAGCAGACAGCGGCGGAGATGATCACCGCGGCCCAGACGTGACCGTCACCTGCTCGTCGTGATCTGCTCGTTAACCCATACATACAAACGATGCTATTACGCGAATTTCAATCAATTCGTAGCTCCGTCCGTCGTGAGGAACTAGAGGATTCCTTTGATGCGTAGTAATAAATAATAGCGCCGGTAGTACAGAAGGCGCTGGTATTTGCTATTTGTACCAAACACCCCTCCGTTGACAAATTGCAACTGAAGTATTTACAAAATAAATGAATTAAAATAAATGTGTAAATTGAAATATTTAAACGTGCGAAGTGAGATTTGTAAATGAATCATTTCTGAAAAGCACTTTCTCATTGCGATAGCTGGTGGGGGTATGCTCTCGGGTAGAAAGCTACATACGTAACTTTACATACTTTCGAGTCTCCGCGCATCGACATTTGAGGGTAATTACAGACTATGACCGTAACTCCGTGTGTATTGTGGTAGAATGGTTGGCCCAGGGTCGTTATCATTAAATATAGTAGAAGATTCCGGGGAACTTAAGAATTACAGCTCGCACGATCCCCCTTGGGCATTTTGCCGGGAGCCGAAACGTTCTTACGGATATATCCGCTATCCGTCACCGTAAATCGGTTCCCTTTACGAGTACTAACCCGGCGTGATGAGGTTCAGATAATCTCCGAAGCCCCGTTCGAATCGCACCGCCCAGAGAATGGCCAGGGCGATGGCCAGAAGGCCGGCCAGGTTCATCGAGAAAACGGTAAAGTGCAGTGCTTTGACGGAGGGCCAGCTGTAAACGGCATTTACCAGGCCCATGTATTGTGCGCTTTATGACGGATGATTGTCACTCGTAGCCAACCTGTCATCGTAAACGCGGGTCGCGCGGCTCCTTCCAGTGACTCCTCTGGCTGCTCACAAATCCGAAATTACTTTTTTCTTTTTTTTTTCTTTTCGCGAGGGCAACGCGACGTGAAGTACCGTACGGATAGTACCGTGTACTTTCTTTTCTCTTTCCGATCGCAACTTTTCCGACCGCGAGGAATTTCAGGACGCGGTCCGTTTTGAACGCATTATGGATTTACAATAAATACGTTACGGGGCTAGCGGGTACTTAGTATCTTTTGCTAGTCCTGGAATGATTGCACAATGGCCAAGGGGTAATTTAACCCACGGTTAATATTTATGGTCAATGTATACATTTCTGGATCGTCGTTTAAGGATGTCTTGTCAATGGTAAATTCAAGTATTGTCCTCGTTTCGTATAAACAGAAAGCTGTACGGTGTATTGTAAATCAATTTATAGGTATATCGAACATGTATTTTCACCATTCTTAAGCTGCATACATGTTTCAGTAAACGAAATCTGGAATTAAAGCCTAGAGTCTAAGGGCGAGAACGGTGTGTAAATAAAACAAACACACGCACACTTTAGAAAGACCATTTATTTTTGTTAACTTATAAACTCTTTTCTTTCTCGTAATAATAGTCGATATACATATGCTAGCTCTGTAATACAAACACGATCAATAGCAATAATCATTGATGTTACGGTAATAAAAATACAGAGGCGATAATGGTAAAGTGGTAAAATTGATTATGCTACAGCGGTTTCCGTAATCGATGAGTAAATAAGTAAAAAATATGTACTCCTTTAAGCGTTTCACAATGCTCCTCGAGATACATACGTGGAACGATAAATTGTAATACAATATATAGCATGTAAGAACGACTGATAATCGGATTGGCCTCGTTAAAAGCTATAAAAAAAAAAAACGCTATAACAACGGCGACGAAGACCGTGATAAACGTACCACCGTTATCACGGGACGGCTCGCCATAAACGCCGTATCAACCGGCACCAATAAAATAGAAACGTGTGACGCAACATTTTCATCATTACATCCTGCAGTAATTTGCCATTTCGCGTCCACGTTTGTCTCGTGTCAACGCGGTACACAACAATTAGCTCGTCGTCCTCGAGTTATCGATCATCCTTTCTCCTTAATTTTACTATCGCCGATCAACCGAAAGCGATCCAAAACGAATGGACGATGAAACGTGCAGCGGATTACACGCTCGCCCACGCAGGTAAAAATGAAAATCGTTAGACAGAGAGGAATTATGCTGTATTGTTATCACTATTATTTCCGAACCGGATCCTATTCATGAACGATCGTAAAACGGTAGCGGCACAGGTAGCAGGACAGTTTCCGCTTCCTCCGTCTCTTTCTGTGCCGCTACTTTACTTAACAACTAACTCCTTAAAAATGCATTGGCACTTCCGCGAATAAACCCGACGGCTGTTTCACAATATTCGCATAGGGTGAGTCATTTATAACTGTACCACCTAAATTTATTTGAAAACTATTTACTCTTGTCATTTCATTTGCTCCTTATCTGCGAGTGCCTGAACACCCACTCTATGTTGCAAACTGCATCTTGCAGGGGAAGATGTATCGAAGATTAGTTTATAAGCATAGCGTATAAGTAATAGTCTTTAAGTTTAAATATCACCTATCTTGTAATTTGTACATCATTGTGATAGTAATTTCTTGTATTTGTCTTATAATTATTGAAGCCTTTAAATAAACCTCCAATAAAAAGAGAACTCAACTGATTTTATTTTTTCAACTCCTGTCCACTCTTAGTGAAGCCCGCTCCAATTCCTTAAACAGGAAGTACCGTGGAGGAACTTTCAATGCAAAACTCCGAAGCGAGAAACTTGTCAAAACAGTCCCTTTCAGGAATAACTCAAGACCGAGAAAATTCCTGGAAAGTCACGTCAAATTCTAAGAAATGGTGAAACGAAAGACCTCATCTCGTATAATATTCTCCTGATGCAAATTGGTAATTTCGAGCACAGAGGATTATCGTAAAAGCAAGTGCTTGGAAATTCTTGGAAATGACGTCACATTCCAGGAATTGGCGAAATGAAAGACCGCCTCGCGTATTATATTCTCTTCTGATACAAATTGGCAATTTCGAGCGAAAGGGATTCCGTAAAATTCGGTTCTGGGAAACTCTTGGAAATGACCTCGCATTCCAGGAATTGGCGAAATGAAAGACCTCCTCGGGTATTATATTCTCCTGATACAAATTGGCAATTTCGAGCGAAAGGGATTCCGTAAAATTCGGTTCTGGGAAATTCTTGGAAATGACGTCACATTCCAAGAATTGGTGGAATGAAAGACCTCCTCGCACGTCATGGTCTCCTGATACAAATTGGCGATTTCGAGCGCTTGGAATTCCGTAAAATCATGTTCCGAGGAATTCTTGGAGATGACGTCACATTCCAAGAATTGGTGAAATGAAAGACCTCCTCACGTATCATGTTCTCCTGATACAAAATCGTGAATTTCGGGCGATCCCTTTGCTGAAAATCGTCAATTTGTATCAGGAGAACATGACATGCGAGGAGGTCTTTCATTCCACCAATTCTCAGAATGTGACGTCATCTCCAAGAACGTCGCAGAACTTGCTTTTGCGGAATCCCTTTTGCTGAAAATCGCCAATTTGTATCAGGAGAACATAATATGCGAGGAGGTCTTTCATTCCACCAATTCTTAGAATGTGACGTCATTTCCAAGAACTTCCCAGAACTTGCTTTTGCGGAATCCCTTTTGCTAAAAATCGTCAGTTTGCATCAGGAGAACATGATATGCGAGGAGCGGTCTTCCGTTTCACCAATTCCTGGAATGTGACGTCATTTCCAAGAATTTCCCAGAACCGGCTTTTACGGAATCCTCTTTGCCGAAAATTGCCAATTTGTATTTTACAACAGTCCCTCCACGGTACTGCTTCCTTAAGGAGTTGGAATAGGGATATCCAGGAGTGGGCAGACGTTGCAAAATGAGATCAGTCAACTTTCTTTAACTCACTGGAGGTTTATTTAAACATTGTAATAATGTACAAATTACAAAAATCAGTAATATTACTTAAATATTATTAATTATAAGCTATCCTCATCAATTTAATTTACAATACATTTTTTAGTTGAAATTTATACAAATTCTAACACGATATTCATGTACTAATGTATAGTATATGACAATATACCCTGCTAAGTGTTATATAAGTCTTCTTCATATTCAAGATGAAATGCATAGACCGCTGTCCTCTCCTCGTCCAGGCAACGAACGTTTATCACCTCGTCCTCGCATTAATCGTCCATGTATTTGCACTGTGAACGCGACGGACACCACTTTGAGCACTATTTCAATTAAAGAATACCACGGCAATTATCAGCCGTTGACCTCATGTAGCTTAATAGTTTCTCACTCATAATTCAGCACTTTCGAATCGTATGGTCAAACATTACACATCACGAGTAAACAGTCTTCAAGTAAGTTTAAGTGGTACAGTTGAATAAACTTACCTTGTACATACGTTATACGTACAAGTAATCACCAATGGAAAAATATTGATAAATCTGGTCGATACGCGCGAATCAAATTAAAAACAAAAAAAGAACAAAAACACCTGGTAAGCCCCCTCTTTACCGCTTAATTGCCCGTAATCAAAGGCTTATCATTAGACATTGTATACTCTTCCCGTTCGTCTTTATCCTTCCCCAATCGATGACAAAGGATCGGCGCCCTGTTTGGAACGCGAGGATTCAAACGAGATCGCGATCCAGCAGGGTACCGAACAGGTCTGGCTCCATTTGTAGCAAACCGCTAGCTGACATGCTTGGATCGTAATCGTAGTTCTCGAACGCCATGATCGGCGAGGACGGCGATATCAATGATGCGCCTCCGTTCAGAAACGTGTTGTTCAATTGCTTCCTCGCGGCGGGGCTCAGGTGATCGAAGGACGAGCTGGATCCGCCGGAATCCGGACACCGGGGCACCATCTGATGGTTCTCCAAGTTCAAGGACAACGGAGTGGTCAAGCTCTTCCGGTAGATCGTTGGCACGTTCCGCGAATCCATCAGGCTTTCCTAATAGAAGCGAAAGGAATTATTACGTCTGACGTATCGATCGGTTTTGTGCGTCGTAGAGCATCGCGTGACTGCCTCATATTTTTGCATACGCTTTAATCAATCCCCGAACAGAGACGGCGTGGACTATTCGTTGAAGTAATTAGGTAAGCCGGAGTTGCGATGCATTGCAGATTACCGTAATCGCGTTAACGCGACCGTGACTCGTTGCGACTATGTTAATTTCAAGAAGCTCCATTTATATGTTATGCCCTGAAGCGTAGCAGTTAACAATATATATTTGTTCTTCCTTTTTCGCTTTCGAAGGTCGTGTCGCGACGTTCTACGGCGACGCACTAAGGATATATGCATAAACCTTAGCCCTCCAAGCTCGAGCATCGACGTTGTTCGTTCGCGGTGTTATTAATTAATTTGCGACGGGTGGCGATTCGGCGTAATAGAATGCTGCGTTTCGTATGAGAGACTAGGGAAACAGGAAACTTTCATATAATATAAATAATATTGACTCTAAGTCGATACGTTTGTACTTGCTATTGCATTTATTGGCACAAGAATTCGTTCTCGTTTAAGGCTGATCATGTAGGATTTAATGCAAAGTTGAACGTTGAATACGTTTCTAATAGACAAAGACTTTCTAATCGAGGAAATAATGATCACGCTACGTTCGAAGAAATATGCCAGGATCGAGAAGCAACTAATTATTGTTTAATTGAATAACTGGGGCTTTTATATTATTTAATCTAATCGTTTGGCAATATCTTTCAAAGTAATATAATCTAAAAAAAAAGTAAAAAATTGGGGTATCGCGTTTATTAAAGAGCTTAGAAAGCTTCGATCCGTTTAGGACTCAGCTTGTTATTTTGCAAAGCTCACGGACTGCGATTGGCAAGAATGGCAACATGATCGAAAGAGAATGGACAAAAGTCTCTTTTTCTCGATGAACTCTTCTAATGGTGGGATGGCTGGAGCGTAAAGCGGGATGAGAGAAAGGAGGAAACGAAACGCAGCAGTTCAGATGATTCGATGTTCAATGTTCAATGTATTTGGACAATCTCAATCAACAATTTCATATACTTTGAAGTAGAATACATAACGTGACTTTAAAACAGCGACACGGTTATAAACGAACTACGACCGAGCGAAGTTACATCTCTCACACGTCTCGCCTAATCGTGCTCTTCTCTTTTTGTACTTTATCGGCTCGACCCTAAATACTTTTATCCGTTCAAATCCTTCTCGCTCCCTCTTTTACACACACATGCACACGCATACGCTCCTTCGACGATCATAGTACGCAGCTACCGAATCGAGTTATCGCGACTGTACTCTTCTAAAAAAAAAAAAACTTGTAAAATCGCGCGCCAGAGACCATGTCCTCTCGATGGATCGGCTATAACAACCTCGAGAACATGCGCTCCCCTTCACTGTCTCGGGGGCCTCGAGTGTTCCGCGATTAACCGAGACTTGGAACAGTAATTCGTTGCTGGTGTTCGAACTTGCGTGTGCCGCCGCGAAAAAAAAAGAATAGAAAAGAAAGATATCGAAGGAATCGATCAACGATCCCATCAGTTGGAAGCATTTTTAGAGATCGCCCGGCCGATCGATTGCTCTTGCGGCCGCCGGTGTGTTCTTAACGTCCGCGTTGTGGCTCGAACTATAAGCAGCGGACGGGCCAAGAAAGCTGAGAGCGTGGTTCGCGATCTACGACGAGACCAAACGTTCCCCGTGTGTATGAAAACGATCGACAGACCCCCGTCCGTCCCGGCTCACGTGCTCGCGATGCTCTTGGAGGGCTTCGGTTTTGCGAAGCAAACGTATCCCGCACTCACGTCGCAGCCGGACACCAGGAGATTCATTAGCACGCTGTTGCACGCCGGAGTCCGCTGAGAGTTCTGACCGATCGCGTCCGGGTCCCCCGCGACGCCGCTTCGACACCTGCTGTCGCTTCCTCTGTCCTTGCTTCTACCCGCCGCACCGCTGTCACCGCCTTTGCTCATCTCTACCTCCGTTCGCGTTCGTTCGTCGCTCCGTCGACCGTTCATCGTGCCTTCGAACGACTCGTTCGACAGATTGTTTCTTAGGACCGTCTGCTGGGACACCAGACGACGCAGCAGCTGACTGCTGCCCAGGTTCGACGACTTCCTCGAGGACGGCTGCTGCTTCAAGTGATCCTCCAGACCGAGGTAGCCGCTATGTCTCGCGGACTGGTCGCATTTAATGCGTTTATTGTCGTTTTCGCTGTCCGCTGAGGCGTTGTGAATGCGCTTCGGCGGTCTGTCCATCTTGTCGCAGGACCAGTGGCAGCTATCTAGGCTGGTATCTAAGATAGGGAAACGATTGTCAATCGAACCGCGGAAGGGTCGCGCGACTCGCTCGCCTACATTGAACAAGCTTACTTCTCCTAGGGATTTGACCGAGGACTTGAACCGGGTTCACCAGACCCCCGCCGTGATCGTTGTACTTCCTGGAGACCACTTGGTCCGTCTTTAACAGCTGCGCTAAACTGGAATCCGTCGTTCGTTGATCCTTCTCCGTCACCGTCCTGGAAAACGATACACAATAAGCGCGCGTTGTCTCATCGATACTTAAATGACTGTTACAATTGTCACCAGCGGACGGTTCGTACCATTTTAGACCGTTCTTCGGATCCGTCGTCTGCGGAGGGCTCCACATCACCATGTCGTTGTTGATGAGAAGGTCCAGCGCCTCGTCCTGATCGGACATCGGTATGTACGGCGCTCTGAGGGCTAACTCGTCGTCGGCTACGCTATCGTTCAACCCTAACATCAACATCTCGTCCTCCGAAATCCCCTCCGCGCCGCTGCCACCCGTGGGACTGCCCAACGAGTCTATGCTCCGTTCAGAACTCTGCGGCAAACATCATCATGAGAATCGCTTCTACGAACCGCGAGAGCTTAATAACAATTGGAAAGTATCTTACGATCCGATCGAGACTCGCTTGACGATACTTGGAGAGGGGCGGCGAGACCGTGCTGGGATCGATGCTGCAAGGGCTGCTCGGCGAGTCGCCGTACATGAACGGATCGCTGTCGGCCAGGGAATCCCCTAGGCCTTTTTCCCTGACGGGATCGACGAGTTCCGTGTCCTTCAGCGGATCCCCGAAATCCGTGGCGCGTAATTCCGGCGCTAGAGCGCCGCCGGGACTGAGCAGGGGACAATAGTTGTCGTTCCCGAGGATGAACTCGTCCAGCATGTCTGAGAGGAAAGGCGTGTCTTCGAGGGGGACGCAAACGTCTCCAGGTGTAGGCGCCAGATGCGTTAAATCCTCCGGCTCGTCCTTCAGCACTGTAACATCCAGCGAGGAGATTCGATCGAGAGTGTCGCGGTTAAAGCGGAACGATCCCGGAGCAACGGATAGAAGCAGTCGATCTCCGCTTCTGGCCACGGCGAGAGGCCAAGATTTACTGCTTCCATCTACGAAATTGTTCGAGTCGTGTCT
The DNA here is from genome assembly GCA_023838395.1 of Holcopasites calliopsidis. Classification (NCBI taxonomy): domain Eukaryota; kingdom Metazoa; phylum Arthropoda; class Insecta; order Hymenoptera; family Apidae; genus Holcopasites; species Holcopasites calliopsidis. The sequence continues at coordinate 1,162,082 of JALHAQ010000026.1, forward strand.
TCGAGTGCCCGTCCCTCTCCAGCTTGTTACCATCTCCCCTCCGCGGCCTATCCACCGTTATCGCCGGCCGGGAGTTATGTATTACAACGTTTATCTCTAATTATTGCTATCGGGCGAGTCGGCGCAAGTTCGCGGGGCGATAGGAAAGCACGTGTTTGGTTGAGAAGCGGAGAGGTAGCCGGCACTCGTGACAACGGTACGCCCAAAGAAAGAAGGGAAGAGGAGGATTGACACCCACTCGTAAGGCCTGGTTGATCCTCGCTGAACGTCAGGAAGCCTTTGTTCATGTCCTCGGTGCGAGGCGCGAAGATGCTCGCCGTCGCCGTCTGCGGCGGCGGTCTGCAAGCGATCTGCTCTTGCTGCTGCGCGGCGATGGAGGAGAACAGGTGCCGGGTGACGACGTGCGGCCTCTGACGAACCGCCGTCTCCGGATCGTATTCCACTGCGGGTTTACCCTAGAATTCGACCGACCGTTCCCATGAACGTCCTTTGGCGCAACGCATCGCGACGCGACGCGTGGCTAACACGTACCTGGAACACGAACGGAACACGGCCGCAGGATGGCTGAGCTTTCCGCTGCTTCCGTTTCGGCTCCTCGTTCTCCTTGAGCGCCGACTGTTCGAGAGACTCCTCGAGCGACTCTCTGAGCGCTTGCACACCGACGAACGATTTCTCTGTAGGCTGGACCGGTCTCGGGAAGGTGTTATCCTTCCGCGAGCCGTCCCGAAGCTGAACGTCCTCCTTCTCCGGCTTGTCGTCCACCGCGCGGAAGATCGAGCCGGTGACTATCGACGGTTTCGCTCGGTCGAACGAACCGGCCGGTTCCGGTTGCACGGCGGACAAGGGGAACTGTCGCTCGGCAGGGTAGTCGAGGGCCTCCTCGATCTGGCTGCTGTTCACTTGCACCTGCAGCTGAACTTTCGTTGCTATTGCTGGCGGATCGGCAGTGTCGTTGGTGGCAGCCTGCTGCTTCGACTTCACAGCCTTCTCGGTGTCACGGACCGCGAGCTGCCGCGCGCTGAACACCTCATTCTCGCGCTCCACGCCGCTGAAAACAGAGAGATCCTACCCTGGTGCAAACTGATGCTGCGCGCCACTCTCCCTCTAATCTTTTATCCTCCATCTCTCCGATTACCACTTTTCACGTAGGAAGTGGCGAAATAGAAAAAGGAAGAGAGAGAGCGAGAGAGAGAGAGATAGATAGATAGATAGATAGATAGATAGATAGATAGATAGATAGATAGATAGATAGATAGATAGATAGATAGATAGATAGATAGATAGATAGAGAGAGAGAGAGAGAGAGAGAGAGAGAGAGAGAGAGAGAGAGATAAGACGCGGAATAAATGATCGAGCCGTGTTTCTGAACGGCGACCACGGTATGTCCCGAGATCGAGCCAGCACGTTTCGACGGCCTACTTAGGCGTTCGAACGAGAGCAGTATTTGCGTTCCCCTCTCGCGCGTCGACTAGTTGGGTCGCTCGGGGTCCTGACCCTCGTATACGCGAGAGAACGAGCCACATGGCCACGGCTTTTTAGTTCGCGAATGATCGGGCAAGTAGTATTTCCCGCCAAACGAGTTCCATCGGACAATCGAGTTTTCTCAATGGAAATTCCCTCCTCGCGACTGCTATTGAGGCGAAATTAATCCTCAAAGCTTGTCGTCCCTAGCGCGACCAGATTTAACGGTCTCTGCCGTATCTACTTGGCCGGTCAATCCGGCGATAGATCCGTTCTCGTTGCCGACACGTAATCTAAACGACTGTTCTCATACAGAAAGAGAAAAAGAAGAAATTATAATTCAACTGCTATCTCGTGACATAGCGTTCCAGTGAGATACTTTCACAGCTTAGGCTCAAATCCTCGATCACCCTTAGGTCGCGCGAGTTATCGACAAACGCGTCGTTACCCTGTGCACGTGAACTTGAAAGTAGCATGGAATGGTTGTCGCGTGGGCTCATTACGCGCCTGCGAACTCTTGCGGGAATCCGATTGTACGCCCGATCGCGAATGCAAACGATCTCGCTACGGCCCCGCTATCTGTCCACGATCTACGTTCCAGAAAGGATTCCGCAGGCTAATCGGACGTGCACTGGTAGCTTTCTCTCAGCTTCGCACGATATACGCGGGGTTATCGCGAAGGTTGAGGTTGCTCGCGGTGTTACACGTCCGCGCTGGCGCAGGCGACCGAGCGGCTCGTAATCGCGCGCATGTAAAGTCGACTGCCAAGGATTTTCGCGAACGGTGGAAAAATAGGAGCGTCTACTCGCGTTAATGGAACAGGTTCGGCCCGATTAACCGAGATATGAAGGAGCGAATGGATGCTGAGAGGGGCACGCACCGCGCGTCTGACGCGGGACCGTCGCGCGCGTTCGTCAGCGGAGCCGAGGGCTAAATAACTTTAACCAGTCGCAACGGCTCGGTAATTGTCGCAAATTGACCACAGCGGGGACCCCAAACGTGAACGGCGGAGGAGCGGTCAGCCTCGTGGCTGCGTGCAAATCACGCGGGGAATCTCCACGGGAGCCGCTCGCGGAAAAGGCATCGTTTCACCGACGACGAGATAACGCCGTGTGATTCTTCGGACGAACCTACCGCAATCACCCCCTACCATCCCTCCTCCACACCCTTCCTCGACTTCGAATCTCGGTGGAAAAAAAAAAAATACTTGGCGACCTGTACTTTATCCGCGGCACCACGACCGGCAGGGCTAATGGATATTCCGTTCGTTCACGATATCTCGCCGCGAAGAAACTCGTCGCGCGCGTGCGACTTCGCGAATCCGCTTGCATAACGACGCGCAGCGCGATAAAAAAACGCAGCTTCGAGTGGGGGCTTATTTTTAGTCGACCACGGGGCCGTTCGTGCTTCGCCTGTTTCGAGTTTGGCGAGCGAAATGAATTCTGCCGAGGCCCCTCCGAGCGGGAAAACGAATCGTGCGACCTCGGGGATATGACGGCTCCGGCGACAAGGTTCACGAACCTTGCGAATCCGAGATTCGCGCTTCCGAGACCCCTTCGGAGATTTCTATTTCCTCGCGATTCGGTGAAGATCAATTGTTCCAGCCGGGGAAAAGATTATTCTTGCGCGTCTCTCGGTAGCGGAAGCGACGACGATACCCGAAGGAACTGCGAGGCGAATTTGCAGAAACGGGGAGAAGGAGAGGGAAAAACGGTGGACCGTGCGAACACCGTGTGTATAGCGTTGCCAATGATTAAACGCGAGCGGGAACGAAATGGAGAGAGAGAGAGAGAGAAAGAGGGAGAGGGTTGAGGTTGAGTTAGGTGCAAGTTAAATATGCGGCCGGTATTGTTAAAAATAGAGTGACGGCCGACCGCCGGGTTACTTGTGCAATAGAACACGTGGGATCGGCCCCCTTTTCCCTTCAATTTTCATACGACCCGTGGCCAGCTTCCCTTGATTTTCGATTTTCCTGCGCTGCCCCATCCGTCAGCTATCGTCATACCTCCGCGACAGATTTTTCCGCCCGCGCATCGGGCATCCTCCTACGCTCTCTAAGACGCGGTATCTGTCTCGTCAACAGCAACCGCATAGATTCCACTCACGCGAGAGATAAAAGGGGGGAGAGGGAGAGAGGATAAAGGAGTAGCGTTGGCCAATGATTTTTGGCACGAATGGTCATCGACACGCGTTCTCTTTCGCGGCCTCTGTCACGTTCGCGCTCCTCCGCCCATGAGAAAAAGGGATCCGGTGCTGTGTTCGAGGCTTCGGCGTCGGTCGAACAATCGCCTCGATGAGCAGCTTCTTTCTCCGCGCTTAATAGCGAACTTGTGCAACGCTAAAAGGGAAATCAGGGGTCCAAAAGGTTCGCCACCAGCCTCGCTCCGCGCGGCTGCCCTTGGAACGGAAACGCGACGCGCGCTTCCGCGTGTGCCCCGCGCGAAAATAACGCCGCCGCCCCGTCGACGCGCGGTAACGGGGATTTTGGCAGGGACGCGAGAGCCCGTTTATCGTCCAGGGCCGAAATTGCGGCGAATTCAGGAGGGAATAGGTAACGTAACGTGTTTACACGACGATGGGGGAACGCGAGGTACTCGGCGGTTGACGAAGAAGCGCGTCGCGTCCGGTTCCGACGTGCGCACAGCCAGAAGGAACCGTGTCCCTTGTCTGCCAGTGGTTTACCGTTTGAATAGCGAGCGTCGTTATGTAACGAAAGCGAGAGCCATGATCGACTGCTTCTCCCAGCCTACCTATTACCACCCTCCCTGTGAAAATTGATCGATTTCTAAGCGTAGTGGTACTCGCGCGACGTTCCCTCCCGTCTTTCGCCCCCTTCTCGTATCGCGTCCCAGGATATTCAACCGCGGAAGAAAAATGTATCGGCGAGAGAGAGAGAGAGAGAGAATGCGTCGAACACCGTTTCCATTGCGACGACGCGCTGCGAATTTTGTCATCGCGTCGCGTTGACGTTTCGCGGCTATCCGCGAAGTCCGCGAGACCATCGGAAGAGGGGAACGACGGGGACTCTTGCCGAGGGCCGGTTCGCGAACTCGCTCCCGGGAAATTCGATACCTCGTCGCCGTGGAGAACCCAGAAGGATCCCTCCTCGCTACTCGGCCGTTGCGATGAAAAGTGCGTGGACTGGCGAACCAGTAATCTCGCTCGGGATCGCGAGTTCGATGCGACCCGAGACTTCGTGGCTCCCACAGGAACGCACCAAGAGCGAGAACGCGGGGAGAGATTCCGAAGATGCAGGAACGAGAACGGAGCCGGGAAGAAAGAAAGAAGATCGGACGCGCGTTCCGGCAGAAGGCCGAAACGGCACACGATTGGCACTGCCACTGACACTACTAACAGTCGAAACGTTACACGAGCACTGGCAACTTTGCTCGCTCTCGATGCACTTGCTGCGACGGCTCACGATGCGCGGCGTACGCGTCGCGGCGCTCGTCATTCAGTCTTTCAATTTGTAAATCGCGATTTCGCGCGCGCGCGCGCGAACCCTTGGCCACTCTCGAGCCAATTCCGCGCGACTCGCCGCGATCTCCGTCGCTGGGTAATCCAGTTTCTTGACCGCGAGTCGATATCCGTGATACCTGGCCGATAACGAGAAACTTGTACGGAGTACTGGATTTCGTGAACACAGAGAATCGGCCTTGGGAAACGATTCTCACAGTAATCGCTTTAATATTCATGCCGACTACCGAAGCGGCGAATTAATCACGGGAAGTTGATTCGCGATTAGCATAAACGGCGATACAAGAAACGCGGAAGATCGTTCGTTGGCGTTTCGAGCGGAGGGCAAACAACGCTCCGGAATTTGGCTGTTACGCGCAATCGAATTCCAGTTTAACGAATGCTGCCCGCGTGACGCTGCGGAAACGGTGTCTCGCTCTATCGCGGAAATTTTCAGCACGCTGATCGCGTGCACGCGAACGGCCAATGGACTGCCTCAAAAAAATATTTTCAGCAGGCGTGAATTAACAAAAGGAAAAATTGAAGATGATACTTCATAAAACTCTATACGATTCGTACCAAGAATGTCAGCAATTTCCCTGCACTTTGACCGCGATCCGCGCGTTTGCGATCACACCTCGGCTCCTATCGACGAAATACCACTTCGCCGAAGGCGATGCACGCGAACGATATCGTATTATCGTACTGTCGAGGAGCGCAACGGACAGAAACAATGTTCCGCAATCCGATCGGCGACAAGCGTGGATTGGCGGAGGCGGCGGCGATCGAAGAGAGTCAATTGAAAAGCTTCTCCGCTATCCAGCCACGCATACGGGACAGACACTGTTCGAGAATCGTCCGAACGACTGGCTTCGCAAACGAAAGATTCCGCTAACGTGCCCCGTCGCGGCGCGCACCGACAGATTATCTACGAGACGAAGATAAACGTCTCCCCGTTACGAAATCCGGCTTAACGCAACGCGGCAAACAGGGACCAAGAATCCGTCGCTCGGGAAACGAAAGGAAGTTCTATAGCTGGCTGAGTTAGCCGGCTATTGGCCGGGCGCGACTCGCTCGCCACCGACGAACGGCGAAAGGCCGTGAACGAATTTGCTCCGTTGGGCAGATGGGCGAACGATGGGAAAAAATAGAGAAGAAGCGACGAATGATGAGCACGTCGTGGGAGTGGAACGATGGAAACTAGACAAACAAGAAACGGACAAGCGGGAGATCTTTCAGCGGGGTGTACAAACGAAAATATCATCCGCGTTCCCCTTTCCGTGTATTTCCGCGACACTTTATTCCGGTTCGTCGCCCCGGATCCTGGTGACACGCGCCAAACCCCTTGCAAGTTCATTTCCATTGGCACATCCGAGTCGGGCTACTCTTTTCGTACGCCTCTTCCCTTTTGTCTCGCTTCCTGTCCGCCCAGCTTGGGCTATTATACATATCGTTCCACATGGCTCTAGACACGATATACAGTATAGCCGTAGACACGATTTTTGCAGAAGCAAAGACGAGGACTTGAAAGTATGTCCCACTGGGATCAAATTAATACCACGCGTGGATCAAGATAAAGACCGATCCCCTTTTATAGCCGTTAAACGACGTCGATATCGGAGGAAAACCAAGGCTTTCAGCAGAATAGGGGAATTGAGATAGTTTCCGTAGCTATTGTTTACAAAAGGCTTGCGAAACCACAATTAAAAATTGTTGCGACAGAAAGAGCTGGGTCTCTAATTTACTTTACCGAACTTTCTACTTTATTAATAATTAATCGAAAAGCTGTTATTCCCCATCGTCCCCATCGGCGTTATCATCCGGAGCATATTGCCTGCAGCAATCTATACTTTATAGGTACCCCTTTTGTTTACCTTCGGATTAACCGATTGATAAAAAGATATCTCGATCCCCCATTCTTTTCTCTGCGAATTCCACGCCGGAAACGGCGTCGACCGCGGTCGAACCGTGCGAATAAAAAATTATCGCGACTGTTCGCTAAGAGGAATCGTTTCGGAGCCGTATATTTCCAGCGAGCTATTAGCCCGTTTCTCGCGACGCGATGCAGCGTAAGAGAAAAAAAAAGAAACTTTATAATGGCCGGACGGACACCGGTGCCCCGTATATCGCCGCTATCGTGGACGAACTTAAAAATATACCCCGTCCAGCGTTTAATCGAGGACATCGAACTTTCGCGCGCGCTCGATACGTCGCGTTTGATCGCGAGGCAAAGGATAATTGAATTTATTTTTCATGATCCCTGAAAGGGTTTCATTTATGGAACAATGAGGTAACGTCGTGAAAGGAATGGGAGAAGAATTGCTCTTATTCTTTTTTTTGTCCGTATTAGCCGGAACGATCGCGGATGAACTTGAATAGTTAAACGAAGCGATGCTGCAGCAACGTCAGCCACAGCGAACTAAATCAGTCTAAAAAAAAAAGGGTACCTCTCTTCCAGCAATTGAATTCGATTCATCGTCGATGCCAACGTTTCGATCTGCCCTCTCCGTTCAGATTCTACTCGCGAGGATGAACATTATCGAAGACGCGGAGCGCGTGGCGAGAGATTGCAAATGAACAAAAAAAGAATATTAATAACTTCTCGCGCGTTACGGTCCGACTATTTTCGTGCACTTCGGCCTCGCTCTCGATACTTCGATTAACCGTTTCATTTTCTTTCGCGCCTGTTACTATCTCCTATCTTCGTTCCTGATCGAACTCGGGCAATAGAACTTCCCTCCTCGAGCAATCCCCCTTTCCTTCACACCTCAAGCAAAAACTTTTCTCTTTTAAAAATCGCCACCGCGGAAATCCTTCGTAAATCCTCCACAGGCAATTTCCGTCGATCGAAACGAAAAGAAAACACATTGGAAAGCCGGGGGGAAACACGCGTGTAAGGACGCTCCACCGTGTTCAGATCTACTACGAAACGGTGACGCGGATAAACGCGTTCCGGACGCATCAAGGATGCAGCACCGATCCCAATGCGAACTCGAGGACCGCCGACAGCGAGATTCGCGCCGAGTCTCTAGCGAAACGCGAACTTCGCGAGTTCCGCTCCCCTTGGACGCGAGCGGAATCGTTCGATCGCGCTGCCGCGGATCAAGCTGTTGCTCCTCCGCGCTTTGATGCGCGCTCTTCTTAGTGGAAGAAGAGTAATCGGCCAACCGGCGACGATGAAATCTGTGTCACGCGATACGGAACTCGCAGATCAGAGAAGATCCGACTGTCTCCCGCCAGCTCTTCCCGTCCCGATAGTCTTCTTCATTTCGCGCGAAGGATTCAACCGAGAATATATATATTTTTTCTTTCCAATTCCCCGCTTGGCGTTGACCAATGTAAAGGGTTAAACGTATGAGTTTGTTTATATTACGTTTGCTTAAGCGAGCACAGCTTACGTAAGACTACGTCAATTGTGTAGCTTTCTGTGACTGCGGTTGCGAAATGGAAGAAGTTTAAGCTCGGCGCAAATAGAGTCCGAGGCTGCACCACTCTTTGTACAAACTTTCGGGATTCCTCTTGATACTATATCATAGATGAATGGAAGAATGATAGAACTTTGCCAGTGGCGCGCGGATATTTGAATCGAAACACCGGAACCTCTTCTCGGATAAGAAATGGAGAAATTCTAAATTGCGCGCGAGTGCGGCTACATAAATTATGAGTTCCTATTAGGGAAATCGTTGTTCCCATTCTTTCTTGGATATGAATCGTACAACTCATATTATTCGCCCGCGTAATCTGACAATTGGCTGCCCGCCGCAATCGGTCGGATATCGATGTTTATCGCAGCCTCATCTGATCAAGCCAACTCCTATCGCCGCTGAAAACGATCTTTATGCAATCGAGCAGGCTAACACAATCCCAAGGCCGCCGGCGTGTCGCGATTCTCCTTTCTGCATGCGAAAACCGAGCGACATTGCAAATTAACCGTACCCAGCAACTGAATCTTCCTCATCCCACCCATGGAAGGTCTTTCACAGAGGCGGCCTATTCAGATGTAAAATTAACGCAAACGGCACAATAATTCCTACAAAAAAAACAAAAACAAAAAAACAGCCGCGTCGGGCCAACTTGCGGTAGACCCACGTGACAAAAATGTGATCGATTCGCGGTGTACGATACGCGTATCTGCGCTCCGTGTTACCGAACAGACCGTTATCTCTACGAACCGTTGCATAATGCGTGCGCGTATTGTTTTCGCTTCCTACTTGGTAATATACAAGCCCGTTTCGATAAAAGAGTAATCCGCATGGAAAAGACCCGATGGCATTTTCATCGACCGCGCGATGCGCGTGTCACGTGTTCCCCACTCGGCCATATAAGGAAGAGCGAGGCAATTGACAAAAAATTTGATAAGGAAGAGACGATGTCGTCAAGCACGCATTATCTTCTCGCGAGCGCGCGCGCGCGCGCGCGGCGTACGAATCCCGACGGATTCGCGTGATCGTAATCGCGGGTAATCGGGGTCGAGATCGAAACGCATCTTCTCCGCGCGTCATCGCGCATCGCCACGCTGATTATTTTCAGACGGCGGTACGCGGTCATCGCGTTTCTGACGTTCTTCGACCGATGCTTCCTGTCGGTGCAGCACTCGTCTCTTTTTGCAGTCGCGACGAACACGGTCGCTGTTTCGATTCTCGGTGAGCTTATCCGTCGACGATAACGCGGCGAATTTATCGGTGATCGAGCGTTGCGACGATTCGGAATGTAGAGAAGTTTCTACTTTTTTTTTTTTGCTTGCTGCGCAAAAAGTAGCTTTATGCTGCTAATTTCTTGTTTCGTTTTTTAAGACGATGACTGAAGAAGTTTCGAATACCATTATGCAGATGGGGATTAATAATATCGATTCCCAATAATGAATAGTAAATTCAAAAGGTCAGGCGCTTGGTCGATTCCAAAATGATACTATGGACTATGCACGAGATCGTCTTCTATCTGACTTGTGCCTGCCCACGCGTCAGGATATGGTGCGCGATCCTACGCGGACAGCAGGAAGTCGCACTTCCCACAGGCTCGCCTTGATAAAGCCGAGAAACTTGAATATCTATTAAGATTGCGCGGGTAACGTTAGTCAGCTGGTGGTTCGACCGAGAAGAATCTAGTTTGTTATATTTGTATGTCTACCAGGCGGAATGCATGATCCGCGTGCACGAACACGTATCCGTTCAAACAGCACCACTTCCGCCGGCACGACCCTTCTAAAGAAACAGCGAAGATTACTTCCGATTCTTTTATCGCGAGTTCCAATCACAAATTTCTATCAACGTCTTTACAGCACTGCTGAATTAAAGAGAATGGAAAATAGAAAATTGAAAATACGATCGTCGATAAAAATAATATCGGTGGTCTAAAACAACAATTTTCTGCACAGAGTTATTGATACGATGAAATAAACGTCCGCCAATTTCTACCAGACAATTCATTTACGAACGCCGAAGGGACGTATCCACTCGCAGGATACTTCTGAAATAGCATCCCCAATCCCGAACGCAACCCTCTTCACGGTAACCAGCAATCGATCTCACCATACCGAAACACCCCTCCGAAAAAGCTAGTCCGAACGCAGCCAATCCTAGTCATCGAGTCTCATCGAACCTCTCGGACACTTTCCATCTCTGTACGTAACACGGTTGCGTGTATATTTCGAGAGCACTTCCGGACACTCCGCGCGACGCGTCAACCTTGCCCTCATCCCGTTCAGTCGATCACGAGTTACCCCGAAAAACTGTCCCCTACCTACTGAATGGAAGCGTTATATCGGCTGCGCGCGGTGGTGCTCCTCGAGGAAGAGCATCGATCGCGTGGCGCGTGTATCAGCGACGACGGGCACGGAAAGGGGGAAACGACGGTACCGGGGGTGATACTCAGAGGGTCGCTTCGCGAGGAATAATTGGAGTTTCCCTTGAGGGAACGCGCGGCCACTGACGAAAGGGTGCTACTTACCAGCACCGTTTCACGCGGAGCCGAAGCGAACGCGACGAACAGCTCGGCCCGTTCGGAGGAATCCGTTTGCAGGATTTTGCGGCGCCTGGCGAGCAGCCGAGAGGGCAGGCCGCGCGCGGCCGAGTTTGCGCGCCGCGACGCGACGCTCCGCGCCACCCGACTTTCACCCCTTCGCGGCTCTCACTTTCGTTCGGGGTCGCAGCGACCCGACACTGGCGGAACGAGAGAGAGTGTACCATCGACGACCGCGAGAAGAACGCGGCCAAACGGAGGACGAGCCGCGCAAGCGTCGCGACGCCACGCGTCCCGCTGCCCTTCGCTTTCGGACGCAGCTCTTTCACTCTCTCTCTCCGTTTCCGCTACCTCGAACGCGCGCCCCCTTCTCGCGGGGCATTCATTAATCCCCGCCGAACCGCTTTCCCAAACGACGGGGATGATCGTACCATTTTTTTTTCTTTAACTACTACACCCTGACTACCCTTCGCGATTACATCGAATGGAAACTGTCCTACGACCTGTGTCTGACACGTACAGGCGATGACAAAAGTATTCGGCCGCTCGTCACAAATTATCGAACTTCGTTCACCTGTGTTACTAATATCTCTCCTTAAAAATTACGTCTCATAATCGTATCAAGGTATCCTTCTCGCCGATGTCAAAAATGGATTACAATTTATTTGCCTTTTTACTGGCCGACTATTTTGGACGAAATTTACCAGATACTCCACACGTTGCCAAATACCTTTCTGATCAACCGTTTGCACGATTCCAAAGACGATTCTGTTTCCTTTAAATGAAAATAGGAAAAGGCCTGCCGGACCGACAAATTCGAACGCAACGTTAGAAATGCACAGTAGCACTTTTATCTTTGCTTAAAAAAGGGCTGACCTTCTCTCCGCCGACAAGGCCCGCGAAAATCGATGGAAGAAATACTGGGGCGTTTCAGGGAGCGTGTAGCTTTCCACATTCGCGGTCTCTCTCTCTCTCTCTCTCTCTCTCTCTCTCTCTCTCTCTCTCTCTTTTAGTGTCAAGAATAGCATTGAAAAATTTGGCTCTTTCTGAGAGTAGCCCTTGTGAATCGTGAAAAGGAGCCAGAAACGGTTCAAGGGGATAGACACGTCCTGTTCCTACGAGCACCGTGTACAAGGATAAGAGATTAATCGTTTCTCCTGATAGGCGAGAAGAGAAAAAGCAGGTACTTGTTTAATAACTTCTTACGATACCGTTGGCGGTATTCCACGTTACGCAACGAATCGACGCGTTCGCAAGAAAAAATTTGGCACGCGACATTCTACTCGTACGCAAACGTCAAAGCAAATCAAGTCTAACGAATCTGACACGATACAAGTGTGCACGTTGCGTTATCTGTTTTCTCTTACATACCAAAAACGTTCATCATCGGTCTTATCTCCTTTTCCGTCTAATTTTCCACGACGATAGATAGCTGGTGTTTGAAGGAACGATAAACGTTCCAAAGCGAACCCGGCGAGAGAGAAAGGACTCGGCAAGAAAAGGAAAGACGCGTGTGGGCTGTAAGGAAAAATCTTCAGAGATTGGCAGAAGAGAAGCGATGAGGAAATCTATCCGGCTGCTGACTCGGATCGACGAAACTGAGGAGGAGCCTCGGCCCGGGGGGGAGGAGGAGGAGTGTCGAGGACCTCTTTATGTCGGCCGCAAGATCCCCGTTGCCCGGATATCATCCTCCCTTCGCGAGGGGTTGAACGCGTGTTACGCGATGGAGGAGCACGAAGAGGATCCTACGGAAATTACCGTAGGGTGGAACCGGAAGTATCTTTCACTTAAAAGAAATAAGAAAAGACTAAAATCGCTTCTGGATACCGGCGCGAAAGTTTGTTTAGTTAATTGAAAGAACTTTAATGGCTCTAATACTCCTTTCGTTCTATGCTCCTATTCACACGATTGCTGTGGTAGCATGCAACCGAGTTCCTAATTATTATTAGCAATCGTTAAAAAATGTCTATCGCTTCATTTGAAGTGGTCTTACTCGATTGTCGAATCTGTTGCAACGCGTTTACAGCCGATTGCTCGCGAACATCGTTCTTCCGCGTTTCACGGAAGAACACGTAATCCGCGCGGATCGCGCGATGCACCGGCAATTCAACGCAACGTGCAATTACACGCGTATGACGCAACGAGACCCACGAATCTAACGCCGGCATTCGATTTTATTCAAGGGCGTCACATCGCGTCGAATCCTTCGGTGGTACGCCACTGCCAGGGATAAACGGAGAAAGGGGATGGTGCCTCGTACGATCTCCGCGATAAATTCGTATTGGATTGTAAACCGCGAAACGTCCAAGCGTTACTTGGAACTATCTTCCGTATGGGGACAGTAACAAAAAGGGGGGACAACACGGTGGGAAGCTCGGCCAAACAGCCGCGAGATTCCGGCCGATAAAAGGAGGCTTCGTCTCTGCATGCAAGCGGGTGAAAAACGTGAACAGCACTTACCTTGCGTGACTATCGGCCGCGATTGCGTACATTTCAGCTGAGAGTTCGTCGAACGAGAAACGCCCGCCTCGCGATCCGCTGGCGAGGGCAAAGTTGAAGAAATAATCCCGAACACGATCGAATCTCGTTCGCTCTCGTCGAGGCGCACGCGATACTTCTTTCGTTAATCGAAGAAAATTGAAACGCGTTCGCGCGTTTCGCTACGAACATCGCGATTGAGATTCTTTTTAACGTCCCTCGTGATTTCCGTGGAGATCTCTTGCGAATTACGGAAATATTCAGGGGGGGGCAGGCAAGCATGCGATACAGAACGCAGCAAACTTTCAAACGATCATGCAGAAAGGACGTGTACGAGAAAAAGATTTAACCGTCCTACCTTAGCACGTAGTTGACGCAAACGACGGACAGCGGCTTCTGCTGCTTGGAGCAATGAATCAGGGTGGCCTGCGTGACCACCCACGCGTACCCTCCTCGTTTCCCCAGGAATCTGTACGCCACGGTCTCGCACTGGCCCTTGCTGAACACTGAAATCACACGGAAACAGAGAATGCGTGAACGATGGTGCGAGGAATAATCGTGTAAGCGCACCATGCGAACGCTGGCCCTATATACCCGCGAGGGAGGACTACCGATACTGCGCACAGTGCGCGTCCTGGATGACGAAAGGTTTGCGCCAGAATTGCAAGTCCCCTTCCCCGTCGCGAGTTTCTTTCGTGTGACCAGGTGGAACGTGAAATTCCGTATCGAGCGCGATAATTATAGAATCAGACGTGGAAAACCGGAAGATTTCCTATTACCTAGAATAAATTTATCTAAACCGTCTTTTTGTTTCTATTCTTCCTAAACGAAATTCTTCACCGCGAATCCCACTTACATACTGCCCGAGGCGATTTTGCAATTTCCCTAGAGTTTTTATACCGTTCAAGGATGTGCTTATCGACGCATCCAGACATGCCGGACAGTTCTACGGAGGAAGCATTTATCGCGGTTCTTAGGAGGAACCGAACGCGCATATTCCTCGACCCTCTGCGCGAAACGAGCGGAAAGGCTAGATCGTCCGATCCGGGATCCTGAAATTGCAGAGCGAAGGAGTATCCACGGTGCGTCAAGCGTGGACGTAAAAGCTCGCCGAAACGACCGAGCCGTTTTCTTTCTATCGTATGGGAAATCAGACGGGGGAATCGTAGCAAAAGACGGGAAAGTCGTGGCGCTGTCGCGATAAAAAATGTTTCCGCTGCCTTCCAAAGGTGAAATTGTACACTTTTCCATAGGTTTGGGATATGTACATATAATTTGTGCACATAGAAATAATAAAATTGTTAAAAGAAGAAAAAGTATCCGGCGGTATTCCCCAGATTTGATTCATCAAGGTAGCCTGTTTTATACAGCGTGTCGGGGCAAGATATTGGAACCCTCGTTACACCGCTCACCAATTACATCTCAACCGACGAAAAAAAAGTCACGGCTCCTAAAATCCTGACAAGGGATTACGGTCCTTGGAATTCTTGCGTTTACAATGTCGTTCACCCGACTCGACAAACCCATCATACTAAATGTCGACGTTAATTTTCTTTCCTCGACCGACATGGTACAAATTTCTTCCGTATTAGACCCACAGCGTTAGGCACCCGAGAAAAGACTACTAGAGGTTTCACTTGGAAGTAGGTCTCATGAATATATTTCAGCGTACAGACGTAAGGGAAACAGAAAAGTAATAAAAATAAAAGCGCTAGAAAAGAAAGAAGTATTAATCCAACACGGCCAACAAACTCAGGAGCTTCGTATGTACACGCACACGAATAAAACACTGACGCTTGAGCAGCGCTACGAGCAGCGAGTGGGTCGTAAACGATCGAGTTTATTGAAATGACCGTCAATTGGCTTCTATACTCACGTGATTTAAAAGATTTGTCCAGCGCCAAATTGTCGAGGGCGTGATAGAACTCGAAGACGGACTGTCCCATCAGCTCCTCGCTGTCCCAGCCCAGATATTCAGCCAACCTGACGACGGACAATCGAGCGCGCGTTACGATACTTTTCAGGCGCAATCTCTCACACGGCTGCGGATAATTCACGCGTACCCGTAAGCGATACTCACTTTTCGTCGGCGTACGTGAACTTCATGCTGAGGCTATGCTTGGAAAGGAACGTCTGTCGTCCCAACGGGATCTCTATGTTGCTGGGATGCGGTATCGGGCATCCGAGAAGCATCAACGAGGCGCCGGTGTCCCGTTCGTTCGCTTCGTCCTCGCTTTTACGCTCCTCGTCGTCGGATTCCGACGAACTCCTCACGACGGGCTCGTGGGTGTACGTTAAGCGACCGGTGCAATGAATCACCTGAAAGGAGAGAATAGGGTTGGTTGCGCGATCGAGTCGAACGGTACCCGCCACCTTTTCTCTTCTTTTTTGTATTCTTTTTCACGGCGGGTCGTGACCGAAGGAAAATTCAGACCACGGTAGAAACGAGAGAAAAAAGAAGACTCGTTTACCTTGTACGAAGCGCTCTTCAAATTAACCTTCCTTCCTTTGTTGGTCAACGTGCACTTGAGCCGAAGGAAAAAACTGCAGGCGCGCTTCTCGTTGCTCTCCGTCGGCTTCGAGGACAGGCACTCGCGTAACTCGTCGTGGTCGCACGGGTGACTGTACTCGTACACGCTTTGGCCCATCATGTCCATCTGAGGTAGCACAAAAGTTTTGGTATATGACTCTCACTGTTCACGACGGACGATTTGCTACAAAGGAAACGCACCTGAGAGACGCCCAAATAATCGCTAACATTCTCCGAGAGATAGATCATGCTCCCGTCGCTGGAGAGCACCAAGATGAAACCGTTCAAAGCTTTGGAGAACAGCTCGTCCATGTGGTTCGACGATTCGGACTTGGCCGGCGGCGCTGGGGCTGAAACGGCAGGTGGGAGTTCAATTGAAAATCGAATACGAGAGGAATGGTAGTTCTCCCGGGCAAACGATACTTACCGGTATCAACCACCGAGCGCACTTTTAGATAGGCGATGGCGAGCCTCATGATACTGGCCTTATCTAGGTGCGCTGTCTGTTCCGGTGATACCGGAAGTGCGGCAGCGAGCTCGGTGAAAATGTCCGTTTCCTTGCTCCGGCGACATCGTGCCGCGTCGCGAGACTTCTCCTTCCTCTTCTCGTTGCTCCTGCAAACAGGAATCCCGTCCCGACATGAGTCCTTGCAAGAGAGATTCGCGACCGAGCGCGAAAAGTTCAGCCACCGCGTCAACAGCCTTTTTGCAGTACTGTTACGTAACGATAGACGATTGTCCAACGAGTTACCGTGTTAAGAAAAGAAAACAAAAACGATCGCGCCTGCAGGTAATAACCGTGACCGTGGAGAGGCATGTAAAAGTGTCTCTCGGCGGTCGATTACAAAACTGCAGTACCCCCGGACTCGGAGGGATTCGATGTCGAAATCATTCGCGATACGTATCTAGTATCTATGCTCGGCCTCTCACAATTTTACAGAGCGACTCGCTGTAAGGCGGACACGTCTAGATGACACGGCGCAAATATCGGCACGGTGAGATTTACATCAACCTCGTCTCGTCACGTCTCGACTATCTAGAGTTTTTCGTTATCGCCTTGGCAAAACGGCCATCGAATGATATTCCTTCTTTCCCTTCCTTCAAAGCGTTTACCGGAGGGACCCGCATAAAAATGTTCTCTATTATTCTCGTTCCCCGCGGAACGGTAGAGTTTAGAATTAAAAGACGATGATACTGAGCTGAAACCATAATTGCCTTGAAATATGGAGAATGCTCGAGTAAACGAGCGTTGGAACAAGAACTGGCAATTTTCCTCGTTCCACGCGTGATAACATAATCCTCGTTTGGAGTATACACGACGGAGGAATCGTCAGAGTATCAACTGTGAAAGCTAACGTAAAAATCCGAAAACGAAGTGATCCCCAAATCCGTAGATGAACGTTCAAAAAAGCAGAAGAAGAGAGGAGAGAAGGAAATATTGGAAGACTGCTTGCAAAGCGCGGGTGTCGCATCCCTCGCACGGTGCTACGCTTCTCTGATCCCTTGACCGGGAACGCGGCGAAGCCCTCGTAACGCGAGGAGACACTTACAGATAGTCATCGATTAGCTGTTCGTCCTCGTAGTCGTACGGGCGGTACTCGTTTCGCAAGTCCTCGTAGAGACACGGCGGCAGAACGTTCTGCCCGTACGAGTAGGCCCTGTCGTACAGGGGGCAGCGATAACTCGCGGGGCACTGGAGCCATCGTTCCTCAGTGCAGAAATCGAACGGCTGCGGGCAACCGTCGCCGCAGAATTCTCCCTGGCGCCAGCCTGTGCATGACAAATCCGTTTCGTTCGACGAGAGGCGAGTCGATCGTTTGTTATTCGCCAGCGTGGCCGGATACGGACCGTACCGCGTCGATTTCGCCCGACGGAAGTGCGCGGCGATCGAATCGGACGATCGCTGATAGGCTCGCGGCGGGCAGCTGGCCTGCGATCTAATCGGCTCGAAATACAAAGCCAGATCCTCGACGTCCACGGAGCCCAATTGGCAATTCCTGCCGCCGTCGGGTATCCCGGCCTGCGGGCAATCGCGAAACTGACCGCACTGAACAAGCAACTGTTCATCGCGAGCCGCGGATTCGACGCAGGGGAGAGAGACGCCGTAGAGCAGCGTTTCTATATCTGGAAATACAGCTTGGTCGAACGGATTCCTCTCCGGCCCGCCGAAGCATCCATCCGTGCGGGGGTTCGCCGATCCGTTGTCGTTAACGACAGACGGAAACGACGGACGACAAGCGGGCAGGGAGGATCGGTCGTCATAACAGTTAGCGTATTCTGGCTGTCTGGCGAACCAGTCGGAGCAACGACCGTGCTCGCTATCGGCTGGCACGTCGATCGGCTGTACACGTGGCGGGATCATCGTGCTGGGTCCTTTCCGGCCTCTCCGGATATACATATGGATGGGTCCAATCGCGATTCGCTCGACCGTTTTTTCCAGATATCACACCGGCACCGTCGTCCCCTCTTCCAGTCGCCGACGGACACGGTCGTCCCGCGACGGATAAAACTTTGGCCCGATTTTACTTCCCCCTCTCTCCGGCCCTTCTTCTTTTTCCTTTCGCTCGCGACGGCTCCTCCTCCTCTTTGACGATCTTTTTTTACCATGGAACGCTATCGCTACTGCTGCCTCCTCTCGCTGGCCGCGCGTGTTCCTTCTTCTCTCTGCGATGTCGTTTCTTCCCGCTGGGAGAGATCGGCACGGCGCAATGGAGAGCCACTTCGCCCTCTTTAAATACTCCTCTCGTACCCCTAAGCTAACTGGATTCGTTTCAGAGATCGTCGCGTTATTTTCGCCGAGGAGTTGTCAAACCGATTCGTAGCCCGATTCCAAATTGGCGAACACCTATAGCCTCGCGTATCACCGACGAAACCTATTCGAGCCCGTTGACGATCGTTCCCCGTAGACGAACGCTCGAGACATTCTCGTGGCTCGTCGCCGAACCCCGAACCGTTCTCAGTGAAATAAAACAAATTTCGCTGACTCGGGGTTCCACGCAATACTGAAGCCCAGAACACAAAAGCCCGTCGCCTTGCATGCCTGAAACGTCGATGGCTATCTTCGGTTGATAACGATACTACCTATCGCTAAACGATACTTGCGATCAGGCTTTCCCTTCGTTTCCTTCGACAAATCAAAGTGAATCTTTCAATTGCGTTAAACCCCCCACCCGCGGGGTACCGCAATCAAAGGGACACGAAAATGTCGATATCAAACGAAATTGCCAAATGTGCTAATCGACTCGATAGACGGAAATGTTCTAGAGAAAGGAATTCTTCTAGTTCCTAGTTCAATGTAAATCCAAGGCTTTCTTATTGTTCGACACGAATTAGGTTACACGATTAGATCCACGGTCGCACGATTTCGCAACACCCTGTACAATTGCAATAGTTGATATTACTTAAAAATCGCTGGTAATTAACAAAAGATCCACACCGTTGCCGCCTTTGAAGCGCACGAAAATGGAAAATACCACCGCGAAATCTGGGCCGGTGATAAAAATAAGACGTTCGGATTTTACGTCACTTCGACAGAAATTAATCAGAAGCGTGAATCGTTAATCGTAATCGTTGGTTAATGGGCGATCAAAAACATACAACCGTTGAACTATCTTATCCGGAGGTACACAGATGTTTTGCGACGCTCTTGGCTGTCCCCGTTCGAAAAAGTCCGCTTTTCAATCGGTCTAAAGAAAACTTTGCTGAAGTTACATGTTGGTTCGCCAAGTCGGCAATACAACTGGTAAGAATGTTTAAAAATACTCGGAGTTCGATAATTCTCCAGTCGGACAAACAGCCTGTTAATGGCCTGCATCGAAGTAATTGGGAGAAGAAAGTTTCCAGAAGGTCGCGTGCTCGTTCACCATTCCACGCGCGATCGGTGAATCGTCGCTGTGTGAATGCGTGTCTCGTTTCGTGCAGGGAAAATATCTACATACATACATTTTGCCCGGAGCAGAGAGAGTCCTCCTTTACATCGAATGTGGAAGCGTACGAACGAGTGAATACTGGATATTATGGGTTCACGTAATATCTGGAAACCATCGTCTTTCGGTGCACATACGACGAGTTGTATACATATACGTATCGCTATACATATTTGCTGTGCAACAATCAAGATACGATAACCGTTGCTCTTTGTTTTAGCGGTTGTTAAGAAACAATTGGAACGCCCGACGATCAGTAAGTTGATTGAAATTAATTTAATCGTTAAACTCCCAGTAATCGTTGCTTTGGAAAAGCTGAATGAATCGGAGCAACGTAGGCTTCTAAACAAGTGAAGCTTATTGTGGAAGAAAAAGTTTGCTTACAGGAGTATATGCTTTATCGTCGTGCGGTTTCTTTGATTATACGGCGACTCCGAATTAACATACGCGATGCGCGTGACGTTCGCGCTCTTGATTTATCTGAATTTCAATAGTTCCGAGAAAACGATGGGACTATTTTTACGACCGACGAGGAATCATCTATCGCACACGTGTGCCTCTTCCAAATACAGGAATTTTGCGCGCTAGAAAAACAAATACGTGGAATGTGATCGTATCGTGATACCTATGATATCTCGTTTCTGAAGTTTTCGTGCGGCGACTTGTAGGTTATGGCGCTAACCAATCCTTTTAACATTTTATCATCATCAGGTTGCTCGCCACTAGCGCCTCTCTAATGACTGCGCGCAAATCATGCGTTAGAACGAGCACAGGGATGCGCGTGGGGCGAAAAAAAACACTAAAAACAAGTACAGAGTACGACTTATATGAAATGCGTTTCGTTCCTTTATCGTTGTGTGTACAATGTAAAACACATACAAGGCGAAACTGCTCGCTCTTTGGCCTTAGAATGGAATTATTCCAAAGGAACTCGACATCGCAAGGACATTTGTGTCAAAGGCAACGATGGCCGTCTTGTGTGCATACATCTTCATTCAAATAGCGCTCCGTTTAAAAGGAAGTAAAGAGAAATCGTCCGCAAGATTCTACTGGTCTTGGGCTACGGGTTTCACCCATATAATTCAACTGCCGGGCTTAAGGATCAATCTCAATCGATCCGGTTAATTACCTTTGCATATTCTATCATGTCTCTTTTTGTTCTCTTTGTTTTGCTCGGAGCACACGTGATCGCAGCTGGAAAGGAAATATAAGGAGGGCGGGTTATTAAGGGAGAAGGGTATAATTATTTATGGTGAAGTGGAAGGGAGAAAATGTTAGCGGGGAAAGAAGACAGAAGAGTGCAAGGAAGAGAGACAAATAACACGGAGGAAACGCGATTGCGTCACACACGCACTCGCTCACGCATACACAACGCGACATGCGCGCGCGCGACACAATTTTATTTCTCGTTGCTCATTCAAACATTACCTATTTACAAAGCATGGCGAGATGGGACAAGATGGAATGCAACATTTTAGTGCACGCTCAAAATTTGAAAAACCAGGAAACCCTGGGAAACAAACAACGTAATATCCATACGGCTGCGCTGAGTTTGGTTTCTTTGTGCGATTCACTCACCTTCTTTTCTCCTTGTGTTTCTTCTGCTTTCTCGGGGTGTCCATGATTGGGCCAAAATTTGGGGAGAAAGTTCCTTCAGGTAACACGGCAACTGGGGATACTCTTGGTCACTGCCAAGGAACGTATCCAGAAGAACGTATCCAAAATTCCCGTTCCAATTGTCCCTACCGTACTTTGCTCGCACTCCTTCGCGTTATCGAAATCCAAGCACTAACATACGCTCTCCACACAATACGCGACGTCACTTTTCTTCAATTAGTTCCATTAGCGTTACGAAATGAAAACACATCCTTGTTGCATCCGCACGAAACGCCCGACGAACGCCAAACTCATGGTGTGATGGCGATGGTAAGGCAATGTAGTGGTAGACTACCGCTGGTAGCAAGCCTTGCTACATCGCTGGTGGTGGTGGTAAACGACCACGGCGTGGCGGTAGAGGTTGTATACACGGGATCGACTGTCCAAAGGGATGGAACGACGGAGGGGAGCCGCAAAGTGGACGTCACACCGCTTTCGTTCCATTTTTCTCGTAGATACCGCCATCGAACGGCCGTGACGTCAACCATAATCTTGTCGCGCCGCGAGCAAGTAGGACAATTTAAAAACTTTTGCTATCACCATAAGAAAAACTTATCTTTCTCTTCTCGCTTGTGCGTCACGACACGTACAGAAGGGAGGGTTTTTGATTCATAGAATTCTTTATTCACTATAATGTACGAAGTTTGTACAATGAACTAAAATTCCGTAAACGGAAACGAGAAATAGAATACTAATTGTACATTTGCCTTGCTGTTCGTACAGAAAATAAATAATCATTACAACAAAGTTCGTAATGAGTAAATTGTGGAACCAAAGGTTCCACAAAGATAGTAACATAAATATTTTATACGACTCTATAAAGGACAAAGAACAGATGATGAATGGAAAACAGTATTTAGAAGTACTTTATTTCGTTGAAAAATACTTTTTTGTGAATCCTATTGTCTGCAGAAACTACAGAGATCCTATTTCGTTAAGTCCAAGCAAAAATTCACCCTAGCTTTGCTGTGTAAGCACATAAATTATTTTTTCACTGGCAAAAGAACAATCATTCATTTAACATTAATTCATTCTATTCCTTTTTTAATACTAGGAACGTCTGATACCTCTGACGTTTTCGATTCTAATTCGGGCACCTTATGCTTGGCCTCTATATTTTTTTGCTCATCCGTGGTATCTTCTATCTCGTCTAAGTCGTCCATAGATTTCTTTCCATATAACGCTGGATACTGTGTCATGCATGATTGCATTGTCTTGAATGCCTCGAAGCAGTCTGAACCTTTCGGGTCAGCAGTGGAATAATGAAAGCACGAGAAAGCCTCGCGGAACTCTAAACCACATGGTCCAGTAGCCATTCCACCCAAACAAGGACAATTCCAATTGATTTCCCCATTGGGTAACAATAGGCCAGGGCTCGGCTCTGGCTCTGGAAGGTCTACTTTACTAGGCGTTGCGTGATCTTCCTTCGAGGCAAAGATAATAGTATCTTTACCTTCCTTATGTATCAACGGCATAGTTGACTAATTTGTACAAACATACAAAAAAACTGTACAAACTTCTTCTCCAAAAAAACAATGAAAGGATGCAGATGAATGAACTTGGATCGTGGTCAAATGTAAATCGTCCTGATTATGTATATTTCAATGCTGGTAATTCCTACTATTAGCATTAAATGATAATAAATTCGCGGTAGCGCGATGAATAACGTAAGTGCAAGGTTCTCCTTCGTACTTTACAGCTACGGTTAAGGCTGCCCTTAAACGTACATAGCAGTCATCAGTACACCGTAAGATGAACCTGTGTTCCTTCTGATTATACTTCAGGATGTCAATGTTACACTTGATCCCCTCCTCGCCGAATAACTGTTTTACAGAATGAAGAATGTTCTTCTTCAGATAGACTTCTGATACTTCGAGGTTAGGTCTCTGTGGCAGTGTTCTAGAAACAAAAAAATACTCTTAGATATTCTTCGTTTAGAAGCCGTGAAGATGCAGCCGCGTCCCAGAATATGCAAAAACAAATGATACGTATTACAACGTTTGTAGCTAAAGAGAATGCGATTGGCAGAAATGACAAAGGTAACTTATGAATGAAAAAGATGATATAACTATTGAATATCGTAGAAACCATATCTTCGAAAGATATGTACATTTTAAAAGCTGTTCACTTTTAATTAAATTCATGCAGGACATTCGCGAAGAATAGGTTATGTTGCATGTGCGCGAACTAAACTATAGAAAAGCTAATTGAATGTACTAACAAAGTAACGTCTAAGTAATACATAGTACACACAACACTAACTCGCGACTCACATTAGGCATTCACGAATTTAATACAGCACTTTTGCTGAAGATTCGTACAAACACTGAGGCATTCCGTTCCTTAGAGAGCAGACAACACGTTGCGCCGTAAATAGATGGCGCCTGAATAGCCGGGGCCGTAAGTTTTAGGTTTAAACGTACTCTGCACGATTATCGATCTAATTTTTCAAAATTAGTGAAAATGCTTTCGTATTAAATTGAAAACATATTTATGAAGGAATCTCTGATTTTTTGTTTCGCCGTTAGTGAAATATTTAAAGGCAAGTTTCCAAAGAATCCTATACCTCCCTATATTAGCCGCCCAATGCAATCGCTGGATTTCTAGAAAATATTTCAATGCATCTGCTAGTAATAAAATGGTTATATAAACCCCAGGCGGTCGATGAACTAGCCTTCGTCTTATAAAATCCGGCGAAATATTAGGGTGGGTGAAGAAACTTGTCGATGCGAGGCCGAAATTTCTTCTGTGCCAATAGGTATTTAACCCTAATTGTACCATCATAATCTTTGCACCTAGGTATTCGAGAGCTTAATTTATAATCTTTTAATCGCGTCTACCCAAGGGGTTTACGGCTTTTTTCTACGACACGATTTTTTTTTACTACGCGTTTCCAACGAATACTTCTCTTGTATATTTAAGCATATTTCAATACGATTCTCCAAGTGTCCATGCCCATAAATGGAAGAAGATAGACTTTAAAAGTCAAATGCCATGAAGTCTATAAATTAATTTTCTTTCTTCTCTCGAAAGCGCAAGCCCTGCGCGCAAGGTCAATGTTAATGTCAATACCCAAGGTTAAAAGTTATTACAAAGGAAACTTTAAACTTTCGCTCGAAGCGTGTTCTTGTAAATTTTTAGCAGTATTTTAAAGTAAGAAATAAAACGTCTTACCATTTTATTGATCTTTTATTTCATTTATTTCTTCTCACCTTATAGCGAAATAATGAGTTCGCATTATTCGCATTATTGATTCTCCTGATTGAAAATAAAGCAAGGATGAGCGGAAGTGCATTGGATTTCATAATCGCTGAAATGTCAGTGCTCCTCTTTTGGCACTGGAAACATCTGCCCTCGTTTTCTTCGAAGCGCGCTGATTTTGACAAGCCCAGGATGCGCTAGAACGTAGGATCTGCAAAAGAATCGACACTTTGGTTACCTGGAGCGTTATTCGATTCGTTGGCCAGGACTGCGAACTCAGCAACCGAACCATCCAAGACCATTATGCTTATCCTTTTCAGTGTTCCATGTGGGTCCTGTGTATAAGGCCTCTGCATTGGCGTAACGTATCAGAAATACGACCAGGGCTGGCTTTAGGGGCTATACAAGCGAGTCAAAGACCCGAACAATTTTTATTTTAGGGTACAAACCTGGAAAGCTCTTTTACTGACCCGCTTTGCAACTGATTCGATCACGGGGTTGTACCTTCCAAATTTTATGTACAAGGTGTAATTCAACAACGGCGTAGTAGGCCGGGGGGATTCCGTGTATTGTCCCGCATAGCCCGAAAATATTTCAAGAATATTTATATCCGTCATTATTCTGTATATACGAGAGCCGGAGTGGAAATTTGCTGGCAAAAGAATATCTTTTTAACCCGCTCGAGAACCGCCGAGCCGGGAGGAGAGTAGCTAGCTAAAACGGAGTGCGTGCGGCGTAGCAACTTGCGGCACGCTAAAAGGAAATCGCAGGGACATGCGAAAATTTACGTCTCGGGAACATAGATGCGCTTCGCGCGGCTACGCTCTTCTTGACATCTCACCAGATGCACTTGCAAGGAGCAATCAAACAGGATATCTTTAATATAAGGAGGCGATCGATGGTCCGACGCATCGGTAGACACACGTGCGCCTGTGCATCGTAAACGGGGAACTTTAACTCCGTTGAACGCGATATCGATTATGGAAAAGTATATCGGAGCGCATAAAGTTACGCTCGACAATCGGTAATGGGCGTAACGCACACGCGGCGGAGCCTCAATTTTGTCGAAGGGGGGATAATGAACTTTTCGGAATTACGATTCGATGCGCCCCTCTGTTTTAGACGAGCCGATCCGCCGGGACGATCTACGAGGGATACGTTTTTCGAGACGAACGTTTCAAGCGTGGTCACGATGTAACGTGCAATTCCCCGTGGCAACTATAATTTCGATAGAAGCGTGTCATCGAATACAATAGAAGGATAATGACGTCACAGCGGTCATACTACGAAAAGTAGCATATTCGTTGGAATATCATGAATGACAAAGAATCGAAGAGTCATCGTATTATTTGTGCGGCTGTATTTAATCGGCCGCGCCGCTCCTCGTTACCTCTCCCCAGAGAAAAACGTTTCCAGCAAAATGTTCACGCGTGAGAATTGAGAACGTATCGGCGGACGAAGCAGAACCGGCGTGCGGGAAAAAATAATGCTGCTACCGAACCGGGGAAATGTTAAATAGGATGAAAAACGTCGTCGCAGAAAAAAAAGCAATAGCGACAAAGGCTGGAACTGCACCAGGAAGCGTGGTTCCTGTGCAATTCATTGCGTCCGCGCACCTTCCGCCACGCAAGTTTGTTCAGTTCGCCCGACAGACTATACACCGAAAGGTTAAAAGATCTTGCCCCAGCCCAATGTGCACGTTTTTCAAAATATACGTATCGGCTGTACCCGTGTGAT
Organism: Holcopasites calliopsidis; assembly: GCA_023838395.1. Lineage (NCBI taxonomy): Eukaryota > Metazoa > Arthropoda > Insecta > Hymenoptera > Apidae > Holcopasites > Holcopasites calliopsidis. The sequence continues at coordinate 1,188,485 of JALHAQ010000026.1, forward strand.
CTTTTAAAGATATGTTAAATAATTCTATCCGCGAGGATAATTCATCCAGCCCGCTAGCACATATACGAGTGTTACGTAATCGGTAGGAAGTAAGGGAAACGGAAGAGAGCGCGATGCAACGAAAATAAGAAGATGCCCCCGTGATCATTAAACTCCGTACGCGAACCGTTGCTGGACTGGTTCTCCTTGACGATCTACACGCGCCTCATATTTGCCGTTAGTAAAATCTGTCGATTCAGTACACTGAAAATCAGTTACACGCATCCCCCACACGTTCCCCCCCACTTTCCGATTACCTCCCGAGTGACAGTGTAGCGTGTCCTTTCTTCCGTACCCTTCGACTATCACCGTACCCGAGTGTAATGCAAGAACAGGAGGGAAAGAGTCTGGTCGTCACGTGCGTTACGCATAGACGATCTCACGCTAGCACGTGGTGTGAAATTCCATAAAACGGGGAGGCGGCGAGTAAAGAGTATCGAAGTTGTTTTAACATGAAATATAAATATATTTGGGTGGTATTGTACAGTCAGTGATTCGTTCGTATATATACAGAACTATGTACATGCCGAACACTATATCCTCGAATACTCTGCGCGCAAACTCACACGTGCATGCATACATTTGACGAATCGGTCTACCCGCACGCTTTTTTTTCGCACTGTTCATCCATTCATTCGGATCCGTACATCCGATCCTTGGATCCGCAAACCTTCTCGTCGTTTTTTATTTTATTCTCACGTTCACGCTTACTTCCTCTCTCTCTCTCTCTCTCGCTCCGGGTTTTATTATCCTGTGTCTCTTATAAGTTTTGCGATTAATTAGGACGTCTGCCGTCGGACAATTCCGTTTCTACGAGTACATTTGGCGCCTTTCACGAGCATCTTTTTTATCTCTTTTTCTTTTCTTTTATCTGTAAAGTCAGCCTAAGCGGATTTTGATCGTTACGTTTTGTGTGTGTGTGTGTCTGCGTGAGTAAGTGTATGTTCTCTTTTTTTTTATCCGTTACACATTTTTTTTTACTTTTGTTTTCTTTTGCATGTTTTCCCTTTATTAATATTACAGAGCTACTTGTTACTTGTTTTTTTGCTTTTTTACTTTTCCTTATCCGCGTTACAAACCACAACGAGGTATCGTTACTTTAGACTTCATGACTACAGTTAAAGAATAAGCGTAGAAATGTATCACACTAGAGACTTGTACATTATCTTAAATGCGTAGGTATGTTCTTTTTTTCATCGATAATACAGTAGTAGTTGGTTAGCTAGCTTCACCCCCGAAACGAAGAGCCCCCGATGATCGGTCCGGGAACCGAGGGAAAGGATCGTCGTCGCCATACGGCGAAGAAGACGACACGCGGAGCGTTTCGCAAAAGGTAGAGGACACGCATCCATCTAACGCACACAGGGCATCTCCCCATATGCCAGTACGTGCGTGCGTGTGTGTGTGTGTGTGTGTGAACGCAACGTGCAGCTACCACACACGCACACACGTATATGTACATACAATCAGCCCTGTTCTCTGTAAAAGCTCTGGCTAAGCCTGCACACGAGTTCCCGTGACGGGAAGAAACAACACGCGGCACATCGGCTTGAATTTTAACGAACGATCGGGCAAAGTAAACACGCCGCTAACGAATACACGCCGGGCAACGGCTAGGTACACAATGGCATGCCAATAATTGGAAATTTTCGACTAATGACGAAATGGAGGAACCGGATGGGGAAAAAGAAAAATCGCTTGATCGGAACACGTGGTCGTTGCAGCATCGCGACAGAAAGTGGTATTTTTTGTCTCTGTTTTTTAAGGAACGCGATCGATTATGGAGATACGGCCCGTGTCGTTTCACTTAATTCGAGTGTGTCGTCACTAAGAAAGATAGAGAAAAGGACGGCCCGGCGAGCGGAGGCGGTAAAAATAGGAAAAGACAGAAATAAGAGGAGAAATTTTGCGGAGGCTGTGAAACGGTGGAGCCCCACACGGTGTGGTGGTATCGATTGGAGAAGCAAGGCTTTGGCCTCGCTACAGGGGCGTATTCAGTTGTCCCGTTTTGCGCTCGACTTTTGCGGTGGTAATTTTTGCCAGCTTGTCGCGAGGAAAGGATCGATCGCCGAGAGAGTTCGTCGAAGCGGAGATGGCAGGCACGAGGGCGTGGTCCATCGTTTCGAATCGCCGGACTATCCATAGAGACAGAAAGCAACCCGTAATGTCCCGAAGCTCCGTGACACATGGACGTCTCCTCTCTTTATGGTCACGCTGTGCGCTTTCCAGAGTCAGGCCTCCACACCCTCTGCCCGATTTCCTCTATCTTTCCGTCCTTCGCCCGTACCGTAATCATCTGTCTTTCTCGCTTTTCGCTATCTCCCCTCGTGTTTAACCATAGAGAGGCCCGACCCCCGGCACAGAGAACCGTGTGTTCGATGCGATTTAGATTCGACCCACGGCTCCACTCCGCGCGTATACCAGAGCGCCGCGTGCGATCCGATGATTTTCGCGTTTCGCTGCAGCGGACTGATGAGAACGATCGAAACGCTCGCGAGCATAAAGAATAAGGGGGAAAAGAATGGAGAAGAAAGGAAGAAAAGGCTCGACACAACCCAAAGCGAATTACAGGGGTAATACTTGGCCGGCATGGAGGCGAACGCGAATGCATATAAACCGGGTGCGCGAACGAGACGCGTACAAAGAATAGCGTAAAATAGCGTACGTTGTGTATTTGCCGAATCGGCCGGTGTACTCTGGTATACGAACAATTTATACATCGGAGGTAGAGTAGGGTCTTTGTTAAGTGCGCACCGCGCGCGGCTCCTCAGCCGCTTTTCAATTCGCCGGCTGACAGCACCAGACTTCCTCTCTCTCTCTCTCGCTCCCTGCCCTCGCCGACCCTCGCTGTCTCTTTCCCTTTAAGCCGGTCTGACCTGCGAAGAGAAAGATCATTCATCGAGAGAGGGTAGGCGATTTAAGAAAAATTCGCGTAGACCCGAGGAGGTGGTCCACCCACGGTGAGCCGTGCACGAAGCGCGCATTGTAATTCGGGGTCTCGGCTGGAAGCAGAAAGAGAGAGGGATTCCTGGATCAAAAATGGCTTCGGGTCGCTTTATACGGCCGGTACTTTCTGACGCGCAACTACCTGGCGGTACGGGGCTCTCGGTTGCTCGATCGTCCCTTCGCAAAAGAGCTTTTACCTTTAACCACCGTGTACCTGGGCCGTTCCTCGGCAGACCGCGCTCGCTCGCTCGTTCGCCCGTCGCCTATTTCGTCGACGCGTTTCTGCCCCAGTGTTCCTGGACCGGGTGTTTGGAGGGGTCCCGAGTTCCACGGAAAAAGCCTTGGGTATATCTTTACGAGCGAAGCCATAAAAGCCGTAGGAGTTCGTCCGTTTCTCGATTAACTCTCGTTGCGGTATGGATCGTGTTCGACCGGCTACGATCCTTATTGTCGTGTATATTCTTCGAGCTCGTATAATACATGAACAACGAAGAACTACCGTCCTTCGAAACACCCAGTCGCCGCTTCGCTCACTAAACCCGAGCCGAGAGAGGACGTCGACGATTTTGACAGCGCACACCCTCCTCCGCCCCCCGGCGCTGCCCCTCGTGCTCGCGATCAAATTTTCTCGTCCCCCGTCGTCTCGGCTACCAAAACCAAATGTCTCTCTTTCGAACCAGTCTCCCCCCCCCCCCCCCGTGCGCCCTGTGTCCACTTTCGAGCAGTCTCCTCGCTTATCCGAAACATCTCGTCCACGAGAGCAACGAGATCTCGTCGTTTGTTTCTCTCGATCCCTTCTTTCGCCTTGCCCTCGTCCCTGACATCGACCCAAGTTCGTGGTACACGCTTCGCGAGCGCATAATACGCCTCCGATGTCCGCGGAGAGGCAACGGAAAGACCGTTTTCCCTGCCCCCCGATAAATCCTATCACGATAAACGAGGAGCCGACGTTACTGGGCTGAATCGATGCGTTCCACGACGTCCTCCGATTCACCGGCACGCGAATCATCTTTCATGCTCGCTCGCAACTCGCGAATAGTTGTCGCTTAGGAATGCGCTACATACAGCTCTTTCTCACTCTCTCTCTCTCTCACTTTCTCTCTTTCCGCTTGCTGAACGCACACGTTACACACGCTCCTTCCGATCGATCGTTATCTATGTATATCCAGTTGTTTCTTTCGTTACGCTCGCTTTAACTACCACCCCCCCGACGAGTTGGCGCAATTACTCGCGGCATCGCGGATGCTTCTATATTATGATTATACACAGGATTAGGCTTTGTTAATCGTTCAGTCGAAGTACAGTGAGGGCGCTAGCTCGTTAATATATTATTAATTTGAGGCAGTTTACGTCATTTTGTTTAAGGCCGAGTTAATAGTAGTGAACTATATGCGAAGTCGTGCGCACGCCGATACTTCGAGAGGCTCGAATTCACGGTAAACGGGCAACTATGTGCGAGCAAGCCCTCGTCGTCGTGTCATCGTTCTCGCGAAAATTCATGCCAATTTACTCTTCTCAGCTGGGAGAACGATCTTTCGAACGCACGTGGAGGCGGAACCACCGCCCTATCCTCCGCGAAAGCAGCATACTTTGCGCTCCCCTATCTATCTACTGTCGTCCCCTACCCAACCCTGTTACCCGTCGATCGTGAATCGAGCTTTCATCCGGTGCGCGTCCTACCATACGTGTATACGCGCGAAAGTACTTCTGGCGGAGGGCGAGGCACGGATTCTCTCCGTTTCTCGTTCACCTTCCCTTTTCCCCGTCAAAACGACGCGACGCACACGTATCTCGGGAGAATAAGCTTGACCGTATAGTTACGTATAGTTGATTACGCGCGACGTAGGACAAAATATTTGATGCCAGACTTCTTTCTCGTACCCGCTTTTACGGAGGAAGCACGTTTTATTACAGAGTAAATGTATGCCTTGGCTCTCGTCGACTAAAGACCTCTTTACGAACCGATGGCAAACAGACAAGAACGATGAGCAGAAAGAAAAAGACCGATAAAGAATAGAGGAACACAGTATGAAGAATATAATTGCTTCGGTGTACAAATGCATTCACTGAATGCAACGCTAAATAAAAAAAACAAAAAATAAGAAAATGAGCGGAACGACCGCACATGCCGTGTACTATTTCATCTGCCGCACACGTGTTGGCCTCGTAGTTAAAGTGTAGCGTACGCGTATTTCGTGTCCTAAACTTACCGGGGATGGGGTAATGTTTTCGATCGAAAATCGTTTTTTAATTAGGACGCTTCGGGTAGGGTAAATAAGCGCGACGCGGAGATCGGGCGAGCGGAGATGAAACGTCTATGGAGCGGAATCGCGTGGAACCGTGAGAAGAAAGGAATGGGACGCGAAAAAAAAGCAAGTGGTGTGCGCGTGCACGTGTTTCCAGAGCCAGGCCAGTGGCGACTGGGAACGGAGAAGAGGAGCGGTTTCCATCAACGTTATCTCTCCTGGAAGACGCCCGGAAAGTCGTTCAACGTTTTCCCTTACGTAATGTCCCTGGGTTTTCCGAGATAATAACAAACGACGAACGACGGGTTACGCGATATTAAACGAAACGGTAGTTTTACCTGAGACGCACGATATAAATGCGAAGTAATACTGATACGGAAAGGAAAGTGCCTAACGGCCCGACCAACAACCGTCGTAGAATAAAGGAACGGCGAGAATGTATAAAGGGCGAAAAGTGTAACGCGAATCCGGTTTGGCACAACGAAACTTTCGACGCTGACGAGCGGCGCTCCGAATGTGCCGTACATATCCTGTTGACGTAATCATCGGCGGGGGGAGGCAGGCACTTCGTTCGGCGTCGATTCCTGATATACGCGAGACGAAAAGTTTAAAGACTTCGATCGTATCGTAGGCAACTGCTTGACATTCGACCGTGCCCCGTCGATGCGACGCTGCCGATGCCCCCCTAAGCCTACGATGCTCCGTTCCTTCGCTCGCTGGCGAGTCCCCCCTTTCTCCTTTCGACAGCACACCGCCGCCGACACGACGACAATCGAATTCTACGAGCGTACCCTTTGCATAGTAAGCGGTTGCTTACAACCTACGACGGAATATATGACACGAAAGCGCGGAGATGAGAAAAGATGCTTACGTACGTATGCTCGATGGGAGATTACGAAGAAGCCGAAGAAAAAAAAAGCTGACCAACGGAGAGAAAAACAAGCGCCGCTAATCTGCCACCCGTTTTCAACATCCTGCGAGCGGCCGTGACCGTTTTAGGTTCGCGGACAATAAAATACGGGGGATAAATTTGTCTGAAGCAAATGGTTTCGAACTATCGTTGCCAATTCGTTCGCCGAAAGCGTGAGATATGACCGGCCAAAGATTTCCACGGATTCATCGACGTTCTCCAAGTTTCAGTGTATTTAGGCCCTGTATCCGTTTTGCTTCCTCCCTTTATTCTGCCGTTAAGAGGTTCGTTCCCTTTGAACGAGCAAAAACACCGGAGCGGAAATGCTTAGCCCAGATGGACGACGACGGAGGGTAAACGGCGGCGGGAGCTTTGCCGTCCACGACGAGTGGGCCTGGTCGCCGACGAGGTTATCGGGAACAAAGCGTGCGGTGCCATGTGCGTGCGCGAAATTGAAAATTTCCACGCGGCCTAGCCTCGTTTCGATTCGGAAAAAAGTCGAATCATGATTCGAGGTGTGAACCATAGCGTGTCGAACGTCGATTTAACATGCTTGCAAGGTTCAGCGTTGGGGAAAAACCGTTCGGAAACGATCGATCCGTGGCGGAATGGAAAATGTAAAAATAATCGCGAGGTAGACGGAGACGATAGAAAAAAGAAAGAAGAAGAAGGAAAGCAACAAACGAGTCCAGGTGAAACCTTTTGAATGGCGCGAGCGACGTTTCTGCTTGCGACGCTTCCTAATTACCTAATGTCGACGTCACGTTATATAACGAGTTCGCCGGGGGTTTCAACGAGCCACAATAATGCCCTCCTTCCTTCCACGGCGTATAAATATCTATCAGTGGATGAAGTTTAACCCTCTGTCGCATACGCGGCCGATCTGCAACTAGGAAACGTATTTGCTATCGACCAACTCGGTGCGGATGCGATACGTACCCCCCCGAACGCGCCTGCTGCATTACCACCGGCGGCCCATCCGATGCGTCTATTGTCGCGTTAAACGGAGTACGACGCGTTAGACCCGCTGCAGACGACCGGTTTGCGTCAAGTTGACGCAGCGTTTCGGAGAACTATAGGTTTGTATGAAGCAGTTCGCACGGGACGCAATGGTTCTTTTTTTTTTTGTAGAACGCAACGTGAAAAGTGACGCAAACCGCTCGTCTGCAACGGGCCTTACAAATGCACCGACTGTCGTTTCCCCCTGCGTTCTAACCGGCGAACAGTATAGTTCTTCTCGGAGTTCACTTCCCCGAGCAGAGAGAAATATGTAAAAAATACGCGAATTCTTTCCTACAAAAATAAATGCTCTTCCGAGAGTAGCTATCCTAACGACCTTTGCCGGCTTCGAGAAGCAGGATATTGTTTAACAAAATTTTCAATGGTCCAGGAATAGATCGCAGAACGAAATTTACTGGAGTTCAATGTGTCGACTATGTACACCGAGAAACAAAGTTTCCCCCGCCCCATAGGTCCGCGGCAAAGTACCTTCCGTGACTTTTATTTTTTTTTCCCCCCCCCGTTCGAGTATCCCACAAGAGGAACGCGAAAGCTATTTGCCTTGTCGAGAATTTCCCCGAAAGCTCCCCTTCGAGCCACTTTTCCAACGCTCGACGCGAGACGACGAGTGGAAATTATAGGAGGCCCGGTCGGCAGGTTCCTATTAGCGGCTGTTAGTCTAACGTCCGTCGTCTGCGCACATGGTCCCCGTCGGTGCTCGGAATACAAGTCGATGCATCCTGTTCCCTTCGGTGTGCGAGCCGTCTCCACGGTTCCGTCTCCGCCGATTCCCATCTTGACCACGCTCCCTTCTCGCCGGTCTGCTCTCCGCGTCCCTTGTTCCCCGACATCCCGTACCCGCCCAGATCCGTCCCGTCGCGTCCCCGTCCCGTTTCGCCTCGCCTCGCTTCGTCTCGCTTCGCCAGGAATCGGCCGTACCGCCGGTGCGGTCGTGCGGTCACGTTGATCGATCGTTACCGTGTAACGAAATACGGTCCCCGTACGTTTCTCCTTGAGCGCGCTCTTTGAAAAGGGCGCAGGGATAAAAAAGAAGAAGAAATCCTGCCCGGCTCACGGACCACGGCTTTCTAGAGATGTTTCGCGGGGGACGGAAAGAGACGAAGAGATCGACACTGCGCACGCAAGAAAGGGACACGGCGAAAAGGGCGAGAGGAATCGACGTTCCGTCATGTGCAAGACGCGATCGCTACGTCGGGAGCCGTTGCCATTTCCTGTACCGATACTTGCAAAACTAAACTACAATGAAATTAATGAAAAAAAAAATACTGCCCGTACGAGTTCTTTGTTTAGTTGCACCCCCCGTCGGACAACCGTTTGGTCATTGTGTTCGAGTTTTGGCACTTGTCATTACGATGATTGTCGGTCGAGCTTGAATGGACAGGTAGAGTTTTATATTCGAAACCGGGCCCCGAGTCATTAAGAAGCAACGTCCGAAGAGGATAAACTAGTCCCTGCATTAGAAAGCATTATTAGCGGAACCGGCTAATGGAATTTTACCAACTAATTGCATACGTCGTCCAAAGACGGGTCTCAACGATACACGCACGCTCTTAGGTTTTCGTGATCGCCGGACATCGATCGATCCGTCCTTAAAAGTACTACCGTCGGCCAATGTTTTCGATCCGCCGCTATTTGAAAACTGAGGGGAGAGAAAGAGAGTGGTAGGAACCGACTGCCGATGCCGCGACGGTAGTGCATACAACGAGGAACAACGAACGCGTTTGCACTATGTTTGCCGGACGTAGGAAGGCATTCGGAGTTTCAGGAATTTACGCAGGGGAAATCTTGTCTCTCGCTAAAAGTACGGCTAAAAATAAATCCTTAATACGGGCCTATGCAAATGGGATTTTTATACCTGAGTAGCTCACGCATCGCAGGTGGATTGAATCGGTCGATGCGTACACGACCATTTCAGTTGTCCTCGACGTCCCTCCATCTGCCCCTGGCTTAGGTGTACGCCCCTGTGTGTAGATAGTGTGTGCACGTTCGTGTGTTTATTCTGTGGCTTTCTGTCCGCTCGTCTATCCGGCCACCCGCACACCACTACTGCCAACAACGGTACACGGCACGTACGATCGTCGCGTCCGACGATGGGGACACACACGTATGCATATACATAGTAGATACAGGTCGGTTGAGTAGCCCCCGTACGGAGATAGATGTGTCCCGTGTGTACTAGGTGGAGTAGCAGAGACCAACCCGTATGCTCTTTAACGAGCATGGAAGATAAGTCGCACAATAGGGAAGAGAGAGAGCGCGGCTTTGCAGCCGGATTAAGTGAATAAGCGAAGGCTGGCAACGGGGTCGGTTTCGAGCGGGTAAGCGACGGTGGATACCTAACTCTGCGGCAAAAGCGCATGATAACCGGGCGTTTCGTAAAAACCTGCGGCCTGAAGGGCGTGCAGCGAGGTCGCGTGATGCCTATGTATCGTGCTCGCGTACACGCTCGAAACTCCACCGGAGGAAATACTACTGGAAGCACCGATCGACGTCGAGGAAGAGGAGGACGACGAAGCCTGATGGGCGACGTGCGACGCCGCTCGCGACAGCAACGTCGCCGACGGCCGCCTGTACGGGTGATGCACGACCGTCGAGGCCGTCGCCGCTCGTAGATGACTCGACGAACTCGAACTCGCCGCGTTATACGATTGCTGATACGTCTGACGTAAAATGCCCGTGATCGACGCGGCCGTCGGCGTCACCGACGCGGAGGAACTTCGGTCGCTTTGGTGAGGTTGATGATGCAGTTGATGGGTCGTCGTTCGATGCTGCTGCTGCGTCGCTTGCTGCTGTGGCTGCCGATGCTGATGATTGTGAGCGCGCATCGTTCGGAAGTAGTGTTGATAAATACCTGATATGACTGCTTTCTCGTCGGCAGAGATAAGTTCGGTAGCGGGAGTGGTCGACGTTACCGAACTTTGCTGCTGCTGCTGGCCGTGATGAGGGTGAGCAGCGTGAGTTCGATGATGATGCAGATGATTTTGCTGTTGCTGGGGGGTCGGCGGTGGTTGTTGCGGATGATGTTGGCGCCTTTGCTGCTGTTGCTGAGACAGAGTCGCGGCGGCGGTGAGAGCCGCGCGATACGACGCTGCCATAGCCGCGGCGGACATTTGGCTGGTGGTGGAGACAAGGCTGGATCCGGCGGAATCACTGGTCGCCACGGCGGCTGCGGTTGCAGATAAGACGGCCGCGGCGGAACTCGAAGACGACATCGTCGAGGTAGAAACGGAAGCGACCGTGGAGGAGGGTGCGACCGCGGACGAGGCGGAGGAAACGGCGGCTACCGCCGCGGAGGCGCTTCTTCGGCTGCTTCGCCTCGAAGAGGATACCGGCGCGTTTGCTGGCGGTGGCAAATTGTTGACGAACGGACTTCTCCTCTCGCGTTCGGCGCGGCGATAGTAGCACGGGTGTATCATGAGAAGAGGCTCGCCGCCTCCAGGCGGTGGCTTCGCCTGGCTGGGTAGCTCGTACTCGACGCTGCAGTCGACGTGGAGCGGCTGCGAGTAATCCTTGTAGTCCTTGTAGGTGGTGGCTGCGACCGCAGCGGCCGCGGCTGCGACAGCTGCTGCGGTCGCGGTAGCAGGAGTCGCGTTCGTGTTCGCCGACGAGCTGGAGCCGACGGCGACGGTAGTGTCCAGGATGGCAGTCGATGCAGCAGCCGGCAGGACGGTTTGCTGGCTACCAGCCGGGTCCGTCGGGGCAGCCGCGGACTCGCGGCCGCCGGATCCTCCGGCGATCCCATGATGGAGATGGTGATGATGATGATGGTGGTGATGGTGATGACCGTGTCCATGCATAGCGGCACCTACCACCACTTCCTTCTCGTAGCAGGCAGCGGCCATGTTGGAAACCTCCTACTATCCAGGCTTCCGCCGTCGAACCGTCCCTTCTTGCGCCCCGGCTGACCAACGACCCACCTCGAACGCTAGGCTTTCATTTCGTGGGACCCTCGTGATTATTCTCCCCGATGACGACCACGATCCGCTGCTCCCCGTCTCGCCCAGCGTTAAGACTGCCGATCTTTCTCCGCGCAACCGGAGACGCGACCTCGCGATCCTCCGGTGATCCTTTTTTCCTTCGGTAACCCTCCTCTTTTCTATCTCTCTCGCAGTCGTATTCACGACCACAACGATATCAGTGATTGTGGCACTTATCGTTGTCACGGGCGCACCTTGAAACGAACCGAGGAACGGTACGATTCATTGCTGCGAGAGAGGGTTGGCCTTATCCAAGGGTTGGACCAATCAGCTATTATATCCAACACCGAGGAAAGCCCTCGAGGCAGAAGCCCCGAATGTACACGGAGTAAAGGAGCAGCGCGTTATCGCATATTTCGCGAGAGGGAAGGAAAAAAG